>CM054124.1:12550833-13257500 GCA_028751855.1 Ambrosia trifida
GCAACATCATTCATACAGGTAATTGCACATGTTTCTAGTTTGTTTAGTCTAAATTATTAATGCTTATTCAACATGTTTCCAAAAACTGTTTTTAAGAAAACAACACCCAATATCATGTTTTTTTTCCTTCTCTCATATGATCTTGTAAAACTGTTGTAGATACTAATAAAACCGACGTATACGTATGCTTTTGCAGGAGTTTGTAGAAGCAAGACGTACTGCTGGACTTAATAATGCACCTGTTTGCCAATGGTCATCTTCACCTCCAAATGAACTGAAAGATGCTCCTGAACAAGCATTATCTGCGAATGCGGGTTTTGTTTCATTCGGTAATGGTGGAAACTCTGAGGGTTTATTTGTTTTTCAGCTCTTTAAAAACAGTTTTAATTGGCTATTTAACATATGCAGTTATCTCCCCACGCCATGTAGAGGGAAAGAAACTGGACAAAACCGTTTGGAGCTTGTCAACATTTCATGCATACGTCAACTATCATGTGAAGGTGAGAGCATTCTGCTTGTTTGTTCCTTTTTCTAACTCTTCACAGTTTCTGCTAATGGCTACAATCATCAAATCACGTCAAGTCGTCAATAGAGTGATAGGTATTTAGAATCTGTATTACTACTAGGGGTGTCGATCCTGTTGAGTTGGTCAATTGTAGGATTTCGGGTTGTGGGTTGACATGATGGAATGGTTAACCCAACACAACCCGTAGATTCATTTGTGTCAGGCATCAACTCTAACCTGCACACACTTAAAATCGTGTCATGTTTCAGGTTGGCTGTTTAAATGTTCATTCACGAATATGAGTAATATACTTATATATGGTGACTTGTAACAATTTAAACAATCAATGACATGACCTTAAATAAACTTGGGTTTATGTAGCACACTCGACTACTCAAGAATAGATGAACCAGGTGGAAAGGATTAAAAGTCAACAAGTGAGAGAAAGTAGTTGCCAAGTTTTTTGAAAATGAAGAGTTGTTGAACAGCTAAAGACGGAAAATAAATTTTACTTATGTAAATGAATAGTCAGAGCAAATTGAAAATACAAAGTGTTAACACTGTTTAAACAGTCCTTTCTAAAACCTATATAGAAACATTTTTTATATTAAACCTCAACCTTAAACAGGTTAACCTGTTTATTAATTGGGTTGTGTTCGCGTTAACCCTTTTATTAGACGCCCGTGTCCGGATTGACTATTTTAATAGAATAATAGATTGGTTATTAGCTCAACCCAAAACCTTATTATTTCGTGTGGAGTTTGTGCCGTGTTTTGGGCTGTGTCAGTTGCTACCTATAATTACCACAATATCCATCCGGTGGTGAGTTTTGTTAATATGCAAAAACAAGGTTATCGGTGCGTGTCATAGGGGTAAAAACATCATGCGAAAACTAAAGTTAAACCTGTACAAGATTCAATAGCGTGTGAGCTGAATGAAGGGTTGAATCCTGTGGGGGTGATTTCGTTATAAGATATGAAGCCCAGGAGTTTTGATATCCTCTTTCTTTCTTTCTTTCTTTCTTTGTTTTTTTTTTTTTTTTTTTTTTTTTTTGAACAGCAAATTTATACACCAATCGCCTTTGGCAGGGCTCAAACCCTTGACCTCAAAGGGAGCAACACCTTAACTCCAATGGTTTTGCCAATTGGACCCGACCCCCACCCTGATATCCTATTTCTATTATATCAATTATAGCTAAACTCAAGTTATGCAGTTCAGCAGTTGGTAAATACTGGTCAGTGATGTACTGAAGTTCTTCATGATAAACATTATATAAAATATGAACAGTAAAATCCATAACTTCTGTTTTTTCTCAGAGAGCCATACTATGCTTTGCTTTGCTTTTGTTAACTGTTTTGGGTTGGTAATTGCATTCAATTCGCATGACCATATTGCCTGTAATTAAAAAGGAACCCACTCTTTCCATGTTTCATACAGTCATACCATAACGCTCTAACCATATACTCTGCCTGTAATTAAAAGGAACCCACTCTTGATCTTCAGTTTCAAAATTTTCATATGCATTTTGTAACAGTGTTCTGAAGGATTCATGCATACTAGGATGAGACGTCGAGTGGAATCATTAATTCAGGTAACTTTCACTTTCACTTTCACTTGGGTGTAGCATACTAGCATTGAATGAAGCTTACAAATGGTTAGTTTAATCTTGTGGATATACATCTAGAGGTGTTTGCATGTCTTTTCTGCAGCACTTTGCAAATGTAGTTGATTCCTGCAGGCACTTGTGCCTGATGAACATACCTCTTTTTCCTTCTTTTTTCATCTGAGTATATTCTTCACTAGAGGTTGACAGTGACGCAACAATAGTTTTTCTCATATCCTTGTAATGCTCCTGCTTTTCTTTTCTTTTCTTATTTTTCATTATTATTTATATACGATTTTAACAATTAACAATGATATGACAAAATGCCAAATGAACAACGCAATCGTGTTGGGTTGGTTGGTTTAATTGATGAGACTATATGCGGCCAATATATTTGTTCATGTCTGTCAAAGACATGTAGCTAAATGAGTTGGCGAGTTGTAAACCTGTACCTGGTGAAATTAATTATGTTGGATGACATGTTTAACTCATTTATCCTTTTTTAAATATTTTTAAAACACATTGCTCACGCATCATGAAGTATACAACTTTTGTCATATACATATTTGAAGCCTAACCACTTAGTGATGAGCATTTTTTTCCAACACTTTATTACCACTAGTCCCAACAACCCAAGGAGGTTTAATAACCTAAATGAGTGACGGTTCGGCTAAGCAGTTAATATCGCCGATATATCCGCTATATCGGTTATCGGTCATCAACCGATATATTGATACCGATATTTTGTACCTATATTATCGGTGATATTGACCGATATCTTGCCGATATTTGACTGATATATCACCGATATTCCCGATATTAGTATCTTTCTTATTAGTTCTTTTATTTGTCTTGCTTTTTATTAATGTTGTTAGTGTTTTAAGTCTTAATAGTTATTTGTCAGTGTTAAATATTAGTGTTTAAAGTCTTAATAAGTTCCTACTTGCTACAATTGTTATTGATTTGCATGTTGCAAGAGGTCAATCTGTTAATTGTGGGAGATTATATTTAATTGTTAGTGTTAAACTTCTATATATATGGATTTTGCATGATATAAAAATTACCGATATCTCACCGATATCTCACCGATATCTCACCGCGAAAACCGATATATCAAATATCGGTCCACGACCGATAACCGATATTTTCCAACATTAACTGCTTAGCGGTTCGGAAACGCGTTGCTCTAAGTTGGTATCAACATATTACTTGGGCAAAGTCTTGTATATTAGATTAAAGTTTGTCTTCAGTGAATATGCACAACCCTAAGCAAATTTTGAGGTATTAGGACAAAAGTAATTAGGTAGGATTCTTGATATTGGCTAGATATTATATAAAGTTGAGCTATGTGGCAATCAGCAATAAAAGTAAGATACTATTAGCAAATAATGCTTTAGTTGGTGTTTGATTGGTAAGAGAGATTATAACAAAAAACTCTTGTCTCATAATTTGGTAGATGAATCGACTTCTGATTGAAATATTAACCACTATTTTATTATAAAATAAAAAAATGAGAGAATATGTGTGCTTGAGACGGTATCGGTACCAACCGATACCGATCCCCGAAAATACTGATCCCGAAAATTCCCAAAACCCAATACCGATACCGATACCGATACCGAAAACATACGGTACAAGTGTTTACATTTAGGTACAAAGAATGGATAAACAAGCAACTTTATTATACCAAAAAGTAATCAGTTATTTTACCGCAAGGTATGAAACTAATTTTTTGCTATCAGTTAGGTACAAAGGTAGGGTCTGAGCCTTTGAGGAGGGTAAGCTGTAGACTTGTGTCTTGATAGTAGTTTACGCCACAATTAAAACAAGCAGCTTAGCAGTATTAAAACCTAATAATTAGTAATTACCACGATTTCAGATTGCAATAGCCAGAACAGTAGTTTTAATGTACAAATCCAAACACCCCTCAAAGGCTCAATATCCTGCCTGCATGTTATATCCCTAAATACTGATGTACATCGTCTTTCGATTTTAAGATTTTCAATTATATATGTATGGGTGTAAACAAGCCAAAGCCCGAGCTCACCTATGTTTGAATTTGACTCAAAACTGTATGGAGGCTTAGCACGGGGCACTGGCCCTAATGTCATGGTCAGTATTACGGCAGGTTGCCATTATTAGGTTTTCTTGATTAGACTGTTGCCCTAAGTCCCTAACCTTGTTCTATTAATATTGATCTCTGTACTTGTATTTCCTTGAGCACCTTGAATGAAAGATAAACCCTACTTGCAGTCATGGACGTAGGTCAGATTAGACTGAACCATGTTAAGTCATGTGTTTGTTAATTTCTGTAGTTTCATTGTTTGTGTGTGCGCGTTTTTTGGATAATTTCCCTAACAGTTTTGAGTCTATTTTTAAAGCTCAAAACTTGGCTCGTGAGTAGTTTTTTTTTTTTTTTTTTTTTAAATCTTGGGCTCAAGTTGTTTATTATTTAATTGTTATTTTTATCTCTTTATATACATAGTGTTAGGATCAAATACAAATAGATTTAACGTGCGAAGCACACAAGTACCTAGAGTGGTATTGCTAACACTAGCGTAATTAGTATTACTATATGGTTTTTGAACCAGAATTATTATTATTACTCTGCTTCATTTTTCTTGTAGTGTAAGAACTCTAGTTCAGAAGTGTTGAGTAATAATTACTATAGTTATTTGTATGCTTGGTCTGTTAATTCCGAATCTCGCCCCCTAAGCTCATTTAGGCTCTCGTTTAAGCTTGTGAGTCTAGTCAAGCTTGATAGGTGAAAGGGCTCCAATATAAGCTCGTGATGAAGATGTTTAAGATCGTCTATAGTCAAGCTTTTAGCAGCAAGCTGATCCCGAGTCGCTTACTAGAGTCTCAGTTTGTTTACCCACGTATATATGTATATGTATGTATGTAGCATGAGATATGGTCATAATCACATATGTTTAATAAAAAATGTATGCATTTTTTTTTTCATTTTTCAGGCCCTGGATCGTGCCAAGCCCGATGACAATGCAAATATAGCAGCCCAAAGCAAATCCTTTAAAAGACTGGTCTGTAACTCTGTTTCCATCTCAATAATAGTTTTCTACTTTTCTTTTATATATGCTTGAAAAAGTTTCAGCTAATTTAACCTGGTTTATCGCAGAGCATTGAATCCTCAAGAGGAAATTCGCATTAGCGTGAAACGCCAACTTTTGCATGTCTTTTGTGCAGCACTTTGCAAATGTAGTTGATTCCTGCAGGCACTTGAGCCTGATGAACATACTTTTTTTTTTTCCTTCTTTTTTCATCTGAGTATATTCTTCACTAGAGGTTGACAGTGACGCAACAATAGTTTTATTCATATCCTTGTAATGCTCCTGCTCTTCTTTTCTTTTCTTTTCTTATTTTTCATTATTATTTATACAATTTTAACAATTAACAATGATATGACAAAAAACCAAATAAACAATGCAATCGTGTCGGGTGGGTGGGTTGGCTAGTTTAATTGATGAGACTATATGCGACCAATATATTCGTTCATGTCTGTCAAAGACATGGAGCTAAATGAGTTGACGAGTTGTAAACCTGTACCTGGTGAAATTAATTATGTTGGATGACATGTTTAACTCATTTATCCTTTTTTTTTATATATTTTTTGAACGTATTGCTCACGCATTCTTTAATCTTATCACGAAATATACACCTTTTGTCAATTACATATTTGAAGCATAACCACTTAGACTGCTAGGTATGGGAGCGGCAACGCCATGCCGGGCCTAGCTACACCACCCCCTTGGTGCGGCAACGGCATGGGCGGCAACCTCTTGCCTTCTACGCCGGTCCTCCTTTTTCTTCTTGGGATTTGAAATTGGAACGTTGGATAATATTAAATGATGATATTATTTAATTAAAAAACACAAAAAAAAAAAAAGAAAGAAAAGAAATAACATTAATGATGATGGGCCTCTCCACACCCTTAGGACCATCATCTTCATGATGCTCCTACCCCACGCTGACGTGGCAGCTGAGGTGGAGGAGCATCATGGATGATGGGCATCCTCCACACCTAGGGTATGTTTGGCAAGGAGCTTTTAAGAGCTTTTAGGAGCTTCAAGCTTTTAAGAAAAAACTCATACTTAATAAAAAGCCTTGTTTGGTTGAAGGGGCCGGAAGCTTTTAGGTTAGAGAAAAAACTCTATAGTGAAAAGCTACTAGTAGTAGCTTTTAAGAAAAATAAAATAAAAACCTTCTTTACAATCTTTTAATTATGATCATTTTGGTCATTTTATTAAAAGCTTCAGCTACTCTGCCAAACACCAAAATATATTTAAAAAGCTTCCAGCTAACAGCTTCCAGCTACCAGCTTGCACCTACTAGCTTGCAGCTTTAGCTACCAGCCTCCAGCTAGTTTTGCCAAACATACCCCTAGTAGTCTTAGTGATGAGCAATTTTTCTCAAACACTTCATTACCACCAAGCCCAACCGCCCAAGGAGGTATCCTAAATGAGTTGACGGTTCAGAAACGTGTTGCTATAAGTTGGTATCAACCTATTAGTTAGGGGCTGTTTGGTAAGCCTCTTAATGAGCCTCTGAATCATTCAGCGTGTTTGTTTCAGTATTTGAATTGAATGGTTAGGGCTGAACTATTAAGACTTAAAATGTTGCTGAACCATTAAGCACTGAATGAATCCATTTTTACTTCCCCTACCAATATGGGACAAGAAGACTAACCATTTAGAGGTCCAACAAAATAGCAGTTAACCATTCAGATTCTCTTAACCATTCAAACTTCTTAATGATTCAACATTTAATCAATCAAACAGTCCCTTAGGCAAAGTCTTGTATATTATATTAAACTTTGTCTTCAGTGAATATGCATAACCCTAAGCAACTTTTGAGGTATTAGGACAAAAGTAACTAGGTAGGATTCTTGATATTGGCTAGATTTTATATAAAGTTTGAGCTATGTGGCAATCAGCAATTAAAGTAAGATACTAGGAACAAATCATGCTTTAGTTGGTGTTTGATTGGTAACAGATATTATAACAAAAAAACACTCGTTTCTCAATATGGTAGATGAATCGACTTGCGATTGAAATTAACCAATATTTTATTTTAAAATATATAAAAAAAATGAGAGAATATGTGTATGTGCGTCGAGCGCGCGACATACCTATTTCTCTAAATACATCCCCATTAACAAAAGTTTTAACTTATGTTAATTCATAAAACCTCATAACAAACAAACAAAGGGAAGGAATGGACCTAAAAATGATGAATTTGATGATGATCTATTTGCACATGCAACAGTTTATGATGATAGAAGTTTCTTAATGTGATGATAGGTTGTGTTTCTAAGAGCATCATCATATTCATTGATCATATATAGTCATGGTGATCAAAAGTGTGTTGCCACTGAAAATATACTATTGGTTCCATAATTTTATGCATGCACTTCTTGGTTCCACACCTGTTATGATTTTTCTTTATCCTGTTTTCAATTGAACATGCATTTTTATTTCCTTCTCATGATCACATTTTTGTCTTTTTGCAGCATGTAAACAAAGCAATTGAAATTGAAGGGTGTGATTTTTTGATTCGATAAAAAAGATAACCACGATTTATTCTCATTTGTCGCGTTATACCTATTTAGTTTTGTGAGAAACATAAATCATTTAGCAATGAGATACTCGACTCAAAGTGGCTTATCTACTTTTACTCATGTATCGAACTTTTTCCCATCATTAAAAATACATTAAATTAATGTGATACAGTGACACACCACATCATGTATAGATTTGCGTATGTATTTTTATCCGTATAGGTATAATATATTTAAAATTCAGACGATGTAACCATAGATTCGTGTATCTCAAGGCTATATGAGTGAAATTGTTTTGAAATGACCCTACATGTATGACATACTTGAAAACATGACTATTTCAGTGATTTTAATGAGTGGGTTTGTTGTACAAAGTTAAAAAGACAATGAATCCAAGGGACCAATTTAAATTGATATATGTATATGAAAATAGGGTCTGAAAAATTTCTGATGCTTTGGTGCTTCTGTCATCACAAAACATTGACCACATCATAACATTAGTTTCCCAAACCAACACAGACATAGGGCCATGCCAAAAAATGAATCCCAACAAAGTGTAGTGTTGTAGAATAAAAACATTGCTTTTGCTTTTGCTTTTTCTTTTTCTTTTTTCCTTTTCCTTTTTTTCTTTTTATTGGAGTGCCCTAAAGCTACAAGAGCCTCTTCAAACAATTGTTTGATTTATTTATGTGATTCAAAATAATTATAGATGATGAAAGTTTTAGTTATGCATCATTTAACACCCATTATATCATAGCCAATTAACTATGAATACTTTTGTTAAACTACATAAAAATACTTTATATGCATTTATAAATTATAACAAGAAATCCGAGCATCTACATCGGCGACTTTTCCCCCTTCTTCTGATCTACATGGAAGGAGCGGACCAAGGATCGAGGGGACGAGATGATGTGGATGTCGTCAGAAGTTGTCATTCGTCTTGAAGGTCCGAAGAAGTGGAATACAACTGATCGATGGTGTGGTCCCGCTATCTCGCAAACACACACACATATATATTCTTAAATGCGAGTTTGTAAAAGTTCGTTGTAAAAAAAGTAAATGTTTCTTAGAGAGCCGGTCTAACATTTTTGAATCCCTTTGAAAACCTTTTTTGTGATATGAACTCTCTACTTTTACCCGGGCTTAGGACTAGAGGTGATCAAATTGGTTTTTTTTTGCCAAACCGGTTCGCTATAGTACCGGTTCCTGGCTGAACCGGTTTCGGTTTCAAACCGGTTTGGTTTTGTCGGTTCGTAAGACCGGTTTCGTTTCGGTTTTGGTTTTTTTCGGTGTCGGTTCTTAATCGGTTTTTTCGCGCACTTTTTAAAATCGTATAAATTACATAAAATTTAACTTTTAATAACTTTTAGGATTTTTAAAGAAGGAAATTGAATATTAATACAAAAAAAAAAAAAAAAAAAAACAAAGTTTTATTTGTGTCTATGGCCAAAAATGTATTTTTCTTAAACCGGTTTGGTCGGTTTTTAGCGATACCGGTTTCAGTTCGGTTTCGGTTTGTGTAGCGGTTTCGGTTTCTTTTGACCGTTTTTTTTGTCGGTTTTAGGCTGGTTTTCAGTTCGGTTTGGGATTTTTTTAGTACCGGTTTTGGTTCGGGTCGGATCGGTTTTACCGGTTTTGGTTCCCGAACCGGTTTTTTTGAACACCTCTACTTAGGACTGACTGTTGAAGTGATCCTTTTTTTATTTAACTGAAGCTTCACGCTTAACTTTTTTTTTTTTTTCATTACCGTATTCATAGGTTCGGTCTCAATTTGACATTAAATTATTGGTAAAAATATAACATATACTAAAGAATAAAGTAGCAGGCAATTAGTAATTATAAAGTATAATCAAGTTATACTTATAATATAGAATCAAACATATTTTCTTAACGTTATATTTTATTTAATTAGTTTGCACTTGTAATAAAGAATCACAAATCATAATCGCTCAAGAACTTGCTATTGGAGTATCGCAATTGAAAATTGACTGCAATCTATTTAGTTAGTTTGAATGATTTGTATTCATCAGGCACTTCAGTTTCTCCCTAGCCTTGCTCTTCAATGTTGCTATATTCCATAACCAGTCAAACCCAAGATATACAAGTATTTTTTTTAAGTGGGTGCCCCCCCCCCTTTTTTTTTGGGATCTAAGCCCTTATTTTGGGTGATATAACTAACGGGCAGGCGCTGGTTTCTTAAGGAAGTTTGAAATCTAATGTGATAGTTGAGATGGGTGTTTGTTGATGTAGATTCTCTAATAATTCAATTCACATTAAACATTTCTTATTACAAATGTGTGGCCCTTGGGGGGCAAAAGTAAAGTTGTATTAGTTTTAACGTTATTTTACTAATTTCGTGAAAATGACGTTAAAAACAACGGACGGTTAATCATGCATCATGTGGTGGCGTGGATAGCCAAAAGACAAAGGGGTACATGCACCGATCGGGTTTGTCCCGATTGCTAAGTGTTCTGTGTTTTATGTCCAAGGCTTGATACCAAACCACATCGAGCCGGGGGTCTCACTAGAAGTAGCTTCTTTATTCTTAGGGGTAGAGGTAAGGCTGTCTACATCTTACCCTCCTCAGACCCTACCTTAGCTTTGCTATAGGTGAGATTAACTGATGATGATATTTCTTAATTACAAATACAACTTTCTTTATGTGGATTATAAAGGAATACATAAATTAATATTCACGTGCATGTAGAATCGATTCAACTTTGTAAAATGATGGCATAATTGCTTAATTTGTATTGCTTAGGATAATCAATATATACACGGTTTATATTCTCTATTTTAGGGAAGAGATAAATATAAACTTAATGCTAAAACATTATCTATAAATACAATTCAAATGTATAGTCTATTACACCCCCGCAGTCGAAGCAGGAGGTGGACGAATGTTGAGACTGGAGCGGAAGTCATCAAACATCACTCGTGGTAATCCCTTGGTAAAAATATCAGCAATCTGTAGACGAGTCGGAGTATGGAGAATCCGAATAGAGCCACGCTGCACAAGTTCACGCACAAAATGGTTGTCAATTTCAATATGTTTGGTGCGTTGATGTTGTACCGGATTGTTGGATAAGTAAATGGCACCAATGTTGTCACAATAAACTAATGTAGCCGTGGGGATAGGTCTTCGCAATTCCAGTAGGAGATTGCGTATCCAACAGATTTCTGCGACCACATTGGCAACTGCACGATACTCTGCCTCAGCACTGGACCTAGAAATAGTTGACTGCCGTTTGGAGGACCAAGAAAGAAGATTAGTCCCCATGTAAACACAATATCCTGAAGTAGAGCGACGTGTATCTGGGCATCCTGCCCAATCTGCATCTGTGTAAGCCTTGAGAGAGAGATGCGGACAGGATGATAACATGAGACCATACGCGGCAGTACCTTGAATGTACCGGATAATACGCTTCAATGCGTTCCAATGATCAGTGGTCGGATTGTGCATGTGAATACATAGCTTTTGTACGACATAACTTATATCCGGACGAGTGAACGTAAGAGACTGTAGTGCCTCGGCAAGACTTCGGTATAAAGTAAGGTTATCAAACGGAGCACTTGATGTTGCGCTAAGCTTTGGTTTGGAGTCAACTGGAGTGGCCACGGGATTACAATTTTCCATATCTGCACGACTTACAATGTCATGAGCATAGGACTGTTGAGAGAGAAACATTTGGTTACCAGAACGAGTGACAGAAATGCCCAAAAAATAATTGAGGGGTCCAAGATCTTTCATAGCGAATTCAGCCGCGAGGCTGCCCATGAGTTTCATTCGTAGCTCAGTAGAAGAAGCTGTAAGAATGATGTCATCAACATATATTAATAAGTAAGCAACGTCACCCCCGTGGTGATACGTGAAGAGAGAATTATCACACTTGCTTTGTGAAAACCCGATGGACATGAGAAAATCAGTGAAACGTTGGTACCAAGCTCGGGGAGCCTGCTTGAGTCCATATAAGGACTTTTTCAGACGGCATACATAATCCGGGAAGTCTCTGTGTCGGAACCCCACGGGTTGGTACATGTAGACAGTCTCAGAGAGGTTTCCATGAAGGAAAGCATTGGTAACATCCAGCTGATGGATGGACCAAGACTGAGATAAAGCAAGTGTCAAAATTGTCCGAATGGTAGCTGGTTTGACTACCGGACTAAAGGTTTCCCCACAATCAATGCCAACCTCTTGTTTTCTACCATCACATACTAACTGAGCCTTATATCTTTCAAGTGTACCGTCAGACCTATATTTGTGGCGAAAAAGCCACATGCTGCGCATAACATGCATGTCAGGAGTCCTCGGGACAAGTTCCCAAGTCTTGTTTTTAATTAAGGCATTAAATTCGTTTTGCATGGCGTTATGCCACCCCGGGTCAGACAAGGCAACAATAGGGGTTTTGGGAACAGGGTGGACGGTGGTGGTTGAAAGATTAAAAATTTGTTTTGGTTTTGTAACTCCGGACATGGCACGAGTGGTCATAGTCCGAAGTGGTGGTGGTGGTGGAGGGTCCGAGATAGGGCTAATGGATGCTGAGGAGTATATTGGGCTAGGTGGGGAGGGGCCGGTTAGTGGAGTGGGAATGGTAGTGGGCTGAGATGTAGAGGGGATTGGGGCGGGAGCGGTTTGGGCCTGGGATTGGTGTGGGTGTGTGGTATGGTCTGGGAGGTTATGGGTGGGTGTGGGGGAGTGGATGGTTGAGTGGGCCGGTGATGGACCTGGGCTGGTTGGGTCTGACAGTGGGTTGAGAGGTGGATTAGGAGGTGGGATAATAAGTGAAGGGTGTATGGGATCATCGAGAAATGAGTAAGTGTGGGCGGTAGGTTTATGCTTTATGGAGAAGGGGAAAAGCGTCTCGTCAATGATGACGTGGCGGTTAATGGTAATGGTTTTTGTTTTAAGGTCAAGGCATTTATACCCGCGATGGTTGGATGGATACCCAAGAAATACGCAAGGGTAAGAGCGGTAGGCTAATTTGTGAATGGTGGTGTGTGGGATAAGAGGGTAACATAAGCAACCAAACACGCGAAGATGGTCGTATGATGGGAGACATTTATAAAGGTGTTGGGTTGGGGTTTGAAATTTGTGGATTTTGTTGGGAATGATTTTGAGGAGATAAGTGGTGGTTTCAAGGGCATGATGCCAGTAGGTGTTTGGGGTAGAGGAATGGGCAAGGATGGTTCTCATGAGGTTGTTTATGGTGTGTATTTTGCGTTCGGCTTTGTCATTTTGGGAGGAGGTGTGTGGGCAAGAGAAGCAGAAGTGCATGCCGTTTTGGTTGCAGAAATTGTGAAATTGATTATTGGCATATTCACGACCGTTATCACATTGGAGTTGTTTTATTTTGGTATTAAACTGGGTGTGTACAAAGTTGGTGAATTTTATGAACATGTTAAAGACTTCAGATTTATGTGCTATAGGGAAGGTCCAAAGGAAGTTGGTGTAATCATCCAAAAAGAGAACATAGTATCAGTGTCCTTGTTGGGTCAAATTAGAGAATGATGTTATCAATTACAAACGACCTTGATGAAGATAGACGGTGCCTTTGTGAAGTGTATTATCGAGCTACTTTAGGATTAGCATTGAATATGTTTAGCAACTTTATATTGTAATGATTTTAGTAGTTTTCCAAGCAAGTGGTGGCTTGCTTGGAGGACAAGGCTCAGGATCTATAAATAGGACACTAGACACCATAGAAAGGGTGTGCATTTGGAGCCACCACCCCGGGGGAGCTCACCTGGGGTGGTTGATTATCTTGTTATCTTATTATTACATTCAATGAAAGTTCTCTTTGTTTAATCCAATATCTATCTATCTTTCTTATATTAGTTGTTTGTTCTTGGCTCAAATTCACCCGTCTCTATTTTTATATCAATTCAAGGCTTAAACAAGATCATTTGGGAATATCAGTCCTCCATTGGAGATAATGGAGGAGGTCCAAACATCACTGTGAAATGGCATAAATGTACTTGTATTAGAAGAAACAAAAGGAAGTCTAGTATGTTTTCCAAAAATACAAGCACTGCAAGTTTTATTACGTAAAGAACTACAAGAAATTAAACTAGAAGTCTTTAAACTTTGCAAAATAGCTGGGCCTGGGTGACCGAGCCGTTGATGCCAGATGTCTTGAGTGAGGGCTGCATAGGTAGAGGCGGTGGTGAGGTTGGTGATGTTGGACGGGCTGAGAGTGTAGAGATCCCCCGAGCTATTGCACCATAGGATAGGTTTCTTGGTCTTTAGGTACTTCACAGTAAAACCATAAGGGTCAAATTCAACGGTTAATTGGTTATCAGTTGTGAAACGTCTAACTAAAATAAGGTTTTTAACAAGGCCGGGTGCATAAAGTACATTGTTAAGTTTAAAAGGCGGGAATGGTGGTGGTAAGGTTATGTTGCCTTTCCCTAAAACCGGAATGGTTTTACCATTGCCAACAATTATGTTACGAATAATGTCAGAATAAAAAATAGACGAGAAGTTATCAAATTGAGGAGACATTGTACCTGACGCACCGGTGTCCATAGTCCACGATGGATCATTGTGATGGAGAGCCAAGTTGTAAAGGGCCTGTGCTATATCCGTGGGAGAGTGGGCTGCTGTATAAGATTGGGCCGCATGCTGTGAAGATGGTTTTGGGGCAAGGATCCTTGGACTGTTTGGATTGGAAGGGGCCGAGGAAGGATTGTAGGTGTTGGGCTGAGAGTAGTTATTGGGCTGAGAGTAGTTATTGGGCATCGGGTTTGAAGGTTAGGGGCAAGGGGGTACGACCCAAGGAGTCCAAGGTGAAGGCGGGTAGTATGGTGGATTGGCAGTAGGTTGGTTGGGCCAGGGAGTGGGCCAGAATTGGGCCGAGTAATGAGGTTGCTGGTAGCGGCCTCGTCCGTATGAATTTCGGCCACGTCCCCGTCCACGGGTACGTCCGTAGCTTTCAGGCTGGTGGTCATATTGTTCGGGCTGGGGTTTACGGGATGCAGTGGATTTGGATGTGGTTGGGTTTGTGGTTGTGTGGAGTGCAGTACCAGCGGCCTGGGCCGCTAGTTTTGCTTGGTCTGTTTTAGTGTCCTTAACTTCACATAGTTTAGAGCGAATGGTGTAGAAATCGGGTAGGGGTTGGGTGTTTTGGAGAATGAGAGATATACTCTCATAGGCTTCGGTAAGGCCGGTTAAGATTTGAAGGACAAGTTGGTTTTCGGTGATGGGTGACTCAAGGCTTTTTAGTTGGTCAAATAAAAGTTTCATATGTTGGCAAAAAGCGGAGATGTTGGAAAATTGTTGAAGATGGCTATTGAAAAACTTGTTTTGAAGGGAGATAAGGCGAGCGACCTGATTGTCTAAGAAGAGGTTTTAAGACGACACCATGCGTCATAGGCAGAGGTGTTGGTGACCATTATGATGTGGACAAGGTCTTGAATGATGGTACCCTAGATCCATTGTAACACAATGGCATCTATGCGATCCCAAGAGGCATGTGAGGAAGAGGATTGCTCTTTTTCTTTGTCAACCGATGAAGAAGATTCGGCGATGGGACGAGGAAGTAAATGATTATAGACTTCATAAGCCTTGCAATGGATAGTAAAAAGTTCAGCCCAGGTTGTGTAATGCTCGGTTTGACGGTCAAGGATGATAGGTATGAAGTTCTTGATATTTGTTACGGTAACAGCAGGATGTAAGGGGGACAACATGGTCGATCACACGGGATGATCGATCGGAAATTGAAAGAAGACAAGGGGAAGGTAACGGCAAAAAATGAATGAAGGGAGGTATTAGGGTTTGGCTAATGATACCATGTAGAATGATGTCATAGTTGCTTGATTTGCATTGCTTAGGATAATCAATATATACACGGTTTACATTCCCTATTTTAGGGAAGAGATAAATATAAACTTAATGCTAAAACATTATCTATAAATACAATTCAAATGTATAGTCTATTAAACTTTAACAACTCTCCATCTTGATGACCATTCAATTTGCTACTCATCTCTTTATACTTTGTCACCTCCCTTGATGACGACTTCAAACTTTATGAACTCTAACAAAGTCCAATCGATATTGCACTTCAATTTGTGCTTGATTTCTTCATAATACATCTGAGTTTTTTTAAATCAAACGCATGTCACTCTCGGTATCACAATGCACACAATTTGATCTTGATGTGATCCTGTGAACCCATATTACCAATGACAAGAATAATGTAGAAAACGATATTTGGTAACCGTTTGGACTCATTGACGCTGACCCTAATATGTGGATCGTCTTATTAGCATAATACTATCGACATAGGTTCATAAGAAAACCTTCAAAAACTTGAAAACCGAGAAAACCACTATCAACCAATCATTTATTTATTTTCATTTAGATAATTATAAGGTTAATATTGTATAAATAAATAAAAAACCATATAAAAATTATATTTACATCGATCGTCGATCTGCATACATTTTTCTAATTTACGCAAAAAATCAGTAACATATAAGAAAGAACGGGAAAAGGTGAAAAAAAAGTTCTATTCATAAAAATGTTTAGACCATGTGTAGTGAAGGTTAAATTTGGAGCCCCTCCTTTTGGCATTTTTTGACAAGTGTCATGTGGGTCTCACATGGGGCTTGAATTTCACAAGGGGTGTAGTGGTTTAAGCCACTTCCAATCATTACCCAATTATTTGTTTCTAAATTTAAAACAAATAATATTTCATTAAACAAAAATAAAAAAAATTACAATAATATAAATAAAAAAACAAGGAACATACTAAAAAAATAAAAAAAGACGAACATACTAAAAAAAGATAAACAACCTAAAGTCCTTATTTATCACGGATTTGTTGCCTACGCTTTTGAAATAATATTAACGCTGTTAGTACACGATGTCCCTAGCCTAGTATAGGTGATGTTTGTATTGTATTACGGGTGCTTGGGTGTGCTTTCGAGTCGATTATTGGGTTGTTTGGAAATCAGGCGAGTAGGACTGTTCAGGGGCGATTAGCTTTGCTAATCGCCCGGGAATCAAAACGAGTAGGCTTCTACTCACCCCTCGTACTCGCCTGATAGGATCCTACTCGCCCCTAAGGCCCTGGATGAATGGGACATGTATAAAAGCCTCCAATCATTGCCCTAATCATGAAGCAGTCACAGCACACATTCCCCAAGCACCCTGCCCTAGGTTGAAGGTCTGAGATTGTCTTGTAATCACCTGCGCTCTGTTTTTTCAATACAATACAACCTTTTAACCTTACTTTTGTGTGTGTTGATACTTCGTTTATCATTGTTTCATATCGTTTTGTTGTCCGAAACAGCGTCTAGTGGATTCCGCACACTAAACGTTGAAGCTCGTGATTGTCGGGTTGTCCGAAATCGATCCTACAAGTGGTATCGGAGCTTTGGCTCTTATCACGAGTGTTTTGATAGAAAAACAAATTCAAAATAGTGGGTTTTCAGATTGAAAGTTTGCATTTTTGTCCAAAAACCTGTTTTGAAAGTTTGAAACTTTGTGTTTTTGATTAAAACAACATTTTTCAAAATCTAAGGGTGTTTTTACGGATAAAAACAAGTGTTTTTTATTAGGGTTTGTTACAAAAGTGTTTTTCAACTTTCCTAATCATTTGGGGATCAAACACTGTGTTTTTGATAGATTTTGAAGCAAAAATGATGGTTTTCGGGCAAAACAAGTCCGCAGACCTGTAACAGGCGATTAGGAAGTGTTCAAGTGATTAGGAACCTTACTCGTGTCCTTTTTCACATGATTAGAGTGCTACTCGTGCCTTAAAACACATGATTAGAACTCTAATTGTCTGGGTAACCCTAATTGGCTAAAAACTCTTACTCGCTCAACTGTTCATGTGTGTAGACCTCTAATCGCCTGTATTTCACATGATTAGCTTCCTAATTGTGTGTACTACTCGTGTGTTAAGTTCTACTCGTGTGTTAAGTTCTACTCGTGTGCTGCAGTGCTTAAACCAAAAATCGCCTAAGTATCGGACTATTTTTCATCTAAACACATGGCAAACCCGTGGGGACATCTGAATCAACCTAGACAACAATATAATCAACCTATAAACAATCAAATGAATGTACCCACAAATCCTGGGCAGTATTCGGCCGAGCGTAACGCGCAACGGATGCAACAACAACAACACCAAGCTAATGTTGCCGGAACCAATCCGTGGGCGCTTGAAGCTCAACATCGCGCCTAGCAACAACAACAAATGATGAATGGTAACCCATGGGCACTCGCAACCACTACAACTCAACAGACACAACATTTATCTTCGGTACTCCTCAGTGACTTGGAAACCGGTAGTTCCAATAGGGAACTTAAACTTTAGTTCATGACCGACTACCACTCCTGGAAAGGCAGGTTCAAGACACATGTCGAGGGTATTGACGGGTTAGTATGGGAAGCGATAGAGAACGGGTATACCAGGCCGATGATTGAGAACTCCGACATTCCCGTCTCCTTAGAAGCAATGATAGATGAACAACGCAGAAAATACAACTATGAGAAAAAGGTGATGGCAGCTTTCACACAAGCTCTTCGGAAAGACATCTTGCACCCGTTTGCTCAGTGGACAACTTCGCAGATGCTGTGGCTTGCGTTAGATGAAAGGAATGAAGGAAATGAGAAGACAAGAAAGATCAAGATGGATCAGCTCAGAAAGGAGTTTGAAAAATTCTCTACCATAGGAAATGAGTCGTTGCGGGATCTGACAGCATGTTACTATCATTTGATGTCAGAGAGGTATCAGTATGGGGTAGTATATACACCAGTAAAACTTGTGGAACGATTTGCAGACGCGCTTCCACCACACTGGCATCAGTGGCTTGACATCCAGAAAGCAAATTATGTTTATCAGACAATCTCCGTCAATGACTTTGTGGCCGAACTTGAAAGCAAAGAAATTGATGAGATCAAAAGGGGGAACAAGGCGTTCATCCCTCAGAACCCGAGCATCTACTATGGGACAACACCTCAGGATGTGAGCGTAGCAAGATCCAAACCCTAGACAGCTTTTGTCCTAAATCAGGATCTTGTCTTCGCGTTCGATAACTATGGTCCCCCAGCAGATGTTCCTCCTCCAGTTTATCCTTTTGGACAAAATAATCAGTATCCTTTGACTTATAATACTAACAAGTTTGGTGTTAACCCTTATGATCATCTTGCAGCACCAGTGTAGGCAATACCAAGCTTTGGCGGTCCTTCTATGTCAGGGTATGGTGGTACTTCATCCTCTGGATACGGTGGTGCATCTACTTCGAGTTATGGAGGTGATTCCACATCAGGTCAAGGTGGCGGATATCAGACAAATCTTATTGCAGAGCAGCTAAACACCGCATGATTTGAGAAGGTGACTATTGAGCTAGCTCAAGAACATATGGCTCTACTGCCTACCTTATTCTATTCCAACAGTGGATTAGTCGCTGGGCAGATTGAGAATCCTCATTTAATTCAAGAGGATTATGCCCAGATTGATAAGGATGAAATGGATTTGATCGATATCCAGTGGCACTTCACAAGCGTGGGTAGGAGAGCCAAAGAATACATGGATAGAACGGGGAGAAGAGATGTCCTGATAAACAACAACACAAGGTTTGGGTTCGACAAGAGCAAGGTGACATGCTACAACTATGATACGAGGGGAAACTTTGCTAGGGAATGTGATAGACCCAGACAGTAGGGTAATCAAAATCCCTTCAACAACAACAACAGAGGGAATCAGAACCAAAGGCATCAAGCTCAGACACAACCTTAGCAAAATACCGAACGAGCAATCGTCCCCGTGCAAAACCGGAACCAGCGGGCTCCTGTCAACAACAATCAAGGACAGGCCCTGGTAATTCAAGCTGATGAAGGGTTTATCTGGAACCTTCACATAGAGGGAGAAGATGCTCAGCAGGGTGGTGCAGCTTGCTATGTGTAGCAGGTTTCTGAGCCCGAAGTTGAAGTTGAAGAATGCAGCAATGATCAAGAAGTCAACGTTTCTGAAATTGACTCTACTGATGGTGATTCTAACTACGAGTCTGAAGCAGATTTGGACCTGGAAGAGTTGTTAGCTGAAGAAGATGAATACATCAGTAAGCTGTCTTTCCTTGTAGATGCTGACTGTGCCAAGACTGATCTGGCAGAATTCTTTGGACCCAAGAAGTCTGCAGCTCACTACGCACTCATGGCCATCACTGATTCTTCTACTAAGGTAAGTTCTGCTTCTAGCTCTAAGTCTGGTTATGTAGAGTGTGATAAGCTAAGGTACAAAATAAACGTCTTAACTGATGAGAATCTGAACCTCAAAGTTGATTTAGGTCAATGCGAACATGCCAATGATGTTTTAAAATCAAATGAACGAGGTTTTAAAAGCACCATTGAAAACTATAAGAATGATGTTTCTGAGTTGTCCAAAACTCTTCATAATAAACAAGTTGCAATAAACAATTACATTAATGAGTTAGAGGACACTAAGAAGCTGTTGGCCATTGTGACCCGTGATTATGAAAAGATCAAGAAAAAGCTTGATAGTTATCTTAACTGCAAGTATGTTCTTGATCACATAATTGATAATCCTAATCCCACCAGCCCCATCTATGCACAATGTCCACCTCCGGTGAGATTTGAGAATCACAATTTGATGTCTTACCGAAGGAGGAGTTTATGGATATGGCTGCAGCAGCTGCTGTTGCTGCAAGTGTTGGCAGTTCACCTCAACCTGAAGTGAAGCCAACACAAGGTGCTAGTGAGATAAAGGATGATGCAAGTGTCTGGGAGACATACATGTCTGATGATGAGCTTGAAGAGCTTCAGAAGGATGCACCGGTAAAGGATGAGTTTATTCCTCCTCAAAATCACATAGTGACTTGTGAACTTGAACCGAAAGTGCAACCTGCTGAAGCTGAGGGGGTATTAAATGTGCTTTATAAAATGAAAGGGTCTGATAAGATTTATGCTGATGAGGAACTTCCCATCAGATTTGTCGTTCCTGGTCTAATAGCTAAAATTTGGCGAGAGTCCACCATTACTCTTAAAAAGGAAAAATGGGGCAAGGGTAAGGGTAAGAAAGACCAAGGAGATCAACCCAATGAGAACAAAAAGAAAAATCCAAAGAAAAACACCAATGATCTCCCTAAGCAAGCTCAAAAGCAAAATCCAAAGAAACATGTCACTGCATTTGTTAGACCTACTAGAAAAAGTGAAGATGAGGAAGATCAACAGTCTCGAATCCCATTACAGCAACAATGTCTTGATGATCTGAAGCATAAGAAAACCTTTGGCAGTAAGTCCAAACGCAAGGACAAAGGGGAAAATCTAACTGAAGCCCCTAAGTTTGAAGAATACCGTGAATGCTTTAAGGCGGGGAACATGGGCATTTAGTTGTTGCGTGCCCTGAACTTAGACGCAGGAGAACGAAAGTTGATGAAGCTCCTAGTTCTAGCAAGATGGAACACCGAAAAGGGGGCGGAATGGATTTATTATAATAACTTTATTTTTCAAAACGTATGAGACAATTTATAAAATGTTGGAGAATGTATAAAGTTGATGTATAAAAATTAATGAAGTGAGCTGGTGAGGTTTAAATATGTGATAATTTAGTTTAAAAATTGTTTTTTACAATGGCTATAATAATTCAAAAGGTATCATTACCGTTGGAAAGTTCTACATGGCCGCGAATGATTAGACAAAGGAAGGAGAGCAAAGCGTGAATTATTTTACGCTCAAACCAATTGGTGAGCTTTAGCACCGGTGGGCGCAGTGTGGGGCACGAATCAGGGCGTGAAATGCCCATTTAACGCCATATTGGCGGACCACTGCATGTGGTCTTACTTGCTTATATTTTGTGACAAATAAAACAAAAATAAAGTAATCTATGTGTTAGTTTGTAACATTATATGAGCAATTGTAGGATGGATTCCATGGAGTGTGAGGTAATAAAAGCCATGGGAGGCAAAATGTTGGTGGATGAAAAGGTATATTGGCAGTGGAAGTGCATCTTCTTTTGCTTTTACTTTAGTTAAAGATGATCCTAAATCTAATAAAAAAAACAAATAAAAGTGTAGGAATATACGGACCATCACACAAACCTAAAATGTTCATCACTACATGAATTATACTTGTAATTATCCACCTCTTTACTGACCAAATATCAGACCTTTGTCAGCATGAAAGCAAATGTTGCTATCATTACTCGACAACATCCAAATCCTGTCTTGGATGCTTCAGTAAACCACATATAGTCCATCTAACACTTCATTACTATGCTCAATATTGTTTCCAACATGAAGCTACCATTCTTTACATTTGTCTTGTTTCTCTTGTTCATTTCTTGTCGCTCCATTTCACATTACTCACTCAAAAACCAAGCATCAATTCTAGTTTCATTGAAGCAAGCTTTTGGAGTGTCTAATGATCACCCTTCTTTGCTCACTTGGAACTTGTCGGAACACGCCTCGCTTTGTTCGAATTGGACAGGAATCACTTGTGATCACACCACTTTTGCAATTACATCTCTTGACATATCAAACTTAAACCTCTCGGGTACTCTTTCACCTATCATAATTCAACTCCGGTCCCTTGAAAACGTGTCGGTTGATGGAAATGGTTTCTCCGGTCCATTCGCGATACGAATCCATGAGTTGAAAAGGCTTAGATTCCTTAACATATCCAACAATATGTTTAGTGGAGGCCTTGAGTTTGATTACACTATGATGTCCAAAATTCAAGTGCTTGATGCTTACAACAATAACTTTTCTGGCCCCCTTCCTTCGGGTATCGCTAGGTTAACCTCTTTGAATCACTTGAACCTTGGCGGCAACTACTTTTCGGGTGAAATTCCGGCTTCTTACGGTGATCTAAAGCTCCTCACTTTCCTCCATTTGGGTGGTAATGACTTAAAGGGTTTCATCCCAAGCCAACTTGGAAACCTCACAAGTTTAAACCAACTTCTTTTGGGTTACTTCAATCAGTTTGATGGTGCAATACCAAAGGAGTTCGGTAAACTTATAAACTTGGTTCATCTTGATCTATCAAACTGTGGATTACAAGGTGAAATCCCAACTGAATTATGGAACTTGACAAAGTTAGACACTCTCTTCTTGCAAACTAATCGGTTGGTCGGTTTAATCCCTTCTGAGCTCAGCAATATGGCTAGTTTAAAGGCTCTTGATCTTTCAAACAATCAGCTTGTTGGTGAGGTCCCTCCTGAGTTATCTTCTCTCAAAGAACTCAAGATATTGAATCTTTTTATCAATAGATTGCATGGAGATGTCTCCATGTTTGTTGCTGAGCTACCACAGTTGGAAATTCTTAATCTTTGGGATAATAACTTCACTGGTAATGCTACGTACTGTTATCCAAGTTTATTATCTATTATAGTTATTATTATTTTTATATATCATTCTCTTATTGTTAGTTGTCATTATATCTCTAGTTTGAATATTAGTATACTTATTAACGTTTTATCGTTAGCGTTATCGTTATCGTTAGTGATGGTTTTCAGTTATTCAACACACAGAAAATATTATTCACTAATATCGTTTTGTTCTTCGTTTCAATTCTTTTAGGTACCATTCCTCCAATGTTGGGGACAAATGGTAAACTCAAACAACTTGATCTCTCAACCAACAAGCTCACCGGCGTCATACCCAAGTTTCTTTGCTCCGGACAGAAGTTAGAAACCTTAATCCTATTCGATAACTTTCTTTTCGGGCCATTACCGGATGATCTTGGCAAATGCAAGTCACTCAGTAGAGTCCGAATGGGCCAGAACTACCTAACCGGATCACTACCACACGAGTTCTTATACTTGCCATCATTGTCCCTCCTTGAGTTACAAAACAACTATTTTTCTGGACAGTTGCAAGCATCAAACTCAAACCCTTCCAAGTTTCTAGCTCAGTTAAATCTTTCTAACAACCGCTTTTCGGGCCCTCTTCCCGCTTCAATTGGGAACTTCTCAGGCCTCAAGATTCTTCTACTGAATGGTAACAAGCTATCCGGAGTCATTCCACCAGAGATAGGAGGTTTAAAGAGTGTGTTAAAGCTGGATTTGAATAGAAACAACTTCTCAGGCGGTATCCCGCCCGAAATCTCTCATTGTTCTTCACTAACATACTTGGATCTCAGCAGAAATGAATTCACAGGCCCAATTCCTACTCAATTATCACAACTTCACATACTAAATTACCTCAATGTTTCATGGAACCACTTGAACCAAACTTTGCCTATTGAATTGGGCTCAATGAAGAGCCTCACATCTGCTGATTTTAGTTACAATGGTTTATCTGGTTCCATACCTGAAAGTGGACAATATTCATTATTCAAGGCTACTTCATTTGAAGGCAATCCTAATCTTTGTGGACAGTTTTTGAACCATTCATGCAACCAATCATCTTCCACATTGCCTCTACAAATCAACCAACAACTTGACAACAAAACTACAAAGGTTCCAGCAAGATACAAGTTCATTTTCGCGTTAGGATTGTTAGTTTGTTCGCTTGCATTCGCGATACTAGCAGTCATCAAGACGCGAAAGATGCGATCAACGAATAATTCTAAATCAAAATGGAAGCTTACAGCCTTTCAAAAGCTAGAATTTGGCAGCCATGATATTCTAGAATGCTTAAAGGATAATAACATAATCGGGCAAGGTGGCGCGGGGATTGTTTATGGCGGGACAATGCCGAATGGGGAACAAGTCGCGATAAAGAAACTTGGAACTAGTAAAAATGGCGGTTCACATGATAGCGGTTTATCTGCGGAGATACAAACATTAGGGAGGATCAGGCATAGGTATATTGTGCGGTTAATCGCGCTTTGTTCGAATAAGGAGACCAATTTGTTGGTTTATGAGTACATGCCTAATGGGAGTTTAGGGGAGTTGCTACATGGGAAGAAAGGTGGTTGTGTACTCAAATGGGACACAAGGCTTAAAATAGCTATAGAGGCTGCAAAGGGTTTATGTTACTTGCATCATGATTGCTCACCTCTTATTATACATCGAGATGTTAAGTCCAACAACATCTTATTGAGTTCAGATTTTGAAGCACATGTTGCTGATTTTGGGCTTGCAAAGTTCTTGCAAGATGGTGGTGCTTCAGAGTGTATGTCTGCTATTGCTGGATCATATGGCTACATTGCCCCAGGTACCTACTTGTTTATTACTTTTACTTTAAGTTTATATAATATATGTGTAAATGATATATTTTTTTTTGGAGAATAGAGAAAACAAAATAAATCATTTATGTTTTTTAATTGTAAATTTTTTAATTTTTATTTTTCTTAATATAAGAAAATTATTGAAATGCAATATATGTTTATCTCTGGTAACTTAAAGAAAACAAACAAATTTTATTTATTTATAGAACCTGCACATGTGCAAGTTATGTATAGAATATTACGTACCTACACTTATGCATGTAAACGTTAAAAAAAACATATGAACAAATATTCTGATAACTTTTATTTATTATATAACATTGAAATCTGTCTTAAAAAGTATAGATTAAAAAAATTATGAATATTTGTGTTAATTTTTTTCACAATAACTTATTTTTCTCTAACCCTGCTTGAAATAATATTTTTTTATAATGATTTGGGTGGTTTTATGGACTACAAATTCAAATTTGACTCCAATCATTTCTTATGCAATTTTTACACCCTTGAAAATAAAACATAACATAAAAGAACAATAACTAAACAGTAAATCCTTTGTTTTACTAGCAATAGGTTTTACTAGCAATAGAAACATGCATGTGAAAGTATTAAGATTGGGATCCAAAGTTTCACTTTCTCTTAACTCTATAAAGATGATGTTGCATAATTAAACATACACCTTTTATTTTTAACTTGCATTTTACATCGGTTAAACTGTTAAAGTATTATAACTTAATTATAACGGGTTTGGTGGTGACAGAATATGCGTACACACTAAAGATCGATGAGAAAAGTGATGTTTATAGTTACGGGGTAGTACTATTGGAGTTGATCACCGGAAGAAAACCAGTTGGGGACTTTGGGGAAGATGGATTGGACATTGTTCGATGGTCGAAAATGCAAACGAATGGGTCCAAAGAATGCGTAGAGAAGATTTTAGATGAGCGGCTTAAAAAGGTTCCAATTGAAGAAGCGAAGCAAGTGTTCTTCGTCGCGATGTTGTGTGTACAAGAACACAATGTTGAAAGACCTACCATGAGAGAGGTGGTGCAGATGCTTGCACAAGCAAAACAGCCCAATACATTCCACATGCATTAATGTTGTGTGTATTTGATAGATTTGGAGTGGAGTATGTGACTCTTGATTACATATAATGTAATAAAATAGGTGTTGAAAAAAATGAATATGTTGTTACATGACAAAGGACATCTATTTTAACTTTTAAGGGACATAAATCAAGTATAGGGTGTGAGATTGGAATTAATTGAATTAGATTCAAAAGATTTTGTCAAATATATGTTTGTAACGATGTTGAAACTCCAGCCATACATGAATTGTTTGGCTAAGTTTACAAAATCGTAAGGCTTCTATTATGAATCTAGCTGTTAGCCCAACAAAGAATACAAATCAGGCCCAAAAAAGAGTAGGAAAATGAGTCAGTAAGGCTGCAAACAAACTGAACTTTCAGCGAACGTTCATGAACCGTTCGGCGGGAAGTTTATTTGTGTTCGTTCGTTTAATAAATGAATGAACGCGAACAAACAATTTCATTCGTTTAGTTAAACGAACAAACATGAACATAAGCCGCGTTCGTTCGTTTGTCTATTTTCGTTCAATGACTTCAAGTTTATTTTGGGTAGATTACTTAAGATTTCAAGTTTAAGATGCGAACTTAGTTTTTTGAGACACTACTTTATTACGTTTACAAATATTATGTTGACTATACGTACCAAGTACGTTTGGATAATCAGGTTATATTTTGGGTGGATTCAGATAATGTCTTAATATATGTGAAATTAATCTTATTCGAAAGTTTGTGTTTGTTTCCGTTCATAAACACTTATTTTTGTTCGTTTATGTTCATTTGTGTTCATGAACACTTGTTTGTGTTCATGAACAAAATTAACAAACGAACACGAACAAGAGCTTTTCTTATTAAACAAACATAAATAGTAAATCTTGTTCAATAAATGTTTATGAACTGTTCGTGAACACAAATATTCCTTAATAAACGAACACGAAGAAGGCTTTGTTCATTCGGTTCATTTGCAACCCTACAGGTCAGGAAACTTCGTAATTACAAGGGTGATCGAGATAGAATTGGTTATAAGCTACTTGTTATTAGAGTCGTCTTCTTCTCTCTCATAACAAATTTTGTTAGATTCATTAAAACTATTTACCATGCTAACATATGTTTTCATATGTTATATTTATTTAAAATTCACACCTGTGAAATTTTATAAAGTGGACTTGATATGACATGTCATGTACTCAGTAATTATGTATTTCATCTCAATACACTCACCATATTTATATCATGGTGTGGTCGTATGTTTTATGTATGACATCTTATCCTTGACGAAGACAACTCGCAAATCGTGTTTGTGCGAATCTCTTCTTACACTTTCTGCTAAAATGTTTCATTATTCATTTGATGATATAAATAGGCTTATCTTATTTGCACCTTGAAAAAACTTATTTACACATGTCTCTACGGGTCGTAGAGGCCCCTACGGGTCACAGAAGGTCCTCTGCGGGTCGTAGGAGCCTCTACGACACGTAGAAACATGTACCAATATTTGTCAATGATTGCCAATCATTGACAATCATTGACTTTGGTCCTCTGCGACCCGAAGAGGCCCCTAGGGGCCGCATAGGATCACTTGAACACTTTTACCTTCGTTTTGGTTGGAATGAACAACACTATATCTCCTTTGCGACCAGTAGAGGCTCCTACGTGCCGTATTGATGCACATAAATACTTTTAGGTTCGTTATTTACGTTAATGCTTTTACTTTGTTATCATTATCATCTTGAAATGCGTGTAAGTAGTTTTTTGTTTCCGTTCTCGTCTCGATATGCGTGTAAGCATTTAACAAACATGTATATAATAGGCTTTTACTTTGTTACCGTAGAGGTCTCGATAAGTGTGTAAGCGGTTTTTTGTTTTTGTTATCGTCTCGATAAGCGTGTAAGCGTATAACAAACATTTATATAATTGACTTTTACTTTGTTACCGTTATCGGGGTAACATATGTACACACATACATACGGGGCAACATATATGCGAGCCTAAATACCTATGAGGCTAAATATATATGGGTATAAATTATAAACAGGCGTAAATAAATAAACAAACCTGAGATGTTTCAAACGAAATATCCAGGTTCGGTTCCTCGCTGCAGTCACCCGCCTTGTGTGCGTACTGTGGAGCGCTTGGAGACACGTAAAATGATTCCGGTTCTTCTACATACTCCTCGTTTAAATCAGGCAGTTGTGACTGTTCATTCAAATCTGGTAGCGCTGCTTTCCCGGATATAAACTCTGGGTCACCACGCTCACTATCAGCTCCAAAATCGCTTTCCTGGACGCAAGATACGTCAAACCATTCACCCGAAGACATTGTGTTATGAATTGGTTGGTCGGATGGTATTTTCGCCGAAAAAAATGTGGAATCGTCGCAGAATTTTTTTAAAACTTTGAACAGTCGAGTGAAAATGGTGCAATGTTGATGGTTTAAAGTGCTGATAGAGAACTCTGCGAGTCGTAGAGGTCTCTACGGGTCGCAGAGGCTTATAAATGCTCCTAACTACCAGATCTCTGCGACCCGTATGGCCTTCTACGAGCCGTAGATGGGTGATTCGGTCTGAATTATCAGGCTGATATTCGGATACCTCATACTTTCTTACCCTATACGACTCGTAGAGGTCTCTACGAGTCGTGTCAGGTTTAATTGCACCCAACTACTAGACCTGTGCGGCTCGCAGAGGCATCTTCGAGTCATAGAGGTCAGTTGACAACCTGCATATGCAGTCTGGTCATTGAATGTTCATTCTGACACATGTATACGACCCGTAGAGGCCTCTACGGGTCATATAAGGTTCAGGTTTTTAGGTCAACAACCCTATACGTCCCGTAGAGGCCTCTACGGGCCGTAGAGGGTTGTGTTTTCTGTTGGCATTTATTGCTCTGACACATCTACGACCCGTAGAGGCCTCTACAAACCGCAGAGGGCTGTGCAACCCTAAAAATCCCACCGATGCAAATAACATCACCCCATAAATATATGTCTTACACTTTCATTTTAAATTTATCGTTTTTTTTATATTCAAATCAACATGTTTATACAAAATATTAAACATAGACTATGGTACAACATTATTATAAATAACATTTCCCATCCTTCGCTACAGTAACATGGCATTTTCATAATTCATGGTCTGCTCAAGAGCAATTACGTCCATTTGTCCACAGTTGTGTTTTGTTTCTTCTCACCTTCTTCTTCTTTCTCCCTCTATCTCCTGTCCTCTCATCTTTCTTTCTCTCAAATCCAGAGCATCTCCTTTCTTTTCTCTATAAATCATCATGTTAATCGTTGTCTTCACACCATTCTCCTCGCTTCCGGCCACCGTAAACAGCGTCAGTCGCCTTTGGAAATTACGATTATGCCCCTGTTTCATATAATTTCCAGTATCATAGGTCCTCCTCCCACAACCTTATCGAGGTAGATGCTGAAGCTTTTCGAAGGGGTCAGCAGAAGGTGATGGGTTGTGGTTTTTGTGGAGTTGAACCGTCGTCGGTTCATCGCCAGGGTCACCGGTGAGAGGAAACCAGACAACGGCTCCGTCGTCTCTCCACCACCTTGCATCATTTCTAATCTCTCTCTATAATACATTCTCTCTCTATAGAGTTGCAAACATGCAGATGACTGAAAAGAGAAACTGATTTAGTCGTCACCGTTGTGGTTGCGCCGGAGCACCGCCATGAACGACGGCTGGAGACCCAGTTGGCTCTCTTTCTCCTCTGATCTCTCTTTCTCTCTCTTTATTTATGGTGTGTGTATGTAAAATGAAATGTTGGTGGTGGTTTTTGAGGCTTTTCATATAGTATCAAAGAAAGTGGGTGACAACTTCGAAGGGCAGAGAAAGCAGGTAACAACTTATTAAAAAAAAGGGACTAAACCTCTTAACCATTTAATGATATAAAACAAAGTTTTTACTTGCCACATACATTTGGATATGTCATTCTAATCTATTTTATAACCCCTATACGTATTGGTAATCTTTTTTATTGCTATACTGAATAATGTTATTATACCAATACTGTAACAAAATGAATTTATACTAACCAAAAGCCGCCGCGAAACCGGTTTTATATCTACACCTATACCAAAGAAAGCTTTCCATAATCTTTAATCGTCGAATATAATACATTTTCATTCGACGAAAATTCGATCGGCAGTATAAGCGCGGCGGGTAATATACTAGTTTATAATAAATGGAAACTTATTAATTAATATCAATTTTAAACGGGTACATCGGTAATATTTTGACACAATCATGTAGTGTTAGGCCATGGGGTGTACCTTCACACTAATGATGTTAACGGTGACGTGACATTTTAACTTTCATTATACACCACTCCCTTCTCATGTTAAGGGGCATTAAATTGGCACTAAGTTAACATGACTTAAAAGAAATAAAGTTAAGGGTATGAGGTAGAGTTAAGAGGCGTTAAACTATTTCCTTAAAGTGAACTAGTGTGAAAAGAGACAAAATAGTGGATGTAACATCTAGGTGGAGTTAAAGATAGTTAAAGTATACCCCATGGCAGTCATGAACACTTTCTTTATCGAACACTTGCAATCGCATAATCTCTATATACATCCTAGAGACTAAGCCGGTACAGTTCTCCCACAATGGTTCCAACACCATTGAATGTAAAATGCTGCTCGGGATTCGAAATTGTTCACTTATCTGCAAGTGTGATATGATGTAGCCTTCCTGGCATGCAACTTGCTAATAGAAATGGTTTCTTTCTTGATGTTAGGGACATCTTTTAATAACGTTAGTTTCACATTTTCAATTCATTTCACCGATGTCTTATGATTAGTGGCAGAGCTAAACAAAATTTCTTATGGTGTCAATTTTTTTTGATAGGAGGATTTATACCAACCCGTCATCAAAATTTCTTGTTAGTCGGGTCAAGTCAAGTCTTTTTCTTCACCGCTTCAATAATCATAGAAAATTTGACTCTTGAACTCTTCGTCTTTTTACGGAAAATATTACATTTATTTAGGTTATTGGCTTATTGGGTTATGACCTACGCGTAAATAAAACATGGTCCTTCACTTCGTTAATTAATAAAAACATGGGCCTATAGTTGGTTAATTATAAAACATGAGCTTTGCTAAACTATAAAATTTTTATTTGGCAATATGTTTTTAACTTTTTTCTAAAATTTGGTAAAAAAAATAAATATATGTTTGCCAATGGGTTGAATTTTTCTTTTGAGTATAATCAATGGTGTCAATCATAAAAAAACATTAGTGTCGCTCCAAATTTTCTTATTACACGTTCTATATGATACGCGAAATACATTGGTGTTGGGTGACACTGTTCATCTCAATGTAGCTCTACCAATGCTTATGATCATCATTCTTCATTTTATTTCAATGTGTCTCTTAAGAGCTTGATATTCTTTAAAGTTTGGTCAAATGGAAAACTTATGAACAGTATCTCCAAGCTCTAAAAACCAACCATGAGCTACAATTGGTCTTCTATTGACATTAGCATGTGAATAGTACTCCGTCAGTGGAATTCCATGCACTGATATCATCATGTCCTTATTTTATCTTGAAAACTCTAATTTAAATAGTGTTGGATCCGAGAGAGCGTTTGTGTGTGTTTTATTGATTGATTAATTGAGCATGTTAAACATAATATTACTAGTTATCATCTGCACACATTAAAACAAATAAAACCGAACTGGTTTTTAAATGAAGTCTATCACAAATTTACATTAATGGATTTCAGGATACAATTTAATCTAGACTCCCTCACCGGTTGCTCTTTCTCTTATTCTCCCTTTCTCTGTCATTATACTTCAGGCTTTCTCCTGTTGGATTTGATGATCTCAATCAAGTACTCTGAGTTAGTGTCTAAGTACTAATTGCATTGTTCTATTCGTAGAGAAATCAGAAGTACTAGTGATGTCACCATGAAAGCGATCCTTAACAACTTCTAAACAATGTAATAGCGAGCAGTTGCAAAACTGATCGGCTGTAAGTTCAAAAAACCTTAAAAACATAAGAACTACAAGAAAAGCTAGTTTTGACAAACAAGTGGAGTAATCCAATAGTTTGCCAAAACAACATTACAAAACTAGCTGTTTGACTTTTGTTGACCAGTCTTCATTTCAGCAGTTTGAGTCTTCAATACAGTTGTTTGGCTAATTAGTTGTTGACTAGTCAAACGAGCTCTTTAGTCTAGCTTTTAGTCTTGAGTACAATAATTTAGTGGAATCCAAACGTTCTGTAAATGTTGTTGTTGAAGCTTTCAAGAGGAAAGTTTGTAGATCAAAAGACTTAGAAATCCCAATTCTTCAGGTTGAGGATGAACGAAATCCTTGGGTTTTGGCTTTCATTATTAGCAGTTCTTATATAACCAAATAAACAGTCACGAATTTGTCCAGACACAACATAAGGTTGTATATATAGTAAACTACATGTAAGTAGTAATATTTGAGCAATTAATTATAACAACCCTAAGTTGATTATTCTACAAAAACTTTTTGAAAGCTTTTCCTTAAAAACCCAATGTAAAAGGTTTTAAAACTAGTGGTTTCAAAAGTAAACTATGTCCGACATGCTTGTTAGATTATTAAAACGTTGTAGATAAAACTCATTTAAAGTTAACAGAGTAAACAGTTTTCAATGCGCTCGTTAGAAATCAAACATTTAGAAAAATCCTTCGACCAAAGGGCAATAATAAACTATTTTTAACACGTCCGTTAGAGAAAAGGAAAGGAAAGGATAAGCCCAAAGTGTAACATCCCATTTTGAGATTTCATCAGGCAGGAAAATGGAAGCCGTAGTTTGGGTCCATGATGTCAAAGACCTAAACTACAAGGATTATTTGTGTAACTTATAACCTTTCCGTTATAAGCATAACTAGATATGGAGGTAAACTCATAATATAGTTAGTGGGACTAACAACCTAATCAAGTTGTAAGAAAGTAAAAGTTTAAGCTAAACGTGGGAAGTACCATACTACGAGGACTAAACTTGTAATTATGCCTAACTTGGCTAAATTCTTGTAAGTCTACTTTGAATGGAGTTGGCATGTCACATGATGTAATTATAAGGGTAGATATGGGTGGAATTGGAGGTGATTGTTGTAATTAACAAAAAACCCAAAGTAGAGGGACTAAAGTTTACAAATGGGGAAACTTCATAAAAATCTGCATTTTTATACAAGGGGATCAATATTTTTGATGGGGTTTTCATCTTTGGAAAGCTTTTGATGAACCTAACACACATACAAGCCCTAATTCAAGGTGAATTCATAATACCATGTGGTGCATGTTTAGATTAAAGCCAAGATTGGATGATTAGGAGGGTTTCAAGCTAAGGTATGAATTATTTAACACTATATGATGGATTCTTGGTTAGGAAGGTATTACATGATGAAATAAGTAGAGTTCATACAAGAGTGATATGTGAATCCATGTAGAAATTAGTTGTATGAGATAATTGGAACTTGTACTATATTAATCTTGTATAAATTATGTAAATGGAAGAAAATCTCATAAGGATGGAAATGGGTGTTGGTCTTGGTGTAATCCAAGATCATTCTTAGATAGATTATTGGATATTTTGAAAAGAAAGTGACGATTTGCTATGTTTGATAACTATTGAATAAAGGGTATGTGATGTAGGTAAATAATATAATGATTGATGTTATGAACTATGGAAGTAGGCATGAAATACTTGTACATTGTGATTTAAATGTTGTATGCACACCAAGTATTTGATGAAATGTCTAGATGAGTATAATGTGTGAATTTGTATGCAAGACTCGACAAGTATGAAAGTAATGTGATAATTGGTGCAATTGATATTAGGTTAACATGAGGATTGCGTCTTAGAGAGTAATCATGTGGGGATTTAGTTGATTGTAGGATTTGGTAAGAAGTATGCATTAGTAGTGTGTACACTATGCTTAAATATTATGATGCACGCCATGTGTTGGTTAATTGGTGTGATGAATGATCTTGTATGTTAATGAGATGTGAATATGATGTTTATGGTGAATTTCATATGATCTAGTACATCAATATGGACATATGTTTCTAAGTAGGAAGTTTGTATAGTTGGAAGTTGACTTTCTGGAAAGTCAACAATGTTAAAATAACATGGTTATGCTTCCTAACATGATTGTGATATTGGGGATATCATGTGATACATGTTCTATGGTTTATGTGACATACACAATGATAAGTGGAATTGCTTAAAGTGTGAACAATGTGATTGTGAATCTATGTCTTATGTATGTTGAAAATTGACCAATGAAAGTCAAGATGACATAGGAGTTGGAATATTTGATAATGTGAACTATCATGTATGATAACAAGATGTGAATGTGATGACATGAAATGATAGGAATCATGTCAAGATGGACCTGAGCATGAAAGGCTAATGAGTCAGGAAGAGGCGAGGGAAACACGCATGAACTTGGAGGACTTGAGGTAAGTGATTCCTATTCCTTATAGAATAATGAATCTCTACATGAATATGTGTGTGTAAGTAGAATGTGAATCATGAAATGATGGAACGTTAATAATAATGCCAAGGCATGTTATGAACCTTATAATGGGTAAAACGCAGCTTCGGATGGACCGGCGTGGGATGGGTCAAGAAAGGATGGAACGGAGAAACAAAAAGGGGGATTTCAGGGTTCCATCGTAAATTACGGTTGCACCGTAACTTACGGTGGCCCCTGGCACCCTTTCTCCACCGTAACACAGTGGAGAACCACTGTGTGTGTCTGGAGTCCACCGTAACTTACGGTGGCCACCGTAGGTTATGGTGGAAGCTAAGGTTAATTGTCACTTTTTATCGTATTTTGATGTTTCGCTTATGTGCGCAACCCGTACTCGCGTTTAACGCATCGAATAACACTTTTGGAACTTGTGAATTTTGGGTATGGGTGTAACAAGTAATAGGAATGTCGGATTTGCAAATATGACTCAAGTACGGAATGATACATGTGTGTGTAATTTAATTGATATGTTGTATAATGGTAACAAATACGGTAAGTAGTTTGTCATGCTTTTGTAGATTAAGAATGTGATGTATGTATGGGTACTCATACTCGGGTTTGAGTGAGAGTTTTATGTATGTAAGGGTTGGTCATTATGTGTAGATAGAGTATGGGATTGGAAACATCATATTTGTCTTAGAGAATCCTTGAAGGAAGAGTAACATGACGGGTCAAGGTAAGTTGTGTGTGGAAATTGTACGCTTGTATGTATTGTAGGGTTATTAACCTTTTGTTATAAGAATGGTAATGAAGATGCAAGTATGTAAGTATGAATGCTTGGGACTTGGAGGTTCGGATCGGGGTATCACACCCGAACTTGCAAAAAGGCGCTTGAATAGGATTATGGAGTATTGTTGGATGTTATTTCTGCATCGTGAGTAATTTGCATGAATTCACCTAATGAACTAACGAAACGGTTATGTGGTGATTGCAGGTTGTCTTGTCTACCTAATGAAGTAAGGAAAGGATGGAGATCGAGCGAGAAAGCGGATTGTACGTGGTCACAGCAACCAAATAAAGATGAGTTGTGTTGAATGCAAAAAGAAACATTAGAAGATGTAACACCAAAAATAACTCTTAGATATGTTTCCAAACATTTGTGAATGTTTTATTAAGCAAGAAATTTTCTAGTCCGTATTTTTCACTGCTTATTTTCTGTAAAACGGTTTAGGGTGTTACACAAAGCATTTCAACGTTTGGTATTTTCCAAATTTTTATCTCTAGCACTCTCGTTTGAGAAAAGTAAGGGTTGAAAAACTTGAATTTTCGTTTGGTAACTTTATTAAAAAAGAAGAAGAATGGATGTCCTTTTTTTCAAATAAAGTATATAAAATGGATGAAAATGTAAGAAATCTGATCCAACCCTTTCTTTCTATTCCGAATTTTGACAATACCAAGACTTCTTTGTATCCTTATGAATCGGATAATACGATGCTATTCCCAATACTTATAATAATTCTATTTACTTTGTTCGTTGGATTCTTAGGAATTCCTTTCAATCAGGATGTGGATATATTATCCAAATGGTTAACTCCGTCTATAAACTTTTCGGTTTCTTATTTTATAAATAAATTATTCTAACATTGTTAGAAAATGTATACCTTTTTCTAAATCTTACTACATTACAACTAGTGGGGTGCCAGCGCGTGCGACTGGAGCACAACACTTAGATTTGTTATTTTAGGACGAGGCAATTCGGTTCAGTTTTGAGCCATAACAAACCAAGTCAGTTATAGAGCATGGGACTTTAACCTAGTTAGTTATAAAAATAAATAAATAACTTCTATATTAGTACTTAAAACACTCACATTTTTTCTAAGTAGTTGCCCCATCCGAGCTTTTGACTAGCCGCATTAATGCAAGCCAACGTCTCTGTATTTTGAGAGGACTTGGTTTTGTTTCGTACCATAAGGACACGGTATCAGTTTTTTTGATAAAATACAAACAAAAAAAGGTATAAATTTCTACATGAACAAGAATTAACACATAACAAAATGGTAATTTTAGTATACTTGTGTGATGTGTTCTCGGGCCGATTATATACAAACAAGAAGCCACGAGTCAGGTTATATTGATATAGGCCGATTATTTATAAATCAAAGTGAACTTATAGTTAGTCATTGTACCTAGATGAATTGGAGACAAATCCGAATGCTTGCACTTCCATGGCTTCTAATCCAAGAAATGACTAGCCTCGAACCTTGGGGCTCTATGTAGGTTGTGAATGTCCAAAGCAAAGCCACAAGCCTGTTTATATAGTCCATAAGATAGTAAGTCTAATGCATGGATCTTTGGAGTTTGAAGGGTACATACTAATCTAGTATAAATGGTTGATATAGTTGAATTTGACAAGTGATTATTGGGGCTTTGGGGTTCATCCGAGCATGAAGACAAGGGAGATTTTCATCAAGTTTGGGTGATAGTGATTGTTCATACATTGCTTCTTCTTTGGGCCAATTGGTTGCAAGAGATGTGTAGGAAGTTCTATCTTATAGGAATGTGTATTGAGAAGTTTCCATGCTCTTGTTTGATGTAAGGTTTTGACACTTCTATTGAAAGTAACTAATCATGGTTTTGTTTGTTTGTTTCGGCCGATATATAGGTTCAAGAGGAGATCCACAAATCTTGGTTATGATCATGCTTTCAAAGAAGGGTTGTCATCAACAATGGCCTAAAATAGTATAAGTATGATTGTCAAGATTTTTCTTATGTTGCTTCCTACTTTTCGGCTCAAGGGAAAGGACAAACAACACTTGTGACAAACCTCCAATTCTTGGTTTGGAACTTGAAAGTGTGAAGGTCCATTCTTGTGTAAGTGTAGTAATCATCTAGAAGGTCTTTGGTGTCATGTTTGGTGTCTTGGTATTCGGCCGATGACAAGGAAGGAAATGTGGTTTTGTTGGTTAGTTAGTTATACTAAATGAGGTAATGATGGACTTTGGGAATGTGTGTTGTGCTAAAGGAAAGACACTATGTTTGTATAAAGGAGGGAAAAGACAATCAAGATATATATATATATATATAGGGTTAGGATACTTTGAAAACCCATGTGAGTTGTGAGAACCATAGGAACCCTTTTGGACCTTTGATCTTTATCATCCAATGGTTGAGGTTTCATGAAAGATTTGTTTTGTCATTTTGTGGAATCAAAAATCTGATTACAATTTGTAATTAAAATTATATGCTTAAAGGGTAATTTGGGTATAGAGTGACAAATTATTATCACTCCTCCCTGCCATACAACAGTCACGAAAACATCAGTCACCATCATTCTTTTTTTTTTTTTTTTTTTATAAAAATTTCACTTTCGTTCCTAACAAAATCCCCATCCTCCTTCTTCGAGCATCTTCTTACAAACACACCAGGCGATTCTCTGCCTGATCATCTTCTTACAAACACACGTGCAAACGCAATGTAAGTAAAAACCCTATGATTCTTTCGATGCAGTTATTTGCTTTGTGGGTTTTGTTTAAGATGCATGATCATCGTTGTACTTTTGATATAGTAGCTTTTGGTGTGCCATTTTTTTTACTTCGGTGTAATTGTTGGGGGCTTTTTTTTTTAGATTCACGTATGTGTTTGTTTTTTGGACATGCATTTCATCTTTGATTGGGAAAAAAACGGATTCATAAATTTGGGTTTTTTCTCTGGTGGTTTTGATTCATAAAAAAGGGTTTTTGTGTGACATCTTTGTGTGACATCTGTTTGCCTGTTTAGTTTTTTGTTAAGTTTATTCTGGTGGGTTTTTGATCCGAAAGTTTATTTTGGTGGGTTTTTTATTCGAAAGTTTTTGTTTGTGGGCATGCATTTCATCTGTTTTGCCACATTTCCCAGTTGACATTGGTGTATGACAGGCTTATTTTTGATTGTGTGTAACACAACTCTTGTTAATTATGTGAAACCATGGTTATTAGGACAAGGAGTGGTAAGAGACAGCATGTAGAATTATCAGCAGGTGCACTTGTTTGCCTCCCCTACGACGTTATAGGTTGGTAAAAAAGTTGTACATCAGTGTTTTCTTCTGCAAAAAAAGGGGCCAGTGTTTTTAATTTTTAGTTTGTTTTGTTTTTTTTTTTGACAGCCACCCCTATCAACGTCGGTTCATCTACACCAGTGTTTAAAGCAATTAAGAAGCGGAAAAGGAACTTTGAGATCAACTCAGACTCTGAGGGGGACAATGTCGGTAACAGCGAAGAGGCGGCCCCCAAACGGAAGTTAAGGAAAACGCAATCCTAGGTAAGCCTGAAGACAAGGTCGTCCCCCCCGGCAGCTGTTCTTAGCTGTTTCTAAGCTTAGTAACAGGCAACAAGAGGCAATCAGGCAGATGGGTTTCGCTGATATGTTGGATTTTGTGCTTGACGGGATCCCAGTGAAGCTATCACACTACGCGGTTGATGCTTTCCAACCGGATAAGATGAGCATGAAGTGCGGGCGAGACGAATTACGCATTGATCCTACTGTTGTGCAGAAGGTGTTTGGGATTCCACATGGCAACATCAAATTTGAAACTCTTACCGAGTCCAAGCATTTACACCCGGCGCTGCAAGTTTGGCGTGATCGCTACCCCACAACAGGTTACCTTCCACCGACGTTGATAGCAAAAAAGATCATGGAGGGTGAGTATGAGGATATGTTTACTTTCAAAGTTGATTTCATTATGCTTTTCATGACTACAATGATTACTACTTACAAAAATGGACTTTGCAAGGAAGAGATCCCGAAATGCTTTACTGATGAGACCAGATTCGAGGACATCGATTGGTGCGATTACATGGTGCAATCGCTTAAAGGTTGTAAGCATAAGTGGTGACGTATGGACCCAACCTGTGCATTTGCCAGACCGCTGACTTTCTTGACGGTATTTTTTGGTGTATTTAAACTGCACGCGCATGATTTCCCCTATTTCGTTATATTTTGTTGTGACAACTATGTTTTTTTGTTTTTTTTGTATGCAGTTAGTATATGTTGACAATTTTTTGGTCAACGGAATGAGCACTAAGCCGGGTGTGCGTGCTATGCATTACTGGACACAGGAGTTGCTCACTGCGCGCCAGGAACATGAAATAAAGAATGGTGGTTTTGGGTTAGGGAAGAGAAAGGAATTAAACGTTGGAGCAATCAGAGAGGATGGTCGTGTAGGAGAGAACATTGAGGTACTCCCTCCCCCCACATTTTAGTGTATTTAGTTTACAAACATTTTTTTTAAACTTTGGAAATACTTTTGGTATCATAGGTGGATTTGCGTGTGGCTCGTGAAAAGGTTGCAGAATTTAAGCTGCTGAAATTGGGAGTGGAGAAAATTTTGAGCTCATTATCGTCGAAAAATCCGAATAACATGCGTGTGATTGCATTGACAGCCGACTACAAGAAATCTTTATCGTTTCAAACAGACCAGTAAGACCGTGCTGATGGAGCAAGCAAGTGGCGACGTTAAGAAAGGGTAAGAAACTAGTTTTAGCGGCTTTTATTTATTTTTTTCTCAGTATTTATTTGTGATAGGCGACGACTTAGGGTCCATATGTCCTACTTTGGTGTAGGAGATCAAATGTTGCGTATCATGGTGAGGGGAGCATTGTTAGCCACGAAGATTCTGAGTCCTCAGGCATAGACCCCACCGAACATTACCTGTAAGTGTCTGCCCCCCCTAATGTCTTTGAAAACCCATTTACACTAGTGTTTCCTGACTGTTTTTTTTCTTTAGCAGGTATGTAATGTTTGAGACAACTTACGGTTTGCAAGCTGAGACTCCCTACCTACAGTCTTTAGCCGTAGGTAGGAGGTTGTACGGGACAGTGATAGACATTTGATATGGTTTTTGTGCCTATCCTGGAGTGGGACCACTATTACGTACAAGTCTTTGACTTGAAACATGAGGATATATGCGTGATAGATAACAACACCTCCAAAAAGTCATCCGTGTCACTAACAGACAACCGGGAGTACTTGCATAAGAGCACGCCATACAAATTGGTAAAAACTTTTACTTTATTTATTTATTTATGTCACACCCTCAAATTTTCACTTGCGGAGATTTACCGCGAGGCGCGTGACAAACCAGGATCCAAGTCAACGGTCACAATAAACGACACTATATGATATGAAAACAATGTAAACTGCCATTGAGTTTCAAAACCGTTCTAACACAGCGGAAGCAAAATGTATTATTACAACTTAAAAGTAAAACTCAAAGTCTGAAATGTTTAACAAAACATGCTTATGATTCCTAGACGCCGTGAGACTCCGTACGCCTATCGACAGCTGCTACCTTAGCGACCTGAGACAAACATTCTAAAAACGTCAGCAAATAATACCGGTGAGTTCACAGGTTTTTCATGAATACCGACTCCAATGAATACTGACTCCCAGATGAATACCCATGGTCAATCCAGACCACATGCATGCAAAACATATGAATACCTATTACTGCTGCGATTGGAAAATGATTACTGGACTCGAATACTGTGAATACTGGATACGTGCCTGAATGAATATTGAATACTGAATACTGCATACTGAATACCGAATACTGAATACCTAAGAGACAACATGCACCCGTCCGACCTCCGGTCGACGAGTAGGGCGGGTCAAGCCCAAATAGATCTATCCACATTTCCCCCGTTGTGCATCCCCGCACATTCATGGTTCTTATGGGACTTCCAATGATCGCATAGTAATATAATGAATACTCCAACACATAATGAATACTTGAAAACATAATGAATACTCCAAAACCCAATGAATACTTGAAAACATAATGAATACCCCAAAACCCAATGAATACTTGAATACCAAAACATAGTTGACACACCTTTCATGAAAACATAGTTGACACGCCTTTTATGAAAACACATTTGACACACGTTTAAAGAATACAACATGTTTTCTCCCCCGAAAATGTAAAACCAGTAAAAGAGTGGGGCCGTGAAACTCACCTTAGAGTGCGTCTTCTGATAATTAGAAATCCAACACGTGTATGATAATCCCAACTAATGACAACCTATCAATGAGTTTACATAAGTGTGATGACTACTAACCCGAACGCTAACTAGTCCCCGATTGTCCAGATCTTGACTACGTGTGTTAAAAAGTGCGTTTAAACGTTAACCGGACATACCAGACAGACCCGACATCCCGTTGGTGACCCATTACATCAATTAGTCATGCACATAAGGTTAACACATAAGTTTCAAGCATAAAACACTTAGTTTGCATCAAAATTGCATATACGAAGTCGTAAGGTTGAATCGGGAGTTTCCTGTGTTTGGTTCGCCCCCAAGGGCTTTTGGTTCGACCCATGGACACTTGGTTCAACCCTCATGATGTTCATTCAACCTATTCACAAGTTCATTTGACCTAACACATGTTTATTTGACCCTAACATATGTTTATTCGACCTTAACGTATGTTAATTCGACCCTAACACATGTTAATTCACCCCCGGGCACCCAGATTCGACCCCAGGCACCCACATTCGACCCCCAGACACCCACATTCGACCCTATGGTGCTACATTCGACCCATTTGAGCCACCTTCGACCCATTTGAGCCACATTCGACCCTTTTGAGCCACGTTCGACCCCTTTTGAGCCACATTCGACCTCACGAAGGGTCGAATGAGTTCCACGTTCGACCCTTTGCTGCAGAACTTCATAAAATGCACCAAAACGCATCTAAATGGTCCGAAAACATCACGAAACATCACCAATCACAGCAGTCAACTATCATTAACATATTCCTACAAAACCCTACCAATTTTATCCTGAAATCCGTCTGGTTTACAAGTTACCCAAAATGGTAAATTATGGATATGTCACATCAAACGCATGCAATCTTTACCCAATTAGGAAACTTTCTGAAATCAATCAATAATCAACTTAATATACTTAAATTATCATGAACAAGAAACCCCCAATCATATCCCTATCACTATCACCATGAACAATCCCCAGATCTAACCCAAAATCCCCAAAATGAGCAAAACATCATCAATAATCAATTGTAACCTATCTCAATCATAAATCATCATCAATATCAGTCTTAGATCATTGTTATAACATCTATACAGAAATCAATCATCAAACAATACATAACACCACATAAAACACCATTAGCACATGTTAATTTGTATGAAAACTCATTGTTTATGAATAGGTTTTGTTTAGAAGGATATTAGGAAGGTTTTTATTCATGAAAACATGTTTGAATCAGATCTGGACTCTTGGGGTTTAATGAAAACGAATTGAAATGCTTTAAAAATGATTTAGGATGAAGAACACACCTTAGATCTTTGTTTAGAGGATATTTGTAGGTTAGATTATGGAAAACAAGAGCAAAAACTCCTTCCTTAGTGATTAAAGTTGCCAGAGAGTGTTTAGAGGCGTTTAGGGTTTGTGAGATGGTGAAAAATGACAAAGTGTGGTATTTATACTAGTCCACATTCGCCCCTTTCGCATGGTCGAATGTACCCACATTCGCCCCTTGCTCAGGGTCGAATGTACCTTTACTGGTCGAATGAACTTCTATTGTTTTCACATCCCAGGTTCGCCCCTTTATTGAGGGTCGAATCAAGATCATTTCCCAGGTTCGCCCCCACGCTATGGGTCGAACCTGGACCTATGTTTTCTAGTTTTTCCTGTTTGTCGTGTTTAACACATTTTAACGCATCCTAACACATGAACATGCAATCTTAATCTATGTTTAACATATATAAGCATGGATAATCATCGACACATCGTTTAAACACATATTTGCATATAATCCACCATATAAGAATCAATCTACGCATAACACCTAATTTAGTTTATGTAATTCACCAACAACGGGACTCGTAACGTGTGTGTGTGACTAACCCAATTGTTAGGATCTGAGTTTGATTGTTTTGATTATGTTTAACTAAATATGATAAAAGTGAAACGAATATAGAATGAAAGTGCAGCGGAATAATAAACTGTTAATCAAAACAAGAGAGTAAATGTTTTCAGATTGAATGCTTTCATTTATCTAAAAGATTACAATCGTACAAATACTCCCCCTCAGCCTGATCACACAGTGTTTGTCTGAGAGAATGTTTGTGTGTGTGATGCAATAGAACAGTACAAGCACTGTTCTATTTATAGATAGACCTAAACCACTGATGACCTAAGCTGACGTCACTTAAGACAGTGACCTCTAACAGAATAACAAACATAAAACATCTGCCTATTACAAACTACTGTTACATTGAAAGCACTGATAGTAAACAGCTGTTGTAGGAAAACTCTGATGGTCTTGTATCCTCTGCTGAAGCCTAAGTGCTGTTGGCTCCAGCAGTGCTTTAGTCTTCAGTACTTGAATCAGCAGTTGTTCTTCATCAGACCTTTGGTCAGCAGTTGTTCTTCATCAGTTGTTTATTCTGCAGTCCTTTGTATCAGCAGTTGTCATAGCAGTTGTTTGGATAGAACAGTTGTTAGAGTCAGCAGTCTTTTGGGAGAAGTAAGTTGTAAAGACTGTTTATTGAAAGGATCAACTGTTAGCATATTTTGGCTTTCCAATCATCTGTTCTTCTCCAGGTCAGCAGACCCAACAATCTCCCCCTAGAACAGATGATGCCAAAACTCAGCTTTATTTATTGATCTTTATTCCTCATCAGACTTTCTCTGATTTGACCTTTGAATTGTAATTCAAAGTTCAGAGCAAACAAGTCTTCTTCATCTCTTTCAAGTTCCAGATTCAGCAATGTTTGGTGATCTTCTGCACATAGACTGTAAGCATCATCCATGCTAATCTTCTGAACCCTTCCATCTGACCTGAGCAGTGTCAATTCATGATTGTCTTTGTTGACTTTCCATTTTAGAATTTTTGAGTCAGTGGATTTGCTGAGATGAATTTTTATTCTGGATGAGTTGGGTGATGGAGGTCTTCCAATGAGTTCTCTGAGTTTCTCTGTTGTAGGATCAGAGAAAAAGTGTACTTGATTGAAGAGCCCTTCCTTGATGAATGTATCAGCAAACTTCCTCTGATCTTCTTCTGACATTTCCTTTTGTTTCTTGAACTGTCTTCTTGCAGCAGTTGATAGATCAGAGGTGTCAAGCAAGCTGTCCAAGGTAAAAGTCTGTTGGGGTCTCTTCATCATTGGCTCATCAGTGTAAACAGGTTTTCTTGGTAGGCTGGGATCCTTCTTTCTGTTTTCTTCCAGACTCTTGTATGTCTCAACCAGCCTTAGCTCAGACCATCTTGAGACAGACCTCATTTGCCCATAGTTGGCAGCTACTATCTCTTGCCTCATCCTTTTAAACTTCAAGGCTCTGACTGGGTCTCTGCCTTTGCCAAAATTAGGAGTAGAGACTTTAGCTTTGGGGTCTTTGGCCATTTCTTCTATTCTGAGAAGTTCTTCTCTTAAAGCATGTGTGGTCCAACCATTAAACTGCTTCTTGGTTGCTTTGTAAGGCTTGGTTGCCATGATCTGTTCCAGAAGAGAATCCCTTACCTCCTTTTCCAAGTCACCACTGAGAGGCATGGAGGACATGGAGTTGCTCAGGGTCTTAGCAAAATCCTCAATCCTTCTGAGTTTGCTAAGCTCTGCTGAATGGATGCCCTGAGCAGTTCTGTCATCCTTCCCTTTGCATTTCTCCTTAATGATGGCATCCACCTGTTCACCCTTGTATTTCAGATAAGTATCAATGTTGAGGGGAACAGGGAAGTTTGGGAGAGATGGGAAGGATCTGTCTGATGGCTGTTCAGTATTGTAGAAGGATTGTAATTCCCCCTTGAGTAGATCAAGTTCAAGGGGATACTGAACAACCAATGGTGTAATGGTTGGTGGTGGTCTATGGGATCTGAATTTGGATGTGTGTGGTGAGAATGATGTGATTGGAATAGCTGTGATAGGAGGAGTGGATTGTGCAGTTGAGGTGGTGTTTGGTGATGTGTGTATGTTTTCATCATGTACAACAAAGGTTGATTTTCTCTTCCTTGTGTATATGATTTTGGGGGATGGTGATTTGGTAGCAGTGGTTGGATTAACATCTGTTGGCCTTTTAGTAGGTCCAGCAGATGTTTGGGATTTGACTGGTGATGTAGGTTTGGTGGTTGTATGCTTAGGTGTGTTTGTTGGTTTGGGTACAATGGTTTGGGAAGCAGTGTTTTGGGTGGTTTCAGTGTTTTGGGTGGCAGTGGTTTTAGTAGCAGTGGTTTTGTCAACAGAGGTGTTTAACTAGGATGGTGGTTTTCTGACATGCTTAGCAGGCCTTTTAATCCTTTTAGAGGATCCCACATCTTCAGTTTCCTGCTGTTGTTTCTTCTTGAGTTCTACTAGTGACTCTGCTTTAACTTCCAAGGTGTCAGCTCTTTTCTGTTTGTCTTGAGCAGCCTTTTCAGCTTCTATGTTTGCAGAGTCATCTACTGCTTTGTTCTTGTCAGTGGTTTGTTGTGGTGCTGTTGGTGTTGCTTGTTGTTGTTGTTGTGGAGCTGTTTTAGTAGACTCTGGTTTGTTGGCAGACTTGGCTTGGCCCTTTTGAGAGGGAGGACAACCAAAGGGATCTAGCTTTGGTAGCCTATCTCTGCCACTCTCCCCCTTTTTGGCATCATCAGCCGTGAAAGCATCATCATCTTCATCCCTGAGAATGGTGGTAGGGGCAGAGCCAGTAGTCTTCAGCAGGTGGTCCTTGATGGCTTTAATATCTGCATGGGTATCTTTGTACCTTGCATCCACCATGTTTCTGATCTCAGCCATATAAGTCTCATGTGTCTGATCAGCCAGTTTTCTGTGAGCTATGATGATGGGGGAAACTGATTTCCATAGCTCACTGGCTATATCAGCTGTTGATGTTTGACTCTTGGAAAGGTCTGCTATGGAGCTCAGTATAAGCTTGACATCAGATTTGATGTCAGCTACAGAGGTTTCAATTGCAGAAACTCTGTCCGTCAATTCTTGGTATTTTGACCCATCTCCTAAATTAATAGGATCATCTGAGTCCCTACCAGTGGTAGTTCTACCTGATTCAGTCCTAATAGGTGAATCAGATGCCCCTTTTTTTTGGTACTGGGGACTTCCAACTGTTTTTGGAGACACTATAATGGCTTCAACAGTTGTTGCCTTCAAGGGAGTCTTAGCAATGTAATCACTGTCCTGATGTGAGACAGTGGTCCCTACATCAGTAGTGGCTGCTCCACTTGAAAACTCACCTAGAGTTGCATTGAACTCAGGTGGTGTAACCTCCTCTTCTGTTTGTTGGATAGCAGATTGAATGTTCTCAGGACCAGTCACTTGTGGGAGTATGCTCTCAGTGATATGTGGAAGATAGGAACTGGGATCTTCCTGAGATTTGTCAATTGCCTCAAACAGAGGTTGCATGGTTTGTGGGACATGATGTGATGGTGAGGGTGGAGGAGTAACAAGAGAATTAGCCCTGGGAGAGGGGCTTGTGAACATTTGGCCAAGTGACTCAAATGTATCATGATGTGTGTCCCCTTGGCTTACAACATGATCCTTTTGGGAGGATTCATGAGGAGTTTGGTCAGGTGGAGGTATGTCCAACTGTTGTGAGGAAGTAACAACAGTGGTTTCAGGTTGCTTTTGTGGTGCAACAGAGGTTTCTTCTGGTACCTCATCATCCAGAAGTCTCATTTGTGGTTGAGTGGTGGTTTTTGTGGATGGATGTTTCTTTTTGGAAGTGGCTGGTGTGGGTTTCACAACACTGGATGTAGTGCCATGATCACCAGGAGTAGTGGGCTCAACAACAGAGGTTTTGACATCAGTTGTTGTCTTTGTCCTCTTTGTTTGTGTTTTAGAAACTTTTGACACTTTAGACACTTTTTCTTGGGTGCTTCCACCCAGCATTCTAGTGAAAGTTTCATCAGTTAAGCTTTTCATTTGCATTGCCTCACCCTTTTTGAAAACTTTTTCTGGTAAGACTTTTTGTAAGATTACACTAAGAATTCTTGGGTAGATAAGGAAAGCATTGTTAGATCCAGACTTGATTGCTTTCACATTTGATACTAAATCCATGAACAGTCCCTGGGAAAGATTGAAGTCAGAGTTTGACAACATGGCATAACCCAGATATTGCATCCTTAATGGGATTTCATTAAAGGATGTGGACTTAGCAGAGACACATAGAAGAAGGGTATGGAAGAAAAATTTCATGACTGGAAGGAAAAACTTTTTGAAAAGAGTTGATCTAGTCATCTGACCATCATACCCTCTTTCTTGGAACTCAGTGTGAAGCTCTGTTTTAGTGAAGGAGTCCTTACCTGCCAGGTCATTCAGTGAGAAGGTTGTGGATATGGTTTCAGGGGTAATGACGATACTGGTTTCTCCAATTTTGGAAATAATGGAAGTAGGCTTTTTGTCTTGGAGTAAAAACTCAGCATTCAACCAGAACTCTTGGAGAGTATCGAGATAAATGGGGGCGTCAGCGGTTAAGATGGGTAGGTATTTGGAGTTTAGAAGAATGTCGATGGTGGAATGGAATGAAACGTTGTCATCTGTTTTAACCAGATAGGGGAGACAATTGTGGGTGGCTTTGGCTTGAAGATCCATTTTAATGGATTTCAAGGGTGAAGATGAATGAAAATTTAATTGAGGGTTTGAGAATGAAGAAGGCGGTTTCAGTATTTTGAATACAATGAGACAGTGTAACATCTGTTGTGGTAAAACAGGGTTTCTATAGGCTCAAGGAAACCGCTGATGTGGCCAAACCTCTGCTTATATGAGCAGACGTGGCAATCATCTGTTGGATGAAACATCTGGTGGAGAACAACTGTTTTTGGCAAACAACTGATACAAACAGCTGATGGAACCAACTGTTGTTTTTTTTGGTATAGATATAGTATAAATATATAAGGAAACAGTTGTTTTATCTGAACAGATGTTCTGAAACAGATTTTTCAACTAACAGTTGTTTTATCTGATCAGATGTTTTGAAACAGATTTTTCAACCAACAGTGGATATGAATGAAACAGTGGTTGTTTTATTTGATCAGATGTTATAAACAGATTTTTCAACCAAACAGCTATTTGAATAAATTTTGATTTTCTGAAACATTTTATTATGATTTATTAAAAAAATTTATTTGTTTAATCCATGTTTAACATACCAATTCTGGAAATCAGATTTGTAAAGGTAGATGTGTCTAAAGCTTTTGTTAACACATCTGCCAACTGATCCTCTGTTGGAACATGGTGCAGAGAAATCAAACCTTTTTCATAGCTGTCTCTGACAAAATGATGTCTTATGTCAATGTGTTTGGTAGTGGAATGAGAGACTGGATTCTTGATGATATTTTCAGCAGCTTGACTGTCCAACATGACTGGAGTCTGTAGTGCAGTTATCCCAAAATCCAGTAGTTGATTTTGAAGCCACATGAGTTGGGCTGTACAGCTTGCAGCAGCAATGTATTCAGCTTCAGCTGTTGAGGTTGAAACAGTTGCTTGCTTTTTGCTTTGCCAGGAGACTAAGGCATTCCCTAGAAATTGGCACCCTCCTGATGTGGATTTTCTTGTGGTGTGACAGACAGCAAAGTCACTATCTGAATAACCTGAAAGCTCAATGTTTCCATTAGCAGGATACCAGATACCAAGTGTGGGAGCACCTTTGAGGTATCTGAATATCCTTTTCACAGCAATAAGGTTTGACTTTCTGGGTGAAGCCTGGGATCTTGCACAGACACAGGTAGCAAACATAATTTCTGGCCTAGATGCAGTTAAGTACAGTAAAGACCCAATCATGCATCTATAATGTGTTTGATCAACCAGTTCATCCTTGTCATCAATAGTGAGCAGCTTGACTGTACTCATGGGTGTGCTACATGGCTTACAATCATTCATCTCAAATCTGGTTAATAAATTCTTTACATATTTGTTTTGGTGAATGAATGTGCCATTTTGCAGTTGTTTCACTTGAAGACCAAGGAAACACTGAAGCTCACCCATGGCACTCATCTCAAACTCTGCTGTCATGAGTTTTCTGAACTCTTCACACATTTGGTTACATGTGGATCCAAAAATGATGTCATCCACATATATTTGAACAATCATTAAGTGTTTCCCTTTCCATTTAAGAAATAAAGTTTTGTCTATTTTACCTCTTGTGAAGCCAATGGATAAGAGAAATGTGGAAAGAGTTTCATACCAGGCCCTTGGTGCTTGTTTGAGTCCATATAAAGATTTGTTGAGCTTGTAGACATAATCTGGATGGAATGTGTCTTCAAAACCAGGTGGCTGACATACATAGACCTCCTCCTGAATTTTGCCATAAAGGAAAGCACATTTGATGTCCATCTGATACACCTTTATGTTGTGGTTGACAGCAAAGGCTAAAAAGAGTCTAATGGCTTCTAGTCTTGCTACAGGAGCAAAAGTCTCATCATAATCTATTCCTTCTTCTTGTCTGAAGCCTTGAACCACAAGCCTGGCTTGATTCTTGACAATAATACCCCTTTCATCAGTCTTGTTTTTGAAGACCCACTTTGTTCCTATAGGACAAACATCCTTAGGAAGTGGTACAAGCTCCCATACTTGTTGTCTTTTGAATTGAAGGAGTTCTTCTTGCATGGCTTCTACCCAACTGTTGTCTTTTAGTGCCTCTTGGTACTTGACAGGTTGTGTGAGGGATAGGAAACCTGCAAAAAGACAGATATTGGAGGATTGGCTTCTTGTGAGCACACCTTCTCTGATGTTGCCAATGATCTGGTCTGGTGGATGAGCTCTTAAGTAAATAAGATCTCCCTGATATGGAACGATGGCATTTTGAGGTGATGGACAGAGGTTTGGTGACTCTGTTGGTGTAACATCTGTTGGTACTTCTGTAGTGCCATCAGATGTTTGGAATGGTAATGGAGGAATGGGTCCAAGTGGTGTGAAATTTGACTGACTTTTGTCAACAGATGATTGACTTTTGTCAACAGATGATAGGTCAGTGGTTGTGAGGGGTGAAGCAGTGGTTTGAGGATAAGACTGGCCAACAGTGGTTGACACAGCTGTGGCAGAGTTTTCACAATTGTTTTGAACAGCTGCTTCCTCTGATGCAGAATAGATTTTGTAGTGACTGGGGATCACAACATCTGTTTTGTAATCTTGTTGTGGAGACTGTGGAATACCTGCATTGTTAGTTTTAACAGTGATATCTTCAAATCTGAATTTATCTAAATCAAATAATTCAGCAGGATTTGCAGGGATTTTTAGAGATGAAGGTTCATTGAACTTTACATTCAGAGTTTCTTCTATTGTCTTGGTCCTTGTGTTAAACACTTTATAGGCCTTAGCAGTAGAAGAATATCCCAGAAAATAACCACAGTCTACTTTGGCTGCAAATTTTGAAATGGAATCTTTGAGGTTTAAAATGAAACATGGGCAGCCAAAGATTTTGAAAAATGAGATTAGTGGTTTGATTTTGAACAAAATTTCATAAAGCAGTTTTTTGATGTCTGGGGTTGATCAAAACTCTGTTTTGAACATAGCAAGCAGTGTTTACAGCTTCTGCCCAAAAGGACAGTGGCAAACCAGAATCTGCTAGCATGGTTCTTGCAGCTTCTATAAGAGTTCTATTTTTCCTTTCAACCACCCCATTTTGTTCTGGTGTTCTTGGGATGCTGTACTGCCTCACAATCCCTTTTGACACACAGAAGTCATCCAACTCCTTATTCTTAAACTCTGTTCCATTGTCACTCCTGAAGACTTTTACTGGCAAGTCATATTGTTTTTCAACTTTGGTGACAAAGTCCTTCAATATACCTGCAGTCTCATCCTTGGAATGTAAAAAGTAAGTCCATGTAAACCTAGAAAAATCATCAACTATGACAAGACAAAATCTCTTTCTTCTTAGACTCATGATTTTAACAGGGCCAAACAAGTCCATGTGCAACAATTGTAGACACTGACTGGTTTTGGACTCATCAATGGATTTGTAAGAGCTTTTATGTCGTTTCCCTTTTAAACAGGAAACACAATGCTCATCACATTTAAATTCTTTTGATGGTAAACCTCTGACAAGACTTTGTTTGGAGAGTGTGTTAATAGTGTTGAGGTTGGTGTGACCCAATCTCCTATGCCACAATTCTGTCTCCTTAGTGGAGGCAGCAGAAAACAGACAGACATTTGCCATAGGATTATCTTTTAACATATCAACAACATACACATTGCCACTTCTATGAGCAACAAGTTGTGCTTTGGTCTCAGCAATGATGGTATCAATCTTTTTCACCACTTCTGGCCCAATAATCTTACAAGTTTTCTTTGTGAAAAATGAGCCATAACCTTTGTCACTCATTTGTGAAACACTCAGAAGATTAAACTTGAGATTATCAATAAGATTGACATTTTCAAACTTGAGTTTTCCAGCTTGTACAGTCCCTGAACCCAACACCTTACCTTTTGAATCATTACCAAAGGATATATCACCCCCTCCATGAGCCAAGAAGTCCAGAAGAAGGGCTCTACATCCTGTCATGTGCCTGGAGCCTCCACTATCTACATACCAAAGACTATCTAAACAAGCAGAAGCTCCCTGCACATCAGTAATGGATTAGTTTTGGTGAGTGTCCAAAGCCAGGTTGGCTTTGGATGGGTCCTCAGACCTTTCAGACTCAAGCTTTGGAAGGTGATCAGTGGTTTGGACTAAATTTTGAATTAAGTTCAACAACTGCTGCTGACCATTTGCTAGTGCTTGAATGTCAACACTTGGGGCAACAGTTGTTTGATCACTTCCTGACAGATGATAATACCCATATGGATTTCTGTTCACTCTTGGTTTAGAGGGTCTTTTTGGCTCCTCATAAACATGTGGCAGACTGTGACATGGTGGTTGACCATAACCTCTTGGGTATTTGCTTGTGGGTGGAGCATCTGTTACTTGGACATCTCTAGAAGCAGATGTTTCAAGCCTTTTAGTAACAGGTGTTTGGACAGGGGTGAAAGTCTGTTTGGGCTTTCCTTTTGAAGTACTAACCACAGGGTTTGCAAGAGTTTTAGCTTTGTATTCTTGTATTTTTACATCAAAATTTTTGAGATACAAGCACTCTTTGGTCTTGTGATTCTTTTTCCCACATATTGAGCATGTGGCTTTGGAATCACATTCACTTGTTCCTTTGTTAATGTCATATGCTTTTAGAAGAAAACAGTTTTTAGTGACATGATTCTTCTTTTCATAGAAATCACAGAATAAGTTGACAGTCTTTTCTTTCTTCTTCCCCTTTTCAGCCTTCTTTTCAGCAGATGTTTGAGCATCTGCTGGAAGATTTTTCAGGGGAATGACCTTTGCCAGGGGAATGACTTTTGCCTGAGGAGCTGTCTTCCCATCAGGTGTTTTAAAATCAACAGGTTTAAAATTCTCAAGAGTATCACACTCATCAGACCAAGTAGGTTTAAATTCATACTTTTCAAGTTCAGTAAAAGATGAGAAACCTTCTGGTTTTTCAAGAACAATTTTCTTACCATTTGGTTCAGTGATTTTAATCTCTTGACCCTGCAGGTTTGTTGGTACTACCTCAACAGACTTTTGACTCTTTTTGTCAGTGTTTTCAAAAGCTGGAGCAGTGGTTTGAAAACCAAAACCAAACTTCACATGACTTTTGGTTTGTTTGTTGAGTAGCATCTCAAAACCTCTACATGATTCCACCCATTTCTCACATTCAACTTGGGTGGACTCAAGCTCACTTTTACAACTTTGATATTTTGCTATCATAGTTTGGAGCTGGTCTTTGGTTATGGTTGCTTCATGTTTTAAACTGCTTATTTCAGACTCTTTTACAGTTAAACTTGTTTTTAAATCTTTTGAAAGTTTTTCAAATTTAACTTCATCATCCAAAATTTTCTTTCTAAGGTTTTCATTCACCTCTTTGATGTTAGCAAATGCTATTACACATTTGTCAGAACACAACTCTTTAAGAATTTGAGGAGATACCTTAGCAGCAGCCATCAATGCACAATCACACTTGCACTCACAGTCATCAGATGCACCCCAGGGATCTGAGAGATTCACAACCTCTTTTTCAGGTTTTTCACCTGTAACAACTTCATCAACAACATCATCAGTCACAACATCAGATTCAGTCACCACCTCCTCAGATTCAACCTCATCAACCATAGCCATGAAACAGAAGTTTTCTGGTTCATTTTCAGCTTTGGCAACTAATGCAAAATTTTCATCTGTTAACTCATCAGGTAGACTGCTCCAATCAACAAAGCCTTGTGTAAAGAAGCTCTGTTGACTGGTCTCTGCAGGAGCAGAGGATGAAGCAACAGTCGTTTGCACAGGTGCTTGAGCAACAGGTGTTTGCACATAATGGATTTGAGGAACAGTGGTTTGGACATACTGGACAGGAACAGTGTTTGAGGACTGTGCAAAATGAGCAGTGTTTTGCACATTTGGTCCAGGGGCATTATAGGAATTATGATAAGTGTTGGTCTGTGGTCTTTGATTTGGATAGGTGATCATAGGTGTACCATGTTGACCCCTACATTCCCTAGCAAAATGACCAAGTCTATGACATTTGTAACACTTTATCTTTGATTTATCCAACCCAACCTTAGATCTGCCAGTTAACCCTGGAAACCTTCTCCCAGTTTTCTTGTAAAAATTGTTAGTTCTTACACTGAGAAGGGCCAATTGGTGCATAATGTCCATTTCTTCCAAATCATCAGGGTCAAAGTATTTCAGGTCATCATACTCAAAGGATATATTGTCAGATGCCTGGATATCACCACCACTTGCTGTGAAAGCATAGTTTGGTGAATAAGAATCAGAGTTAAAACCTGAGTTAAAACCTGAAGTTATGTCAATGAAATGATCATAACTCTGATCCTTAGTGTTTCCAGGCACCTCATCATGACCCAAAAGTGCTGTATTCCCAAATACATAGTCATCAGACACTTTTCCAGAGTCCTGGAGCTTCTTTTTCTGGTTAAGCTCTCTCTCATAGGTCAAGAGCTTACCATGAAGCTGGGTCAGTGATAGGTCTTTAAATCCAATTGAGTTTCTCATCACAATAGCAATAGTGTCCCATTTGCCTGGTAGTGATCTTAAAAACCTATGGTTCAAGGTTGAATGAGGGTAAGTAAGACCAACCAATTTTAGTTCACTAATTAAGCAATTAAACCTCTCAAACTGTTGAGTTAATGACTCTCCTTTGACATGACTGAATGTTTCATATTGTTGGTTAAGTATTTCACGATTGTTTTCAATAACCTCCTCAGTCCCACCAAACTGTTCTTTCAGTGCATCCCACAACTCCTTTGCACTGTTACAGTGTAACAAGCCAGCATATATATCATTGGGTAGAGCCATGCCCACAATACTGAAGGCCTTAGCATCTAACTCAATTTTCTGAAAATCCTGGTCGGAGTAGTTTTCAAGTTTCTTTGGCTCAAACACCTTGGGATCTTCAGTACTCGGCACAGTCGGAACATGTGGTCCGAAGATAACCGACTTCCAACACCCAGTGTTCTGTTGAGCTAGAACATGGCTCATCCGACGTTGCCAGATATTGTATTCAGATCTGACAATCATCGGTGGCTTTTTGTTCGTGCCAGTGTTATGTGGATCGTGATTGATTGAAGCCATTCTCTGATTTTTCAAAAAAAAAAACAAAGTCTGTTTAAAAAGGGTTGAAACGAAATTAAACTATTACTCTGTTTTCAATCCAACAGACAAACGATATCAATAATTGTGAGCTGATTATTAAATTGATTTGTTAGATCGAATTTAATTGACCAAGCTCTGATACCAATTGTTAGGATCTGAGTTTGATTGTTTTGATTATGTTTAACTAAATATGATAAAAGTGAAACGAATATAGAATGAAAGTGCAGCGGAATAATAAACTATTAATCAAAACAAGAGAGTAAATGTTTTCAGATCGAATGCTTTCATTTATCTAAAAGATTACAATCGTACAAATACTCCCCCTCAGCCTGATCACACAGTGTTTGTCTGAGAGAATGTTTGTGTGTGTGATGCAATAGAACAGTACAAGCACTGTTCTATTTATAGACAGACCTAAACCATTGATGACCTAAGCTGACGTCACCTAAGACAGTGACCTCTAACAAAATAGCAAACATAAAACATCTGCCTATTACAAACTACTGTTACATTGAAAGCACTGATAATAAACAGCTGTTGTAGGAAAACTCTGATGGTCTTGTATCCTCTGCTGAAGCCTAAGTGCTGTTGGCTCCAGCAGTGCTTTAGTCTTCAGTACTTGAATCAGCAGTTGTTCTTCATCAGACCTTTGGTTAGCAGTTGTTCTTCATCAGTTGTTTATTCAGCAGTCCTTTGTATCAGCAGTTGTCATAGCAGTTGTTTGGATAGAACAGTTGTTAGAGTCAGCAGTCTTTTGGGAGAAGTAAGTTGTAAAGACTGTTTATTGAAAGGATCAACTGTTAGCATATTTTGGCTTTCCAATCATCTGTTCTTCTCCAGGTCAGCAGACCCAACAATGATCCTCCAAATCATTGAACCCTGGACAATACGGACTGTGTTCCGACTCGACTGACCCCGTCAAGTATGTTTAATAAACTTTTTTCGCTAAGGTATACTTATGTGTTTATAAAATGTTGACCCAAACATGCCGGGTGTCACAATTTATTTATTTATTTATTTATTTTGGATGACCACTTAGTAACCTTGAAAACTGCTAAACTGTCGTAGAAAGATATATTTGTTCGATACCTTCGTCTGGTGAGGCACGCAAAGGTAGTTGTGATGGGGCGATACAATATCAAGCGGGTTGATGTCCCATGGGCTACACACAAGAACACCTCGGACTGCGGAGTGTTCCTAATGCGGCACATGGAGAAATACATGGGGGGTTTCAGTTCCTTTCAGCTGTGGCTTCAACTTGAATGGTAAGAGAAAGCAAGCACAAGTGGATGCCTTGAGGAGGAAGTATGCAACGAAGATCTTGCCGGCACGTACAAACATCTACAAGGAGCGGATCTCGGATGATATGCTGCATGGATAAAAAAACGTACTGAAGAAAAGGGTGGTCTGTTGTTGACTAATGCCATTTTGGAACGCATATTAGTAGTTTTTTTGTTGGGTTGTAACTTTTATGACATATTTTATGTTTTGGCTACTAATGCCAAAAGGGTGGTCTGTTGTTGGCTATGTTTTGGTGTGATGTTTCTACTTAATGTGACTGGTTGATAAGTACGTATCCTACTTAGTGGTTATAATTAATCTGTCCATCGTCGCGTATCATATGTCATAATAAGTACATATTATCTTTTGTATCCCCCTTACACTGGTGTAAAAAAAGGCATGGCAAAAACACAAAAACAGTTTCGTTTTCACTGGTTGATTATTACAAAAAAAAAAATGGACAAAAAACCAGTCTTGATTCACTTTGTGATTGGTTTATCAGCAAAAAAATGGGCAAAAAAAGAAAAAACAGTTTGGTTTTATTGTTGTGTCTTTTAAATACCTTGGGACCCTTTACACTCGGGTCGCGCAAAAAAAAAAGAGTACATATGCAAACAAAAATGAAAAAAGTTTCTTCAGTCGAACGTATCTACTTAATGTTTGTAATTAATCTGTCCATTGCCGACTAACCTATGTCATTGTTACTAATTAGTATCTTTATGTATCACCGTTGTCACATTGGGGTAAAAAAAAGGCATGAACACAAACACAGTTTGTTTTACACTTGTTGAAAAACAAAAAATGGACATAGAACAGTTTGTTCAGTCAGCAAAACAAAGAAGGTGGGTTGTCGTAAGGCCAACAAACTTGTGGCCGCATTGATCAGCAAATGACTAATTAGTATCTTTAGGAAGCCCATTACACTGCTGTAAAAATAAGGCATGAACAAAAAACACAGTTTGTTTTTTCACCTGCTGGTCAAACACAAAAAATGGACATAGAACAGTTTGTTCAGACTTGTGGCCGCGTTGATCAGCGAATGACTGCGTTTTTTTCGGTTCTGCTAGATGTAACATCCCAACCGATGGCGGAAACATCGGGATGTCACGTATTGATGATTGTTCAGTAGCTCATGGTAATACATATGTTTAAATAATCCTTTATTTCATTACAAAATTGAATTACATTAAAGTCTACATCAAATAATCAAACAATGCTTAAAACTTCAAATATCTCCTCATGCTAGCTCTAGACTTCAAGCATCAGTATTTCCTGTTGAGTTTGGAAAAATGGGGGGGGGGGGGGTCAACTAGAAGTTGGTGAGAATACATAAGCCATGTCAAGCAAATAGTTTAAGTATAAAAGTTTAGCAATTCATATGTCTATCGTAAGTTTAAGTCTACATGAATAAACATGGAATGTTGAATCGACATAATCAAACCTCCGACTAGTTTAGGTCCATCCCGTCATCCACGGTTCACCTTAATAATATGTTGGAACGATAACAATCACCCGCGCTCCCCATAAAAGATGGTCAACGAATCTAGGTGGGATTGTCAATCCAATAGATCTATTATTGAGTATCGCCGGCTTGGCCATAGCTAATGATTATGTAATGTTGAAACTCGTTGAAACTGTTGTTGTTGTCTAAATCATGAGGCATTAAAGTTTACAACTAGACATGTATGTAGAATTGCTTAAGTATAATGTTGCAAGTATAAAGAATTGCATAAACATGGTTACGTAAACTCACCTTAGCAAAGTATTAAGTCTCGAGAAATAGAATATGTGTAGCCCCAAAGTTGCCAATTACAAGAGCTTATAATCAAAGCTTCAATTGTAGAAGTAATAGACTATAGAAGAAAGGTATGAGGGAAGGTTTAATCGGATTGAAACAATCGATTTAGAGGTGCAAAGTATAATGAGTCATAGGTGGGTTTTTATACTAGTTTTGGATTCAATTAGCCATTAAAATTGGTCAACACCATAAAGTAAGGTTTTATGATGAATTGACTATTTGACTAAGACTTTGACTGTTTGACTAAGACTTTGACTATTTGACTCAAGGCTTTATTTAAGAAATAAAAAAAAAATCATTTGTTTGAATTAGAAAATAAAAAAACACCGTCTTATAAAATGACGATTTTATAAATAGAATTAGGATAGGACATATGCCATGATTGAAGATTTTTTTTTTAAGTACAATGATAAAAGGAACTTAGAAAAATAGAGTGCACGGATAAAGATAAGAATACTTAGAAATAAATTAGACTTTATATCATGGATCGGGAAATACTTTAATGCAAAATAAATGGGAAAATTCGTGAGGTTACAGTCTCCCCTACTTTTGGAAACTTCGTCCCGAAGTTATTTAAAAACACAGGTTTGAGGATGGTTGGGTAGAAATTAAGGCAGCCGTGGTTTTGAAAATTTTGGGTTAAGGCACGACATGAATTTATAGAATAATCTGCTTTCGAATAATTTGGATAAGAGGTTTGTTATCTGTGAGTTTTAAGGGTAGAATTAGGTGTGTCTTGGAATCGCAAGGCGAATAAGAATCTTAAGTTTTAGAAATCGTAAAAGAAATGCATGAGTTGATGGACTATAGAAAGGCTAAATGAACTACCAGGTAACTAGAGTTTATAATTAGTTTCTCTACCGAAAACCTTGATAGAATTTCACACCACCTTAACGTACCTGTAAATTCATGATTACGTTCCGGACCGCAATCACCAATTTACCTTACATTAGGGTTTTGTGTCCTTCTATGACTCTAAACACACATGTAAGTAATGCAAAATAACCTTGTGATTGAATTGTATACAATGTATCCAAAAATAAGTCCAACTGTTGAGCAGGAAAAAGACTTCTACCAGTCAGTGAGTAAGAACCTCTACCGATTGTTGAGCAGGTGCGATAGCCTCTACCAGTCGTTGAGCAGGTTGTAGGGCCTCTACCGACTGTTGAGCAGGTATGATGACCTCTACCAATCGTTGAGTAGGTTATTTGGTACTCAACTAACTGTTGAGCAAGTACTTCATTCTCTATCAGTTGTTTGATTAAGTGTACCAATTTACACACACACATAAATTGCAAATTGATAATATGTACATGTAAGCAATCAAGTATCAAGTATAGCATGTGAGTTGTAATAGAGTTGCCCTAGACAGGATTAATGACTCTAGGTGTGTCTATAGTAAATAGTTTATATTTCATGAATTCTAGTTTCAAATGTTCGAATATGGTAGCTAGTCGAATCCTCATGTAACTAAGGATTATGTTTGATGCAACATACAATCAAGTTTCAATAGTTTGGTTATCATGGGTAACTAGCTCATGTGTGAGAAGGTGAAAGATATGAATTTAGTTCTTGAGAGGATGATGAAAAATCTTGAAGCAGAATCAAGGTTGTGAGAGATAGTGAATGTGAAGATAGTTGATAAAGAGTTTATTTTATAGTAAGGAGATTATGTAGCAGTGTAAATTTTGGGGTTTGGATCAAAGGTTATAATCAAGTGTATAAGAAAACATGATTGTGGTATATGCCAAATATTGTAAAAATTTGAACAAGTTGAAAGTGAGTGAGTATCGATGGAGAATTTAGAGGCTAGATATTATTCCTATGGATAAAAAAAAAATCTTATTTTCAAAATTGGTTTTACACATAAAGCAAAAGTTGTTAAATAGTACAAGCTAAGTGGGCTTTGATTAAAATATTCCCGTTAGTTGGAGATGACATTAGGTTTTGAAGATCAAGGTTCTATTAAGTGATTTTTAATAGTTTAAAGCATTATATAGAAAATTGTTTGTTACGTCAATAAATAAACAATTGAATTTAAGTTCGAGGACATCTTTTGACAAAAAAAATATGTACTTTGTAAAGTTACTAGGTAATGAAAATACAACAGGATTTAGAAATCTTTAGTTTGTGCTAAGGTATGAGGTTATAGTTTTTAAAAATAAGTAACATGTGGAGAAATGAAATAATATGATTTGCGTAGGGTGTTAAATATTTAAAAAGTGACTAAGATGGTAAGGTGAAGTGTGATTGTGAAATCCATAGATGGTTATGAAATGAGATTGATTTAAGCTGTAAAATTTTGAGATTTTAGAGCTTAGTTTAAGGAAAGTGAGTGTAATCATTTATTCATTAATTAAAACGAATAAACGAAAACGTTGACTTATCAAAACTTCTAGATTCTAATAACATAGTGAAGACATGCTTTAGCCTATAAGTGAACACTCATCCCGAGAATTCCCAGGTAGGCATCCGGGTCCCTCGTCTGATTGGGATTTATGCGCAATGCCAGTCCTAGACAGAAAACTCAGAATACAGGCGTTCACCCTTCCAGATTGCACGTGTTCGTTATTAAAATCTAGAACTTCGACGAGATCTTCAAGGTGGTTCAGGCTAAACCTGAGGATTTGTCCTATTAGTCTAAGAGTAGATCTTGTGATGGAGAACAATCTTCTTGTAGGGACTAAAGTAGGGATAAGAAGTAGGAGGGAGATAGAGAATAGAAGCAAGTAATGTTGCAAGTAAAAGGAGCAAGTACTAGTTAAAATCCTATGGTTATAGACTAGATTATTTTTCTAATAACCTAATTCCCTATAACCATGGCTCTGATACCAATCTGTAACACCCCAACCGATGGCGGAAACATCGGGATGTCACGTATTGATGATTGTTCAGTAGCTCATGGTAATACATATGTTTAAATAATCCTTTATTTCATTACAAAATTGAATTACATTAAAGTCTACATCAAATAATCGAACAAAGCTTAAAACTTCAAATATCTCCTCATGCTAGCTCTAGACTTCAAGCATCAGTATTTCCTGTTGAGTTTGGAAAAATGGGGGGGTCAACTAGAAGTTGGTGAGAATACATAAGCCATGTCAAGCAAATAGTTTAAGTATAAAAGTTTAGCAATTCATATGTCTATCGTAAGTTTAAGTCTACATGAATAAACATGGAATGTTGAATCGACATAATCAAACCTCCGACTAGTTTAGGTCCATCCCGTCATCCTTGGTTCACCTTAATAATATGTTGGAACGATAACAATCACTCGCGCTCCCCATAAAAGATGGTCAACGAATCTAGGTGGGATTGTCAATCCAATAGATCTATTATTGAGTATCGCCGGCTTGGCCATAGCTAATGATTATGTAATGTTGAAACTCGTTGAAACTGTTGTTGTTGTCTAAATCATGAGGCATTAAAGTTTACAACTAGACATGTATGTAGAATTGCTTAAGTATAATGTTGCAAGTATAAAGAATTGCATAAACATGGTTACGTAAACTCACCTTAGCAAAGTATTAAGTCTCGAGAAATAGAATATGTGTAGCCCCAAAGTTGCCAATTACAAGAGCTTATAATCAAAGCTTCAATTGTAGAAGTAATAGACTATAGAAGAAAGGTATGAGGGAAGGTTTAATCGGATTGAAACAATCGATTTAGAGGTGCAAAGTATAATGGGTCATAGGTGGGTTTTTATACTAGTTTTGGATTCAATTAGCCATTAAAATTGGTCAACACCATAAAGTAAGGTTTTATGATGAATTGACTATTTTGACTAAGACTTTGACTGTTTGACTAAGACTTTGACTATTTGACTCAAGGCTTTATTTAAGAAATAAAAAAAATCATTAGTTTGAATTAGAAAATAAAAATACACCGTTTTATAAAATGACGATTTTATAAATAGAATTAGGATAGGACATATTTCATGATTGAAGATTTTTTTTTAAGTACAATGATAAAAGGAACTTAGAAAAATAGAGTGCACGGATAAAGATAAGAATACTTAGAAATAAATTAGACTTTATATCCTGGATCGGGAAATACTTTAATGCAAAATAAATGGGAAAATTCGTGAGGTTACACTAGATGCTAGTGACCATCGAATATTTTAATATCTTTGTTTTTCGGGCGTTAGTTGGGACATTTAGAGCCTTGTGGTGTCCCTACACTTACACTGGGGTAACCCATAAAAAAATATATAACCCACATACTAAAATAAACAACCTTTTATTACTGAGTTTGCATTACAAAACAAAGCATAGACACCCACGTACTAAAGTACCCCTAAAAACACAGCCCCCTTGGCCTTTGCCTGTACATAATGTACCACATAAAAACAAAAAGCCCCTCCCGCCAAAAAAAAAAAGCATTCTAAAACATTTAGTATGGTTAGAAAAAATGTGTGTTCCACACATAGTAGTTAGGTCTGGAACACGCATTTACACCATATCAAAAAAACACACATAAAATACCCGGGGGGGGGGGGGGGGAGTCAGGGTTTTTTTTTTTAAGTTTTACACCACATCATATAATATATAAAGTACTACGGGTAGCCTGTTCAACCATGTTACTAGGGGGCTGGTTGTTGGTTCTTCTTAGGGCAGTTCCTGGAATCATGATCCGTCACGTATTATTGGCAAGTCTTGCATTGGCGCGAGTTCTTCTTCTTCTTCTGGTTTACCACCTTTTCACCGAGGACAATTAGTCGACGGTTCGTGCCACATCCCTTTTTCCTTATTGCTTGCGGGTTGCTGCATGCTGGGTCAACGTTTTCTGGTACACCTAGCAGATTCGCGATTATCGCGTCTTTCACAACCTCTGGTTCACCCGGGTCATTGCTCCCCCTGTCATAACTCCCTCCATCATACCCTTGAGTTGTTCTGTGAACGTCGATAAACGATCAGGCTCAGAAGTTAGGCAATCAACACATTGAGTAAACATGTTAAACAAGTCATTACGCATCACGGCACTAGCGCTGTTGTCCACACCATACCGAGCGTCTATGCTAAAAACAGATTAGGTAACACCTCACGCCTCCAACGGTCTAGGATATACTTCTCAGGTATTGCCTCGACCTTTGTGTACCTGAACACACAAAAAATATGTCAACACAAATATCCAATCCGGGTCCAGCTGTTGCATGAACATGTTGTGTCCCCATCAGCAGAGTTCACCCTAACCTGGCAAAACACATAAAAAAAAAAAAGTTAACCTGTTGTGCATGTTCCCAAACTTTACACTATAGGGGGGGTGTTAAACATCATGGCACTGTAACGTGAAATCATTCACCACATCCGAGTTCTTGTCAATGTGTGTAACAGTATATTCCTTAACACCGTCAACCTCTGCTTGGTTTGTGATGAAGCAAAGCAGTAACCCTTTCTAGATTTCCTTCCGAACCTTGTTGAATATCGTCTGAGAGTACACCGTAGCACAATGCTTTTCAATCGCTAGGCTAGTTTTAAATTCAGGGACCTGATAGTCAGTGTTAAACTCTGCAACCCTCTGATTGTACCTTTGCGTGTCCATCGTAGTATCGAAACACAACAAGAACTGCACAAGTGTATTTGCCCAGCTTGAATTAACTTTGAATGACGCGTTAGATCTTTCACAACGCGAAGTAGTCTTCATGAGACTAGACATTGGAATTTCACAGAAGTAAGCGGGGACCCAAAGTTCCTTGATGCTGTACATGACTCTTAGCCACTCATTGTCGTTCAGCCATATTTGTCAAGTTTCTTCTCCCATCGCTTTTCAAATGTAGACGGCTTAATGTACACATTCCATACCAACTGTTGAATCGCAGCCCAAACTTTTGAATTGTCATGAACACCTCCTGCAATCTGTTAATTGCAAAAAAAAAAAAAAAGATTAGTATACCGCCCTGCAAAAAGAAATTACACTGGTGTAAGAAACAAAGGATGTCGCTACCTTTGCAGGCAGCTTCTGCATAATGTGCCACATGCACAGTCGATGGCGTGACTCAGTGAAAACAGCAGCCACTGCTTGCTTCATCGCCGGATCCTGGTCCGTTAGCACCAACTTGGGTTGTTTCCCATGAGCCCCGAGAAAAGTGTTTATCAACCAACAATATGACTCTATAGTCTCGGTAAATAGCAGGCCAGTGCCAAATGTAACACACCGTTTATTGTTGTCGACACCAGTGAAAGGGACAAAGATAAGATTGTACCTAGGGCGGCACGAAACAAAACACAAAAAAAAAAAAAATCACCATCATACACAAAAATAAAAAAAATAGGCAGGGCATAAAAATTAGACATTTATGGAAAGTTTTTTACCTGTTCGTTTGATATGTGGCATCAAACACAAAGCACCTCGCCAAAAGCTTGATAGTTTATCTTGGATATCTCGTACGCCCAAAAAAGGTATCTGAGCTCACCATTAACAACGCTGTATTTGAATGAAAAGTTTGGTAGGTGCTTCACCCTATCCTCCAACTTATCGATCATCATCTGCGAGTCCCTGTTGCCGACAAACATATGGACACTCTTAGCAAAATTCTTGTAATCATTAGGGGTTCCCTTCACATTGTGGTGACCGCCTTTTAAGCTAACTTGCATTCTGTGGGCTACCGTCAGACCAACTTTATTGAGACTTACACGATGGATGAATTCTTTTGTTGCAAAATCCAGCTTCCTACCTGTTTTTGTTAAGTCTCTGTTGTAAGAAGGAACAAGCATGTGGTTGTGCGACTCTTCAAAGTGGTAAATCTCCAACATTGATGTAACATTACATAACTTAGCTCTAACCCCCGCCTTGCAGTCGCATACCTGGAAAGTTGACTGCCTAATCTTCAATGAGGTTTCATCTAACGAGTCAAATTTCCTTTTTGTTTGCGGTTTACCTGCCTTTGAACACAGGATGTACCTATGGGTAACAATACCCTTCACCCTTTTTACAGTCCCCAATCTAGTCGAAAAACCACACTTCTCAGCGTACGACTCATACATAGCAACAACATCTTCCCACTCCCTATACCTCGCCACCATGTTTGGTTTCACAGAATCTTCTACAATGGGTTTCCAGTAACGGCTACCATTAGGCGTAAACCAGTACGAAACAGCAGAACCTACACAACACCAAAAAAAAAAAAAAAAAAATTACACCTATGTAGGAGAAAAACCATTTCCAAAAAAAGGGACACCCCCTTCTTTAAAAAACCCATCACTACAAAGACACATACACAAAAAAACACATACCATAGGCAATAAAGACAACCCCCCCATCACTACAAAGACACATACACAAAACCCATCACTACAAAAAGCATCTTCAAAAAACCCATCACTACAAAGACACATACACAAAAAACACATACTAAATGCAACTACAGAAAAAAAAAATTAACTAACAAACACATTATTTGCTATTTTTCATATGACAAAAGCCTAATATGCTTGCAAGCCATTTACACCTGTGTAAGCATAGAAACTTTACCCATATTAGTCAACTAGGTTTTGTATAAAAACTTTACCGAACCCACATTGTTTGCTATTTTTCTTTGGTATACAAACTTTACCAAAACCCTTCTCACACATACCATCTAAAAAATATAAAAAAACCGTACCATATTCAAAGCTTCCATTTCTAAAACACCAAAAACATAAAAAAAACAATATTTTGACTACAAAAACAAAAACCTTACCATCTTCAGCCTCGATCACCCGGTGACTAATAGGGGTGTCGTCATTGTGTTCAGCAGATGACTCCACCTCATCAGACGAGAACAACCCCCTGGATGCATGACTGGAGCACCCCAATATCAGACTCATCCGCCAACCCTTTCCCCCTATCCTGGGATGATGGACCAGCCCCCCTGGTTTGATCGGCAGTGGGTTTTCTCTAAGGAAAACGACTACCTCCTGTAGTTCTTTTTTCAGAGAAAAAGTCGATGTTGTTGTCACCATCCTCTGCATTCTCCATTTTTGTTGTGAGTATGTTAGGGTTTTTTTTAGGGTGGGTATTGTTGAAATGGTTTAGAATGATCAGCTTTGTTGCATGGGGGTAATTAATATAAAGAAGGTTTGGATGACCTGAATATTATTTAGGCGGGAATTGTTTTTCTCACACATTGCCCCATGAGTGTCTTAGGATTATGAAAATAATTGTATTTATTAGTAATATTATAAACATAATATCTTTTTCAATAATTGCACTTTTAATCAAGTTGATAGAGTAATAAGATGCATTTGACACAAATGCCCTTCAATAAAGAAAACCTTAACTAGCTTATGTGTCATAATATTATTGGACTAGGGGAGTTCTCAAGTTCTCGCAACTCAGAGGAGTTTTCAAAATATCCGGATCCTATATATATATATATATATGTATAGCCATGCATGTGCGTGTGGATATATATACTCAATGTGTTGTCACAATCACAAGGGTCTTGTATGGTTAAATACGTATAAGTTGTTTAACATATCATTCTTTTGGGATTTGATATGGGACTGTGGATATGGATAGGTATAAGTGGCCGATTAATATATATACAACACATGATTTTTATAAGCTAATCATTTAGATTAATTTGTGTGGATGTGTACACGTAGGTATGTAAATATGGCCAGAGGTATATGGACAAGTGTGGGTATATGAAGTGTTATTGATATCCATTAGTTATCAGTAGGATTGGATTACCGGATGGTAACATGTGTGTGTAGTTGTAATAATAATATTATTGATCGTGTCATGGATACATATGTTATTTGTGGACAAACATGTGTTATTGAATGTAATATTAACTTGTGTTAATACATGCTTGTTCCTTGGTAGTGTTTAATGTCTTTGATGTGTGTTAATTTTCGCAAACACATCATGAATTATTCGTATTCTTGTGGGATTGTGTAATTCCCACTTTGGTAATGTTACATGTATTGTTGTTTTGTCTGTACATAGTAATTGAATGTCCGGTTGCTCTCTGCTGAGCGTGTGATTGGCTTAATTGTCCAATGCCAATTGTCTCGGGTATTTTAGGTGTTGTATGCGTAAACAGATTTATGTACTGAATTTCTGAAATAGTTCGGGCTTTTCTAGACTAGGGATGGTATAGTAAGTGCTAGAAATGTCTAATATGCACATGAAATAACATAGTTAAGTAAAATGTGTACGGATCTTGACCTGATTCGTTGACGGGTGTCACACCATACCTAGTTATGAGGGTTGGAGAATATGGTGATGTCGAGATTTAAGACTTTGATGATCATCTATGTGAAGTGGTGAATGGACATCAGCTTAAACCATACATCGAGTCAACAGACATACACGGAACAGCAGAGGCGTCGGTTTGATTTTTGACAAGTGAACTGGATGATGAGATTAAGTAGCAAAACATTTGGTATGTTTCATTGTAGAGTTTGTATATTTCGTCATGTTTTCGTTGTTTTGGTTTGTGTTTTCGTTTTTCTGTGTTTTTAAGTATTCAGGAAAGTGTAACAGTCTCGACACGGGAAATCATCATAGACGGGAGTCAAGGTGTTCATGAGGAAGGAGCCTAAAATGGTGAAAAATAATCAAGATACAAATAACCGGGTTCGAGTAAATAATAATAATAATAATAATAATAATAATAATAATAATAAAAAATTGAAAAAAAAAGTAGAGAAGAGACTAAAGTCTCGTGAAAGAAAAAACAAGAAAAGAATAATATAAACATAAAAAGCTTCAAAGTCAACATAGTAAAAAAAGAAAAAAAAATTCATATCGTGGCTTATGGTGGGGTCACCTACCTTACGCTACAAAGCTAACAGCAACAACACGGGAAATCATCACGTAGTTGTTTTTTTTATTTCCAACATATTTTTTTCCTTCTCTTAAGGTGTTTGCGGGGTGGGTAGTGTCTAAACACGTCAATAATAATATCAAAAAAAATAAATAAATAAAACCCCATCTCTTTAATCCTTCATTGTTCCCTCTCTTCTTCTCCACCTAAACCCTACTCTTCCATAACCACCTAAATCTCTAATTTCTTCAAATCTTAACCAAATCGAGTAAATCTTGGGTGTAACTTGCTTAGTTTTTTTAGGAGAACAATACCCTAGCGTTTGTTTTCAATGATTTGCCCTTCTCTCTGAGTGATTTGAAGGTGAGGTGATGAACCCTAACTTTTAAATTTAGGGATTTGTTTTTTTTTTTTTGGCATACTAGAAGTTCAATTTATGTGCAATCAAGTGTCTCTAAGCAACAAAGGTATGTTTATCGAATTTCTTGTAAGGTATTGAGATTATGTAGTCAAAAACTTAGTGGGTGCACTTGAATACTTGCAATTGTGAAAATGATTTATTTCCAGCATGATATTTTTTTTAGGTTTCCGCTAGTAAGTGCACATGGATATTAGAATGTCACATAACTTCTAGTTATGAAGATGATAATGGCTACTAGTGGAGTAATTGATTTGTTGAATGTTTATGAAAATGATTTTTGTTGACTTTAAGATTCAATGACTAGTAAATTCATGAACTTTGGAACTTAGTAACTTCTTTTTGCTTAAAACTTGTGTGTCCTTTTAGTAAGTTGACTAATATGGACGGTTTAATGATCCAAGTAGCCATAGTTTTAAACAAGTGTGGGGAGATTATTTACACTAGTGCACCATTGTTTAATGGATAAGTTTTAATTTTTCATGGTGTAAAATCTTGACTTGACTTGGTTGCTTGCTTGTTATGTGTGCAGGATGGGTAAGACAAGAAAAAGCAAGGGTAAGGGTGTAGCTAGTTCATCTGAACTAATACTATCACGAGCTGTAAGGAAAAATAGAGCTGGGTTATCAAGGGTTCAAGACGATCGGTCAACTGGAGCGCAACCTCAACAAGATGACCCGGAATACCTTGATATTCCACGGAGAACTGATCGAATGGACAGGTGGTTCATTGCTAAAATTCATTCGTATTGGCAGTCAAGGGCATTTGATGAAAAAATGGCGAAGAATTCTACTCGAGAAGTTGGGTTTCAATGGGAGAAGGACATGATTACGGAGCAGTTCCGACCGTTTGGAATGGTTCAAAAAAAATGAAGCATTAGGTTAGGAGGTAGCTTTGAGTTGCTATGATGGTGAAAAGGACGGGTTACACCTGGATGATGTTCAGTAGTAGCTTGGAACTTTAGAGATGGACCCTGGAAGACATCCACCTAAAACAATGTCTTTGAAGGGTAAAGTGGGTGGAGTTGAGGTAACAATGTCAATGGAGATACTGAATGAAATTGCGCAATTCGATTTAAAACCTGTCGGTCAATATCGTTACCCTAGTGAGGAGGAGTTAAAACATCCTGAGAAGTTGTTAACATGGGATGTCATGTCGGATGAGATTTTTCTAGAAGGGAAGGGTAGAGGTAAAGATAAAAAGAAGGATGAATTAAGAGTGCCAGCAAGGTTGCTGTTAACAATAGTTCAACAACAGGTCATGCCAAGAAAAAGTGACAGAGCATCTTTGAGGAATCCTAATATCCCTATTTTGTACTCCTTGATCATGAGCAGGCCAAAGATATCTTTTAGGTATCTTGTTATGATGAGTCTTTGGATGTCTAGGAATGAATTTTAAAGGTGGCAGATCCCACATGTTTGTTTGATTACCGCACTGCTGAAACGACATGGGACAATTAGAGAGGTTTCTCCTTTTCACACTGTGAACAAAGCGTTCACACCATGGACCCTGGTTGGGTTGAACTCTTTTAGATGGGAGTATATGAGAATAGAACGTTACCACAAGTTAAAGCATCATGGTAGAAAATGAAGAGCTTTGAGACCAGATGCTAGGCAATTAGAGCCAGGAGAGAGAGATGGACCTCAAAGTAATGATTTAGTGATGGATGAAAGTGATGATGAAGACGATGAGGTTGATGAGGGGCTTTCTGATAGATTTGGTGTTGGTTCGATCATGCCCCAACGTAGGGGATGCAAGTTAGTTTTGAGGATACTTATCCAGGGATGGATCAGTTTGTGCAGCAGACAAGACCTCATACCAATGGAGAATGGCCTGCTTATTATCAGGCAATCTATGATCAGAATACCCTAGGCTTTTCACAATTAAGATGGGATGCTCAATAAAGTTATAATAGGCAGGAGCTCTAGAACCGCATTCATGAATATACTCACCAAAGGGAAATAAATTATAGGTTCGAGGATTATTGGCAGAGACGGTTGCACAAAGCATGGCGTGCGGGTCAACTGGTGGTGGAAAACTCACCATACATTAATTACACTTCTCTTCCTCCTTATGACGGTTCAGTTGACTACCCCGTGCCTCCAGTGCACCATTCAGAGTGGGTGGACCCACATCAAGATCGAGCTCAAAACCAGGAAGAAAGTTGTGCAGCAGGAGCATTTGAATTCGGGGAATTTGTGGACACGTTGACATCCATCTTTGGACCTCCTCAGCATCGTTATCACTGAACCCTCGCTAATCAGTGTAGATTAGGTCCATGTGTTCTTCCTATCTCTTGTACTTTGTTTTTTTTCGTTTGTTATGTTATGTGTTGGGTTTGGTATTTGTGAGTCTTTTGTTTGTTTGGATGGTTGATGGTTGAGATGAGTCATTTGAATGGTATTAGTTGCATGTTGGTAAATCACACATTTGACCTTAACACACCTACACATTGGGGACAATGTATCCTAAGTTTGGGGATTATGGAAATTTTTGAATTTTTTTTTTGAAAAAAAAAAGTTGTCTTAAAAGCAGTCTAATTTGGCGTGAATGCGACTATTTCAGTACATCTAATCTGTCTCTGCTTGCGGTGTAGGTGTCCTTAGTCATGATTTAATTCTATAGAAAAGTAATATAAACCATCTTCAGCAGGTGTTTTTATAAAAAAAATGTTTAGAAATTGCCTAACTAGGGGTGACCAGTTGTTGGTAATAAATACATGCACACGTCGGTAACCCTATTCCCCACTTAAGTGTGATTTTGAGCGTACTTGAATGCTAGTTGATTTGATAGTTATATATTCATTTGTTGAGAGTAGGTCATATGTTTCTCTATTTTAGAACTTGTCTGATTTGATACATGCTGAGACTGTGGACTTGATATATGCACATAGATGTTAAAGGAAAATTAGGACTCCCTTTTTCGTGTTTCACCTTTGTTTACCTAATTAACTAGAAATTTCCCATAATAGCCTACTTTGAGCCTTACACCTATTTGTTTGTTAAACCCAAATCATTACCCAAACTGACATGTTTCATTATCAACCGTAAATGGCAATCTTTATTTTCAGTTATTTATATAGTTGTAAAAAAATTAAAAAAAAGAAAGAAAAATGATTAAAAAAAAGTCAAAAGAAAGGGAAAGAGAGAAAAACCAGAGAGTTCAGCCAAGTAAACAGGCCAAATGACTAAAATAGGTGGCTGAAAAAAAAATTACATGTTAGTATTGTTTCATTATGGGTCAAAAGTAACCCGAAATCATTAAATGCATTGCGAATAAAGATTGTCATTGGTTGATATTTTTCCTTTCTTGGAGCCACACACAAAAAATAAATAAATAAATAAATAAATAAATAAATAAATAAAATCCCTACCCTTACTCTAAGTCCAAAACCTGTAAGTCCTTTAGATATGTGCATTGTTTACGGTTAAGGTGTGATTGTTATACAAGCCTATGATAACAGAGTTACATGTTTGATTTTGAGTGAACAATACTAGCGCATTACATGCTAGTTTAGATATTAAACTGAGAGGTGCGACAAATTGTGAGGGGTGTGTTGTATGAAAATAAAAACCAGGAGCATGTTAGGCTTAGTTGGGTGAGTTCTGTTTTTGAAAAAATATGCACCATGTTTGCTTGCTCAATTAACACATCTAATGCTAATCTGTGAATGGAGTATGACTTTGGACCCTAACTAATGCACAGTGGGGGCGTTTGGAGTATTTGTTCTTTGTCCGTAATAACGCTTCGAACAGATTTGCTTGAGGACAAGCAAAGGTAAAGTGTGGGGATGTGATGGATGGGTATTGGAATGTGATATATGTGCTTAATATCTAATTTTATGCATATTTGAGTGCTTATATGTGGGGAATTAGATAATTATGAGGAAATGATGTTTTGCAGGTTAAACACAAAGATGGGAGGTGTATTGGAGAATTCAAATGGATAATTATGCGCAAACATCTTCGTAATTCAAACATAGTTAAAACGAAGAAGTTATGAAGAAAACAGTTTTTGCAACAAGCTGTCAGTAGTAGGCTACGCTTCCAGAGTTGCCTACGGTTTGGGGATTACGGGAACAAGTATAAAGTGTCGAAAATTAGGTTTTTGAAGGGAGCTTATCCTCCATTTGACTAGGGACAATTCTAGAGGAGTATTGGGGCGATTTTGGGCATTCTTTCACCATTCCACAGCTTCTAATCACCTTCCAATCATCAATCATGCAATTCTACATCAAGATTGAGGATAAAATCATGAAGATGCAAGACTAATTCTCCTGCGGTTTCTCCGGGCGAAGATTTGGGTATTTTGTAAGGATTTCTCTGTTTTGAACTTTCTTTAGGATCAGGTTTTATGAACATGTTTATGTGCTTTTGAATCTGGTTGTCTTTTTGACTGATTGAATAATTTGATTGACTTCCACAATCACAATTCGTTATCGTTTCTTATTTTCTTGCACTAGGAATAATTTAACCCTGTGATTTATGTTTTGATGTTGAATTGGGTTAAACAACTTAAACAGGATCATGTCTATGTGATTGCCTAATTAGGTTAATTCAGAGTATCCTCCTATTACCGAATCAGAAACCCGGAGTGACCGTTTTTCCATATTATTATTTCTTCTTAAAATCAATCATCACCTTGTTTTGCAGCACTGCATCACTTTTTAGTAATCTTCATAAAATCAATTTCATTAATTTATTAGTTTAAACATTATTTTACAAACCAGCACTTTACACAAACTCCTCAGGTTCGACAACCCTACTTCCTATACTGCAGTCAGTTGTAGCTAAGAAGTAGTTTTTATTTAGTTTTTGATTAGCACATCGACACGCGATCACCATGCAACCCTGCTTGGTTAACTATATTTATTATCGTGTTTCTATTTTTGTTTCATTTCTATTGTATGAAAATACGATATATTTTTTTTAAAACCTTACCCCTAAAATTTTGGTCTAAATCTTCCACTACCCTATACATCAATGTTTGCTTATTGTTCTGATTCACTTACGTGCTATGTGTTTATATGTGAAACTCGTCAAACGCAGGTTAATAATTTTACAAACATACAAGTATACCTTAGCAAAACATTCATAAAGCATACTTAACTAGGCTAGTTGAGTCAATTCGATGATTTGGGGAATCATCAGGAGTCGGTTCGATGGTCCGGGGGATCATAGGGAGTCTTGAGTTCCGGAAGTTGGTGAATTAAGGTAAACGTGTTAGTTATCGAATAATAAACATTTTACGATCATTATATAACGTGCCAATATGTGTATACGTGAAATTATGTGTTAACGTAGCTATCAAGTGTGCATCAGGACAATTGATAGCATTCATACTTGTGTGGTTTAAAGCTATCAAGTGTGCATCAGGGCACTTAATGTGATACCCCGCATTTTCAGGTTAACACTTTTACTGAACTCTAGTTAACTTACATATTCATATGTGGTTAAATACTTAACTAGGGTTAGTTAAGGAGGCCTAACATATGTTAGATGATATTAACATATGTTATAAGGAGGAAAATCCTTGTTTTGACACACACACACGAGTCCTGTATCCCGAACGTTGGTGATTTATCTGGAAAATATAATAATGTGTACAATTGTACATGTTTATGTGGATTACATGCTTATGTGAATTACCGCTTGACTAAAAGTTAATATGAAAACCATACAAATTACGTGCACCTTATTATTAATATGTTATGAGATGATAAAAACAATGGTTTTTATGCAAGATAGGGTGATTAATATTATTGGGTCCAGTATTGGGCTAAAACATGATTAACGGGTCCAATTAGTGGACTAAAAGGGCCCTAAAACATAATTTCTTGGGCAACAAGCCAAGCCTTCTTATAATTAGGAAACAAAAAAAATATAAACCCTAACCCTACCCCTTTGTTGCACCGCAAACAAACCCTCCACCCACTCTCTCTCTCAATCTTCAACAAACATCAATCTTGATCATCTCTTCAAGCTAGTTGGGTGTAATCTCTAGACTTTGAGGACTTTTGCATTGAAAGGTATAATTTTTACATGTTTTATGATGATTAATAATGCTTGAAAAGTTTAAAAATCATAAAGCATGCATACATACAAAATCACATAACATGTGTTAGTAGGAGTTCTTGAATGTTCATTGTGATTTGATGATGATGATTGTTGTTAGTAATCATAATTAGGGTTTTTGTATGATAATAGATGTGTTTGATCATGATAATATGGATTATGCATGTGTTAGAGATTTTTATGCATAATTAGGGTTTATGAATAACTTGGGATGCAAGTTTCAGTTTCTGGCAGATTCATTAGGGTGTTTTGTAGGGTCTGTATTGTGATGTTAAATTGATTTCTTTGATGATTTCTTTACATGATTGTATTATACATGATCTTAGCTTTTCATAATGGGCAAAACCATCAGATTTGGACATCGTTTGAGTAGTTTTTGGAATTTTATTTGATTAAAGGTCATATCAGATTTTCGTAGTTATAAATTGGGTCAACTTTAAACAGTCATAACTCGAGTTTTACAAAGAGTTAAGTTATAAAACTCGGACAGTAGGTCAAAATTGGAAAAACTTGGCTTTCGCAAGTGGATTCACCTCGTTTGGGTGAATACACAATATTTGGGAATTTTTCTTCTAAACTGACCTGCTGTAGAAATTTTCTGGACATAGCTGTATTGTATGAATTTTAATAATTTTTTGTGTTTGGTTTTGAGACAAAATAAAAATATAGGTTATCAAATGAATCCCAATGAATATTCAGTAAACATTTGGAGTTTAATTCGTTCGTTAAGTATTTTAAATAATTCATTTTTCACAGCGTACAATCTGCCCTAAAAACGCAGATTGTGTATGGGATGTTTACGTGACTATTTGGAGTCTTATATGGTATGTATTTGACATGAACTTGTATAAATACTTATATGAGATGCGTATGAGGTATAAAAATGATAATAATCGATCTGATCACCAACGGGATACGTAGGACTTACTTGTGCATGTAGAGTCATTAGGTGTCACTACAAGGTTTGAACTTTAAAAGTCTTGGACAAACGAGTTGCATGGTGTGTTGGTTATGCACATATACTCACCTAGTGACATTTGTATTAGGGAGTCGGTAGCTCATTACAGTTTGAGGAATTTGGATTATTCACGTGCAACCTAAGGTGAGTTTCACTACTTTTTCTCAAAAGCATGCGTCTCGGGTATGAGACAACTTACAAAACGTTTTCTTGTCCGGTTTGGGACTACTTTTACATCTCGGGTTTTGAGATGCTTTGACTCCTTGTGTGGGTCGGGTTTTGACTCCTTATGTGGGTCGGATTTACGATTCCTTGTGTGGATCGGGTTTTGATCAGTTTAAAACTTATTGGTCCTTTGTGAACTAAACACTCTATCACTTGAAAAGTCCTTCATATTATTGGGTTAATTGCTGGAGGCAAGCGGGGTATTAGTTGATAGTGGTATTGGGTTGTGCAGCAACCTCATGCCTGAGGTGCTTGGGTCACGGGCATGAACTTTTGACTACATTTGAGAACTAGTGTTGATAGACACTAGTTATTGAGGCAAATTATTATATTACTAAAGGTGTCCTAATAATACTGTCTAGTTACAATGAGTGGGCTAGCTACCCCTGACACGCTTAAACTGATAACACTTGAACATTTTGGTCTGGAGGACCTACGCTTTTACTTGGTTACGTGGTTTTGGAAACCAGCGCATTTACTTACTCATTTTCTTTACTTTGTGAACTCACCAACATTGTTTGTTGACCCACGATATACATGCTTTTGCAGGTAGTTAGCTTTCGGTGTCACGATTAGAAAGCACTGCACACTTCACTGCATTTGGGGTCTTGGGCATACACCTAAATTACATATTATGCTTTTACGTTTTCTTTCATATGGTTTTAATTTGGGCGCGTTGTTTTGCGCATGGTTTTAAAAGGTTTAAATTTGGTTTACGCTTCCGCGGCTTAACTAAACTTGGTTTTTGAAAACGAACTAAATGGTTTGGGCATTTAGAGTTTGGTCATATGACTTATGGCTATGGGATCCTGGTATGTCATGTGCCTCGCGGTATAAACCCCGCAGTGGAAATTTGAGGGTGTGACACTTAATAGCAATCATATTCGTGTGGTTTAGGGCGAGTATGAATCCATACTCGCCTCCTGCAGTCCATAGTCATCCAGAAGGTCTGGCATGAGTAGTAACAACTTGAAATGCTTTATAATGATCTAAAATATGGGGATTCTTATGTGTATAATATGTTAATGATTTGGAAAGTCATTAGGGTGATTATCTAAGGTGTTCATGATTGGTTGATGTGTTATATGGATAATATGAGTTTGTCCCGTTTGAGGATGTTAAGAAGATCTAGGATGAGATATGATGATTTGATGATTGAAACTTGTTAGGGTTTATGTTAGAATGATTGTTCAATAACATGACGATGTTTGGAATAAGATTATGTGAAGAAATCTAATTTTTGCCATTTAGGGTAACATTTTCATGCAATGATGTGACTTACACATAATATTATTCCATTTTGTGAAATACTTGCAATTAATGTAATAAACGGAGGATAATTCAGGGATTGTTGATATGGTTAGGTTGTTTGATGATTGGGGGTGTTATAACATGGTTCGGATCTGATTTGGTGGTTTTCGCACCCAAAAAGGGCATCAGCCTGCAGAGCAGGCGACTATGAAATCATAGTCACCTGGACAACGACGAGTAGCAATCATACTCGCCTGTCCAGGTGCTACTCGTGTGGATTTCAGGCGACTAGCTCCCATACTTTCCTGTTTTGATCATAATCGTGTGTTTTAGTGGCCAGTCATGCGTTTTGATGCCGAAAGTGCGTTTTAGAACCCCGTAACATATTGTAAACCGCGTAACATGTCTAGAAACCCCGTAGCACGCATTGTAACTTATGCGTGCATTATGTGAACTATGTGTTAGGATTTTTTAACTATTTACCATATAAGGTGCGTATCTACATGTGATTTCTTGTTTGCTTGCACTTGACTAAAACATGAGAATATCGGGTCACCAACGGGATGTCGGGTCTTATGTGGTCGTGTCAAACATTCAAACACGTTTTCAATCATACAAAGTCAAGGTCTTGGACAACTATGGGTTATTTGACAAACGTATCATCAGTCACAAACTTATAAGGTTATCTATGGCAGTTTTGCAGTAGTCGGACTATGATGTCGTGTGGTTTAAAGGACTTCTTTTTCTTAAAAAGGCAAATTCCCGGTAAGAATACCAAAAACTTGGGAAAAAGATAATTAAGTCAAAACTTTGAGGTGAAACACTTTTCAAGTTTTAAATTTATAAAATAAAACGATAAATGCTAAACGTTCTAAACCCACACAATAGGAAAGTGTACTTATCGAGTATAGTATAGACACAAGCAAGTACCGAGTATCGAACCCTAAGACATGACTTTCCCTACTCAGTTTTAAGTTGCTAAAGTAAAAAATAAAGATAAATAAAAATGAGACAGAATGAGAATAACAAAAAAAAAAAAAAAACCAATGTCTAAAGAAAAGTGTTGCTTGGGGATTCAATTTGTCTTGGTACGGATTAAAAGTAAATGTTCAATTGAGTGATGTGTCCATGATGCACATTACCGCATAACTATAAAGACGATTTATGTTCTCATTTGTTATTGTGAGGGTCTCACTACCCTGGTAAGCTCACCTCTCAACAGTGAGGGGAGGATCACCCGAGACTGTGTATACCCAACCCCGAAGAACCCACCTCACAGTGTTGCGATATTGACATCAAACGACTATAAACATTTATGAATTACTTGCCGGCGGCCGGAGCATGGCCGAACAAGCTACCACTTGACATCATAGAGGAGTTGTGGATGTCTTACTCATGATCATCCTCTACTTGAATTAATTAACTTTACAAAAAGTGATTGGCCTATTACTAATTGTGCGGCAATATAGTAATGGAAGAGAATAAAGACCATTTGTTTCCAACACAGGTTCACCAATTCTTGGTCTGCGCCAAAGCTAACACATAGACCATGAAGCTAAGTTGCACAATCAAGTCTTGGCTTATCACTGGGACCAAGTATAAAGACCGTAGCGACCTTAAGTGAGATTTTGATAGTAGAGGATTAAGAAACAAAGTGTGAATGTTTCCAAACACAAATGGGCTAATCACTACACGTGGAATTAGGTTCTCTTAAAAGTGCGTGGGTTGTTACACACCACGGGTACACTCGTAAGTCCATCCACTTTCTATCAAAACACCCACAAGACTAAATACTAGATGATTGATTAGTTAGTTAATTCATCAAACAAAGTTAGAGTAGAAAGAATTAAATGAGACCACAAAACATCACTCAATAAACATAAACTATATAATCTATACCAAGATAGTCTTCACCCTAGCAACACTCTACAATCCAAGCCAAGAAATGGCATTACAACAAGCTCACTATATAGGTTTTGATATGAAAACATGGTGAAGTTTGCTAAAGGATTTAGAGGGTTTTAGGATGATTTTATGTGGTTTCTCTCGAGCTCACACTCTCTAAGTGTTTATGGAGTGATCCCAAGCTCCAAAGGTTAATTACAAGACCCTAAGATAGCATAAATGTGAGAGAGATTCGGGTGGAATAGGATGCCAAAATGATGAGTGAAGGTCTCCTTTTATAGAGGTCCCAGGGTGTGCACACACGTGCTTCAATAAGGGCACGCCCGTGATCAACAGTCAGGTACTGTCTGTTGGTACTAAAAGGCCTTCTGAGTAGCCTCTGTCCCTTGCACGTCTGTGATCTTCAGTTTTGCACGAATGTATGTCAGTCTTGGTCTGTTGGAGTCTTGGGGAGCATGTATCAGCAGGAACAGCCGTGCACAAGCGTGTGCACGCCTGTGCACCTTGATTTTCTCATCTGGATAGCTAAAAATGTTGACTTGTTGACTTTGGGCAGGAGCACGACCGTGCACACTTTGCAAGTCTTCAAATTGCTTCCCATTGTGCTAGTTTCTGCTCCTTTTTGCTTGTTTGCCTTTAAATACCTACAATTAACTCAAAGGAACAATTTAGCCCTATTTTGAAAAGATAAAGCACAAATACACACAAAGAGAGTGGTAAATACATGTATAAAACATGTATAAATGATGGCACGTACATCAGACTACCATAACACACCTGGTTTAATTATTATTTCGAAGACGCAACCTAGGGTATGTTTTCCAGCCACACTTTTACCGTTTTCGTATTGGGGGAGAAACATGATGGATAAATTTTTCTATCTTTAGACCACAGTATTACATTATATCACATAGGTACTAAATGACATTTCATCATTAAGTCCTTTCTAACTTTTGAACCATGAATATGTGGATACATAGCAGAGAAAGTATGAATAGATTTATTGGGCCTGACAATTCCCACTCGGGTCGACTAGAGGTCGGATGGGTGCATAGTTGTCCTATCTAACTTACGACACCGGGTGATGACTGGTGGTAGTTATTAAAGGCAACTTACTAACGTTAAGCAATGGTTCATAATGCTTTAGTATCATGTAACGATGTTTAGATAGCATTAGGTATAGATGTAAGGATTGTTGGGTCTGGTTTTCAAAGGTTTACTTACTTTTCCTAACATAAAACTATGTGAACTCACCAGCATTATGTATGCTGACTAACATAGCATGTTTTCTCGGGTCGCTAAGGTAGCAGCGAGACTAGGCGCACTGAAGTCGCACAGATTCATATGTTGTCTTACGTCATGTCAAACTTGGGTTTTAAGCTATTTAAACTACTTACCTTTATTTCACGGTTTCGTAAACTTTTAACTGCTTCCGCTATACTGTGTTTCTTTAGTAAATCTTTAAACTACGTGGTTATTTATTTCTTCATTTTCATATCATATAGTTATCGTTTATTGTGACCGTTGACTTGGATCCTGGTATGTCACACACCTCGTGGTAAAACCCCGCATGTGGAATTTAAGGGTGTGACAGATTGGTATCATAGCCAGTGGTTATAGTGAACTATGATTGCATGTGGAGTCTGGTCTATAGCCGAGTCTCCACACTAGACGGTCACACACTTGAGAGTCGTGTCAAGTGGGAATTAACTAACATTGCAGGGTTGTCGACATCATCATTCACATGTTACATCATTTGTTTCTATCATCTATTCTATCTCTTCTTCTTCTTCTTCTTCTTCTTCTGGTATGAAGACGAAACAGTTAGCTTCTTGATCCAGCACGACAGTGGCGTTCATTGGAGTGGCTCTTTGGCGTTATTCGGAGATCTGTTGATCAAGATTCGAGCATCTCACTTCTATACTTCAATTAACACACTCGCTCACACACACTATCTCTACTCGCCCACTTGTTGAAGTGTATTCCTAGTGAATTAATCTTCTCATACCATCATTGTCCTATGACTCAAAACTCAAGCTAGAAGCACACTTCGAGGACCATGTATGACAATTTAGCATTTCGTGTGCACGCGAAATCATAAGTTGAGGTACATAATAATCCGGGTGAACATTGTGTTTGAGGTAATGGTCATGGTAAACCTAGTTCCTAAACCTTTTTGCACCGAAACACCTCATTCATGCTACCCTTTTATCACATTAACAGCTCACCATTATTACCATCGAGTTTTGTTTTCTTTTTGAACCCTATCTTTAACTCGCTAATCTAGTGGAAACCTTTCCATGTTTTGGAAACCAATCCCTCACCCTCGTAGCAGAGCATGTTGGCTGTCCGAAATCACCGATGCGTGTGATTTCCCTTCATTGATATCACCTATTTTCAAATTCCCTCTATAACCTAGGTGAGCCGGTTGTGCTCATCCGACAATCAGATTTGATTGTTTTGATGTTTTGGTTTGAATAATGTGTGGAATGCAGATTGTTCTGTCAAAATGTTATTACTCGGTTTGTGATGTTGAGACCATGTAATTTAATCCTTGCTTACTTGTAATATTATGATGATTTTGCGATCTCATGATTTTATGTTGGGAATGCTAGGATTGTGTCTAGACAACACGTTTATGTAAACATATTAATTGCAGAACTTCATGCTTTAATTGAAGCCAAGGTAGCCGAGGCACTTGCTACTCTTTCAGCTTCTCAAAATTCTAGAGGTATCATCTCCACCCTATCATCTACGCAAATCCACTCCTCGGGAACATACTCCAGCCATACCGTAAGACCCCAGTCGTCGATAGTTTCGCACCCAGGGGTGTCCACACTCTCTAATGAGCTCATGGGGCTGAATGTCTCTGGAATTGCCCCACCCGCACCAAAACCGGTTGTGCAATCTAACCTTCCACCTACTCTGCCTTTGAACCATCCACACCCGGGAAGTGCTGTGAAGATAAAAAATTTAGAGGATCTGCCTCTCTAGAACATGGCTGGTGATAGAATCAACATCAAGCGAAAGAGCAGGGACTGTTCTTTACAGAGGGAACTTGAAGCCGTCAAGACTGTAAGACTCAAGGCATCTACTTGGGTAAACGCTTGAAGTGTAACAGTTGTAACTTCCACCACACAGGATCATGCGACAAATTCCGCTATAGACGTTGTGGAGTTACCAGCCATTTCGCTAGGGACTGTAGGGTCAAAAAATCGGGCAAATTGTGAATAGATCTATTGGGCCAAACAAGCCCCACTCGGGTCAACTGGAGGTCAAATGGGTGCATATTTGTCCTATCTAACTTACGACACCGGGTGATGACCACTGACGGGTATTAAAGATAACTTACTAACGTTCAGCAACGGTTCATAACGCTTTAGTATCATGTAATGATTGTTAGGTATGGTTTTCAAACGTTTACTTACTTTTGCAAACATAAAACTCTGTGAACTCACTAGCATTATGTATGCTGACTAACGTAGCATGTTTTCTCAGGTTGCTAAGGTAGCAGCGAGACTAGGCGCACTGGAGTCACACGGAGTCTCATATTGTCTTGCATCTTGTCAAACTGGGGTTTTAATCTATTTGAACTACTTACCTTTATTTCACGGTTTTGTAAACTTTTAACTACTTCTGTTGTACTTGGTTTCTTTAGTAAACCTTTAAACTGTGCGGTTGTTTATTTCATCGTTTTCATATCGTATAGTTGTCGTTTATTGTGATCGTTGGCTTGGATCCTGGTATGTTACACGTCTCGCGGTAAACCACGCTCGTGGAATTTGAGGGTGTGATATTATATATGTTAATTAATGAAATCATATTTAGTAAGAATTCCTTGGTATTTGTTGCATATATTTTCCTAATTTATAAACTAAAAATACATCAACTTATTTCAAAAACTTCGTGCTAAAAGTCTTTGCCTTTAGTTAAAAAAAAAAAAAAAGAATTCCAGGGTTATAATTCATTTTCCTCCGGTTTACCATGATGTTTATTGAAGTAAAGGTACAACTTATAAGGTATGTGTTTACGCTAAACATAACATAGGTTCCCTGTCCACATATTATATTGCAAATTAATGTCACCATTAACGAGATTCTAACCATGGTTTTGTTAATATTTCAATGGCTTAACTTCCTTTGATGTTGAGATGAACAAGTGGGTGGAGTATGTACAATACATAAGTATTTGGCATATATGACGTCTTAGTGAACTTGATCCTACTTTGAGGTACTAAACGTTCTAACTGACCATTAGTTAGCTAGGTTTTATCAGCCGGAACGCGGGGCTAGTATTATTAAACTACCTCCATGTCATTTAAATATTACTTCAATCTAGCTAAAACAGTAATCAACCAACAATTCAAAGCAATGCCAACAAACCTTTTAAGGCTATGAATGAGTTCATCTAAAAACTAGCTTCATAAGTTCAATAAGTGTTTGTAATTACAAACACTTATTATAACAACTTTTTTTGTTTTAATTCCATATTTTCATTCCATCATAGATCAAATTACATTTAGATAGTGAATAAATGGGCAACACTTATTAATCTTGATCACAAAAAGATCATCTATCTAGCGATCAATTCCTGCGGTTGGACATGGCGGTGATGCTCGTTAGTGATTGACGCTTAATCAATAAGTGTTCACATGCGTGATACAATTGATACCTTAATTCATATCTAAACATATCCGCTACTATCACTTAAACTTGTCTAAAAATAAGTTACTCTTCACATACCTTTTCTGAGATATCGACCAAACGGTGTTACCTCATTGTCATCTTCTTTTATTGAATTAGATAGATTACTTGTGGTTGATTGATTGGCATACCTAGAATAAATTTTGATGAGTTTGGTTGGATAATAATAAGATTATACTCCATAATAGTAGAAAATGCTTGGTTTGACCTACATACCATGTCCACCACTCATAATAATACACTATCTTTAATATATTTATATCTGTAGTAAATAAAAATATATGTATGTGATGGCAACACATAGATAAAATTATTGTTTATTTATTATATTAGAATAGAATGAATATGAATAATTTTTGATATACAAATTGCGTGTTGGCAACCTCCACCCACCTCCAATCTCTATCCAATTTTCAATTGTCTTTGTGTACTAGTCCCAGTATCACGTCACTCCTTGCTTCATTTCTTAAACTTTCCTATAAAATCTCAATTGTTTCATTGTTCAAGTTATGTGTCGAGCAAGTTACATAAGTGTTATTTCTCATACATAAAAAGGTGGACAATTCCATTTGTAATTTAAAATAAAATTAGAAATTAGTAATAATAATACATAATATTAAGGGAAAATGACCAAAATAGCCCGTTGACCGGTCGTTTTGCACAAATAGCCCTCTCCATCTTCTTTGGAGAGAGGGGTCACGGTTCCCAACATGCCTGAACCGTCTCCCGAGAGGCTTCCCATTTTCAGCCAACAGAAGACCGCCACGTGTCGTTGTTGATCCCGAGACAGACCTTTCTCTCTCCTGAACCCCCTTTCTCTCTCCTGAACCCTCTTTCTCTCTCCTCCTGAACCCTCTTTATGTGTACCCACCAACCAAAACCTGCAAAACCATGTGATTTCAGAATGAGGGCCGGCCGTCTTGTGTAAAACCGTAACATTGTGTAAAACCGTTTTTTAATTATAAAAGTTTAAAACCCAACTAAGAGTGAGAGGGAAGAATGAGGGCCGGCCATCGTCTCCAAGGCGGAGCTCCGGCCACCGGAACCAGCGAATCAACCCTAAACCCCCACCCTTTCTTCCCTAATAAACCAACACATCCACCATCACTTCATCCTCAAGAATCCGAGTTAGAGAGAGATCTGCGAGGGAGGAAGACGAGGGCTAGTCATAGGCTTGCTGAGGGTTCGCCGGAAACAGAAGGGCCGGTCACCAGTCCGGTGACCCTGCTGGTGTACTGATTCTTGTTTCTTCGTCTTCTCCGGTGAGTTCTCCGTCTTCTCCGACGAAGTTTACTGTTTTTTTCTTGTTCTTCGTCTTCACCGGAGACGTCTTCCGAGACGTCACCGGAAGCGTCTCTGAGACGTCACCGGAGGCGTCTTTGAGACGTCACCGGAGACGTCTCAGGTCTGTCTCGGGATCAACAACGACACGTGGCGGTCCTCTGTTGGCTGAAATGGGAAGCCTCTCGGGAGACGGTTCAGGCATGTTGGGAACCGTGACCCCTCTCTCCAAAGAGGGTGGAGAGGGCTATTTGTGCAAAACGCCCGGTCAACGGGCTATTTTGGCCATTTTCCCTAATATTAAACCCACTATACGCTAACATACACCAAACATATTTAGTGTTACATCTCTAATGTGCACCGCCTGCTAATGTGCACCAGCCATATTTTGCTAACATGAATTTATATTTAATTTTTTTTTCAGGAAGATTATCGTTATTTTTTCTTTTTAGGGATAAACATTTGATACTTGGTACTTGTACATAACCATAATTTTTTGTGCCGATTCGAAACCGGTATAGTAATATTTTTCTTTTTTGGGAAGAAACGAACCAGTATTATCTTCATACCAGTACCAATACCATATTTGTTCTATAGTTTTCTCAACGTAAAATTACATCTAATCTAATGTTATCTCTAATACCTACAAAATTATTAAAGGAAAAGACACCACCCATAACGAAACGCGGAACCTACAACACTAATTATATTGTAAAATAGAACAAGATGATTCGCATAAAGTGATAAAATTATTGGTCGGAAGTCATAAAAATGTTGAACGTGGAACCATAAACAAATTGCTTTTGGGACCATCCAGACTATATAAACCGAGCACATAGAAAACTTGCACTAGTCATTTGAAAAGTTATCACAAATGTTAAGTTTGTTACGTTTATCTATTTATAACCACATTCACAAATATCCGTACTTGGATCACTTGACTAACACTTCACGAAAGTTTTTCTAGAGAATACATCTATGTATGAATCAAGGCCAGTTTTATGAAGTAAAAAACCATACGCTTTTTATTTCTTGAACTGAATTATTATTATTATTATTATTATTATTATTATTATTATTATTATTATTATTATTATTATTATTATTATTATTATTATTATTTTATTTTATTTTATTTTATTTTTTGCGCAAGTGGATAACTTTGATTCACATCATACTCAAGATGAAACAAGTGCAATTAATTCAGGATGCTAACGTGAGTATAGTGATATGTAGACATAAAGAAAATAACCAAAAATCATATTTTGTAATATACATTTAATACTCTACGTCCTTATCTTTTGTTTGATTTTGACATATAACTTAAAGCTTTAACAACCATATTTTTTACACGTACAAATCATTTTCCGTATATAACATAAAAAAAGTTAAAAAGCATAAAACTTGTAACTATAAACGGTAAATAATTTAAGTTTAAATATTATACAAATTACAACATTAATGTACAAGAAAGTTTGAAACCAATACAACCAACAAAACATTTTCACTGTATTACAGAAAGGGTAACTAGTGTTTAACCCACTCCACCCCTTAAATCAAAAGAAAAGAATAACAAATATTTCCAAGTAAATTTGGTTTATACAGAACCTTTACTTAATTTTCACAAACAATTCATACAACACACCATCGAACCCGATCAACAAGCCTTTGGTGGCTCAGTTGGGGCTACTTCCTCAGCCTTAGCCGCCTCGGGTTCAGGTGTTTTCTCAACTTCGGCCTTGGCTGGCTCCGGTTCTGGTGTTTTCTCAACCTCTTCTTTCTTCTCTTCTTTCTTTTCTTCTTCAACTACGATTTCCTTCTCTTTGCTGCTTGTTTCCTCAACCGGAGCGGCTGCTTCTGGTTCGGCTGCTGGTGGTGCCTCTTCTTTTTTCTCTTCGACCACTATGTAAGTTGACACCTTTTCGAAGACAAAGTAGATAGGTCCCTCGACGTATGTCGCCCCAAACTTGCAACATGCTTCATGTGCGGGTTTAGACCCCGGAAATTCTAAAAAATATGTATAAAATTTTTAATCTAGCCATCATATTAATTTCATTAAATCGGCTAGCCATGTGTGTCAAAAAGATTTACCTATTTTAGAGAGTTCCTCAAGAAACTTTTCGACTGCTGAAGTAACCTTTTTCAACGCGCCCGCCTTGCGTTCCTTCACTACTGCCTGTTATGACAAGAAACTGATTAACCGAACGAAAACCTAAATGACCAACAAAACCATATCAAAATAATCAAACCCAAACTAATAACTGACGGTTCGGTTTTTTTTTTTTTTTTAAACCACAATTGTACGTAGTTCGGTTTTTGATTATGCCCTCGCTACAAACCAAAAATTGTATTTCGGTTTTTAAACTAATAATTGAGTTGAATTATGACTATCGTTGTCACTTATATTAAACTTGTGTATTTTAATTCTCGTTTAATAATTAATTATTGAATTCTTTATTCTTGTTAAACAAAGGTAACAATTTTATTACCTTGATTTCGGCAGTTGAAGCTTCATAGATTTCAAGAACTTTAGCTTGAAGATCAGTCTTCTTCTCCTCAAACTCTTTGCTATAATCTTCCTGCGTGTGGATTAATTTTCATATTAAAATTATATATCGGTTATCAGAATTATAACGTCATATAAAATTAATATTGTCCCACAACATAAGTAAGATATAGCTAGCAACGTACCTTGGAGTCATCAAAGGTTTTGCAAGCTTCGGCTGCCCCTGTCTTTTTAACGTTGTTCTTCTCGAACAACTTCTTGAATTTTGGTACCACTGTGGATTTCCAGTAACCCATCTTTTTCTTCTTTATATATTTTTCTTCAAATACTTCACTACACCAACCACAACCATATATATATATTAGTTATAATCATATTAATTATCTACATGCCTGTTTAAACTAGCTCACAAAATATACTCTAAACCTCTATATACAAAATTAATCGATAATACAAAGTTTATTTTGAGACTTTGATGTTTGTATCTTTCTCTCAGCTCCTTGCTGGGCTGTATATACATAGATGTTTTGCCGTTAAAAAAAAAAAGACAATACAAATACAACTCTCTATATATAGAAAAACAAAAACAACCGTATACTTAAGTATGTAAACACGTACGTACAGGTGGAACCAGTTTTTTATATAGAGTATGAGGGAACTGATCATAAGGTTCTCTTTTTTACCGGTTACGATTAATGAAATCCAACTCATAGTTTACTAAAAATGAATATTAAATTTTTATATGTAAAAATCATATATATTTTCGTTACCAAGAGGTTAGCGTGCATGCCTATGGTTCCACCACTCTAAACCCATAATATATATAATCATCCACCATGCACATATAAGTTGAACTCAAAGGATTTTGAACGGACTAGCTAGCACGACTTGATATATAATCATTGACTACTTGAAGTAAATAATATCAAAGTAATCAAACCATATAAAGGACACAAAATTAATTAACAAACTTTTGGTTGTTAAGATGATCAAAACAAAAGACCAAAAGTAAAAACCTTCGATCAGATAAACATGAAAAAAATAAAGAGACTAAGATACCTCAGAGAACAAGTGTATTGATTGTTGATGAGGACGAGTTTTTGTAATTGAGTGGTAGAAGATGTGATCACAAGTTATATGAGTTTTCCAAACCTTTGCCCATCATATTTTATTCTTGTTACAATATTATATTGAACACCCTCCCCCGTAGCCCCCACCCTAGGTTGTCTAATTACTACTTTGCCCTTCAAATCATGTCATCATCCTTAATCTAGCTTTTAATATATTTTTTATTTCTGTATATTGCTGTTTTAATTTTTATTTTAATAGTATCCGTATATTTGTATGATCTTTGACAACCAGGAGTTCAAATCTATTTAAATATCACTCTCCTTACACCTTACCTTAACTTTGATATAAATGGAATTAACTAAGTATGATGATGATGATGATGATGATGATAGAGCATCAACCCTCTTATAAACGTATATAAGGGAGAGAGCGGTGCTTCTAGTGTTTTTTTTTCCAACTTAACTGATTTTAATCAATCCTGCATTGTCATATCACTTCACTGATTTACTTTACTGAAATACTTTTTCGAAGGCATCCAAGACACAATCCCGATCCACAACAGAGGCTGGCAAGGCATTGGAGTTAGCGGGCAAGGACGGAGGGGGCATCACCGGATGTTTGTCAATAAGGGCTTTCATGGTAGAGTCCCCGAAAGGAGCAACCCCACTGAAACACAACACCTTGACAGCAACTGTGAAATGACTGTCCCTAACTTTTCTTAGGCATTGCTTGACATTGGGGCTCTTTTCAGAAGGCTCAATCCCCCTTACATCCTTGTTGAAGGAAACACCTTCCCCCGCACTATCAAAAAGGGAAGTAACCAAATCTGCAAACCCAGATCCGTCTTTCCACAAAGAAAGCGCTTGCAGGATGCTACTATACTGTAAGGATTTTCTATTCCCAGACCTCCGCTCCTGCCTAGTGGACGGTTTGACCACTCACAGGGTACACCTCGGTATTAAAACCAATTTGGCCCAACTTTCTACAGATCCTGGTGAGGCCACCACCTTGCGTAAGGCCTATGTCAAAGCCTAGGCAAACGCCAATCGACAGCTTGGGGGAATGCTCTTGACAGTTTGAATGGGAAGAGAGAAAACCTTTTCAAGGAGGGATATATCCCCGACAACACCTCCTGAAGGGCCCGATTCCATATCCACAGCCACATAACGAGGTTTCTGAATCCCAACAATGAAATGTTCCACGTCCCCTGTATCCACAGAGAAGGTGAAGACATCATCATCACCGTGATTACACCTTTTGCTAAGAGCATGAATCACCATGCACCTCCCACATAGCCATTTGGCCCAATCTTTAAGGGCGCCACTAACATCTATAAAAAGGTCCAAGTCTTGAGATATTGCATCTCTCAAGGACGCCTTCCGATTTTCAGTCTTGAAATGTAGACTCTGCATGTGCTCAATGTAACACCCCAACCGATGGCGGAAACATCGAGGTGTCACGTAAGAATGATTGTTCAGTAGCACATGGTATTCAAGTTTTAATTGAAATTTATTTAAAGTAAAATATCCAAAATTTGAAAATACATATCAAAGTCTTGAACGAAATTCTAGTACATCAAATAACCAAACAAAGCATAAACTTCAATTATCTCCTCATGCTAGCTCTAGACTTCAAGCATCATTATTCCCTGTTGAGTTTGGAAAAATGGGGGGGGGGGGTCAACTAGAAGTTGGTGAGAATACATAAGCCATGTCAAGCAATTAAGTTTTAGAAGAATAAAAGTTTAGAAATTCATATGTCTAATGTAAGTTTAAGTCTACATGAATAAACATGAAGTATAGTATGCACATAATCAAACCTCCGACAAGTTTAGGTCCATCCCGCATCCACGGTTCACCTTAATATAACGTTGGAACGATAACAATCACCCGCGCTCCCCATAAAAGATGGTCAACGAATCTAGGTGGGATTGTCAATCCAATAGATCTATTATTGAGTATCGCCGGCTTGGCCATAGCTAATGATTATGTATGTTGAAGTTTAAGTCTAACAGTAGTTGTCTAAGTCATGAGGCATTAAAGTTTACAACTAGACATGTATGTAGAATTGCTTAAGTATAATGTTGCAAGTATAAAGAATTGCATAAACATGGTTACGTAAACCCAGCTTAGCAAAGTGTTAAGTCTTGTGAAATAGAATAAGTGTAGTCCAACGTTGCCAAGTATTACCCTATGTTTAAGGCAATAAATAAGTCTTTCTAGTCTACAAGTATTTCTAGGGTTCCTAATTTACTTGAAACGTAATAAAAGGAGTGTAACATAAATCATAAAAAAAACTAATCATAAAAAGTTTTAGTTAATTGTTTGATAAAACAAGTTCTAATGGAAATTGTTCAATTGTATACGTTTATAGAAAAAAATAATAATTAGATTTTAATCCTTTAAGGGCTTAGGATAATTATTTCAATTACAATGATTATCTAAAATGAGTTTCATATTAAGAGATTTACATGCTACGTAAATTGCAATGACCCATTTATAACGGTATGTTTTTTTTTTATTTCATAGATTAAAATAATTAGTTTGAACAAAAACTTATAAGTATTAAACTAGTACTAAAAAAATAGTTAATTGGATGACAAACATTAAATAATTTGATATGGGTTTATCATTTTAAATAATTATTAGAAAAAGAAAATGTTTTAAACTTCAAATAAGATGCAAAAGAAAAGTTGAGATATGAAATTTATTTAGTATAAAAGATATGATAGTCCATGTGCCCCAATTATTAGTTTCTTAAACAACAACTTCCCAAACTTGACCAAATTAGGAACAAAGGGCACCTCAAACACATCTTCTGTGACATCCGTCACTTTTTCATTATATATATAAATATATATATATATATTTTTTTTTTATTATAATAATAATAATGAAAATAATAATAATAATAATAATAATAATAATAATAATAATAATAATAATAATAATAATGATAATAATAATAAAAATGGTAATAGATAATAATACTAGCCTATTCCTTGAGCCCACCTTCCTTGTTTCTTTCTGAAGCCCAGCCCAACCAGACTTGGCCCACCAACCGGCCCACTGAAACAAGCCCAAACCCCCTCCCCTTTGTATCTGTTAAAAAAAAAAAAAGGGATAAAAGCTTGCTCCACCCGGGATTCGAACCGGACCACCCCCACACTCAACACACATGCACGAACCACCTGAGCCATGACCACCTTTTGGTTTATTTCCAATTCCAATTATATTTAACCTTTCTTTGTCGCTGCCTTCCCTTTCCTTTTCCTTCACGCAATCAGCGCAGCAGCAGGCTTCACAAACTCGGTCAAACCATGACCTTTGACCGCTGATTTAGCATTCATTTAGGAAACCATTGACCAATTAATAACTAATACCTCATCTCCGCAGCTTTGTCAAACGATTTAGACACGAATTCATCCCTTAATGATGCATAATTCACGCGTGTATAGTAAACCATGGTCAAACCTTCCTTCGAGCAATCCAAGCCTTATCCCTATAAATTGAACCCTCCCATGCTTTCTGAAGATGCCGAACACAAGAAACCCACTCTCAATCTTGTCTGTACTTCGCTATTGAACGATAATCGAGCTCTTTTTGACCTTGTCGTTGACTGCCTAAACCGAGCTTTAAAACCTTCTGTAAGTACGATTTTATTTATGGGATTTGTTTGTTTTGGATCAAAGATTCAAAGCCCCCTACTAGTTTTTGTTCTCAGTTGGTAATTGTACAGATTGAAAGGCTAGGGTTTGAATTGGGGAAGAACACTTATACTGAAAACGTATAAAATTATTACGAAACAAAAAATATCAACCAATTGACCTTCAGATCAGCTGGTCATACTTGTTGTTCAAAGGGATTGAACCGGCCATAGGGCCAGGGTTCGAATCCCACAAGTGAAAACATTATTTTTTTTCTTTTTCTTTCTTCCTTTCATATATATATACTTAACCTTTAATCTTTTAAAATCGTTTTAAAATACTAAAACTATTTTATAAATTCTATAAAATTTATTTTATGTTATTCCAATGATAAAGTTCATTACCCAATTTTTAGTTTTTCAAAAATAATTTATTTAACATATATTATAAATATTACAAGTTTATTCAATTAAAATTATAAAATTCTATAAAAATATCAAAACAACTTTATTAAATTCTACAAAAATTATCCTGAGTTTGTATTAAGTGAAACTTTACTGAAATGATTTTTAATTTTGAAAAATCATTTATTTAATATTTTTAATCAATTTTTGTTAGTTTTAATCATAATTAAATCATAATAAATTCATTTTACAATATTTTTGCACCAAAATTTTACATAAATTATTTCTATCCATTTAGAACAGAAATATGATTTTTAAAATAATAATTCTTTAATTTTAGTATTTTTAATTATTAAAGTTAAAGTTTGTCAATTTGTAATAAATAGATTTAATAATCTATTTTAAAGAAAATAATTTTATAAAAATTATTTTTACACTTTAAACACATTCTTGTGACCATCTTAAATTAAAATTTCAGAAAAATATTTTTGGTTATTTATTTACTAAATTTCTCTCAATTGGCGAATATTGTAATGATAATCAAACAAACATTTATCCCTAATTCGAAGCCCTAGAAACACATGTATCCTAGAGTTATTCCTTACACATTATTAAAATTCTTTAGGTTGATTCTTTGGAATATTTCCAACGCACATTTCGTTGTCCGGTTCAATTACAAGCTATTACGTATACAGTGAGTATTCCTACCCCTTTTTGCTTTTATACATTTTTGGGGTGTTACATGTACACTATTACAATTTCAAATACAAGTTTACATTTTTACAAATACAATTCTAGTACTATGTGCATTGCTTACAACGTGCTTTATGCTTAGACAATACATGTGGATTACATTTGTACTTAGTGAAATCATTAACATGGTACAAGCCGACCTTAACATTGGATAGCGCTATTTGGATTGACAACCCGCCTAGGTTGATTCTCCCCCTTTTTCATCGGAGAATCCGTGGCCATTGTTAAGTTATTATCCATTTGTTGGATAAGTACACTACAGTTCATACAGTACATTATACAGTCACAGGGTTGATTTCGCTCATTTGTATGATACATAGTTTACATATTTGCACTGTAGCTTGCACTTGAATTGTATAACTTTTAATCTACTATATATATATCAAAACTAGGAATGCTCACCAACATTTCATATGTTGACCAAATCTATTTGTACATGTTTCAGGTGCAGTTTGATCTAGTGCTTTAGCAAGGAACATTTAGTGCTTATTTTAATTCAGTTATTTCAATATTTACATTTCATTTAGACAATGTATTTTCCATTTCCATGTAAGACAATTTTGAATTATTCAATAATATTTACATTCTAGTACCATGAGCTTTTGAACAATCGTCACTACGTGGCACCTCGATGATTCCGCCATCGGTTGGGGTGTTACAGATTGGTATCAGAGCCATGGTTATAGAGAACTAGGTTATTAGATAAAAAGGCCTAGACTATAACCAAACCTTCATGCATAATATTTCCTAAATTGCCTTACCCTCATTTTCCTCTACTTTCCTCCTTCTATCTTTCCCTTCTTCTCTTCTTCTTATCTTTCATCATGGTGCATAGAGATGGAGTCCTACAGAGAGTGGAAAGTTTACACCATCATGGAACGGGAACAGTACCTTTTATGAAGACACTCTTAGATACAATATCTACTCTTATTGTTACTCCTTCGAAGTTATTGAACCTTAATGAGTGTGATAAGGACACGTGCAATCTGGAAGGGTGAACGCCTGTACACTGGGTTTTCTGGCATAGGCAAGCATAGCGCATAAATCCATTTACGGACCTGTTATGCTTACCTGGGGATTCCTGGAGTGAGTGTCCACTTATAGGCTAAAGCATGTCTCCTTTGATCACCATTGGGTTCAATTCCTTTGAAAAGTCAACGTTCTTGTTGAGCTTTACAGCTAGACAAGGGCACTCCAAGCATTTTGTACAAGTTATTTTTTTTCCAATAATACCCTCTCATTTCATATACAAATACTTTGCATATCATGATTGCTTACAAGATCACATCTTCATAATCATCTGTACGATTATACACTTACATTTTCTAATCTCGTGATTATTAATTAACTACCTTATAGATGTCTTCTCGCCGCATGCTCCGTGATGCCAGCCAACGCCCTGTTCGTGCTTCTGGACGACGTTCTGATCGTCGCCTCGCATCTTTAGTCGCCGAGCAAATTGCTGCAGTGATCCCAAACCTTGTCAGTGAGATAACCCAGAATAGTAACAGTGCCAACACAGGGAGTACGACTCAATTTCGGTGCACTTTCAAACACTTTAACTCCTGCAACCCCACAAAATTCACTGGTGAGGAGGGTGCTACTGGCCTCCTCCAATGGTTTGAAAGCATGGAGAGTACTTTTGTGAACAGTGAATGTCCTGATGAACTCCGCGTTCGCTATGCTACCAGTGTCCTTCAAAAGGGAGCGTTAACCTGGTGGAATGGCGAAAAACGCAATCGAGGAGCTGATGTTGCTTTATCTTTATCTTGGGCTGAAGTTAAGGAACTCATGATCGCCAAATTTTGCCCTAGGAACGAAATCAGGAAACTGGAGGAAGAGTTCCATGGACTGAAACAAGACAGTGGGGAGAATCTTGCGTATAATACCCGATATCACGAACTTAGCATACTGGTTCCACACATGGTTACCCCAGTCTCTCGAGCAATCGAAAAATATATCGAGGGATTACCAGACCTGATTCAAGACGTTGTCACTGGAGGCAAAACCACTACGGTAGAAGAAGCCATCCAACTTGCAGCTATACTAACAGACAAACATGTAAGGAAAGGAAACTTAGTTAGGAAGAGCACCAAGACACCTACTGAGAAAACCACTAATGTTGTTGAACAACCTAAGATTGTTTTAGCAAAGGTCGCCACTACTGCTTCGAACTCTAAGAAACGAATGGGCGATAATCAGAACCATGCTGTTGTTGATCCGGTGGCTCAACCTCCTATCAAGAAAGCCTACACGGGAATCCATCCACAATGCAACACTTGCAAGTATCATCACTCTACAAATCTACCATGCCGTCAATGCACTAGATGTGGAAGGTTTGGACACTTTGTCACCACTTGTCGAGTAATGGTTGGAACACAGGGTAATCATCAAACAGCTGCTCAGGAACCACTACAGATTACTAACGGTCGGGCATGTTATCATTGCAGAGACCCTAACCACATGCTACCCCAATGTCCCAAATTGAACAATGTAAACCTGGTGGCACATGGACGAGCTTTCAATAACAATACCAACGAAACAACTGATCAGGATGACGTTAATTCCACTGGTTAAGCCATGGATGAAATTTTCCCAAGACTCGAGAATCCAATACTTGTGTTTTCATTTTCATAATTCTATTTTCATTTTGTATCCAATTTTGTCGCACTCATTAGCATACAACATCTAGAAATTTCCTTACGTATTATTGTGTATTAACACCGATTGGAAATTTATTATATTGATTACGTTTATTTTAATCATACAAGACTCTACCTTATTTGAAACGTTTGGACTTGATACTTGATCTTACAGATGCTTTTCTAAGAAAACATCATTGGTTATTACATGAAACTAGATTTTTCTCTTAACTTGACTACGCATTAAACACCTAATTATTCATGATACTCGTAAACATTTAATTATTCAAGATAACACTTACACTTAATGGTTGTAGTACTTACAAACTTGCTTGCATAAACATGCTATCAATTTGCAATCTATGTGAATAATAATTGTTGCACTTAATAGAGGTCATCATGCCTTTTTCAACAGTCGGGAGAGGCCCTACAACCTACTCCACGACTGGTAGAGGCTATTGAACATACTCAACGATTGGTAGAGGTCGCTATGCCTTTTCAAACAGTCGGGAGAGGCCCTACAACCTACTCCACGGCTGGTGGAGGCTATCGAACCTGCTCAACAATCGGTGGGATCATAGAAGGACATAAAACCCTAATGTAAGGTAAATTGATGATTCCGGTCCGGAACGTAATCATGAATTTACAGGTACATTAGGGTAGTGTGAAATTCTATTAGAGTTTTTGGTAGGCATCCAGTACGTTTTTCAAGGCATCAAAGGTGTGGTGGGTTAGCTGCGGTACACCCTGTATACAAACACTAATGATGCATTGAAAGTGAGACTGGAAGTCGGACCAAGAACAAACTCTAGTTAATTGGTAGTTCATTTAGTCTTTCTGTAGTCAGTCAACCCGTACATTTATCATAGGACGCCTAAAACTTGAAACTTAGTGTTTTACTAGATTCTTATTCTCCTTAGTATTTGTGACGAACCCATTCCCTAACTCACACCTATCAAACCTCTTATCCAAATCATTCAAATTTTCCAAACCACAGTTATCTTAATTTCTACCCAAGCATCCATAACCCTATGTTTCTAATAACTTCGGGACGAAGTTTCTAAAAGTAGGGGATGCTGTGACATCCGTCACTTTTTCATTATATATATAAATATATATATATATTTTTTTTTATTATAATAATAATAATGAAAATAATAATAATAATAATAATAATAATAATAATAATAATAATAATAATAATAATGATAATAATAATAAAAATGGTAATAGATAATAATACTAGCCTATTCCTTGAGCCCACCTTCCTTGTTTCTTTCTGAAGCCCAGCCCAACCAGACTTGGCCCACCAACCGGCCCACTGAAACAAGCCCAAACCCCCTCCCCTTTGTATCTGTTAAAAAAAAAAAGGGATAAAAGCTTGCTCCACCCGGGATTCGAACCGGACCACCCCCACACTCAACACACATGCACGAACCACCTGAGCCATGACCACCTTTTGGTTTATTTCCAATTCCAATTATATTTAACCTTTCTTTGTCGCTGCCTTCCCTTTCCTTTTCCTTCACGCAATCAGCGCAGCAGCAGGCTTCACAAACTCGGTCAAACCATGACCTTTGACCGCTGATTTAGCATTCATTTAGGAAACCATTGACCAATTAATAACTAATACCTCATCTCCGCAGCTTTGTCAAACGATTTAGACACGAATTCATCCCTTAATGATGCATAATTCACGCGTGTATAGTAAACCATGGTCAAACCTTCCTTCGAGCAATCCAAGCCTTATCCCTATAAATTGAACCCTCCCATGCTTTCTGAAGATGCCGAACACAAGAAACCCACTCTCAATCTTGTCTGTACTTCGCTATTGAACGATAATCGAGCTCTTTTTGACCTTGTCGTTGACTGCCTAAACCGAGCTTTAAAACCTTCTGTAAGTACGATTTTATTTATGGGATTTGTTTGTTTTGGATCAAAGATTCAAAGCCCCCTACTAGTTTTTGTTCTCAGTTGGTAATTGTACAGATTGAAAGGCTAGGGTTTGAATTGGGGAAGAACACTTATACTGAAAACGTATAAAATTATTACGAAACAAAAAATATCAACCAATTGACCTTCAGATCAGCTGGTCATACTTGTTGTTCAAAGGGATTGAACCGGCCATAGGGCCAGGGTTCGAATCCCACAAGTGAAAACATTATTTTTTTTCTTTTTCTTTCTTCCTTTCATATATATATACTTAACCTTTAATCTTTTAAAATCGTTTTAAAATACTAAAACTATTTTATAAATTCTATAAAATTTATTTTATGTTATTCCAATGATAAAGTTCATTACCCAATTTTTAGTTTTTCAAAAATAATTTATTTAACATATATTATAAATATTACAAGTTTATTCAATTAAAATTATAAAATTCTATAAAAATATCAAAACAACATTATTAAATTCTACAAAAATTATCCTGAGTTTGTATTAAGTGAAACTTTACTGAAATGATTTTTAATTTTGAAAAATCATTTATTTAATATTTTTAATCAATTTTTGTTAGTTTTAATCATAATTAAATCATAATAAATTCATTTTACAATATTTTTGCACCAAAATTTTACATAAATTATTTCTATCCATTTAGAACAGAAATATGATTTTTAAAATAATAATTCTTTAATTTTAGTATTTTTAATTATTAAAGTTAAAGTTTGTCAATTTGTAATAAATAGATTTAATAATCTATTTTAAAGAAAATAATTTTATAAAAATTATTTTTACACTTTAAACACATTCTTGTGACCATCTTAAATTAAAATTTCAGAAAAATATTTTTGGTTATTTATTTACTAAATTTCTCTCAATTGGCGAATATTGTAATGATAATCAAACAAACATTTATCCCTAATTCGAAGCCCTAGAAACACATGTATCCTAGAGTTATTCCCTACACATTATTAAAATTCTTTAGGTTGATTCTTTGGAATATTTCCAACGCACATTTCGTTGTCCGGTTCAATTACAAGCTATTACGTATACAGTGAGTATTCCTACCCCTTTTTGCTTTTATACATTTTTGGGGTGTTACATGTACACTATTACAATTTCAAATACAAGTTTACATTTTTACAAATACAATTCTAGTACTATGTGCATTGCTTACAACGTGCTTTATGCTTAGACAATACATGTGGATTACATTTGTACTTAGTGAAATCATTAACATGGTACAAGCCGACCTTAACATTGGATAGCGCTATTTGGATTGACAACCCGCCTAGGTTGATTCTCCCCCTTTTTCATCGGAGAATCCGTGGCCATTGTTAAGTTATTATCCATTTGTTGGATAAGTACACTACAGTTCATACAGTACATTATACAGTCACAGGGTTGATTTCGCTCATTTGTATGATACATAGTTTACATATTTGCACTGTAGCTTGCACTTGAATTGTATAACTTTTAATCTACTATATATATATCAAAACTAGGAATGCTCACCAACATTTCATATGTTGACCACATCTATTTGTACATGTTTCAGGTGCAGTTTGATCTAGTGCTTTAGCAAGGAACATTTAGTGCTTATTTTAATTCAGTTATTTCAATATTTACATTTCATTTAGACAATGTATTTTCCATTTCCATGTAAGACAATTTTGAATTATTCAATAATATTTACATTCTAGTACCATGAGCTTTTGAACAATCGTCACTACGTGGCACCTCGATGATTCCGCCATCGGTTGGGGTGTTACATCTTCATATGTGTGTTTGGCAGGAAGCTCGAGATCGAGAAAAAAGAATATAAGACTCATAGTGCCGGAGGAAGAGGCGGTGATGGCGAGCGCCAGAGATTAAGACCATTAAGGGACGGTGGTCTGGAGTTGACGGTTACCGGTGGCTTGTCGGGAGGACGGAGCGGCGTCCGTTTGACACAAGCAGAAGGGAGGAGACCAAGAAGGTATAGAATGTGGTTCACGACGGTGGTGGATGTTGCGAAACCGCTAGTTCAATACGGGTTTGTAGACGGATTTATCCAGCACACGCCAACCCACAAGAGATCGATAGAGAGTTGGGTCAGGAAATGGTTGATATAAACTTTATGGTTCAACTTGTTTGTTTCATTTCTATACAAGACTATATATACACATACAAACACAACAAAGATGGAGATAAAAGCTCCTCTAGACTTTGACTCAATAATTATAATTTGACTCAATAATTATACAAAATTCTTTGACTCAAGACTTTGACTCAATAATTACACATAATTCTTTGACTCAAGACTTTGACTCCAAGAATTATGTTGCCAAGACTTTGACTCTTGACTCAAGGCTTTGATATATATATATATATATATATATATATATATATATATATATATATATATATATATATATTTTGAAACGAATTTATATCTTCCTTGTTTGAGATTATAAATGTAATTGGAAAAATAATTAGCTTTAAATAAGAAATAAAAAAAATCATTAGTTTGAATTAGAAAATAAAAACACCGTCTTATAAAATGACGATTTTATAAATAGAATTAGGATAGGACATATGTCATGATTGAAGATTTTTTTTAAGTACAATGATAAAAGGAACTTAGAAAAATAGAGTGCACGGATAAAGATAAGAATACTTAGAAATAAATTAGACTTTATATCATGGATCGGGAAATACTTTAATGCAAAATAAATGGGAAAATTCGTGAGGTTACACTCAAGAAGGAGTAAAAACCCCGAAGACCCTGGTTTGCCATCCTTACACTCATGGAAATGCTTGAAGGGGCATGCTCTGAGCCCGCTGCTTGAGCCAGAGCCAATGCTCGAACATCCCAGTTTACTACCGATCTCTTTTATTAGGAGCCATAAACACATCCACACCAACCCAAACAAAAAGCAAGAAAAAACTCAAGGAACCCCAACTCAAGGTGAGGTGGGGCAAGATAAATAAGGACTTAAAACTCCACGCAGAAAACAGGAAAGTAGAGAGGGAGAAACCACCAATTGCCCACCTCGTACCTGATAAACGCAACTACCTCTACCTTTTTCTTTCACATCCCTTGGCCTTTAACCACCTAAAGTACTATGCAAACAACACACCTATTATTATTAGTAGTATTATATTCCCTTGTGAATTGAAACAACCACGTGTATGATAGTCAAGGTCATATCTTTAATATGAAATGAAATATGAACTCTAAATATGTTCGTTTCTAAAAGCTAATCAAACAGGGTATGTGCATAAAATCTAAGTTGGAAGTTATAGGTGGAGGTAGGGCACGTGTAGGAGGGGGAAGGCCAGGCACATGAAGTGGGGGCACGCGTAGGAGGTGGGGGTCACGCGTAGGAGTTTGGTAGATGTAACATCCCGCCCCTCTTATCACCAATATTGTCCGCTTTGCCCATCCAAAGCTCACAGATTTGTTTTTGATTGCCTAGTGGAGACTTCCCAGGAGGTCACCCATCCTAGAATTTTTCCCACCTGAGCACGCTTAACTGTGGAGTTCTCCTCTCATCCACTAACATTAAGCCCCAAAACGCGTTGGTGATTTAAGAGGCAAGACATTACTTATGAACCAAGGATCTCTCCTGGCCACGGCCGATGTGGGATTTTCCTGGGCTGTCACATTCACCCCCCGTTAGGGTCTCATCGTCCCTGATGAGGTTAGAGTCTCATCGTCCCTAATGAGGTATGCACCCACCATCCCGAACGGCACAGGAGTGGCTCTGATACCATCTGTAACATCCCGCCCCTCTCACCACCAATATTGTCTGCTTTGCCCATCCAGAGCTCACGGATTTGTTTTTGGTTGCCCAATAGAGACTTCCCAGGAGGTCACCCATCCTAGAATTTCTCCCACCTGAGCACGCTTAACTATGGAGTTCTCCTCTCATCCACTAACATTAAGCCCCAAAACGCGTTGGTGATTTAAGAGGCAAGACATTACTTATGAACCAAGGATCTCTCCTGGCCACGGTCGATGTGGGATTTTCCTGGGGTGTCACAGTAGAAGGTCAGGCGTAGGAGTTTGAAAAGTTACCGTTGGGACGAGAGAGGGTTTAGGGGGATGAAGGCAGTCAGATGAGGGTGGAGGTTGTCGGAGGAGGGCTTGAACGGTAGGAATAAGCTGAAATCGATGGTTTTCGGGAGGTGGGTGGAGGCGGTTGTTTTCAGAGTAGGGGTGGATGCGTTGGTTTTCAGGGTAGGGGAGGCGGAGGATGGAGGCGCAGGTTTACAAAGTGAGTTTAGGGGGGTGAGGGGTGGTGGAGGCAGTGGTTAGAAGAAGGAGGCGGTGGTGAGGTCAGCCATAGGCGGTGGTTAATGTACGGAAGGAGGCAGAGGTTTTTTTTTATTAAAAGTATATTAAATAAAAAATAAATTTAAATAATAAAAATTTTGTGTAATTTTTAATTTATGTATTTAATTTTTAAATCTGTATTCTAATTTTTATATTTTTGTTAACTTTGATTAGTTTGAAATGTGATTTTTTTTTTAATTTATAAACGTGGGTTAAAAAATAAATGATTTTTTTCTTTATGGAGGGGTCTCGTCGGTTCAGTTTTAGACCGGTCCGGTATACCAGACCAAACACAACCAATCCACCTCCATATCATCCATCTCCTTTGGTGGTGACACTGGTTTGCAACTCAAGTTTGGAATTTCAGATGGTTGAAAATTCCCCCGTTATGGACGCTCTTATATAAAAAATTGATATAATTATTCATGTCAACTTTTTTTTTTCTTTAACAAATCTCTATTTTCATTTCATGACTAAGAAAATAATCTAAATTTTCATTCCAACTTTACGTCCAAATATCATAATTTCTTATGTATTCTAATTTCTCTTGTATATCCAAATAATTCTTTTTTTTTATTTCAAAATATATGTTGCTTGTGGTTAGCAAACACTCATGGTTGTCAACTTCCTCTTAAACTAATACAAGTTGGTTCTTAATATTTTTTTAAGAGCTAGGGTTTAAGTTAATTTCTTTAATATTTACAATAACATTCAAAATAAAAAAATAAGTAAGATATACTGAATACCACTATATAAACCTAATTATTTATATCTACTAAATTAGGTTTACATGAGAGTAGAATTAAGGGAATTTATAAAAATAAGTGTACTCCAATAATTATATGGTTTATATAAGAAATGGTTAAATTTTAAAACTTTTGTAGGCCTTAATTTTTTCATTTTTGAACGGCAAGTTTTATTACACCATAATTTCACCTCATCTCTCACACTTGTAAGGATTTGAATTCACAATCTCATATTGGTAGGCTTTATTACTAAGTAAATAGTTTACCATCAAAAACACCGACTGAAAGTATTAATTAATTTTAATATCTATTAATAATATATATAAAAGAATTGAACATTGCTGACGTGGCGTGCAATGGTGTCTTCAACCTCTTCATGAAACTGCCACGTGGCATCATTATTGAAAGATTTTAGTGTTTTTGATTTATTTCCTTTTTTAATTAAAAAAAGATAAACATAAAACCCTAAATTTATCTCTCTATCTCTCAATTCTCAATTACTAAAATTAAATTGAGTTATTTTGGAAAAAAAAAAAAAAGAATTTAAAAACAAATTTAAATTTTTCTCTCTTATGTTTCCTCCCATAATTTTTAAACGTTAATATTTTTTATATTCGAGATTTTTTAAATAAAAAAATTACACCAAATTAACGAGCGTTTCATTATCTTTCCAACGAGTACCATAGTGATATATAAAAAACGGAGAAAAAAAACGACTATTTTTTGTGGGGTTTTGTTCATACAGGAAAAAAACACAAAGTGTTCAGGTTATTCATTAATCATGTTTTTTCTTTTAAACCAGGTTCTTATATACGATGTTGAAATTCAGCTCAATCGCCATGCTATAATTGGAATTTTACTCTTCTAAAGATGGATAGGTGTACTTCATCCAGAGAAGCTAGGAAAAAGAATCGCGCAACACTGCAACACATGGTGTCACCTTATAGCAAGGTTATTTTTTATTTATTTAATTACAAGAGTAATAATTATTACTATTAGTATTAGTATTATTAAAATGGTTATATTTTTCAACCCCGGGACACTCCTGGGATAAAAGCTAGTACATTATATGTCAATAACGTTGCTGATGCGTGTAGCGTATAATTAAGGATCTTGAAAATGTTAAACTATATACGTATTTATTCAAACCTCACACATATCATACATAATAAGGTTTCATTATTGTTGCAATCATATTCACATCAACGTAAAAGACAAAGAAAAAAAAACAGTATATTAAGGAATTAACTATGACACGGAACTTGAAATTTGGAAATTACATAGAAATATCACCTTTTAGTATATTGCTAATTAGTTTAAACTCAATAAAATATCAAGCTTTTTTACTAATTATTTTTTTTGCGTAAACTACAATTGCTTAACAGTATATTCATGAAATGGTGGCCGACCAATATTATAGAGCACAACGTAGATTCACGTACGCAATCATGCTCAGAATACCAAATGGTTATTGTAACTTAATTACAATCATGAATGCTCGTTTAAATTAGAACCTTAACAAAATGTTATCTACCATGACGCTCTAATGATATAATATCGCGCAATTTGTGTCACACCACCACAACGGCGCCGGAATCACGAGGCGAGGACGTGAAAGAGAAATGTTTCGTAACCAAAATTATATACACATAATTTAGAAAATAAAAATTCATTGATAACGGAAATATTAGTTTAAAGGTACATGTCTCATAGCACCAAAATATAAGTTTAACAAAAATGAGGATTTTTAATTATTTCCTCAAAACCCAAGAAAATATTAGTAAATCCCTATCAAAATTTCTCGGTCATCATGTTAAGCCCGCCCTAGCCTTCACACGCCTCCAACAATCCTTAACTACCTGAAAGATATGGTAGGAAAAACGTCAGTATATAAATCTATTGGTGAGTTGCAAAGGTTTTGACACACAAATAAAATATCATTCATTTGTAAATAAGTTAGTATAACCAAATAAGAAATGTGATAAATATGCCATTAGGGTTGCAAGTCCTAATACCGATGGAATCCTCGTGAGCCCATAACCAAAACCAGACTACTTATTTTTGCCCCGCAAGTTGTTTGGAGGAAACAACTAAATTTTAGAATATCAATCACACCCTTTGGTCATTCCGAGTTGACGCTAATCAACTAGGGTGGGTCACGTCACGAACCAATAGTATTATTCGTATATTTTATGGCTACGTCACTTTGTATAAATGGCTACAGTTAACTGCGAAGACTGTACATCCCTCCAGATTTTACCGTTACCCATGTGCCCTATCTTATGTACCATTTCATACTTACATTAGTTATCACACATTTTTATCCTTACTTACTTTCATATCTTTCCCCAAGTTTAAAACATTAAAACAGATTAGGGGCCGTGAAAACTCACCTCAAAGCATATCCTAGCAGTTGGAAAATAGTCCTAGCCAAGTCCAAATGAAAGATCACCTACACGTGTCCTAACTAAATAAGACACCGGTCTTAAAGTGTGTGTCTTACCGGCAAGTTGTTTTTCCAGAACTCAACACACCACTTTTATACTTCCGTTTAATTAGAAATATACCATAGTCTTAGATCCGTTGGTGATGGTTATCTAGTTACATGTTTCACTTAACTTATATATTTTATAACCGTTAATATTAATTACCAAGTTAGTCGGGTCCCTCACCGCGAAACCACGATCATTGTACATTTTCTTATACGTCATGATCTTAACATATATATCAATATATATTTACTAACTTGTATTAATATTTGGTTTCATCTTCGAACTCGATTTACCTTTCTCATTGTAAGACCCTAACCCGAAAACACGCGATTAACGATTAAAATTACGAGTTTTGACCTTACTTAAAACCACTCCCAAATAAAACTTTGACATTTGTGAAAAACCCAAACCATAGTGATCGATACATTTTTTATTCCCAAAAAATTTACATTTTTTGCTATTAAAACATGTACTATGCTTTTGCGATTTAGTGGGAGTTCTTGGAATTCTATTGCAAAAGCTTGATGAGTGTACGGGTGTGTTCGACTCTTCTCACGACTTGATCCTTGATCCGAGACCTCCACGAATGCGTACCTAGCACCATTACACAAATAATGGTTAGTGAGGTTACAAAATGCATTTACTACAAAAGGTATATCGTCACGCATTGATACGGAACGAACTAGGCCAAACATCCAAATAAAATGTTACCCAGAATGACTTTTGAAGGCCTGAACGACCGTTCACAATGAGTGAATGGTCGTTCATTGGGCCACTAGAGCTTCTTGATGATCAGTCTAGCTGAACAGCCGTTCACTCATAGTGAACAGTCATTCACTGGGCCACAAAGGTTGTCCTGCTATTCTGCAAAGCCTGAACGGTCGTTCACTCTATGTGAACGGTCATTCACTGCTTCTGAATTTTACTTGCTGAATCTAAAGCATAGTAATCATGCCGCAAACGCATTTGACGACTCTCTAAAGCATAAAAATTGTATCTTCAACTAAATTGATATTTATTTAACTAAAAACTTAGTCCAGTTTATGTCATTATGACCCGGTTCTTAGTTTCGAATGTTTATGTCGATTTTTACCAAAATCGACTCATTAAGGCCTTGGATTACACAAGGCCTTATTTGACCACACAAAATGCATTCTGCTTGTGTTGTCAAGTCATTAGACACTTGTTCAACTAAAGCTTTTGTCCGATTGTTTCATTATGATTTAGTTTCTTAGATTTAAGTTTTAACAAGTCTTTAAATTCCCAAAATGCACCTTATAGTCAAATCTTTCATTTTAGCCATTAGAGGGGACACTTCTTGATTCAAATCCATTGTTTTCGACTGAATGACGTGTATAAAAACTTCTAAAGCCTTACGGAGTTAGATTTTCACGATTTCTAAAGATCGTTCTAAGTTAGACAAATCTAGGCGCACTAGCACGCATTAGACATAGTTATGGAATTAACTTACCTAATTTGTACCCACTCTTTATGTAGGTGTTTAGTACCCATGCTACTTCACCCGAAGGCGTTTATTTGACTACGGACTTACCGGACGGCTTTGACCCATATCCATACCTTGTGCTCATCCCCCATGATTCTTGGCATCAAGTGCCTATTCTCAAGTGCATTTACTTGTATGCTTTCTAGATTGACAAACATTAGTTTCTCGAAACTGAAATGGCAATACTTCGTCATTTGATCCGTTTAACCTCATGAATCTTAATGCTTGGATTACAAGCATCAAGTGTTGGACTCAAATAACGAGGACTACACCATTTGACCCGTTTAGACCCATAGTTCGTGATAATCTGCTATCCAAGATTTTATCTATGGTTCAAGTGACACAAACTTGACCCATTCAACAACACACTTAAAGACTTCATTCAAAAGATTTCATTTGAATTAAACATCATTTCTCACAAATCATTTTTAATTGACCCGTTTGATGAATTTCACCATTCGGTCATTACTCAATGTCTCAATTAATGTCATAAAACACGTTTTGTTATGAGTGTGCATAAGACAGCTCACTTAATAGATTCCACCTCTTGGGGTTTACCTTTATCACATAATCAAGATTTAAGAATAATGTATACCATAATTAAGTTATGTTATAGTCTATTGGTGTAAGTAAAACTTACCTCATATCCGTTTTGCTTCCGTACGCAGTGAGCTTGCATCTGTTTGACCCGTTTACTCCCTAGTTCTTGTACCTAACTTAGGGACATGTCAAACCTTGTTTTTGTTAGAATACATAATAGGGATTTCTTTCATTATCCATGGCATCATGTATTCATTTTACCTCTAGCGTAATATCACATTTCAATTATTCATGTTCATACATGTTTTACACATTTACTTTCTCGTTCAGGCATTTTATCAAACACTTGGTGTGTACCCACCAATTCAATTGATTTTTCATGGGGTTTAAGTTAGACTAGCATACCCATTTAGTTAAATATCATCATATCATGTTATTTAGTCTTTTTTGGCTATATTTCTCATTGTAATAACTCCTAAGAGTTGTCATAACTACTAACCATATGTGGTATCCACCTAGAGGTATATACTCAAGTTTTCAGATATTATATAATCATATGAACATAACAAACACACATGTAAAATGCTATTTATGCTCAATTTAAATATGTTTGAGGCTCCCTAAGGTTAAAGATGTCACACCCCGCAAAAGCGGAAACATGGGGAAGCGTCCTCGAGAGGTTTTCAAGCGCAAGGTTCAAGCAACACATATAGTTATTTAAATAAGTACCGACAAAGGATGGATATTGTCATAAAATTATTCAAACCATCATAACATTGTTTTGAAAATAGAAAATTGTCTAGGATTCATGGACTTGAAACTAAAACATCATGGGACTGACAAAACCCAATCCAAAGTGATACCACCCAGTGCATGCTCGAACCCTTCTCTCAAACCTCTGTTGCTCGTCATCAATTTCCTGAAAAACATGCATAAGAGTTTTGTCAACAATAATGTTGGTGAGTTCACATGTTTGAATGTAGTGCTTGTGTAATTCGTGTATGACCAATCATAGGCTAGCTAAGCGAATGATTACTGTGCAAACCATGAGTCCCATAACCAAACCACTTGACTGTTGTGCCTCGTGCATTGTACACTAAAGACAATGTATGTATAGTAGAATACTAACACTCTTTCATATGTAACCGGTTAGAGTGACTATCCAAGAGTGGGGGTGTCAACCCAATAGATCTATTAAAGTGTTCCATGGCTTTCAATAGCTAATGGTTACAATATAATGTAAGTACGAGGACTGATGAGCTCATCAACCAAATGTCTCATGTTCCACATGGTAGTCACGATAGAATATACACCAAATGATACTGTACTTGTTGTAGCATGTTTGTCCCCCAAAAATGCAAAAATAGTAAAATGGGGCCGTCAAAACTCACCTTATAGTGGTATATGTGGTCTAGTGAAGCTGTAAATGTGAGATAGCTACCGTCTAGACAATGGTTGCCCTATGATCATTAAGAGCACGATAAATTGTTCGTCCTTGTTTATCATATAAGTTGAGCACCCGTTATTGTGAACCATAGCATTAGCAGGTGGGGGTTATGTTCTTGTATACGTAGTGTTTTACAGTAGTGCTCGTCTAGTGTGGACCAATATTGGCCCCATATGTCACCATGGGCCATACGTTGTCCCCAATCTACAACATGTGGTTGGTTTGTAATAAAGTGAGTACTTTAACATGTGTTTAACCCTTTAATAAACCAAAGCTAATGTTAACATGTGTTAATATGTGGTAGCCGAATCTAACACATTTGTGGCTTCAAGATTGATCATTTAGAGAACTAAATTCGATCGATCTTAGCTTATCAAGGTACCTTCGATCCATTACAAGGTGTGTTAGTGTGTGATTGTGATGGAAGCCGATTATAACACCTCGATTATGGACCCTTATATTGGAACATAAACCAAAAAAGTTTTAGTTATGAAAACCGATTTCTAGTGGGCGATTTAGGTGAGGTTTTGATCCGAAAATATTTCTTGATTCATCATAGCCAATTAATATCAAATACGCAATGTTTCTTGACAATGTCATCACCAAATACCGAACATATGTAAGTGAATTAGTGTGTGCATAGTGTTCCTAAGTTTAGCTTGCAATCGTGAAACTAGATCATGTTACCAATATTAACAGATTAATAACACTAGTCTAGGCTTGATTGTGGGTCGATTAAGCAAGGTAGAAAGGTTTTGTTTCGGGTTCACAATAGGGACGATAGATATGATAGAAATAACTCACCTAGGAGTGACTCGAGATGGTGCAATCCTTGAGACCTTGGGACCTCCTTTGGCTCGAATGCTAGTGACTTGATTGCTTGATTGCTTGATTGCTACTTTGGCTTGGAGCTTGGGAAAGGGCCGAAAGTTTTGTGAGGTAATAGAGGTTTGTGTGGCACTTGGAGGTGGTCTCTAGCTCCCTTTATATAGTGTATAACATGGTAAGTTCATACCTAGATTTCTAAAGTCATTGATAAGTACAAACTTCCTATTTGGTGAAAGTTCAAGACTATGTGATAAGTTGCCATCATTTGTGAGTTGGCCAATATATGTATGCACCAAATCTTAGTGTTTTAGGCAAATATTGAACCTAGGGAGTTGGAGCTTGCATTATTAAGGCCTAAATAGGTGTAAGATGCTACCTTTGTCTCTTAGTGGCATGGATGGACAATGAGACAAGGATAATAGTTGAAAATCATGTGGGATTTAGTGTGTATATGGCTGCCACGATGAGGTTGAGGTAGGGATAGGTGAGTTGTGATGTTGACATGTGAAGGTTGTTCCTGGTTGTCTCTCTTTTCGGCCGAAGTATAGGCTAGGGGAAGGATTGTCACTTGTGTAAGAATCATGAGTTGGAAGGCTTATCAAGGGAATGTAATGGTTGACTTGTTTAGGGATTGAGTTAGTCTTGTCTTTTTATCCACTTATGTGAAAGATATCACCTCATCCTTTGTCAATTTGATTACATCATGTAGTAAACTAAGTGTTGATGTCATGCACAAATCGGCCGATCCATGTAGATGTAGTTGGAAGGATAGTGACTTGTCCAAAGCTTGTGTTTGTCATCATGTGATTGATGTTGATAGCTCATGGTTTCCCTTAGTTGTCTCAATAACAATTGTGTGTGTGTGAGTAGGTTTCGGGCGATACAAGAGGTCTAGTGATGCGTTTGGTTTTAGTATTAAAAATGTGTCATTTTCCCCGGTGCCAAAAACTTTGATTTAACAATCCCAAAACAGTGGTTTGGGGGAAAAAACTAATTTTACTAAACCCTAATTAACAAAGTTTTAAATTTATAAAGTAAACAATAATTACTTTAGAAACTAAAACCAACACATAGGCAGAGAACCTGACGTGCATGGTATAGTCTCGGTGGTAAGTATTGAGTATCGTATTCCAAGGTTCACACTTTCCCTTACTCAAACATTCATCAATTGACCGATCGGGTTTTAAAAAGGAAAAATAAAACGGAGGGGTTCTTTAAAAAGAGTTTTGAAAAAGGTTTGGTTTTTATAAAAGATAAGGTGGGACAAAATAGTAGATAGATATGCACATCTCGGGACCCCTTCGCCTAAGTAGTTAAGTTTAATATTATAACTAATAATTTAATATAGTTAATTATGTGGAAGACGAGAGTGATCTTGAAGTACCGACTCCTTGATAGAGAAGCGAAGGCGACTACTAAGTAGAATGCTAAACCTCTCCAGCGTGCGTCCACCTGGGGTACTTTGCTAGGGCCTCGCGTATAGCGGGCTCTTCGAACCGCGGTCAAGTCTTTAGGTCTTCTAACTTATCATCTTCTTAAATTAGAGGCTTCACTCCCAACCAGGGACACCGTACACCTCACCTTAGTTCTCGCGTTCCGTACCGAAGAGTCTCCTTATCCTGGCAACCACGTATCCCCATTAGTTAACGGTCAAAGCCGAAAGATCTCTCTTACGGTTGTCACAGGAAGGCGGTCTCTCCATTGGTTAACGACGTTGTACTAACAAGAACTAGATAAATAACCTTTATTTTATTTATCTTAGTAACACTTTACAGGCTTGTTAAACATAAAGTTGGTTTTTATATAAATGATAACTTAATTACCCAACCATAACCTCCCAAGCTGAATGAAGTCCTTAACAAAGGCGGCCCCTAACCCTACAGACGTATGATACAAAAGATCACTCGTGCGACCATAGGTGAACCATCCTTAGCCAAGAAAATCACTCAACTATATGGTATGAACCAGAAATGTGTCACTCAGATCTGGTCCACTTCAGAAGCCATTGCTTAGAATCCGGTTTGGATATCAGAAGCCCGAAGGATCTGTCTCACTACCGGTTTCCTCGCCTTGGATCTAGCTTGGGACTACCAGAAGCTGATTATACCATTGATTAATAAAGTTAAGGTTGTTATTTAATTTAATCATCATTCAAACCTGTTACCAAGATAAACAAATAAAGATTAGAAGAAGATAACACCACAAATAACTAAAAATAAACTACTATTAATAATAATAAAAGTCTACGAATCGAGGCGGGTTCGCAAATACAAGAAAGTCACAACCATAACACAAGGATCATGGCTGCTCATAAACAAGCTCTCCATCTTCAAAGTGATATGTATTCTCTCATGATCCTCACGACCCTCGATGTTTATTGCATAACTACTCTACGATCCTCTTCTTGGCCAAGTTGATCAAGGTAGGTCAAAGCCTAACCATTGAGGGATGTTAGGAGGACCAGAAGGCCTCCCAAGGGACCCCAAGATCTCTGGAAGAAGCTTGGTAGTTGGCCCAAGAGAGCTCAAGAAGGGATGAACAAATTGTGGGGGTTAGCTTGCTATTTATAGACCTCCAGGGGCAGCACGGCCGTGCCAACATGTGTCAAGGGCGTGCTCGCTGTCTCACGTACATTCTGTTGCTGCATGGAAGACACTGTCTGTACCTTTGGTCCCCTGCACGGCCGTGCACATGTAGGTGGCACGATTGTGCAGTGTCTGCTTGTGTAACATCCTGCCCCTCTCACCACCAATATTGTCCGCTTTGCCCACCCAGAGCTCACAGATTTGTTTTTGGGTGCCCCGGTGGAAACTTCCCAGGAGGTCACCCATCCTGAAACTGCTCCCACCCGAGCATGCTTAACTATGGAGTTCTCCTCTCATCCACTAACATTAAGCCCCAAAACGCGTTGGTGATTTAAGAGGCAGAATATTACTTATGAACCAAATTTTAATATTTTTAGATATTAAAGTTATATTTTGGCAAAATAGAAATAAATAGACTAAATATTCCATTTTTAAGAAAATAATTTTATAAAAATTATTTTCATACTTAAAACTTTATAATGTGATCATCCTTAATCAAAAGCCTACAAAAAGACTTTTGTTTATTTATTTTTCGATTTTCTTTTATGTATTAAACAATTTATTTAATAATTAAACGAATCCTTATCCCCAAATTAGGAACCCTAGAAAATACTTGTAGACTAGAAAGACTTAGACTTATATATTACCTTATACATAGGGTAATACTTGGCAACGTTGGGCTACACATATTCTATTTCTCGAGACTTAACACTTTGCTAAGTTGAGTTTACGTAACCATGTTTATGCAATTCTTTATACTTGAAACTTTATAATTAAGCAATTCTACATACATGTCTAGTTGTAAACTTTAATGCCTCATGTTTTAGACAATTCTATTAGACTTAAACTTAAACTTACATAATCATTAGCTATGGCCAAGCCGGCGATATTCAATGATAGATCTATTGGATTGACAATCCCACCTAGATTCGTTGACCATCTTTTATGGGGAGCGCGGGTGATTGTTATCGTTCCAATGTGATATTAAGGTGAACCGTGGATGACGGGATGGGCCTAAACTTGTCGGAGGTTTGATTATGTGCATAATATACTTCATGTTTATTCATGCAGACTTAAACTTACGATAGACATATGAATTGCTAAACTTTATTTATTCTAAAACTTATTTGCTTGTCATGGCTTATGTATTCTCACCAACTTTTAGTTGACCCCCCCATTTTTCCAAACTCAACAGGAAATAACGATGCTTGAAGTCTAGAGCTAGCACGAGGAGAAAATTTGAAGTTTATGCTTTGTTTGGTTATTTGATGTACTAGAATTTCATTCAAGACTTTGTTATGTATTTTCAAATTTTGGATATTTTCCTTTAAATAAATTTCAATTAAAACTTGAATACCATGTGCTACTGTATACTCATTCTTACGTGACACCTCGATGTTTCCGCCATCGGTTGGGGTGTTACAGCTTGCCTTGATTTCTTGCTCTCCAAGTTTGATGCGTTGCTCTCTCGCGTACAGGACCTTCGTGCAGGTGTGCGTGGGCGTGCTTGGTCACCCCGAGGCTGATTTTAGTGTTGTTTAAGTCCCGAGATTGTCTTCAAAACATACAGTGAACCGGCTGATAGTCTCGTATCTTCGGAAATCTCATGTTTTTGTCTGTTTTTGTCTGTTTTTGCCCGGAAATCTTTCGTTTCCGTTTTGGAGATCCATTTTCCTGCAAAATACAAATAGGAACGATTTAAGTATCAAATATTAAAATGTTACCCAAATTGTACCCTATTATAAGACTGTTTATGCCTGTTTTATATGATAACTTTTTCAGTTATCATAATACCCCACACTTAGACCATTGCTTGTCCTAAAGCAATCAAACACAAGTGCACCTAAAACAGACAGTAATCAACAAACCCTCAATCCATTTATTCATTTATTTACGAGAAAAATAAAATCACATGACACGCCTACTTAATCCATACGATTATGCTTGAACCTATACCTGCTCACAATGTTCACTCAACACTCGGGTTTATCATTTTGGTGAGTTTTGGGGGTGAACACCCAAGTCCGTACCGAAGTCGACTAGGGTCATAGGCTTGTATGCATATCAAGTCTTCGTCTCCAAATCGAATAAATAAGAAAAATCAAGAGGACTTTTATTCGGGTTGTAATGTAGGTGTGTAAAGATAAAACAACTTTTTTTTAACTATATACAAAGGGGATGAGTCACCGAATCATAGGGAAGCGTCACGGCTGAGATAATGATGAAGCAGCGAGGCGTGGAAAAGGGCGACTATAATGTCTGGCGACGTTTTCAGCGGCGGTCTCCGAAAGGAGTCGGGTGTTAATCCCGAGGTCCTTCATCATGGCTATCTCATTTCTAATAGCGTAGTCAACGTTGCTTCCTTTTCTGACTTTCCACTCTGCCCGGTATCGAATAGCACCCTCATGAATTAGCAGAGTGTATTCGCTTTGTGAGTGGGTCGAGTTGTTGCTGCACGCTCCTTCATGGGACCAATGGCCACACTTTCTGCATTTGTCATATCTCTTGGCCCGTCTTTTTGCAGCGCTCTTTGATTGTCCACAAAAGGGTAGATTTTGTTCCATCTTCCTTTACAATTTTCTTTCGTCTGCCATCTTCTTGAAAATTATTTGTAACATGTCACAGGGCAGACGCGGCTCAGCGAAGTAGAAATATCCTAGCAAGTGTTCGTCCAGTGGGTGCATCTTGAGAAAGCGAGGGGGGAAGCAAGAGAGAGATGAGAGATCACAGAGAGAAAGAGAAAGTAGATAAAGAGCAGAGAGCAGGAGAGAGAGAGAGAGAGAGAGAGAGCAGAGTTCCAGTTCTTTAACATCTCACCGGTCAAAGACCAAAATTTTATCTTCGAAGAAGTTTTCATAATGGGCTCTCTTTTTGTGGGTCTCTCTATTTATTGGGCTCTCGATTTATTTGGGCTCTCAAACTACTATATATATATATATATATATATATATATATATATATATTGAAGATCTCTCTCTTGGCCCCGTCTTGTGTTGTTTCCTCCTTTGTCAATGGTGTCGCCTTTTTTTCAAACTTGTGGTGTCTCGCCCTTGATGACAAAATCTTGAAGCTGTTGTGGTGACGCGTGATCCGGACTCATTTATTGGGTAAAATAAACGAAAGGCTAAGGCTCAAAGGGTTTTCTAAGGGGAGAGGATTTATTTTTGGGGTGAAAATTAATTGGCTCTATCATTTTAATCTAGTTATTGATTTTAAAACAAGGAAATGCATAAAGACACAAGTTCTAACCGAGTCAGACTAAGGTCGGATATCTCTCATGCCAAATGAAGCGAGCAATATATAATATATTCCTGCAAGTGTGGTGCTCGACAAAAGGCTCAAAATTTCTCACACGGATAATCGGGTAGGATCAACTATCAGTTTTAATCATAAATTTTGGGGTATTTTTCTACGTGCCATGCAATCTATTTTTCTACTTAATTTTATTTTAAATAGACTTATCAGGTTTAATTAACATCATCTACTACGACTGTATTTCAATGTGAACTGTTCGGCATAAATGCCTAATAGGTATCACTCGGTCAAGCCTAATAAACTATACGAATCTTGTCACAATTGACCATGAATGACGCTACGGGTATCAAGCTGCTAAGAGGGTACCGGATAACGTATGACCAATGACAAGTGACCCGCGAGATAAAATAAAATAAGCAGCAAAAAGGGTCTACCCCACACTTAAAATTTTGGCATAAATTTTAAGTGTAGAAATAGATAAAGAGGCAAGAGAAACTAACACTCCCCTGATAACGACGAATCCTCTCGTGTGTGAGCGAAACCTGCATAGTCCACATACAGACGTCTAAATGGTGGCTCCAAAATATCAAGCTTTCCCCGACCTGTCCTAGAATAACTAGAAAACGAAAAATAAAAGTAACAAAGATAAATAAAAGGTATGTCCTAAGATAAATACTAGTGCCGAGGCACTAGCGGGTGGAACAAGTCCAGGCATGCACCGAGCATGCAAAATGTGTCAACATCCATACAGTCATCCATCAACAATCACAAATAAAAGAAAAATAAAAAGAAAATAAAAATAGTGTTTTAAGTCATCAAACCGTCAGTCGGCGCCTAGAATCACCGAATAACCTAGGGGAGAACGTCAATCTGAGCGGTAGTGGTGTGAATGCGAGCTGGAGCAGGTGCACGAAGTCATAAGCGTATCAAGTCCGTCCAAAGTATTGCGGAACAGACTCCTCCATGGCTGACTCTGTTAACCCTGCATAGAATCAGGCAGTGACCTAGCTGCAGCTGTAGCTGATGACTCTGCATCCTCTGCATCTTCTGTCTCGTCGTACTCATGGTCCTCATACCACAACCTTTGCTTATTATCTATCTGTAACATCGCAAAATTTTCCCCAAATTCTTAATACATGAAAACCCTTATTTTTACTACATCTAATTCATTAATATTATACAAATATGCCTAAGTTTCTATTTCCTACCACACAACTCATATATATATATATATAAAGGTATATATAATAATAATAATGATAATAATAATAATAATAATAATAATAATAATAATAAAAATAAAGTTAATCTTTTCTTTTACAAACAAAAGATACAAACCATACATAACCCAAACCCTTGAAAACCCCTCAGCGAAGCCCAAACCCAACCATTTTTGTGTTTTATTCGGAGCCCAAGCCACAGCCCAACAACAGCGGCCCAATGAAGCCGGCCCACCCCTACCTTCCTTCACTGCTAAAAATAAATAATAAAAAGTTGTTGCTGGCCGGACTCGAACCCGAGTCGGAGGCCTGCAACACATCAGGTTGGACCACTAGACCACGAGACTTATACTTGACTACTATGGATTTCTAAATCCTTTATACACAAACAACCAGTTCCCTCCTCCTTTCCTTTGATCGCTGCAGACCGAGATCTCAGCTAAAACATTTGAATTTTTTTTTGACGCGTCTTTCACCTATTATTGGTAACCAACCTCCTCATAAAATGAAACCCAACTAATTAAGCATCAATCAGTCAATTTAATCCGTGGTAATTGGCCAGAAATCGAGCATGATTGGCTCGCATTTGACCATCTTGAATCAAAGGTCAAAGCTTTCCATGTTAGCTGAAATCCTATAAATTGAGCATCCCTGGTGAGCCTATGAATGCCGAAACACAAACCCTTATCCTCAATTTCACCTAAAAACACATCTTAACCTGTTAATCACTCGTAGTTGACTTTTGGTTGACTAAGCGTTTCGCTATTATATCTGTCTGGTATGAATAAATCGAACTTATGTTTTTGTTCTTTGTTGTTATGCGACTGATAACCCCATGATTTCTGGGGTTATCGTTTGATAATTTGAATTATTAGAAAACTAGGGTTCTTATCATTCAGTTTGGGGAAGATGACCAATTCACATATCTTATAAATGTTTTCAAAACTGAAACACATACAGATCTGTTGCCCAGATCAGATGGTTATGTCACTGATGTTCAAACGAAGGGCGCGGGTTCGATCCCCACGACCACCACATTTTTTTTAAAAAAAAGCCCATTCCTTATAGATTTAAACATATATTTTAATTTTAACCTTTTATTATACATTTAAAATACCAAAACAACTCTATAAACTCTACAAAAATTATTTTATGTTATTCTAGTAGAAAAGTTTAACATACAATTTTTAGTTTTCCAAAAATTATTTATTTAATATATATAATAAATATTTCTAGTTTATTCTATTTTAATTATAAAATTCTATAAAAAATATTAAAACGATTATATAAATTCCCACAAAAATTATTCTAAGTTTATATAACATTAAACATTTCTGAAATGATTTTTATTTCTGAAAAATCATTTATTTAATATTTTTAATCAATTTTTGGTATTTTTAATCATAAATAAATCATAATAAATTCATTTTTCAATATTTTTGCACCAAAATTTTATATAAATTATTTCTGTCCATTTAGAACAGAAATACAAATTTTAATTAATAAATTCATTAATTTTAATATTTTTAGATATTAAAGTTGTATTTTGACAAATTGAAATAAATAGATTAAATATTCTATTTTTAAGAAAATAATTTTATAGAAATTATTTTCATACTTAAAACTTTATAATGTGACCATCTTTAATCTATAGTTTACAAAAAGACTTTTGCTTATTTATTTATCGAATTTCTCTATTAATCAAACGAATACTTATCCCCAATTCGAAACCCTAGAAAATACTAGAAAGACTTAGACTTATTTGTTACCTTATACATAGGGTAATACTTGGCAACTTTGGGGCTACACATATTCTATTTCTCGAGACTTAATACTTTGCTAAGGTGAGTTTACGTAACCATGTTTATGCAATTCTTTATACTTGCAACATTATACTTAAGCAATTCTACATATATGTCTAGTTGTAAACTTTAATGCCTCATGATTTAGACAACAACAACAGTTAGACTTACGCTTCAACATACCTAATCATTAGCTATGGCCAAGCCGGCGATACTCAATAATAGATCTATTGAATTGACAATCCCACCTAGATTCATTGACCATCTTTTATGGGGAGCGCGGGTGATTGTTATCGTTCCAACATAATATTAAGGTGAACCGTGGATGACGGGATGGACCTAAACTAGTCGAAGGTTTGATTATATGCATTCAACACTTCATGTTTATTCATGTAGACTTAAACTTACGATAGACATATGAATTGCTAAACTTTTATTCTTAAACTTAATTGCTTGACATGGCTTATGTATTCTCACCAACTTCTAGTTGACCCCCCCCCCCCCCATTTTTACAACTCAACAGGAATAATTGATGCATGAAGTCTAGAGCTAGCATGAGAAGATATTTGAAGTCTTAAGCTTTGGATATACTAGATTTCATTCAAGATATTTAATGTAATTCAATATTGTAATAAATGATTATTTAAACATATGTATTACCATGAGCTACTGAACAATCATTCATACGTGACACCTCGATGTTTCCGCCATCGGTTGGGTGTTACAGATTGGTATCAGAGCCATGGTTATAGGGAATTAGGTTATTAGAAAAATAATCTAGTCTATAACCATAGGATTATAACCAGTATTTGCTTCTTTTACTTGCTATTCTCTATCTCCCTCCTACTTTTTATCCCTACTTTAATCTCTACAAGAAGATTGCTCTCCATCACTGGATCTACTCTTAGACTAATAGGACAAAATCCCCAGGTTTAGCCTGAGCCACCTTCAGATCTCGTCGAAGTTCTAGATTTTAATAACGAACACGTGCAATCTGGAAGGGTGAACACCTGTACTCTGAGTCTTCTGTCTAGGCTGGCATTGCGTATATATCCCAATCAGACGAGGGACCCGGATGCCTACCTGGGAATTCTCGGGATGAGTGTTCACTTATAGGCTAAAGCATGTCTTCACTATGTTATTAGAATCTAGAATCTTTGATAAGTCAACGTTTTTGTTTATTCATTTTAATTAATGGATAAATGATTACATTCCTTATATTACCTCATTGTCCTTCATTCATTCCATATCTCATTGAACATTCATTGTGTCTCTTACAGATCATGCCTCCACGTCGCAGCACTCGCAATAACAGTGGTGAAAATCAAGAGGAAAGTAGCAACAACCATAACCACGACACTAACCACAACAACAACAATAACAACAACAACAATGGTGTTGATGCCCAGCTGGCTGCGATCATTTCTCAACAAATGGCGCAACAGATCGCGACTCTGGTTCCTAACTTACTGGCTCAAGTCATCCAGATGAACGGAAATGGAAACGGCAACGGAAACGGTAATGGAAACCACAATGGAAACGGGAATGGTCTCCCAGCTTGCACTCTTAAGCACTTTAATACCTGTAATCCCCCTAAGTTCAGTGGAGATGAAGGAGCTACGGGTCTTCTGCAATGGTTCGAGGGTATTGAGAATACCTTCATTAACAGTGAGTGTCCCGATAACTTTAAGGTCCGTTATGCCATGAGTGTTCTTCACAAACGAGCATTCACTTGGTGGAATGAGGAAAAGCGCACCCGTGGAACTGAAGTCGCACTGGCCTTAACTTGGGATCAAGCTAAAGACATTATGAAGGCAGAGTTCTGCCCTCGTAATGAAATCAAGAAGTTGGAAGATGAGTTTCATGATCTTGCCCAAGATAGTGGAGAAAACCTTGCCTACAACACTCGTTTTCACGAACTTAGTCTACTGCTACCACACAAGGTCACCCCCTTGCCTATTGCGATCGAAAAATACATTGGTGGCTTACCCATGCAGATACAGGACACGGTGTGGGGAAGGAACCCTGCTACTCTGGAGGAATCAAAGCGCTTGGCAGCCACCCTAACAGATAACCATGTGAAGGCATGAACCCTGACTCGGAAAGGGGAAAAGAAAACTGTTGCGAAGGATACTCCCCAACCTGCCGTTGAAATTAAAACTGAGGCCTCAACCAATGGAAGGCACAAGGTCAGGAATTTTGCAATAGACGCCACTGTTCCACCCAACAAGAAACAATATAACGGGAACCAACCTAAGTGTGACACCTGTCAATATCACCACCCAACCCAAGTGCCCTGCCATCAGTGTACCAATTGTCAAAGGTATGGGCATCTTGCGAACGTTTGTCGAATTCCTGCTGCAAACGCCCTTGCTGCTCCAAATAATCCTGCTAGGGACCCTCCAGCTACTTAACAACAAGCTCCACCATTTGAATGTTATTTTGCATTTAAAATTTTATGTATTGACGCTTTGATTCAAGTATTGGAATTTTTGTCTTTTACATGAGAGTCGTTTATCTAGTATAATCACAACACTTGGATGCATGCTTATTTGAATGTGAACTAATTGCTATATCAATATCTAAACCATACTCGTTATACTTATAAACTTGCTTACATAAACATACTATCAATTGGCATTAAATACTACACTGTTAGTGGATGAAGTACTTGTTCAACAGTTAGTTGACTACCAAATAACCTACTCAACGATTGGTAGCGGTCATCATGCCTTTTCAACAGTCAGGAGAGTCCCTACAACCTGCTCAACGACTAGTGGAGGCTATCGAACCTGCTCAACAATCGGTAGATTCATAGAAGGACAACAAAACCCTAATGTAAGGTAAATTGGTGATTGCGGTCCGGAACGTAATCATGAATTTACAGGTACGTTAAGGTAGTGTGAAATTTCTATCAAGGTTTTTCGGTAAATAACCAATCATAAACTCTAGTTACCTGGTAGTCCATTTAGTCTTTCTATAGGTCCATTAACTCATGCATTCCTGTTAGTATTCCTAAAACTTAAGTTTAGTGTTTTGCTAGATACTTATTCTCCTTGCGATTTCCAGACACACCTAATCCTTCCCTTAAAATTCACAGATAACAAATCTCTTATCAAAAATTTTTGAAACAGATTATTCTATTCATGTCGTGTCCTAACACAAAATTTCCAGACCACACTTGTCCTAATTTCTACCCAATCACCTTCAACCCTGTGTTTTCAATAAACTTCGGGACGAAGTTTCCAAAAGTAGGGGAGACTGTAACATTGCAAAATTTTCCCCAAATTTTTAATACATGAAAACCCTTATTTTTACTACATCTTATTCATTAATATTATACAAATATGCCTAAGTTTCTATTTTCCTACCACACAACTTATATATATATAAAGGTATATATAATAATAATAATAATAATAATAATAATAATAATAAAGTTAAACTTTTCTTTTACAAACAAAAGATACAAACCATACATAACCCAAACCCTTGAAAACCCCTCAGCGAAGCCCAAACCCAACCATTTTTGTGTTTTATTCGGAGCCCAAGCCACAGCCCAACAGCAGCGGCCCAATGAAGTCGGCCCACCCTACCTTCCTTCATTGCTAAAAATAAATAATAAAAAGTTGTTGCTGGCCGGACTCGAACCCGAGTCGGAGGCCTGCAACACATCAGGTTGGACCACTAGACCACGAGTCTTATACTTGACTACTATGGATTTCTAAATCCTTTATACACAAACAACCAGTTCCCTCCTCCTTTCCTTTGATCGCTGCAGACCGAGATCTCAGCTAAAACATTTGAATTTTTTTTTTTGACGCGTCTTTCACCTATTATTGGTAACCACCTCCTCATAAAATGAAACCCAACTAATTAAGCATCAATCAGTCAATTTAATGCGTGGTAATTGGCCGGAAATCGAGCATGATTGGCTCGCATTTGACCATCTTGAATCAAAGGTCAAAGCTTTCCATGTTAGCTGAAATCCTATAAATTGAGCATCCCTGGTGAGCCTATGAATGCCGAAACACAAACCCTTATCGTCAATTTCACGTAAAAACACATCTTAACCTGTTAATCACTCGTAGTTGACTTTTGGTTGACTAAGCGTTTCGCTATTATATCTGTCTGGTATGAATAAATCGAACTTATGTTTTTGTTCTTTGTTGTTATGCGACTGATAACCCCATGATTTTTGGGGTTATCGTTTGATAATTTGAATTATTAGAAAACTAGGGTTCTTATCATTCAATTTGGGGAAGATGACCAATTCACATATCTTATAAATGTTTTCAAAACTGAAACACATAGAGATCTGTTGCCCAGATCAGATGGTTATGTCACTGATGTTCAAACGAAGGGCGCGGGTTCGATCCCCACGACCACCACATTTTTTTTAAAAAAGCCCATTCCTTATAGATTTAAACATATATTTTAATTTTAACCTTTTATTATACATTTAAAATACCAAAACAACTCTATAAACTCTACAAAAATTATTTTATGTTATTCTAGTAGAAAAGTTTAATATACAATTTTTAGTTTTCCAAAAAATATTTATTTAATATATATAATAAATATTTCAAGTTTATTCTATTTTAATTATAAAATTCTATAAAAATATCAAAACGATTATATAAATTCCCACAAAAATTATTCTGAGTTTATATAACATTAAACATTTCTGAAATGATTTTTATTTCTGAAAAATCATTTATTTAATATTTTTAATAAATTTTTGTTATTTTTAATCATAAATAAATCATAATAAATTCATTTTTCAATATTTTTGCACCAAAATTTTATATAAATTATTTCTGTCCATTTAGAACAGAAATACAAATTTTAATTTAAAAATTCATTAATTTTAATATTTTTAGATATTAAAGTTGTATTTTGACAAATTGAAATAAATAGATTAAACATTCTTATTTTAAGAAAATAGTTTTATAAAAATTATTTTCATATTTAAAACTTTATAATGTGACCATCTTTAATCTAAAGTTTACAAAAAGACTTTTGCTTATTTATTTATCGAATTTCTCTATTAATCAAACGAATACTTATCCCCAATTCGAAACCCTAGAAAATACTAGAAAGACTTAAACTTATTTGTTACCTTATACATAGGGTAATACTTGGCAACTTTGGGGCTACACATATTCTATTTCTCGAGACTTAATACTTTGCTAAGGTGAGTTTACGTAACCATTTTTATGCAATTCTTTATACTTGCAACATTATACTTAAGCAATTCTACATACATATCTAGTTGTAAACTTTAATGCCTCATGATTTAGACAACAACAGTTAGACTTACGCTTCAACATACATAATCATTAGCTATGGCCAAGCCGGCGATACTCAATAATAGATCTATTGGATTGACAATCCCACCTAGATTCGTTGACCATCTTTTATGGGGAGCGCGGGTGATTGTTATCGTTCCAACATAATATTAAGGTGAACCGTGGATGACGGGATGGACCTAAACTAGTCGAAGGTTTGATTATATGCATTCAACACTTCATGTTTATTCATGTAGACTTAAACTTACGATAGACATATGAATTGCTATACTTTTATTCTTAAACTTAATTGCTTGACATGGCTTATGTATTCTCACCAACTTCTAGTTGACCCCCCCCCCATTTTTACAACTCAACAGGAATAATTGATGCTTGAAGTCTAGAGCTAGCATGAGAAGATATTTGAAGTCTTAAGCTTTGGATATACTAGATTTCATTCAAGACATTTAATGTAATTCAATATTGTAATAAATGATTATTTAAACATATGTATTACCATGAGCTACTGAACAATCATTCATACGTGACACCTCGCCATCGGTTGGGGTGTTACACTATCAATCTCAAAACCCGATCAAACCAATCTGCAACCCCAATGTCCCTCATGTCTGAAGTGTCAAGGGGACTGATCCTTCCTACCACCGTCAACTCATCTAAATTATGCGGGTGAAGTACCTCCAGACTGGTGGATAGGAGCGTGATATAAGGTCCTCCGAAAATGTGGGCGGAAGAAGTAGGTCCCTAGCATTTAGTGAAGAGTTCGGCTACCGCATGAGCAAGGTTATAGGGTCGGTTTCTTATAATGCTGAAAAGATAGAAAACCTCCTGCTCGTATACTCTGTCCATACGATCTGTGCGACACCCTAAACTGTTGGCCACGATCAAATGTAACCACCTATGTAGAGGGTCCGGAAAACTAGATCTCTTACGCCTCCTCAGGGTGTAGGGAGCTTCGGAGACTTGTCTCTAGAAATCCTTCGGCCGAACATTGTTGGGCCAGTCGAACAAGCTTTCGGTGAATAGTGGTGACTGAATCTCCCTTTGTTGATATAAACCAAGTCTGACCCCAAATTCTGCCAATGTCATTACATGCCAACACCTCCCGAATCTAAACCGCATACACTGTCTCACGTACGTTCTGTTGCTGCATGGCAGACTCTCGGGTGGACTTACTTAGGCAGGCTGAAATGTATTGCTGCAAAATGGGAAACCGGAATTCTGTACTTCAACAGATTCTGTGACTTGCTTACTCTACCATACTGGGCGGTTAGAGACTTATGCAGATTCCCAATGTCAGGTGCCGAAGTAAATGGATCACATGTCGGTTGGTGCGCAGATAAATTGGTTTGGGAAAGTCGTACGAGATGGAATAGGTTCAAGCCTCAATATCCCAGAAGAAGAGTGCATAGGGATATTGATCCTCAAACCAATATGAAGCGAGTTACTTTGATTTACAAAGCACCTAATGTGATGAGGAAGATACCGTTGATGCCGATGCCACAGCATTTTAGTGCTGATTTCATCTTTTGGTATTATGATTGGAGAAAGGCTGAAGCGGTGATCGTGTTGAGAGATGGAAAGGATAAATACAAGCATGTTCATGTATTTGATCCTATGTGGTTGATTAATTGCACCTTTGAAGACATCATCATGCTTTTCTTCAATCCAATCTACTTTGAACCAAACGACTTTGCTCAAGCAAGAAAATACACTCAAGTGGTTGGAGTTTGTTTTGCGTATGACATCAATGCAGGAAGCAATTTGGAGGGTAAGCTTGGTAAGACAGTGAAGATAGCTAATGTGTCTAAACCGGTGAAGAAAACATTTGAGCCTCCGATGACTACTGAGCAGAAGAAACAGCTCAGAATCAAGTTGATGAACAAGACGATGGACCAACAGAGAAAACTATCCAATCAATAGTCGAGGGGGAGTTTGTTGATGCGTTTTGCGACTAAGGATTGGATAAACAATATTAACATATGTTAGAGCTTGGCCGAAGGTAGACAAAAGGGGCGAATGTAGATAGAAGTGGGCGAAGGTAGATGGACAATGGGCGAAGGAAGATTGAATCTGACTAGAAGACACATTCGACCACTAGAAGTGGGCGAATGTGGAAAATGCTCATGTTCGACCAGTGAAAAGGGGCGAACGTGCAGTGTCTATAAATAGATTTTGTGATTTTGATTATGCAATAGAGTTGTCAGTTGTGTCTGTGTTCAGGTCAGGTTCAGATGTTTTTGAGATATTGTGTGTGTGTTCTAGATTAACATAAACTGATTGTAAAAGCTTATTTGAAAGAAGTTAATCTATGAAATGATGTTGAAAATGATCTTGATTGTGTTTTGACTTGTGTTTTATCAATTTGTTCAGAACTAGGGTTTCCGCACCTGGTTTTGTGACTTGTATGATCGTATAATCCTGTTTTAGCTAAAATCTTTCGCTCACAAAGTGGTATCAGAGCCTAGAGGATCATACAATAACAAATTTGATAAGATCAGAGCTGATTTGGACATGTTTTTGACCTAAAATCTTCTGTTTTTACATAAACATTGTTTTTAAGTGTTTTTGATCGATTTAAAGGAGAATTTGTGGTCGAATTTAAGTTTTCCAAGAATTAAAGTTGCTCCAAATCAATTCCGAAACATAACCTGATTGAGATCATTCAAATCCATGAACTTTTGAAAATCTGAGATCAGAATAACCGTTTTTCAAACAATAACCGTTTTTCAAAAATGAGATCTGTTTGTGACGGGCGAACCTGGAACCTGACCTGTGTTTAGTGGTCAAAAGTGTTGAAAAGTGGGCGAACCTGAGTAGTGTTTGGGGCGAACCTGAAATTTGTGTAGAACTTTTCACTTTCGGGTAGAAATTTTCACCTTCGACCAGTTTATTTTGGGCGAAAGTGGAAGGAGGTTATTTTGTGTTTACATTCTGGTCAAATCTACGTTCGGGTGTTACGGTTTGGGACCGAACTCGTGGATCGATTAAGCGAAAAACAACTCGGTTTCAGACGGGAGATTCGAGACGAGACAGAAATACACGATAACAACGTCATCACAGATTCGTATTACTACAGAAACGGTTACAGACACTATCATCAGTAGGATAAACGTCTATCTCGTGGCCGGGGGAGGTCGGGCATGACCTCCCCCTTGAGAGCATTCAAAGTACAAACTCAAATCACCAAATGAACAATAACACATGAGATTGCTATTTATAGTCCAAAACCCAAGTTCCACGTTCGCCCCTTTTGAATGGTCGAATGTGGAGCATTTCCACATTCGCCCAGTTGATATGGTCGAATGTGGAAAACTTCCACATTCGCCCAGTGTGTTTAGGTCGAACCTGGCTCAGTGTTTTGTCCTATATATTACAAATGCGTCAGATCCATAAAATGCCCTTATGGATCACCACAATCTCATGTAACACACTACTAAGACTCAACCCTAGTCTATTCGATAGTGACGTCCACAGAAAGTGCATCAACAATCTCCCCCTTGGACGTTGCTGGCGAATCCACAAAACTCTTACACATCAACAGTCAGAATCACAGTTCTCCCCCTTAATACATGCACCATTGCATTGAGTTAGAAATACAACATCCTTCGTGAACCGACCAAGTAATGCACTACGGACCCTCAGCATCAATACGCAGGAAGTCAACTAGACCACGTATATCATTTGCGAATTCAGCAGGTCGCTGAATTACAACCAGATCACCTAGTTACGCCAATGTGAAGTCGACAATGTAATGCACTGCAGTCTCGTAGCATCAGTACCCAGGGATGTCATCTTGACCACGTACATCACGCGCAATCCAACTAGCCTGATAAGACCCCTACTAGAAGGATTCCATACTGACCGATCAGATATTCAACGTAACATGTAGGTACCACCACTAATTTACGTCTCATATCTGCACTTAACCTTTGCATCACCCTTCACATCAACTGGAGAAGTCTAACTGTCAGTACCCAATTACACATCTCAAATGTGACTATGTGCAAAACAATCCACTCGAACATTAGTATTTCTATGAAATTCTTCATCTGTGCTAACTGTGATTGCATCAACACATTCTTCTCTTTTCCTAGCATCTTCAGTCAGTAATTGTTGAAGTATCAGACACATTATTACATCAACAATCTCCCCCTTGACTGATGCTTCACCAAGTTTCTCTGAGATTCCGTATGATAAATCAATCATGTTCTTGAGTAACTTCATCTGTTCGACAGAATACAAGCCGTAGACGAGTGGAACAAGCAATCAGAAGCTTTCATCAGGAACTACCAGTACTAATTGAGGACTTGAAATGCTTCAGAAACTGAAGTTTTCGGTGGGGCCAACAATATCTACCAATAGCTCTTGAAACCTTCAGGACTGTAATCTTGAAACTTTCGTTGAACCTACGTGCCACATGACTCCTACTAGGATACCTCATTACTTTCAGAACATTGAAATCTCAAACTTGATTTCCTTCTTCATAACAACTCTTTAGAACAAGTTCCTTCAAACACACAGGAACTGGGTTGACTGTTCTCATCATGCGGAATAAAATCTGTATATTTTCTGTTTTTGGCCCATAATAGTCATTTGAATCTGATTATCATAATGTTGATTCTCATGACTACCCCACATTAAAACTGTTTCATCATCATCAATTCATCAACAAGTTTGGGTAAACCTCATCACCATTCTTTCGAAAATCTTCAAAAATTGCCTTAAATTCTACATTCGCCCCTGGGAACTCCACTTTCGCCCAAACTAGAGACCCGAATGTAGAATATCATTACACAAGTTCCACTTTCGTCCACAACCTTCACTTTCGTCCACTTCATTTCCACATTCGCCCGCCCGATGAACCGAATGTGGAATCTGTCACCCGAATGTGAAAATTGACATAACAAAATTCCAGGTTCACCTAAAAACTCTCCACTTTCGTCCTAAAAATGCTACCTTCGCCCAGTAACATTCCACATTCGCCCACCCGACTTTCTAAAAGGGGCGAATGTGCAGACTGAACGTGTTCTTGATCAATATTTTCTTCAAATCAGTCCACAATCACTCTAATCCTTTGAATTTGATGATGAAACTTGTTCAGAAAGGTGCGGAAATGAAAACCTAACCCTCGAATTCACAAAAACATGGAGAAATCACATGATTGCGGGTTCAATTAAGAATCTAGGGTTTCTAGGGTTTCAACCTCTCAATCAAAATCTGAACTTTAACGTCTGAAACAATAAAAACGAGCTGTGATTGATTCAAACGACTGTTAGATCGTTCAAATCGGTACCACGGCTCTGATACCAGTTGAGAATCCGGTTTGGGACCGAACTCGTGGATCGATTAAGCGAAAAACAACTCGGTTTCAGACGGGAGATTCGAGACGAGACAGAAATACACGATAACAACGTCATCACAGATTCGTATTACTACAGAAACGGTTACAGACACTATCATCAGTAGGATAAACGTCTATCTCGTGGCCGGGGGAGGTCGGGCATGACCTCCCCCTTGAGAGCATTCAAAGTACAAACTCAAATCACCAAATGAACAATAACACATGAGATTGCTATTTATAGTCCAAAACCCAAGTTCCACGTTCGCCCCTTTTGAATGGTCGAATGTGGAGCATTTCCACATTCGCCCAGTTGATATGGTCGAATGTGGAAAACTTCCACATTCGCCCAGTGTGTTTAGGTCGAACCTGGCTCAGTGTTTTGTCCTATATATTACAAATGCGTCAGATCCATAAAATGCCCTTGTGGATCACCACAATCTCATGTAACACACTACTAAGACTCAACCCTAGTCTATTCGACAGTGACGTCCACAGAAAGTGCATCAACAATCTCCCCCTTGGACGTTGCTGGCGAATCCACAAAACTCTTACACATCAACAGTCAGAATCACAGTTCTCCCCCTTAATACATGCACCATTGCATTGAGTTAGAAATACAACATCCTTCGTGAACCGACCAAGTAATGCACTACGGACCCTCAGCATCAATACGCAGGAAGTCAACTAGACCACGTATATCATTTGCGAATTCAGCAGGTCGCTGAATTACAACCAGATCACCTAGTTACGCCAATGTGAAGTCGACAATGTAATGCACTGCAGTCTCGTAGCATCAGTACCCAGGGATGTCATCTTGACCACGTACATCACGCGCAATCCAACTAGCCTGATAAGACCCCTACTAGAAGGATTCCATACTGACCGATCAGATATTCAACGTAACATGTAGGTACCACCACTAATTTACGTCTCATATCTGCACTTAACCTTTGCATCACCCTTCACATCAACTGGAGAAGTCTAACTGTCAGTACCCAATTACACATCTCAAATGTGACTATGTGCAAAACAATCCACTCGAACATTAGTATTTCTATGAAATTCTTCATCTGTGCTAACTGTGATTGCATCAACACATTCTTCTCTTTTCCTAGCATCTTCAGTCAGTAATTGTTGAAGTATCAGACACATTATTACATCAACAATCTCCCCCTAAAATAAAGAATATATTTTTGGATTTTTTAATTTTTCTGAAAAACAAAACAAAAATTTGAAAGAAACAATCCACTTGAAAGCATCAACTTCTTTGAGGATTAAACAACCCCCTCGAAAGCATCAACTTCTTTGAGGATTATGATAGTAAAGAGAAATTCCCAATTAGCAAAGATTTAAAAAAAAAAAAAACTAAAACTAAAAAGCGATAAACCGAGGAGCCGATTAGTCCTGTTTTTCCTTTATATTGTTTACTTTTAAAAGATATTCAAAGCGGGATCTGTCAAAAGCTTTTGTAAACAAATCTGCACGTTGGTAGTCAGTATGGATTTTGACCATATCTATCAATTCCTTAGCGTAACAATCACGGATAAAATGATATTTAATCCGGATATGTTTCGCTTTAGAATGATTTTCAGTATTTTTAGTTAATGCAATTGCGGCTTCGTTGTCACAGTGTATAGGGGTTTTAAGAAACTGCAAACCGTAATCGACCATCTGTTGTTGGATCCAGAGCACTTGCGAACAGCAACTCGAGGCTGAAATGTACTCGGCTTCACATGTAGACAGTGCGACAGAAGTCTGTTTCTTGCATTGCCAGGTAATTAACCTGCTCCCTAAAAACTGCCAACCGGCTGTTGTTGATTTGCTGTCTTTGTCACAGCCGCCCCAATCTGCATCACTAAAAGCAATAAAATCAAAATCATCATCATTAGGGTACCAAAGTCCTTTTGATGGACAACCCTTCAGATATCGAAGGATACGCTTGACCGCCGTCAGATGACTTTGTTTCGGCTTCGATTGATAGCGAGCACAAAGACACGTTGCATACATAATATCTGGTCGAGACGCTGTCAAATACATCAGAGATCCGATGATTGCTCTATGTGTAAATGGATCTGTCAGCTCCCCCTTAGTGTCTACTCCAATCCCGTGATTGGGTTGAATCGGGGTATCCATCGGCTTAGAGTCCTCCATCTGGAATCGGCTCAAGATGTCGGATACATATTTCGTTTGGTGAATGAAGATCCCATCGGGTCTTTGGTCCACCTGTAAGCCGAGGAAAAACTGCATTTCCCCCATAGCGCTCATTTCGAACTTTTCCTGCATAACAGTTTCAAATTCCCTGCATAAAAGTTCGTTAGTTGAACCAAATATAATATCATCAACCTAAATCTGTACTAGAAGCAAGTCATCTCCCGTCTTCTTCGTAAAGAGGGTGCAATCGACGAGGCCGCGCTTGAATCCTTTGGAGATGAGGTATGTACTTAGCTCCTCGTACCACTGTCTTGGAGCCTGGTGCAAACCATATAAAGCTTTGTTTAGCACGTAGACCTTGTCCCGGTGGATTGGGTCCTCAAAGCCTGGTGGCTGCCCAACATAAACCTCCTCCTTGACTTTCCCGTACAAAAATGCGCTCTTGACGTCCATTTGATAGACTTTGAATTTCTTGTATGAAGCAAACGCGAGGAACATCCGAATAGCTTCCATTCGTGCTACTGGTGCATAGATTTCGTTGTAATCAATTCCTTCGATTTGATGGAAACCCTGCACAACCAATCTGGCTTTGTTGCGAACAATAACTCCACGATCATCCTTTTTGCACTTAAACACCCACTTAGTGCCTATTTTCTTCCTTCCTGGCGGCAAATCTGTGAGCGTCCAGACTCCCAATTTCTGGAATTGCAATAACTCCTCCTGCATTGCCTCAACCCAGGCATCTTCATTCAAAGCGTCTTTGTATGTCCTTGGCTCTACCTGCGACACATAACATGCAAACGACCAATCATTTTGACTACCAGATTTTTGAATTTTGGCATACAATGCTAAAGCACCAAAACTCTCTGGCGAGTTAACGCTTTTTAGCTGCCCTCTGGTCATAACACCATTTCCAGGATCACCGATAACTTGCTCTAGCGGGTGAATACGATGAATCCGAGATTCCGGATTAACAGGTACAATCACTCCCGTCTGAGCAGTCAAGTGTTCTACAGCATCCTGATCATGACCCGTGTTAGATGATGAAGCAATATTTGTATTTGGAGTTGGGTTCACAGATTGCTCTTCTAATTCTTCTGCATGTTCAAGAACTGCTTCTTCAAATTGTTCATCTTCAGATTCTGAAGTGTCTAGTGAAGTTGAAGCCTCTTGAAACATCTCTTCTTCTTGTATAGGAGCACTGGTATCATTAGAAGCTGGTGGGGGGTTTACGGTGATTGGACGCATCAACGGTGAAGTCGCCGCGTTTTCACACTCGTAAAGTAATCTGATAACAGCTTCTTCAACCAAGCTATCTAGGTTGAATGATTCAAAGAAATCTTTGTAATCAAACATCCAATCAGGGCCCGTGCCTTGCAAATTTTGAGTGTATCGTTGAACTTCCACGTTAGCCCAATCCTCCACTTGACGAGTTCGCTTGTTGAATACCCGTTTGAGCGGGGTTGCATATCCAACAAAATATCCCTCCTCAGCTTTAGGACTAAACTTCTCTCCTGGATTCAACATTGTGCATGGCGCCCCGAAAGGTTCTAGATACTCTAAGTTGGGCTTTCGTCGGTATAACAGTTCATAAGATGTTTTTCCAAACTTCTTCACTGTTATAACCCGATTTAATGTATAATTTGCTGCATAAATCGCCTCATTCCAGAACATTACTGGAAGATTTGAGTCAGCGAGCATTGTTCTAGCAGCCTCAATTAGAGTCCTATTCTTTCTTTCAGCAACACCGTTCTGTTGCGGGGTATACGGAGCCGAATATTCATGATGTATCCCTTTGCTTTCACAAAGTTCATCCATCTTGGCGTTTTTGAACTCCGTCCCGTTGTCACTCCTGATTCTTTTTATCTTCAAATTGTAGATATTCTCCACTCGAGTGAACAGAACTTGTAGGTTGGTAAAGGTGTCGCTTTTGTTCTTCAAACACATCACCCATGAAAATCGTGAATAGTCATCAGTGACGACTAAACAATAAAGCTCCCCAAGATGACTTTTGCGCTTGACCGGTCCAAAAAGGTCCATGTGCAATCGCTCAAGCGGCATCTCAACAGAGTTAACTTTCTTCACTTTATGGGACTGTTTGTGTTGTTTTCCTTTCATACAGCTTACACACTTGTCATTAAGATGGAAATGTTTCACGTTTACTCCATCGACAAGCCCATTTCTCACCAATTGATTCATTTTCCTCAGATGAATGTGCCCCATTCTGCGGTGCCACATTATGGATTCTTTTTCGGTCGCCTTGGATAGAAAGCATGTTATCTGCCCCTGTGGTGTCATTGCCTTGGACATATCAAGAATATAAAGATTGTTGACCCGAGGTGCCATCAACATTACCCATTCCTTTGGAATTTTGAAGCCCGGTTTAAGAATATAACAGGATTTGTCATCAAAATGCACAGAAAATTGTTTATCGCATATTTGACTGACGCTCAACAGATTATAGTCTATCTGCTTGACATAAGAAATCCGCTCGAAAGTCACAATCCCATTACTCACGCTTCCTTCCATCGTAATATATCCTCCTTTATTACCCGCGAAAGCGACATACCCTCCATTAATGTTTTTCACATCAAACAACAACGCCAAATCCCCCGTCATGTGGCCTGAAGCTCCACTATCAACAATCCAGAGACTGCTAATAGGGCCAGCTGAAGCTCCCTGCACACAAAAAGTAAACATTTAGTTCTTTCGGGGGACCCAAGCCTGAGTCTTGGGCCTTTGAACATTGGCTTTCAAAGAAACATCCTCATTAACTTTTTCAACAGCTTTCTGTTTTGGATCAATCTTTTTCTGATTGTTCAAAACATTTTCATTTTTCTCACTTACCTTCGAAGTAGAAGCTCCTGGAGTAGCATTGGGTGACCAAGATTGTTCAGACCTTTTGAGAATACGAATTTGAGATTTTGGTTTCTCAATTGGTTTCTGAACATTGTTACCAAAAGTAACTTTCTTGGCAACCTTATCTGAGTTAACAGACTTAGGTCCAAAATTTGATTTGACAATCGGTTTTTGTGGAACCTTTTGTCTATCAGCTGTTGCGTTCACCACAGGTTTTCTCCAAGATTGTTCCATAGCTATCCGATTTCTTTGATCATATTGAAATGGACGATTGTTCCTCATTTGAAAATTGTTTTGATTATAAACTTGTTGTTGTTGAGGAACAACCCGTCTATGTGGTGGAACATAATGATCAATCGGCTTTCTCATGGAATTTCGAACTTCAACCTCATGTCTTTTATGCCTTACATATGGACACTGAGCAAGTAAATGCCCGCGTTCTCCACATTTAAAGCATTTTCTATATTCTTCAAAGACATAATGAGCATTTGGTGGAGCAAATGATCTAACAGGAAATTGATCATTATACTGTTGATTCCTCAAACTCTCAGGAAGTGGTCCTTTCGAGTAAGAGGGCTCATGAAAACCATTTGCTTTATCATTTGGTCGAATGAACTCGGTGACATGTATCTTTGGTTCTTGAGGAACTTCTGAAAACAGTTTCTTTAAGATTTCTGGTGGAATTTCGTTGGTTCTCTCATGTTTTGGAAACCATATTGTGCTTTCTTGCCAGATTTTATCAAGTTTAGAATAGTTAACGTTTTTGATCGGAAATTCCTCATCAGAAATGATCTTATCGGATCCTTCCATCCGATAGAACACTTTGACAGGTTTGTCACTTGATTCATTCAACTCATTCATTTTAACCACATTCTTAACACCATTATCTTTCTTAACATCAATCTTTTCAGACTTTTTATCACGATTAGCATTTGCCATCGGATGAACATGATCAGATGGTGACACTGGTTCAGTAGTAATGATATGATTTTCTTTTGGAATCTCACATACATTAACAGTTTGATCACTACCAGTATCATCATTCTCTGAGTCTGAATTCACACTCTCAGCATAAACACCCTCATTGTTCAAGCCCAAAATCGGTCTCACATCGGAATAAGGATCACCAATACTCGAGGTATTAGATTCCATTTCCGATGATGAGTCTGATTTTACCGAACTCTCCGGTATAACTTGGTGATAGTTATGGTTTTCAAAAAGAACCGGAGATGGTACAGACTTGTAGTTGGTGGTGTTATCATCAATGATATGATCTACCACATAAGCAACATTCTTATAACTTTCCAACTTCTTGTTAACCTTTTCAGCAAAGCATTTTATGGCTGCCATTTCCAACTTGGTGTTTTCAATTTCATTGATATAGTTGTTTATTGCTAATTGTTTCAATGACAAAGTGTTTTTCAAGTCAGAAATGTCCTTTTTATAGCCATCTAATACTTTGTTGAAAGCATTCAACTCTTTGCGAGTAGATTGACTGTTCAAGATAGCACTATCTCGTGAAATTCGGAGTTGTTTATTCTCCTCAGTCAATCTATCACATGTTCCACAGTATTTATCACTCATAACATCAGTGCTAGATTCAGAACTTACAGGTTTTGGCGGTTCAGTCATGGCCATTAAAGCGAAATGAGCTTCCTTTCCAGTGAAAAACTTGGAGTAGTCAATCTTGGTGAAAGCGTCATCAGCAATGCACGACTTCCTCGTCATCAAAAAGTCAGCTTCTGCCAGCAACTGATCAATATCATCATCTAAAGAATCAACACTTGCCTCTGTGTCTGATTCGCTCTCAGAATCTGAATAAACTGATCTACACTCTTCGGAAACATCAGTAACAGAATCAATCACCATTCCAGAATTCGTTTCCTCAGCCTTAACCTCAACAGGTTCATTCTCCATTTCCATCTCAGTCTCAGAATCATCACTTTCACATTCCTCAGTTTCTTTCTTCTCATCAACTGCCACCGACTCTTCCATATCAACCTGATAAGCAACACATGCCACATTCCCACCAGTAGTCACTTCCTCAACTCCTATTTGCATACCCGACCAGTCAAACCTTTCATCCTGTTGAGTCACCAAAGCTTGGTTCTGACTCGCATTCTGTTGAGTCTCATTAGGTGTAGTGATAGGTACAACTGTTCGGTTTGTGTTGTTAGGAGATTGGTTTTGAATCTGGTTTTGAGTGTTTGGTTGTCTGTTTTGGTTGTTAAAGTTTCGGTTTTGGTAGTTGTTGTTATTTTGGTAAGAAACTTGGTTTTGTTGTTGACGGTTCTGGTAATTTGCATTGAAAGGGTTTCGATTACCTTGTTTAGGTGGCTGGGTGCATTCCCTTTTAAAGTGTCCTTTTTCTCCACAATTAAAACACGTAACCTTCTCCTTGTTGAAACCGTAGGTTGTGTTGGGAGAAGTTGCTAAATCAGTCCTTCCTGTTTTCTCGATGAACTCTGTTGCTCTTCTCATGATACTCGCAAAAGCCCATTGAATGTCAATGAGTTCCATCTCTTCCTTGTCTATCTGTGCGTAGTCTTCGTTGGTTAAGTTGTTGTTCCCAATCTGACTAGCAACTAATCCATTGTAGGATGAAACCATTGCTGAGACTAATGCAATGTGTTGCTGAGCAACCTCCACAGTCACATTTCCCAAGTTAGATGTATCCAAAACCACCGGTTGTTGATTAGATTTAGTAACTTGGTTTATTGGTTGTTGTGTTTGGTTAGCGGTGTAAAAACCTGCTTGTTGCATTGGGGAGATTGGTGAGATGTAAGAATTGTATTGTGGTGGTGTGTATGATGGTTGTGAGTAGGATTGTGTCAAGTAGTTGGTGGTTGGTTTTGATGATTCCATGACATTGGAAATACATGCAACATGTGGTGCAACGCTTCCTGAGCTCGAGTTACCAACTGGAACTGATGAGCCTCCAAAATACAAACTTGGATTCTGAGGAATCTGTGACCTTCTAGCTTTCCTCCTATCCTCCAACTCTTTGTTCTCCAGCTTTTCAATAAACTCTGAAATAGTCCAGAATTGATAAGCATCCTTCTCTCTTAGAACCTCCACATGCTGATCCCATTGTGGTGGTAAAGCATCTGCAAACTTATCCACCTGCTTAGTCATTGGAATCTGTACACCATAACTAGACAATTCAGACAATAAATGCATACATCTAGGAGTTAGTTCTTTTAGAGTTTCATTATTAATAAAAGAAAAATTCTCAAACTCTTTGACTAATTCTTCCATTCTCAGGCTCCTAGTCTTCTCGTTACCATCATGCTTCCTCTTAAGCTTATCCCAAAGCTGCTTTGATGTAGTACATGTCCCAAACTGATGCAACAGGTCACTTGTGATTGCCTGTGTCAGTTGAGAAAACGCCTTCTTCTCCACCACATATTTCTTCTTCTCGTCCTCAGTTAAGCTTTCCAAAGGAATCATCTCACCTGTATTCTCCAGAATCGGTGCTGTGTAACCTTTAACAATCATGCTCCAAGCCTCTGCTCCTTCTACTCCCATGCCTTCCAAATGGATCTTGAACATGGTATGCCACTGATTATACTCTTGCATATCCATGAGCTTCGGTGGCCGAGTTCCACTACCTGTAGACAAATCCTTAATCAAAGTAGAAATAGCATTAGTGGTTTGAGTATTTACCGCCGCAGCTGCTACTCCCCAGTAATCAGATTGCAGTGCCGGATGTGCTACACTTTGAGGCATCGTGCTCGTCGTTGTTATGTAGTTAAGTGGTTGTGAAGACTGTGTGTTCGTCTTTTGCGCTGCCACTGTCCATGGGTCCATCGTTTGCTGTTGTGGTTGTGTTGTTGCTGATCCCGGAGTAGTTTGAAAACGCCACATGATCACAATCTAAAAATCTCAACACTTAGAAAAATTTTCAACAAAATCCTAGGTTCGCCCGAAATTCTCTAGATTCGTCCAAAAAATCCTATGTTCGTCCAAAAATATGTTCTTTATTTTAGGGGGAGTCATTTTATCAGAAAAACCAAAAACATTGGAAAATTTTCAAAATACCTAAAAATTAGAAAAACCAAAATGATTTCCTGGATAAAAAGAGGAAATGATAGTACATCAGTGGGGATCTGGCACAGGCTAAAGAATTGTATAGAATATAATGAGACGTATGTTGATTACGTGTGATATGCTGATAGGCTTCGTAGACTAAATATTGCGTGCATTAGTGATACAAACATAACAAACTATGCGTTTGTGGCTGAACACCTCATGGACATATGGTTTTAGTACCGTAATTTCGTTTGATAGGGTATTTGTACAAAACTCGGAGGTTTAGGGTCGTTATGTTATTAGTTGTCTGGGGATAGCCTATCTGATCTTCTGCTGTAAGTCATTACGGACCTAGATCAGACAGGATATCTTTATAAAAGAGCTATATGCCAAATCCTAAAGTTACCGAATTGAGGAACTTTCTATGTTATATGATGATCAAAGATTATCTATAATATCGTATTGATCACTGATGCAAATCATGATTAATATCAGTCCTCAACCTGGTATAATGCATATGTTACTTTGCTGCATTAATTTGCTGACCTGTATACCTCTATGCATTATATCTTGTACAATTACAGACGGCGAAAGCATAATCACGCTTTACAATGAGTCTTTGTGCATTTACTTCTTGATACGGGAGTATGTCGTGTGTGTGGGAACCACAATGTGTTAGTCTAATACATCTAATTCGTATCATTCTAAAGCATTGCGTAATTGTCTGCATGTGAGCTTATGTGGACCACAATATCAGCAATTGCCGTGTCACATATTGTTTCTAATGATAATATTGAAACAGATCAACGCTGTGTTCGGATTTCTCAGAAAACTGATATGATCCTCTTACCGGAAATCACAAAATGTTTACTGCTTTCATTTACTTTCATGCATTTTACTTTGTCGCATTTTACTTTTATTGTCAAAAAGATATAAAATCCAAAAAGATTTTAGGTGTGTTTTGATAAATTTCAGAAAATCCAAAAGATTTGCATTTCTGCTTTATTTTTGATAACCGGGGATGCTTGATGGTCAATTTCTGAGATTTGATAACACCATCTGGGCTTTGTATCATTCAAAAAGTGAAAATTTGAGTTTTGGAAGTTTAACGGATTGAAAAATGTTGAACGGGATTCGAATTCGTGATTTGGCGAAATTTTCAGATTTTTCCATTTCACATTCGCCCCTTAATTGGGTCGAATGTGGAAAAATCATCACCTTCGACCGATTTTAATTTGGACGAATGTGGAATACTTCACCTTCGGGTATCATTTTCACCTTCGGGTCTTACTTTTCACCTTCGGGCCATTAATTTGGGACGAATGTGGAAAGATCTCACATTCGTCCACACCAAACGGGCGAAGGTGGCCTCTTATATATACCCCATTTCAGGTTCGAACCCCACATTCAAAATTTTTTTCAAACTTTCTTGATAACCAGACCTTGTTGCTGTGATTTCTTGTGTTTGTGCATTTCATTCCCTATACTTTACTGGTCATTTTGAGACAAATTTCACAGGTATTGGACCATTGATCAGAACTGAATCGTCGTGTTTATCTCTGGACCTAGGGTTTCAAAATTAAGGGTTTTTGAGTCTGTTTTGATGATTGCTTTTGATCGCATTTCAATCCACATCAGTTTTAGGGGGAGATATATGCATGAATTAGTGTTTAACATCGTTTAATTGATTAAATGTTTGATTGAACATAGTTAAACCTAATTCGTCTTTAAAAACTAATGTAAATTGAAATAAATGGACAATTGATGATGAACGAGTGATAATCGGCCAATATAGGACACATTTGAATCAGTTTTATGGATTAAAAACAACTTTGGCAAAAATTTAAAATTTGGGGTTTAATCTGTTTCACCTTCGGTTGATATAAACGGGCGAAAGTGAAGAAATTTGGGCGAATGTACATTCAACTGGACGAATGTGACTTTTTACTCAGAACATTTTCACATTCGACCATAATTTTTCTCATTCGACCAAATAAACTCACATTCGACCATTCTAAAATGGGCGAATGTGCAGAATGTTTTTGACCAGAATTTTTGTAATTTTTGTCGTTTTTGTATTTTGACGTGTTTCTTTGATTTTTATGTGCAGATGGCTGATCAATCCGAGAACGTTGAAGCACCAGCAGTTAATGTTGAAGTTCCAACAGAGATTACAGTTCCAGATCCAGTGCCAGAGGCAGAAACGTCTGTTCCAAGCAGTTGGCCATTTGAAAGGTCACATAACTGTTGCGCTTATCTTGGGGATGTAGAGAAGAATACGGAGTTCACCGGGATCATAGAGTTTCTGAAGAGGAGCAGAATAGTTCATGCATTAGCCACACCGACCATCATATACAAAGACATTATTGAAGATTTCTACCAAAATGCGAAGTATGACTACTGGGAGAATCAGACGATCATCAAGAGCAAGATTCAGGATATGGAGATGTTCTTGACTGAAGCTGATATTCGGGAAGCGTTACAGATAAAGTTTGAAGATAGTGAAGATCCCAGGGAGTTGTCATGGACAGAGCAGAAAGCGTATTTCTTACGAATGAAATACAAAGGTCCAATCACTGACGGATCTATGTATAAGGGGAAGCTGGGAGTGCAGTATAAGTATTTTGCACATGTTCTTATCCACATATTTGGGTGTGTGAGCGGTGGATATGATGTCATGAGAAGGAGTTTAAGTTCATTAATGGTTGCGTTGACACTCAACAAACCATTTAATGTATCAGGGATGATTCTTGATCATATGCTGGAGATGCTGAAAGGAATGAAGAACAAGAAGTTCATGTTATATCCGAGATTTCTGATGATGATCTTTGACTATAAGTATCCGATGTTGAAAAAGGATCCGACTATGATCCTAGGTCAAGATCATATGAACATCAGAACATTGATGAGAATGAAGGGTTACAAAGGTGTGCCGGATAGTGAGAAGCCACCTAACAGGAGATTATTTGGTGCTTTGGCTCGTCCGGATTACACTGATCCTGGCAAGAACAAAGCAAGGCATGATAACAGTGACTCGGACAACGATGATCCCTTAGTGTATGTTGATTCAAGCACTAAGAGGAAACGGCAAGTAGTCAATCCTGGAGCCAAAGGGAAGGGCAAGGGAAAGACTGTGGATCAGGGAAGCACTAAGCAACAAGTGGCTAGAAAGAAATCGACAGCGAAGAAAGGATCAGGTTTGGTGGACGAAGAGTCGGTAGATTCAGAAGAGACTGAGGTTGATGAGCAGTGGGATTCTGATGATGAGAATGTGAGGACCACCAAACGTAAGGCCACTATGGTTGGTGAGTCTGAATCCTTGAATAAGTCGATTGAGGAAGCTGAGAGAAGGAAGAAATCTGGTGAAGATGAGGGTCTAGGTGTTGACCTAGCAGAGTTGAGTGTTGGTGATACTGTAGTGGTCAATTTGCCTAAAAAGACAAAGAAGCAAAAGACCATGGCCAAGAAGTCAAGTATAAAAGAGCTGAGGGAGAAAGAGTCAGCTCAGTTATTGAAGGGTAAAAGATTACCTGATGCAGGAACACCATCTAAGCTATCTTCACCTGTTGCCAAGAAGCAGAAGAAAACGAAAGAGGCAGAGACTTTACCAATCGATCAATTCAATGTCGATATGGATAAAGTGCTCGAGATGTTCAGAAAGCCTCAGAAGGAGAAAGTAACTGAAGTTGAGCCATCTAGATCAAAGTCGAAGAAAGTAACTGTGGATGACGATGTCATGAAACAAGTGAATAAGAAAATGGAAGATATGATGAAGATGTTGGTTGCTCAACAGGCTGAGATTGCTAAGTTTAAGCAAAATGAGGAGAAAATGCTTCAGATCGTGGTTGCTTCAAAATCTAATCAGGATGAGATAAATGATAAGATTCAGATGTTGGAAGCTAAGAATGAAAAACTTGAAAGAAAGTGTGAAAGAAACAAGGGAAGGATCAAATTGATTAAGGCAGATAACAAAGAACTAAGGAATGAAAACAAACGCCTTGGTAATTTGATTGAAGAGCTTTATAGCAGGGCACCCCAGTTGAAAGAGGGTGAAGAAGATGAAGAAGAAGAAGAACAGAAAGTCGATTATGAAGATTCTGAATCTGAGAAAGAAGAAGATGATGATGAGGATAATGATGAATCAGAGAAAAGCGATGATGATGATGATGATGATGGTGCTGAAGGTGCTGGGAAAAAGCAAGGAGATGAGTTTAGCAGTGGAAGTGATCATGATGGAGGAGATGATACTTCCAGATTTACTTATGAGAAGAGAACACCAAAGAAGAAAGATACTGGAGAATCAAGTTCCAAGAAGAAAGGTGAGAACGTTGATTCAGATGAAAGTATTTTCTGGAATGAGAAGGTGAGATCTCTGTCTGATGATGCTAAACAGTTGTATAAGGATATGTTGGAAAAGAGAGAGTGGACCATTGAGTTCACAGGATGCTTCGCTGAAATATTCCAAACTGATGATTTAAGATATGAGTTGGAATATGAAGATCCAGATCTTGAAGAAGGGGAATTACCTGCATCTGTGGCAAAAGAAATACTAGATGGTCTTGCACAGAGGGTAGAGAAAACGTTTGAGGAGTTTATGATGGATGAATCGATTCCAGATATTCCTGAAAAGGATATTGGAAGTCATTCAGATGATGTGCAGACTCCTGAGAACAATGAAGTGGAGATGGAAGATATAACTCATGAAGAGTTCCCCCAGTACTTCAGACAAGATGATGAAAACGAAGTATTTCCTGACTTCACTGAGATACCAAATAAGTCAGCAAAACAGAAAGCTAAGAAAAGGAGTGAAGAGTTTGTGGAGAAGGTATTTGGTACTGATAAGAAAGATTCTTCTAACCAGTCTGATGAGTTGAAGAATTATTTGAAGAAATTGAAGGAAATGGATGAGAATCGACCAAAGCCTGAAGCTCAAGGTAACTTTTACAGATTTCATAATGACAAGTTCAAAGGCAGAGCTCTCGGGTGGACTTACTTAGGCAGGCTGAAATGTATTGCTGCAAAATGGGAAACCGGAATTCTGTACTTCAACAGATTCTGTGACTTGCTTACTCTACCATACTGGGCGGTTAGAGACTTATGCAGATTCCCAATGTCAGGTGCCGAAGTAAATGGATCACATGTCGGTTGGTGCGCAGATAAATTGGTTTGGGAAAGTCGTACGAGATGGAATAGGTTCAAGCCTCAATATCCCAGAAGAAGAGTGCATAGGGATATTGATCCTCAAACCAATATGAAGCGAGTTACTTTGATTTACAAAGCACCTAATGTGATGAGGAAGATATCGTTGATGCCGATGCCACAGCATTTTAGTGCTGATTTCATCTTTTGGTATTATGATTGGAGAAAGGCTGAAGCGGTGATCGTGTTGAGAGATGGAAAGGATAAATACAAGCATGTTCATGTATTTGATCCTATGTGGTTGATTAATTGCACCTTTGAAGACATCATCATGCTTTTCTTCAATCCAATCTACTTTGAACCAAACGACTTTGCTCAAGCAAGAAAATACACTCAAGTGGTTGGAGTTTGTTTTGCGTATGACATCAATGCAGGAAGCAATTTGGAGGGTAAGCTTGGTAAGACAGTGAAGATAGCTAATGTGTCTAAACCGGTGAAGAAAACATTTGAGCCTCCGATGACTACTGAGCAGAAGAAACAGCTCAGAATCAAGTTGATGAACAAGACGATGGACCAACAGAGAAAACTATCCCATCAATAGTCGAGGGGGAGTTTGTTGATGCGTTTTGCGACTAAGGATTGGATAAACAATATTAACATATGTTAGAGCTTGGCCGAAGGTAGACAAAAGGGGCGAATGTAGATAGAAGTGGGCGAAGGTAGATGGACAATGGGCGAAGGAAGATTGAATCTGACTAGAAGACACATTCGACCACTAGAAGTGGGCGAATGTGGAAAATGCTCATGTTCGACCAGTGAAAAGGGGCGAACGTGCAGTGTCTATAAATAGATTTTGTGATTTTGATTATGCAATAGAGTTGTCAGTTGTGTCTGTGTTCAGGTCAGGTTCAGAGGTTGTTTTTGAGATATTATGTGTGTGTTCTAGATTAACATAAACTGATTGTAAAAGCTTATTTGAAAGAAGTTAATCTATGAAATGATGTTGAAAATGATCTTGATTGTGTTTTGACTTGTGTTTTATCAATTTGTTCAGAACTAGGGTTTCCGCACCTGGTTTTGTGACTTGTATGATCGTATAATCCTGTTTTAGCTAAAATCTTTCGCTCACAATAGGAACGATTTAAGTATCAAATATTATAATGTTACCCAAATTGTACCCTATTATGAGACTGTTTATGCCTGTTTTATATGATAACTTTTTGAGTTATCATCTAGCAAGGGAACTTTCTATTTAGGGTGGTGATCATCACACAAGAAAGTGTTGTGCATTACCACTTCATGCCATTTAGGTGTAACGTTTGGACATTCTATTGAAAGTGACACATGAAGCTTTTTGTATAAAAATGGTGGCCGAAAGAAACACAAGGAAGGTTCCATGGTTGTAAGAAAGAACAAGACATGTAAGGGTATGTATGTGTAGTTGAGTACTTGTACACAATGTGCACATTTATGAAGCATTCTCGGCTAGTGATCATTGTTCCTTAGTTGTGAGTTGTTCATGTGTTCATATGTGTGTGTATTGTCGTGAATGATCGAGCAATGCACTAGTTTGTATGGAAACACGACGTGTTTAAAGACTCGATGACGATATCAACATGTATTAATATCTATTAGTCATGAACACATGTTATCTATGTTAACCCTTGATAATGTTTATAATTCGTATACATGTGTTAGTGAGGAATTACCACATGTTAGAGTGTGTGTTGGGTCAAAGAGGGTTGACAAGCCAGTATGAACCTTAGTCTAATATCCTCTATGCATAATTTGCTAAGTATAGAATCTACTGAAGAAGAAGAAGAAGAAGACAAAGTACTGAAGAAGCTGATACAAGTGCTGAAGAGTAAAGATCACATGTTCTGAAGATGAACCAGACAAACATCTAAAGAGCAACTACTAAAGATCAAACTTATGAAGAAATACTCATCGGAAGTTTGCCACTCATTAGCAGTTCTGATCGAAGCTTCCCACCACCCTTAACTTCATTAGTTTAATATTATATTAGTTTTTAATAGCTTTTGTAGAAGTTCCAATGCTACAGCCTGTTGTAGTAGTATTGTAATCTTTTGAATACTTCACTTGTACGTATTGATCAGTCTATAAATAGATGGGTTCATCCCTTCTATTTTAGACATCTTTGTGCAGTTAACCTTTTCTAATATATTGAGAATCATTTAAAGCATTTACTACTGTTATATTCATTAACTGTTTGATTCTCTTGTTAACTGCTTTAGTTCATTAACTGAGGGGGAGTAATAACTCCTGTTAAAAGTGAAACTTTAACTTAGAACACGTGTACTTATTCCGCTGTGCTTTTACTTTTATAAATCTTAAACAAGTGTTCATAAGAATAATCTGTGATTAAACAAGCTTTCTGATCCTACAATTGGTATCAGAGCTCTGGTTCATCTGATCAAATATCAATCTAACAAATTAAGAATCAGACGCAGGCTCTTATTGATATTCAATAAAGGATAAAAGTTCACTTTTTTTAACATCCATCACTTTAAGAAACTATTGACAAATCAATCTTCATAAAAATGGATCCTCATAATACTGGATCTGCCAATAAACCTCCTATGATGGTCAGAAATGAATACAATATCTGGCAAAGGAGGATGGCACATACTTTATCACAACAAAATACTGGCTGTTGGAAGTCTGTCATGTATGGACCCTATAAACCAGTAATAACAGATCCAGAAACTAAAGTTGACAGATCAAAAGAACCAAGAGACTACACTGATGAAGATTTCCTAAAACTTGAGCTAGATGCTAAGGCATTCTCTATGTTGGCAATGGCTCTCCCAAACGAAATATATGCTGGGATTGCCTTACAGAACAGTTTGGAGGAACTGATGAGGTGATTGCCAACACTAGAGAAATTCTGGCTCAATAATATGAAACTTTTACTCATGTTAATAGAGAAACTTTGACACGACAATTTGAAAGATTTTCTTCTTTAATAACTGAGTTAAAATTAAATGTTCAGACCTACACAAACGCATCTATGTTGCATAGATTTTTAAGGCCTTTACTAGAAAAATGGGAAACTTATTCTATAGTCCTCAGATCAGGACCAGATTTTGACTCCCTTTCACTCACAAAATTACATGGGAGATTACTCACTTTTGAGAGCGAAATCAATCAAAACAAAAAGTTGCAAAATTCTGGTAAAAATGCTGATGACTATATTCCAGGTAGTACAACACTTTTGGGACAAGACTCACCAACTTGTTCAAATGATTTTGGATCTTTTGGTCACATTGACATAACTGCTGGGATCTCATCAGAAAGATCATATCCAGCTTATGAAAATGAAGAAAATATTCAAACTACTGATAACATGTGTTTCATTCTTGATGATTTAAAAAATTTCAGTAGTGATGACTTAGAAAAAATGGACATACTGCACCAACTGGCCATGTTAAACAAAAAAACTAATAAATTTTATAAAAGGTCAAGAAGGAAATTTTCAGAACTGAATAATCAAACAAAAGTTGGTTTTGAAAAATCAAAATTGAGATGTCACAAGTGTCAGGAGTTGGGACACTTTGCTAGAGAGTGTAGAAGCTCTAGCTATAACCAACCTCAGTCAGGAAATCAAGCTAACCCTAGTTATAATATGAATATAGGAACACAAGGAAGTGCTCATTTTGTACAGGCACAAGCTCCACAAATCCAATATGTGCCTCAAATACAATAAGTTCAGATGCCTGCTCAACAACAGGGCCAACAACAAATGCCTTCCATTCCTGCTGCCCAACCTCCACAAGCTCAACAACCCACTCAACAACGTTTATTTACTTCTGGGCATGTTGACTGGAGTAGTCTTCCCTATGACACTACTGAATGCAGTCAACAATGTAAGACCCTACCCATAATCCGGGTAATTAAGCGTTAATATACTTGGTTTGGAGTTAAAAATCTAAAACCTTTCATAATTTACTTTAAAGCATTAACATCTAGTCACTACACGGTTTAGTACAACATAATAGATTAAAGTTAATACTTAGCAGATTGCCAAAATAACCAAGTGTCTTAAGATTTCATCAAAACATTTCGGAAACAGACGAGTTAAGCATGTTCGGTTCTTCAATACGTCTCGATCATCATTCGGTTCATGCAACGAAGTACCTAAGGGTTTATCACAGTTAGACAACCCATAAATATGTTATTATGATCGAATTCAGATGCAAAATACAAAAAAAAAATGAATTTTGGTTGATTTGGCATATCCTACGCCATTTTTGGTGTATCCTACGCCAATGGCGTAGGGAGAGGGCATCTGGTGGCGTAGGGCAGAAGAAATCAGCGTAGGCACTCTGACGTTGGCGTATCCTACGCCAAAATTAGCGTATCCTATGCCATTGGCGTAGGCAACACCAAAAATGGCGTAGGCTACACCAAATCCTGACAAGGTACAAAATGTTTCAGCACCAAGCTGCCCCTTTTGGGTCAGTCTAAAACTACTCACGGGGCTTCCACGGACACGTTTAAAGGTTCTCGTGCGTAATACAAACATGATTATATGTATATTTTAATTCCTTGTTCGGTTTCTAACCCAAGAACCCTAAATTATATGTCCATCAATATGTTGACCCGCTAACTTTTGCATACATCCAAAGTTTTAAGATTTTATGATTTCCAAGGCCTAGTGATGATTTTTCTATGCTTTTCAAGCCTCAACTCGACTAGGTGACCTCTGCCCAAGTCATTTATACCGTGTTTGCGATGCCTCGTGTCCATGGACACATGTGCCATTTCTCTCGGTCTTGTTCGCTCGGTCTCTATGACTTGCAACGTGATCTAAACACGATGTTTTCTTATAACCCTTGGAAATCACAATCTCATTTCATCTAAAAGATATACCCATGATTTATACACCCAACATGAGCATATATGTATATATATATCCTACAAAGTCATAGATATGACTTACCTTGGCTCGCGCCCTTTTTGCTTTTAGACTAGCTTGAGGTAGATAACATAGAGTCTATGAATACACTCAAGCAACTAGCACAAATTCGTTACCGGCTTAATGTTAACTCTTGGCCTAAGCTATTGTCTATCTAGCATTTTACCCAATTGACCCGATAGTCTAATTGGGATATTAACAACCAAAATCTAAGGCCATCTTCTATGAATCGTGTATCTTATTTATGCTTCTTTTTGTGACATTTCAATGTCTAATTCCCAAATGCATATACAAAGGTATAATTAAGCATATAAACATACTAGAGACTTATTAAGAATTAAGTCATCGAGTGACTTACCTTATGCATGCTTCTTCTTTACCTCAACCCGAGATTCCTTGGCTATCCATAGTTTCTTGTATTCGCACCTATGAGGTGAATGACCACTTAGGTTGTTAGAACCTACTCTTTACTTGTCTATACACATTTTTGGTCGTGATTTACCAATATACAAGTTCTCAACAAATCATTTATGCCCGAGTAAAATCGAGTTATCATTGAGGCATTTTATCAAACACTTGGTATGCGTGATTTTCCTAACTTTAATTTTAGGACTTGAGGACCTCTTGGGTCAATATTTGATCAAGATTATCAATACTAGCATTCCTATAAACATTTTAATCATAGTTTATAAATAGTATTTCATGATTTAAAGGTGGTTCCTACCAATCCACCAAAAGCCCAATTTTTTCCTAACATGAACTACAAGGTTATAACCTTCTCACAAGGATTTTGTTTAACACACACAAATTAACATGTATTATGATTCTCTTATACAAGATTAACCATTACAAGTCCTTAATTCACGTTTTTATAACCACCCATGATTTTCATCATACCCAAGCATCAACATACCCTCAAATTTAGTCAAATAAAATGTTACCTTTATGTGTATTATGCTTGGATGATTCATTTTAGGGCTAATGCATTCAAACGCCTTTTGAATTGACCTTGAATTGAGCTTGTTCTTGAGTTTCTTGGTTAAGTGTGTGTTTTAGTGTGTGTGTTTTGATAGAGATCGATCTCCTGATAATGGAGGTGGTCTCTATATTATTATTTTTATTAACCAAACTCAAGTTTGTTTATTTGGCAAATATGGCCCCTCCCATCTTTTGTCAAGTATTCTCTAGTTTTTTTTGAACATAAGTATTCTCTAGTTAAAAGCCCTTGTGCTTATATTATCATAATATACGGTTTAGAAATTTTGGGGTGTTACAAACAAAGTATTTGACATCAATTGGGGAGAACCAGATAATGGCAGAAAGAATTTTACCTTAATGGCTTTTGAGGGATGCTCCTCTAATTCTGCCTTATCACAGGTATCAAAAGAATCTCTTTTAAAGCTTTGCTCAAAATCATGCAAAGAATCTTTTGCTTTAATAAGAGAAACCAATGTGCATCTACAATGCAAAGCCAATGACTCAGAAAGAAAATACACTCAAATGAAATGTGATTTAGAAAGAAACCTTGCATCAAAGACAAAAGAAATTTCTAATTTATCAAATAATGTTATTGAAACCCAAGCACAAATAAAAAGCATGATAGAAAACCTAGGTAATGTCAGAAAAGAGCTTGCTGACACCGAGGTTAACTGTGAAAATTAGGTTGAGTCATGTAGAGGTTACCAAATGCTGATTAGCAAACAAACTGCATCAAATGTTAAGTTTGGTATAGGGTATAACCACAAAGAATCACCAACTGATTTTACTCCCAAAACTGTTGATGATGGGAGTAAAATAGTTCAAAATCAAACTTCTGATATGAAAGAATGCACATCTTTTCATCAGAACTTTCTCAAAAACACAAATGAAAGTTCTGCAGAAGTTAAATCTGCTGACATTAAGTCATCACTAGTTTCATCTACATCATGAGTTGAGACCCGGAAAACTGCTGATGACCTAATTCAAAATACTGAAACTGTCAGTACTTTGCCTTCCAAAACTCCTGAAAATTAAAAATTAAAAGGAAAGGCAAAACCATATAAAGTATGTGGTCTCTTTAACGACATAAAAGAATTTTGCACATATAGAAAAGGAAATCAGTACAATAAGAAGATTTAACAACTGGTTGTGGGAAAACAAATCAAACAAGATTTTGAAAACACTTTCTATCCCAGCGAACAACAACCAAGTAACACCTTTTCTCAGAAAAAGACTAAATCTCAACCAAAGAATTTTTCTCAAAATTCTTCTTCAGAAGTTAGACCCAAACATTCAGCAGTTTCACAAACTGCCGAGGTTAAAGATGTAATGAATATGGTCAAACTTCTGATGACCAAAGTTGATGGTGGACCTCAAAAAGACTCCACCATTGAGCTCAAAAGCAAGTCCATGGCTAAAATGACATGGATTTCTAAAAATGGTCCTTAACAAACTGCTCCACCTCCAGTTCTCAAGAGTAAACCCAAAGCCAAAATGGCTTGGGATCCTAAAACTAACTAATCTACTCTTTGCGTAGAGGGTCTCTAGAGGTCTAAACAACATTTGGTATGTTGATAGTGGAGGCTCAATGCACATGACAGGATGCAGGGACCTGATCAATAATTTCATAAGCCAAAGAGAAGGATTTGTGTCCTTTAGGGACAATGCTAAGGGATATGTTCTAGGCTATGGCAATGTATCCTCTGGTAAAGTGCAGTTTGATAAGGTCAATCTGGTTGAAAACTTGGAATACAACTTGCTGAGTGTCTCTCAAATGTGTGATAAAGGATATTCTTCCTTTTTCACCAAAACTGCATGCAAGATTATATCACCAGAAGGCCAGAGTTTGATAGAGACGATTATAGAAGATCATACTTTGTTAGTTGCCAAAAGATGTGGCAATGTCTATGCAATGGACATTGAAAAGGACAAGGTATTGAACAACACTGTCTGTTTCTTCTCAAACGCATCAACTTCAGAAACAGACATTTGGCATAGGAGAATTGGCCATGTGAACTTTAAAACCATAAATAAAGTCACTAAAATGGGCTTGGTCAGAGGACTACCCTTGATGGAATACCAGTGTAAAGAACAATGTGTTTTCTGTCTTAATGGAAAGCATTATAAGTCCTCATATAAGTCTATTGAAGAATAAAAAACAACTGAATATCTTCAACTACTCCATATGGACTTATTTGGGCCCATCAAAATCATGAGCCTTGGTAAGAAGAAGTACTGCTTGGTCATCATTGATGACTACTCAAGATTCACATGGGTCTTCTTCTTATTTTCCAAGGATGAGGCAGCTGATATTATCAAATTCTTCATTCTACAAGTAGAGAAACAGTATTCTCTCTTTGTCAAAGTCATAAGAAGTGACAATGGGACAGAGTTTAGGAACAAAAATCTGGATGATTTCTGCCTGTCTAAAAGGATTGTTAGACAGTTCAGCATTCCCAGAACTCCTGAACAAAATGGTGTGGTAGAAAGGAAGAATAGAACATTAATTGAAGCAACAAGAACATTGTTAGCTGATTCAGGCCTACCTCTTTATTTCTGGGCTGAAGCAGTCAACACAGGTTGTTATGTTCAAAATAGAGTCCTTGTCAAGAAAAGACATTCCAAAACTACTTGTGATCTTCTTCATAGCATCAAGCCCCTTATCTCCTTTTTCAGGGCCTTTGGATGTCAATGCTTTATCCTGAACATCAAAGACTCTATTTCAAAATTTGCTAGTAAAGTTGATTCAGTTTACTTTCTTGCTTATTCTTCCACAAGAAAAGCCTACAAGGTTTTTAATTCCAGAACAAAGATAGTTGAAGAAACACTAAATATTAAGTTTAATGAGTCAAAACACACACTCATTCCAGCACATCATGTTGAACTCTTTGATCTTGACAGTTTTAATTTCGGACATGAGAAGACTGACATCACTTCATCTAAACCCACTTATTATGGTGATCAAGGGTTTGATGATGGTCCTCCATCATGGACTCCAAATGCAGTCAAATCAACTCCTAAACCATTAGAAGATTCACAAACTTCTGATTTAACAAACCAAACAACTACTGATATACCCCAAACTTCTGATTCAGTTCCCAAAACTGCTGAAGCTGTACAAACAGCTGAATCAGACATCATTGTCCTCAGTGGTTTGTTTGAAGAAGTTCTAGAGCCCACTCCCATAGCACAAGAACTACAATTGATTGAACACAAAGATCATCCATTGGACCAAATCATGGGTGATATTGTTGTAGGGGGTACTTACAAGAAACCAGCTCTCCAACTTCTGCTTTTTCTCAGCATTCATTTAACAGTTGGAACCAAAGAAGTACCAGGAATCCCTCAAAGATAACAGTTGAGTTGAAGCTATGCAGGATGAGTTGCTACAATTAAAAAAGCAACAGGTCTGGGAAATTTGTCTCTTGCCTCCTAACAAGCTACCAATTGGCACAAAATGGGTTTTCAGGAACAAACAAGATGAGTCTGGTTTAATCATCAAGAACAAGGAAACACTGGTGGTTCAAGGTTTCTCACAAGAAGAAGGAATTGATTATGATGAAACTTCTGCTCCAGTTACAAGGCTTGAAGCCATCAGGTTATTCTTGACTTTTGCTATTTCAACAAAATTAAAGTTTTTCAAATGGATGTAAAGAGTGCATTTTTATATAGCAAAATAAAAGAGGAAGTGTATGTTTGTCAACCACTTGGGTTTGAGGATCTTGCTCATCCCAATTGAGTGTACAAACTTGACAAGGCTCTATATGGGCTAAAACAAGCTCCCAGAGCCTAGTATGATACACTTTCAACATTTTTACTCAAAAATCACTTCACAAGAGGCTCCATTGATAAAACTCTTTTCATTAAACATGTTGGAAATCACATCCTCCTTGTTCAAATTTATGTTGATGATATCATTTTTGGTTCAACCAATGCAAAACTGTGTGAAAAATTTAAGAAACTCATGCAATCAAAATTTGAGATGAGTACCGTGGGAGAACTACAGTACTTTCTAGGACTGCAGATACAACAACAAGCAAATGGAACTTTTATACATCAATCTAGATATGTTAAACAATTATTGAATAAATTTTCTTTACAAGACTGAAAATCGTGTTCCACTCCCATGAGTCCAACCACATAAGTTGAACCAGATGATCAAGGAAAACAGGTTGACCAAACCACTTATAGATGTATGATAGGTTCCCTTCTTTACCTAACTGCTTCTAGATCAGATATTATGTTTTCAACATATGTTTGTGCTAGATATCAATCAGCTCCTAGCGAATTACACCTTATGGCAGTCAAAAGAATTTTCAGATATCTGAAATGAACTCCTAATCTAGGTATTGGTATCCTGCTATCAGCAGTACTAGATTGATAGCCTTTTCAGATAGTGACTACTATGCAGGATGTAAAATGTCAAGAAAATCAACATCTGGTGGATGTCAATTCATTGGAAACTGTCTGGTGTCATGGCAATCAAAGAAGCAAACATATGTGGAAACATCAACAGCTGAAGCAGAGTATATTGCAGCTGCAAGCTGTACTTCACAGATACAATGGCTTCAAAATAAATTACTTGATTATGGAATCAACGAAACCAAGACAACATTGCTCCTAGACAGTACCTCAGCCATTAGCATCATTCAAAACCCTGTGCAGTTTTCAAAGACAAAGCATATTGAAATTAGGTATCATTTCATCAGGGATTGCTTTGAAAAAGGCAAGATTGAGGTCAAATATGTGTCAAGAGCAAATCAAATTGCTGATACTTTCACAAAACCTCTTGACACAACAACCTTTCAGAGGTTAGTATCCATGCTTGGGATGCTAAACTTGGAGTAATTTTTGTAAGTGTTTTCATTTTTCTGCACATATTTCACTTTCACTTATTTTTGTTACTCATCTCTCACAAAACCTCTGATGACCATAAAGAGAGAAAGCACTGATATACAAAACATCAGTATGGGAATATTTTCTAAATTGGGTGTTTTCAAAACAAAAACTCATCAGTTGTTCAAAACTACTGAAGAGTAAATAGGAAACTACTAATGAACAATTTGTTCATCAGAAGATTTAAACAAAAGGGCAAATCATTCTTTTCCTATTTCAGAAGTTTGACCTATGGCGGTTATAAACTTCTGAAAACCCCTCTTTTCATACTTATCGTTTCAAAAACAAAAGTTCCCTATCTCAAACTCTCTCTAAAACCTGCAACTGTTCTATCAAAAAGCACCATGGCTCTCGTTCTTAAACATGGACACAACCTAAGAGGCTACTTCACTAAAGATTCAGTCTGGTCCCAATATGACGAAATCATGGATTTAGTAGTAAAATCACAATATGACACGGCGTTCACCATTGACCCACCAATCCACCCTGAAACTCTAAATGAGTTCTGGGCAAACGCTAAGGCTGTTACCGTTAATGGTAAAGTCATTTCCCTGAAGACGGTGATCAAAGGGAAAGTGATGGCAATCACACCAGAAACCCTGGGAATCAGATTAGGTCTGAATGATGCTGAAGCCCTATAACAAATTCCCAATGGAACCATTCAATTAACCATGACTGAGTGTGGTTACCAAGGTACTCTGTCACATGCTACCATTTATAAGAAATTTTTTGATCCAAAATACAAACTTTTGTTTCATTATATAATCATGTGTTTGAGTCCAAAAACTGGATCATATGCCCTCAACTTTACTACCTATTTTCCATTCCATTGTGAATGAAACTACTTTCAGGCGGTCATCATATTTCTTTAATGAGTTGGTGTTGCATCACCAAAATGATAAAAATAAATTTTTTTTGTATCCAAGGTTCATAATGCAATGTATTATCAAAGAACTTGGTCAAGAAATACTTGTGGGTGAGGCAACAAAGTTAAATCCTTTGACCTCAACCTCACCATGATGGTTTGGTCATTACTTTATATATTGCTAACCATTTTGTTCGCAGGATATTGATAGATGGAGAGAGTTCAGTCAATATAATACAGCTGGAATCCCTCAAAAGAATGAACATCCCTGAAACCGAGATAGTGGCTAGATCATCTATCTTGGTTGGGTTCAGTGGAGAAACGAAGAGCACAGTTCGGGATATTAAACTGCCTGTATATGTCGAGGGGTTAAACTCTATCCAAAGATTTTGTTTGATAGATTCATTATCCAGTTACAACGTTATCCTAGGGAGACCTTAGATACATGACATGAAAGCAGTTCCTTCAACGTATCACCAATGTGTTAAGCTACCAACTCCATGGGGAGTTGTCAAAGTCAACAATGATCAACATGAGGCCAAGGATTGCTACACGACGTCGATGGAGGCTTCATCAAGACAAGCATAGCAATAACAACAGGATGTACAGTGTCATCCTCAGGATGCTAAAGCACATCCTGACCAGGATGTAAAGGCAGTATGCCTTGACGTAGATAACAAGGATATCACTGTGCAAATTGGTATGAATATCCCTATTGATATTGAATGATCTCTAATCTCGTTTTTAACATGCAGGATGTCGACATTTGCTTGGAAACATGAAGATATGACTGGTATCTCCAAGGATGTCATCACTCATAAGCTTGGAATCGATAAGATCTTCAAGCCCATCCAACAAAAGCGAAGGAAATTTGCACCTGAAAGGAATGCCATCATACAAGAAGAAGTGAATAGATTGCTGAAATCCAAGATGATAAGGGAGGTCAAATTTCCAGAATGGCTAGCCAATGTAGTCGTAGTGCAAAAGAAGAATGGAAAATGGAGAGTATGTGTAGATTACACGGATCTCAATAAGGCTTGTCCTAAAGACCCATTTCCACTCCCAAACATCGACTCAATGGTGAATGCCACAACTGGCCATGAAATGTTGACTTTCATGGATGCATCTTCAGGATTTCAACAAATCTAGATGGAACCAGACGACCAAGAAGATACTGCATTCATGACCTCATCAGGTATTTATTGTTATGTTGTTATGCCTTTTGGACTAAGGAATGCAGGTGCAACATACCAAAGGTTGGTCAACATGATGTTCAAAGAAAAGATTGGGGACACAATGTAAGTCTACATCGATGATATGGTAGTAAAATCCAAGAAAACAGAAGACAATCTTCAGGATCTCAAAGGAGCCTTTGACATCCTAGATGCTTATAATATGAAGTTGAATCCTGCCAAATGAAACTCTGGAGTTGGTGCTGGCAAGTTTCTTGGATACTTAGTAACCAAAAGAGGAATTAAAGCCAGTCCAGAACAAGTTAAAGCCAACCTTGATCTCAAATCTCCAACAAATGTCAAGGATGTACAAAGGAGTTCTATGACATCATGAAAAAGAACAATAAATTCGACTGGGGACAAAAGCATGAAGAAGCATTAAAGAAGCTGAAGAAGTATCTTGCAACAGCTCCACTCCTTATGAAACCTGAGGATGGCGAACCCCTCAAGCTATACCTCGCAGTTTCTGGGAATGCAATAAGTGCAGTTTTGGTAAAAGACTTCGAAGGACAACAACATCCTGTCTATTATGTAAGTAAAAGTTTATTGGATGCTGAAACCAGGTATTCTCATCTTGAAAAACTTATTTTAGCTCTGATGATGGCATCTACCAAGTTAAGGCACTATTTTGAAACACATAGGATACATGTTCAAACTAATTACCCTATAAAAATGTTCTTAGAAAACCAGAAATGTCAGGAAGAATGGCAAAATGGTCAGTGAAATTAAGTGCTTTTGACTTGGTATATGAACCTAGAAATGCAATCAAATCACAGGCTCTAGCTGATTTTGTGGCTGATTTTAGTAGTGACATCCTAAGTGAACTAGAAAAAGAAGTACAACAACTAAATGAAAACTTGGAAAAATGGATTCTATATACTGATGGTGCTTCGAATATGAGGGGTACTAGGTTAGGATTACTACTAAAATCGCCACATGGGGACATAATACCCCATGCAATTAGATGTGCATTTCAAACAACCAATAATGAAGTTGAATATGAAGCTCTCATTGCTGGTTTACAACTTGCTAAGGATATGCATGTTTCAAATTTAGAAGTATTTGTTGATTCCTTGTTAATTACTAACCATTTTAACGGATCTTATGCAGTAAAAGGTAAAAAATTAGTTGAATATCTTGAAATAGTCAAGAAATTAACAACTTGTTATGCAAAATTTACATTAACACAGGTACCCAGGGAAGAAAATTTTGAGGCTGATGCCTTGGCAAACTTAGGATCTTCTCTGAATTTACCAGAAGGATCCAAAATCTCTATCATCCACATCTTGAAGCCAGCAACTATAGAGCTGCATCCTGAGGATAATATTGTGCATCTTGAAGATGGCACTGTTCTTGCTACCCAAGATCGAGATGATACATCCTGGATGACTCCTATCATAGACTATCTTGAGGATGATAACATCCCCGATAGAGAACATTCTAGAGCTTTTAGGATGAAGGTATCCAAATTTGTTATTATAAACAATAAATTCTATAGAAAATCTCTTGCAGGTCCATATTTAAGATATCTCAACAAGGAAGAAGCAAAGGAAGTTCTCAAAGATATCCATGAAGGAGATTGTGGAAATCACACAGGAGGGAGAGCTCTACATTCAAAGATTTTAAGGACAGGATACTACTGGCCAACCATGAAGAAGGATGCCATGCAATATTCTAAAAAATGTGATGCATGCCAAAGACATAGCCACATCCTACACCAACCTGCTGAACCATTGCATCCCATCATCTCACCATGGCCTTTCATGAAATGAGGAATGGACATAGTGGGAAAATTACCCAAAGCTCCTGGTGGAAAGGTATTTATGTTGGTCATGACTGATTATTTTTCAAAATGGATCGAGACCGAAGCATTTGTACATGTCAGAGATAAAGAAGTGGTGTCCTTCATCAAGAGAAACATCCTTACAAGATTTGGTGTACCAGCTGATATCATATGTGACAATGGATCTCAATTCATTAGCAACAGAACAACTAATTTTTATGAAAGTTCCATCCTCAAGCTAATGGACAAGCAGAATCTTCCAACAAGATCATCGTCAACAACTTGAAAAAAAAAAGTTTGGAGAAAAGAAAGGAAAATGGGCAGAAGAGCTTCCATTTGTACTTTGGGCAGATAGCACCACATCTAAGAATGCAACTGGACAAACACCTTTTTCCTTGGTGTTTGGAACAGAGGCAATGCTTCCAATAGAAATGGTAATGCCTACGGCAAGAAGACACCTTCAGGATGCAACTACCAATTCAGAAGTATTGCTTCAAGATCTTGAAACAGTGGATTAGCTTAGGGATGCAGCCAGATTGAGGATGGCAGCTTATCAACAAAGGATAGCCAAAGCCTACAACAAGAATATAAGGATAAGAAGATTCAAAGTGGGAGATTTGGTCTTAAGAAAAGCCTTCCAAAATACAACCAAGCCAAGTGATGGGAAGTTAGCTCCTAAATGGGAAGGACCCTACTCAATCGATTCTGAGGCTGGAAAATGAGCGTATTGGCTCTCGACTATGGAAGGTGAAATTCTACCAAGATCTTGGAATGCATTTCACTTAAAATACTATCATATGTGAAGACTCATGTGACTGGTCTATCTGGAAGAGAAACCATGGTTCGGATTACTGGTAAATCATCTCCATATGCAGGTATCTCTGTCCATTTTATTTTGATTATTTTGTCGATATTACAACTAAACATAGTCTAGAAATAGTCCATCCTGGGAATTTTTCAGGTCTATACTGAAGATGGAACATTGAAGACTAGAGGGTCGGCCCCCTCTCATACGTTAAGGTGTCCGACACCTTCCTAAGGTATGAAGGTTTTCACCTTTCACATTGGGTTAGCAACCCCGCCTGGAGCGCACGTATTCATGTATATCTTCAAGATGGTGGGAACAGTTCATGTAAAAGTGGCTAACAATTTCATCATTTTTGGAATATACATTGAATCCCTAAGGTTTAGACATTTTTCAAAGTCTCTTTCTCGTATTTGGCCTAGTCGCCAGTGGCCTTGACGCCAGTTATATTTGGCCTTGATGCCAGTTATTGTCAAGATGCTGCATTAGGCCTTGTCACCAGTTATTTCTAAAGTTCATCATTATGGGCATGACCCCAGTTATACAAGGCTTTATCGCCAGTATAACAACTAAGTTTACCTTTTTACAGGTTATTATTAAAAGTTTTAATCTTTTCTTGAAAAGGGAAAAAGACTCTAAGTCTATTTGAAAGAAACATCACTGGGGACATCCTCAGGATGGCAAAGACTATTCTAAGGATGTCAAAGGAAAAAGAACTGGGGACATCCTCAGAATGATGAAGATTATCCTAAGAATGTAGCAAGGACCGGGGACATCTCCAAGATGTCATTAAAAACTTTGAAGACCAATCAAGAGATGAAGGTATAAATTCATTTCGTTCTTTATCACTTATCATTTGGTAATGGATGCAGTATAACAAAGGAACATAAGGATGTAGCGTCAAAACAGATTACCGTTTCATTTCGTTTAAAAGTTAAAATTGACGTCAACCCATGGCTTCATCCCAAACCAGGACCCATCCACCAGGGGTCAACATCTAAGGTCAAGTTCAGGTCAAAGATTTGGGGTTCATCTTGAAAACCAAGATCCCTCCACCCCAAGTCTTCCATTGTTCATACATACAAAAAGTAAATTGTTTAACCACAAACAACCATCATAAAAACAAAACATACTAAAAAAGTGGGCTCCAGCTTAGTCATCACATCCTTCATCGCCCACTTGGAGTTCCTTCACCACCTTAGCCACCCTAGCTTCAGCCTCCCTGATCTCAGCATCCTTAGACTGTTGGATATATAGGATGTCCGATGTAATTAAAAGTCGAGGTCAATGTAACCCGACCCGGTACGATCCAAAGAGTTACACGTTGGTACACGAATCAGATAAGTTCATGATTAGATTGATTATTATTTATGAAATAATAATTGTTTTGGACTTGAGGGACTTAATATTAATAAGATTAATATTAAGGAGTATTAAGATATTTAGCAAGGGGGCTAGATGTAAGTTATTGTTTTATAAAAGGAGGGTTAAGGAGTAAACCCTAATCACACCTTTCATAAAAAGAATCAACCCTTGCCTCCTCTTGTCCAATTTGCGGCCGCCCCCTTTGAAGAAAAAGGCGCCGCCTCTTTTTCTTCTTGGTCCGGCGATCAACCACCACAAACCACCACCTTCTTCTTGCAAGTATTGCTTCCCGGTTGGTTCGTGCACGCTGTGAACTTCCTACTAGCGTGGATTCGTTGTAACCCGCGTGTTACAATTCCGGTGTAGTCGTCAAAGGTTGATTACTAAACCCCCTATGGTTGTTTAATAATTTATTTGTTTATACGCGTTTAACTGAGATCCTGATTGGGAATATTTTATTAATCGGATTAATAAAATTAACTAACAATATATATATATATATATATATATAAATCGGCCATTATATATAATGTATATATAACCCGGTTTTGTTAAATATATAAACCGCTTCCGCTTCGTATACGATACCATGATTCCCAACAGTGGTATCAGAGTCACGGTTACGCGCGTATAGATGGTAAAATTATAATTTTGATCTATGTTTTATTTGTCAAAAATTTATTTTTTTTGACAAAAGATCAAAAGCCTTTTGTTGTTCATGGATTGTGATGTGAATCGAGCCCTAGGTATTTTGACCCTTGTCATGGTTGTGTTTGTGATGTTTTATTTTTTTATTGATTTGTATTTTTTTATTACGAATATTGGATTCGGTGTAATAGATAGGATTAGAATAGATTTGTTTTATTTGTATTTCAAATTTATTTGTAATCCTACAAGTACAAGATCAAGACAAAGATAAAAAGACGAACAGGTTCCATGAAGATAGAGATCTCGGGTCAAGTGGGAGCTATATCAAAATAGTTTTGAAACCCTTTTGACTAGTTCGTTTCGTTTCTGGCTAAAACGAAACGGACAACCTATTAGGGGCTCGATTCGTTTAATTTTATTATTATGTTTTGTGGTTGTGGTTTATTTATTGTAAATAATTTAGATAACCCAAGATAAATAAATTTTCACAATCATGGCAACGGTTTTATTAAAACAAGTTTTATAAAAACCGAAAAGCATATTTAATAAAAGGATTTTTTTTAATATTAAAACAAGTCCATTCGCGATAATACGACCCACGTAGTTTAAATAGGGTATTTAAAACTATACCGTGTCGAGTGTTGAAAGGAGTTTCAATTATCACAAACAATATAAAATTGGATTTTATAAACTATTGTGTGACTCACATCATGCTAACGAGTCATTTAATGTATTTATGGTAAATATTAAAATTAAATCCCAATTTTAAATTGATGTTTCATGCCACCCTTAACGAGTTAACACTCCATTCTATATCGAACCCAAATGTTAGTGCTGACCCTGCATCTGGGCATTGATCATGAGTGAAGGTAATCATCGCGGTTCCTGTGTAATATAGGCCGGTGTTACAGTTAACAGTAAATGACCAAACATCGCTTGTTAGACAAGTAGGCATAGTTGGGGTTAAACATACATCGCTTTTAGCGATAACCCCAAAAAGGAGAGTTGTGTAGTGGACACAATTAACAATCGTTGTTTACCTACCTAATCATGCCAGTGGACAGTGCTAAGCCAGTTCATTGTGTATTGATGAATCGGGATCTCATCCTAATTAATTTTGCTTTTTGGGTCATAAAATAATTAGGATACTTAAAACATGAAATACTAATACATTAATTTTTAACTTTGTAGATGTCAACTAAAACAATTCCACCTCCCATTTCTCTCTCAAGTCCATCTTAGAGAAGGACAAACTGAACCACTCCAACTTCATGGACTGTCACCGGAACTTGAAAATTGTTCTCAAAGCGGAGAACAAATTGTATGTTCTTGAAGAACCAGTCCCTGATGAACCCATAAATCCCAAGAGTGAGCTTTATAAAACATGGGCTAAGAATTTTGATGACTCTTTGAAAGTCTCATGTCTGATGCTGGCTTCCATGATCCCTGAACTTCAAAGGACCATGGAGGACATGGATGCATACGACATGAATCAGCATCTGATGGAAATGTTCCAACAAAATGCTCGCCATGAGAGGTTTGATGTGATGCAATCACTTATAACCACTCGTATGCAAGAGGGTTCACCAGTTGGCACTCATGTGCTAAAAATGAAGGCATATGTTGATCACTTGGCTCGTCTGGAATCCCCCTTGAGCGATGAGTTAGCTGGGGATATCATCCTGAACTCATTGACCAAGTCATATGACCAGTTCATTATGAACTATAATATGAATGGGATGGAGAAGACACTTGCAGAACTGCATCAGATGCTCAAAACTGCTGAGGTAAACATACCTGGCAAAACTGCACCAATGCTAATGATCAGGGAGGGTCAGATTAAGAAACCTAAAACCAAGAAGAGGGACTATCAAGGCAAAGGGAAGGGAAAGGGCAAAGCTGTTGCCAACAAGAAACCTTTGAAAGATGCCAAATGTTTTCATTGTGATGAAACTAGGCACTGGAAAAGAAACTATGCTAAGTATTTAGCTGAACTGAAGCAAGCCAAGGCTTCTGGAGGAGAGTCCTCAGGTATATATGTTATTGAAATCTTTGTTTTTTCTAGCAAAACATGGGTGTTTGACACAGGATGTGGTTTCCACATTTGTAATGTTTTGCAGGGACTAAGAAAGATTAGAAAGCTGAAACAAGGTGACTTGGAGGTCCATGTTGGCAATGGACAAAGAGTTGCAGTGAAGGCAATAGGAGAATATGTTCTTTTACTTCCTTCTGGTTTAGAACTTGTTTTGAACAATGTTTATTACATTCCTAGTGTGACTAGAAATATTGTTTCATTTCATGCTTTGCGTAGACAAGGTTTTGATTATCGATTTAATGGTGAATTTATTTCTTCTTATTTTAACGATGTATTTTACTTTGATGCAAAGCCCAACAATGGGATCTATGAGATAGAAATCCAAAACGATAACATATTATGCAATATCTCCCATAAACGTAATAAGTTGGACTTTAATGATACGTATATGTGGCATTGTAGACTTGGTCACATAAGTGAGAATCGTGTTAAACAACTCAAAACCGCAGGAATCCTGGATTCCAAAGGTTCAGAGTCGTTTGGAAAATGTGAATCATGCTTAAGTGGAAAGTTAACAAAAGCACCTTTTTCAAATGTTGGAGAAAGAGCCAATGATCTGTTGGGACTTGTACATACAGATGTATGTGGTCCATTCAGAACAATGTCAAGACATGGAGAAAGATACTTTGTTACATTTACTGATGATTTCAGTAGATATGGTTATGTTTATCTTATGAAGCATAAACATGAAACTCTTGAAAAGTTCAAGGAGTACCAAAACGAAGTAGAAAATCAGCTAAATAGAACTATTAAAATGCTTCGATCAGATCGAGGCGGTGAATATCTTAGTCAGGAATTCATCGACCATCTAAAGGATTGTGGAATAGTTTCACAACTCACTCCACCTGGAACACCGCAACATAATGGTGTGTCTGAGCGGAGAAATCAAACTCTATTAGATATGATTCGATCAATGATGTGTCGAACAAACCTTCCAAAATCCTTTTGGAGTTATGTTTTGGAGACTGCCGCAAGACTTGTGAATATAGCTCCAACGAAAAAGGTTAATAAAACGCCTTATGAGATATGGCATGGAAAGAAACCTCATGTATCCTACCTTAAAGTCTGGGGATGTAATGCTTATTTTCACCCCACTAAAAATAAGATTTTCACTAAACGCAGAGGCACTTTCTTAGAGGAAGAGCTTCTGGCGCGAGGGATTAGAGATAATCATGTGGATCTTGAAGAAATTCGAGAATCACAAGTGACTGAACCAGGTGTTCAGACAGAAACAGAAGTAACTGATCCAGTTGTTGAAATTGAGCCTGAGAGGACTCAAGAAACAATAGAAACGCCAAGTGTTCGGAAAAGTATTAGGGATCATCGTGCACCTGTAAGGTATGACGATATCTTCATGATTGATGAAGTTGAGCCTACTACTTACAAAGCTGCAATCTTGGATTCAGAATCCAAGAAATGGCAAGAAGCCATGAATGCAGAGATGCAATCCATGTATGATAACCAAGTCTGGGATATGGTTGATCTTCCTACCGAATGTCGGACTGTGGGAAACAAATGGATCATCAAGAAGAAGACTGACATGGATGGGAATGTGCAAACCTATAAAGCAAGGCTTGTAGCAAAAGGCTTTACTCAGACTCAAGGAATTGATTATGAGGAAACTTTCTCGCCAGTAGCCATGCTTAAGTCTATTAGAATTCTACTTGCCATTGCTGCATATTATGACTATGAGATATGGCAGATGGATGTCAAAACCGCGTTCCTTAATGGACACTTACTGGAAGATGTCTATATGGTTCAACCTGAAGGTTTTGTCGATCCAAAGAATCCTAATAAGGTGTGCAAGCTAAATAAATCCATCTATGGATTAAAGCAAGCATCTCGCAGCTGGAATCTCCGTTTTGATCAGAAAATCAAAGAGTTTGGTTTTATTAAGAACGAAGATGAACCGTGTGTTTACAAGAAATCTGGTGAGAGCTATATTACTTTTCTTATACTGTATGTAGATGACATACTAATCATTGGAAACAATATCCCTATGCTTAAAGATGTTAAGACCTGGTTGGGTAAATGTTTCGCAATGAAAGATCTTGGTGAAGCTGCTTATATTCTGGGAATAAAGATTTATAGAGATAGATCAAAGCGGTTATTGGGTTTGAGTCAAAGTACATATATTGATAAGGTCTTACGACGCTTCTCAATGCAAGACTCAAAAAGGGGGCTCTTGCCCATGGCACATGGAACCATTCTTGATAACAAGCAGTGTGCAAATACTGAAGAGGAAAAGAACAAAATGGAAGGTGTTCCATATGCTTCTGCAATTGGTTCCATCATGTATGCCATGTTATGTACTAGACCTGATGTCTCCTATGCTCTTAGCATGACGAGTAGATATCAACAGAATCCAGGAGAGAGTCACTGGGCTGCAGTGAAGAACATTCTAAAGTACCTGAGAAGGACTAAGGACATGTTCTTAATATATGGAGGATTGGAAGAGGAGCTGTCAGTTAAGTGTTATACTGATGCAAGCTTCCAGACTGATCGTGATGACTCAAGATCACAAACGGGATATGTTTTCATTCTGAATGGTGGGGCTATTACTTGGAAGAGCTCTAAGCAAAGTGTGGTTGCTCAATCCACCTGTGAATCAGAATACATTGCTGCATCGGATGCTGCAAAGGAGGCTGCCTGGATGAAGAAGTTCATTACTGATCTCGATGTTGTGCCTAGCATAAAGAAACCAATCGAGATACTGTGTGACAACACTGGTGCCATTGCTCTTGCAAAGGAACCAAGGTCACATCAGACCGCAAGGCATATACTCAGAAAGTTCCACTATATTAGAGAAATAGTAGAGTGTGGAGACGTCGTGATGAACAAAGTTCGTACAGATCTAAATCTGGCTGGCCCCTTTACTAAGCCTTTACCTCAAGCTAGACATGAGGAGCATGCTGGAAATATAGGGCTTAGAGTTATTAGACAATGGGCATGATCTGTAATTAGTATTGATGTTTTATTTTGAACTATGACAGTTATGTTGAATGTTTATTTGATTTAATGGGTTAAATGCAAATTTAATATTTATTAACTGTGTTCATTTATTCGTATGTTTAAATCCTTGAATAAGAGTATTCTAAATGTCCGTAGTCGATCAAATTACATGGGAATGAATTTGAATGTAAGACTATTGTGAATTGGGATGGTTGTATTCATGAGATGAATAGCTCAAGGGTTTGAGGACCATAATTCACAGATATTATTAGGGAATAATATTGGATGTAACTCACTTCAAAACGATCTCCATGGATCTATGTCATGACATGTTTTGATATTGATATGTTTAATCTGTCCTTTTTCCTAAGGCACATATTAAACTACATTGATCAAGGACTATCTTTGATGTTATCTTACACTATCCTGAAACATGGGTAGCTATAAGGGTAGCGTTGGGAGAAATACGAGATTAAGTGGGAGTTGTATGACGCTGATGGAATTCTGTACTTCTATGGGATTAGAAGCATAGACATTCTGGCGCCCTCGTAAAACTCAAACTGGTATAAACGCGTGGCCACGCTCGGACTAAGGTAGTTTGTCAGACCACTTTGAATTAGAGACGAGAATAGAGAATAGTTGATCACTATATAAGAATGAATGATCCATGTCTTATGATCAACGGACGTCTATACAGAAGGGACTTATTGATAGAATTATCAGGGCTATAGTATTTGGTTAAGTAAATTGTTACTTGAACTTAAAGAACTAGTTGACGATTGTAAAGTGTCATACTGTGTTGGGTGCAATGCGATGCAGCTAGGCGTCCAACTTTGCGCACGTTGACTCATTTAATTAAAATCGTCCAAGTGGGAGATTGTTGGATATATAGGATGTCCGATGTAATTAAAAGTCGAGGTCAATGTAACCCGACCCGGTACGATCCGAGGAGTTACACGTTGGTACACAAATCAGATAAGTTCATGATTAGATTGATTATTATTTATGAAATAATAATTGTTTTGGACTTGAGGGACTTAATATTAATAAGATTAATATTAAGGAGTATTAAGATATTTAGCAAGGGGGCTTGATGTAAGTTCTTGTTTTATAAAAGGAGAGTCAAGGAGTAAACCCTAATCACACCTTTCATCAAAACAATCAACCCTTGCCTCCTCTTGTCCAATTTGCGGCCGCCCCCTTTGAAGAAAAAGGCGCCACCTCTTTTTCTTCTTGGTCCGACGATCAACCACCACAAACCACCACCTTCTTCTTGCAAGTATTGCTTCCCGGTTGGTTCGTGCACGGTGTGAACTTTCTACTAGTGAGGATTCGTTGTAACCCGCGTGTTACAATTCCGGTGTAGTCGTCAAAGGTTGATTACTAAACCCCCTATGTTTGTTTAATAATGTATTTGTTTATACGCGTTTAACTGAGATCCTGATTGGGAATATTTTATTAATCAGATTAATAAAATTAACTAACAATATATATATATATATAAATCGGCCATTGTATATAATGTATATATATAACCCAGTTTTGTTAAATATATAAACCGCTTCCGCTTCGTATACGATACCATGATTCCCAACATAGACCCCTCCAGTGCATCTTCAAAATGTGCAGGAGCAACAGGTTCATGGATCACTTCCTTCTCGTTCAGATTCTTGAGCTTTTGCTGCCATCCAACAACATCCAACTCCTTGTGATCAAAAGTGGGATCTTCAGCTTGTAGGGCAATCCTTATCCTTGCTTGCAGAACGGAAATAGTGGTAGACTTCATCAAACCCTGCTTGTACTCCTCCATTTCCTTATCATGTTCCAGCACCATCTGAGCCTACTTGGATTTCATCAGCTTCAGCTCCGCCTCCTCTTCACCCAGCTTCTTCTCGAAATATTTACCCTTGTCATGAGTAATCCTTCTCACATCTTCGAGCATGGACTGAGTGTCACTAAGCTCCTTCTTGACTCCCTCAATTGAAGAAGTCAAGGATAGAAGTAAAACTCGTGGTCCAAGATGGAAGATGGAGTCAAAGTTATAACCAATATACATTTAATATCGGCGACAAATGAGGAAACAGCTGAAACAATAACTAAGCTAAGAAGAAACCGTTGCTACAACGTCTACTTGAGATGAAACAACCACAACGGTCACAAGAAGACTTCAAAGAGCTTAACTACTTAGCGAATATCGTGGGATTCATTGTTTACATCATGTACTATATAAATGGGGGTATTGGACGAGTATAGGACACATTGTTTACACTATAGCTACACACATACACTTAGCAAATTAGAAACACTCACACAATCATTGTAATCGTAGTACACTCGTCCATTTACTCATCCAAAGTTTTATCTTTTTACCAAATTAATATTAACAAACAAGGCAGGGGCCTAGTCTCCTCCCGAGGTTTTATGCCGGCGATCTACAACTGATCAAGGGCTTTCCTCGTAGATCGAGTGTTGTTCTTTGTGTTTATCACTTTATTCATTCATTACAAACAGTTCCATCCCGAGGATATATCTGTCCATCCCAAAGCTAACCTAAGCCATCCCGAGCATAGTTGTCATATTTTTACTTCTTTAGCATCCTGATACACCATTTTCATAATATAATTGACTCTTTAATATATTTTCACACATTTAGTACTCTACCTCACTTTTACTAATTTGGAATACAAAATTATTCCCACTAGATAATTTTTGACCAAAACAATTTGGCGCCCACCGTGGGGCAAGTGGTGCTATTTTTAACAAAAAAACTTTGTTAAAACTTTCTCTCATTTAATTCTTTTTTGCAAAATTTAACAACTATGTCTCCTTCACAAAAATTTGTTTCAACATCCATGCCATCTACAACCTCTGCCAGGAATACTACCTTGCCACCTCCACCTGCACTTCCAAGAAGTTCTACTTCCCAAATCCCACCTAGACCATCTGGATCTACTCCTCCCGTTTTTGTATCAAATGATGAACTACTTTCTATGTTTGCACTGATGAAAGATTCGATACATCAACAACAAGACACAAACCGGATGTTGATAAGAGAGATACAAGCTCTTAAATCATCCTCGAGAAGGCCAAGTGAAGACATGGGGACACCATTGCAACCCAGGGCGTTAGATTTTAATTCTAGCATCTCTGGAGGGGTGCATCAATGAGATTTTATCCCCATGAGTACTGGGTTCTCTGCTCCAGAAACAACTACTACTCCCAGGATGGAAACCACCAGGGATACAGGATATACACATGTGCCATCCCAAGGATATAACAATAAAGGTAACAATTTAAGTTCTAATACTTTTACTGCTAATGATGTTGCTTCTTTGCAGGATACAGGAATAAGCCCTCAGCTAGCAAGGGAGCTTCAGAAGATTAAGGATATGGTGTCGAGTGTGCCAAGGATAGTGTAACCCATCCCTGAGGTATTCTCAGCATGCCATAGGTGTCACGATTTGCACCCCCCATATGTGATGCAGAGATTCCAAAACGGTTTCAAACTCCAAGTATGAAGCTTTATGATGGATCTACAGATCCTGAGGAGCATGTGGCTCAATATAGGGAAGGGATGGAAATAAATCCAATCCCTGCCAATCTGAAAGAAGGGTGTTTATGCAAGGGATTTGGTTCAACTCTCACCGGTTCAGCCCTAAAATGGCTCCTAAGTGTTCCACCCTATTTAATTACTTCTTTTGCACATTTAATTAACATGTTTAATAATCAGTTTTCTTGTAGTCGAACGTTTGACAAGTGATCTATACAGGGTGACTCAACCACATGGAGAATCACTAAGATAATTCAATACTAGGTTTGGAAGGAAGCACTTGACATCCCGAACCTGGATGTCACAATGGCAATACATGCATTCAAGATGGGGCTGCAAACAGATTCACCATTCTATCAAGAATTGGTGATGAATCCATGAAGGAACTTGGATGAAGTCAGGAACAGAGCTTTAAGATTCATCCGACTTGAGGATGATAAGAAAATTCAAGAGAGGATAGAATCATCCTCAAAATATAACCATCCCAATCGGAAGTCCACTCCCACATACAAACCATATAAGCATAAGCCATATGTTAGACCTGATAATAAGAAGGTCAATGTGGTAGAGGACGACGATGAGGATGACTGCCCTAAATTATCAGATTACTGTTTTTCTATTGATGTAGCAGGACTGATGTATTCCATGAAGGATCTAGGGGACAAAACAAGATGGCCAAGGAAAGAGAATAAGACAGAATGGAAGGACAAGTCCAAATGGTGTGCCTTTCAAGAAAATTTCGGCCATATCACTGAAGATTGTATCGCCTTAAGAAAAGAGATAGCCTATCTCTTGAGTAAAGGTCACCTTAAAGATCTCCTGGGAAAAAAGAAATCAAGAGCTCAGGATGGCACCAACATCCTAGAAAGAGCAGCATCCCCACCTAAGGATGCTGGTATTATCAACTTCATTTCAGGAGGGTCATACATTTGTGGAACCTCATATTCAGCTGCTAAAAGACATGCGAGGGAAACAAAGACTGAAGAAGGAGAAAGACCAACGAAGACGACCATCTTAACGACCTCTAAAGTGATCAGATTCGAGGAGGAAGACCGAGAAAACATTCTTGATCCTCATCATGATGGTTTGGTTATTACTTTATACATTGCTAACCACTTTGTTCGCAGGATCCTCGTAGATGGAGGAAGTTCGGTGAATATCATCCATCTTGAAGCTCTCAAAAGAATGAACATCCCGGAATCAGAAATATGTTCCAAATCATCAGTTTTGGTGGGTTTCAGTGGGGAAACTAAAAGTACAGTAGGAGACATCAAGCTACCAGTATATGTAGAAGGAGTGAACTCTATCCAGAGATTATGTGTGATAGATTCCCTATCCTGCTAGAATATCATCATGGGAAGACCCTGGATACATGACATGAAGGCAGTCCCTTCAAGATATCACCAGTGTATAAAGTTACCCACACCTTGGGGAGTCGTCAAAGTCAATAGTGATCAACAGGAAGCCAAGGATTCTTATACAACATCTATGAAGGCCTCATCACGTCAAGCATAGCAATTACAGGAAGATGCACAGTGCCATCCTCAAGATGTTAAGGCACATCCTGAGTAGGATGTAAAGGCTGTTTGCCTTGATAACAATAACAAGGATACCATTGTGCTAATTGGTAAGAATATCCCTCACAACATTGAACAATCACTAATCTTATTTCTTAAATGCAGGATCTCTACTTTTGCATGGAAGCATGAAGATATGACTGGCATCTCTAAGGATGTCATTACTCATAAACTGGGATTGATAAGAATTTCAAGCCCATTCAGCAGAAAAGAAGGAAGTTTTCCCCGGAACGAAATATCATCATACAAGAAGAAGTAGATAGACTCCTTAAATCCAAGATGATAAGGGAAGTAAAATTTCTAAGATGACTTGCCAACATGGTGGTAGTTCAAAAGAAGAATGGGAAGTGAAGAGTGTGTGTAGACTATACAGACCTCAATAAAGCTTGTCCTAAGGACCCATTCCCATTACTACATATAGATTCAATGGTGGATGCTACTGTAGGCCATGGAATGCTGACATTCATGGATGCATCCTCAGGATTCAAACAAATTCAAATGGAACCAGAGGATCAAGAGGACATGACATTCATGACCCCATCAGGTATATATTGTTATATAGCTATGCCATTTGGATTAAAAAATGCAGGTGCAACCTACCAATGACTAGTGAATATGATGTTTAAAGAAAAGATTGGGGACACAATTGAGGTGTACATTGATGACATGGTGGTTAAATCCAAAAATACAGAGAATCATCTTCAAGATCTTAAGGAGGCATTTGACATCCTGGACGTCTATAATATGAAGTTGAACCCATCTAAGTGTCACTTTGGAGTCGGTGTTGGAAAATTTTTAGGATATCTAGTTACCAAAAGAGGGATAGAAGCCAGCCTTGAACAAATAAAGGTCATCCTTGATCTCAAATCCCCAAGGAATATCAAAGATGTACAAGGGCTGACAGGCAGGATAGCAGCCTTAAACTTATTCATCTCGAAATCCTCGGATAAGTGTAAAGAATTCTATGATATCCTGAGTAAAAATAGTAAATTCGACTGGGGACAGAAGCACGAGGAAGCATTGAAGAAGCTGAAAGATTATCTAGCAGCAGCTCCACTCCTAATGAAGCCTGAGGATGGAGAACCACTAAAGCTATATCTTGCAGTTTCTGGGAATGCTATAAGTGCAGTATTGGTAAGAGACTTCGAGGGGGAACAACATCCTGTCTATTATGTAAGTAAAACTCTACTAGATGCTGAAACCAGGTATTCTCATCTCGAAAAACTTGTTTTAGCATTGATAATGGCATCTACTAAGTTAAGGCATTACTTTGAAACACATAGGATACATGTACAAACTAACTATCCCATTAAAAATGTACTCAGAAAACCAGAAATGTCAGGTAGAATGGCTAAGTGGTCAGTAAAATTAAGTGCCTTTGACCTGGTATACGAGCCTAGAAATGCAATCAAATCTCAGGCTCTAGCAGATTTTGTGGCTGATTTCAGTAGTGACATCCTGAGTGAAGTAGAATCTGAAGTACAACAATTAAACGAAAACTTAGGAAAATGGATTTTATATACTGATGGTGCTTCAAATGCCAAAGGAACAGGTTTAGGAATACTACTAAAATCACCACAAGGGGACAAAATACCCCATGCTATTAAATGTGCATTTCAGACAACCAATAACGAGGCAGAATATGAAGCTCTCATTGCTGGATTGCAACTTGCTAAAGATATGCATATTATTAATATAGAAGTATTTTTTGATTCTTTGTTAATTACTAATCATTTTAATGGATCTTATGCAGTAAATGGTCAAAAATTAGCTCTGTATCTCGAAAAAGTTAAAAATTTAGCTACTTCTTTTGTAGAATTTTCACTAACACAGGTACATAGGGAAGAAAATGCTGAAGCTGATGCCTTAGCAAACCTGGGATCCTCCCTTAATCTACCAGAAGGGTCCAAGATTCCCATCATCCACATTCTGAGACCAGCGATTGAAGAGTGGCATCCTGAGGATAGCCATGTACATCCTGAGGATAACCAGGCACATCCTGAGGATAAAATAGCCCATCCTGAGGATATCATTGTTTTAGCCACTCAGGCACAAGATGATTCATCATGGATGACTCCCATAATAAGATATTTACAAGAAGATGTCATTCCTGATGGAGAAAACCCAAAGGCTTTCAGGATGAAGGTATCTAAATTCACAATTATAGATAATATTTTGTATAGAAAATCTCTTGTAGGTCCATATTTGAGGTGTCTCAACAAGGATGAAGTTGAAGTACTCAAGGACATCCATGAAGGAGACTGTGGAAATCATACAGGAGGAAGATCTCTCTACTCGAAGACTTTGAGGACAGGATACTATTGGCCTACTATGAAGAAGGATGCCATGCTATATTCCCAAAAGTGTGATCCTTGCCAAAGACATAGCAACATCCTTCACCAGCCTGCTGAACCACTACATCCTATTATTTCACCATGGCCCTTCATGAAAGGGGGGATGGACATAGTAGGAAAACTACCTAAAGCTCCAGGAGGAAAGGTATTCATGCTAGTAATGACAGACTACTTCTCAAAATGGATTGAAGCTGAAGCATTTGTGCAAGTCAGAGATAAAGAAGTGGTCTCATTCATCAAAAGAAATATCCTAACAAGATTTGGAGTGCCATCTGAGATTATTTGTGACAATGGTTCTCAATTCATTAGCAAAAGAACAAGTAACTTTTATGAGAGTTGGGGAATCAAGATGGTGACTTCAACACCGGTCCATCCTCAAGCTAATGGACAAGCAGAATCTTCAAACAAAATCATTATCAACAATTTGAAGAAAAAGCTTGGGGAAAAGAAAGGGAAATGGGCAGAAGAACTTCCATTTGTACTCTGGGCTGATAGGACTACTTCTAAGAATGCTACTGGTCAGACACCTTTCTCCTTGGTCTTTGGAACAGAAGCAATGCTGCCAACAGAGATGGTTATGCCTACAGCAAGAAAACATCTTCAGGATGCAATTACCAATTCTGAAGCATTACTACAGGATTTGGAAATTGTGGATGAACTCAGGGATGCTGCTAAAGTAAGAATGGCAGCATATCAACAAAGGATTGCTAAAGCTTACAACAAGAATAGGATAAGAAGATTTCAAGAAGGAGACTTGGTATTAAGAAAAGCCTTCCAAAACACAACAAAACCAAGCGATGGTAAGCTAGCTCCCAAGTGGAAAGGTCCATACTTGATCGATTCTGAAGCTGGTAAAGGAGCATATTGGTTATCAACAATGGAAGGAGAGATTCTACCAAGGGATTGGAATGCAATTCACTTAAAATACTACCATGCCTAGGGATGCATGTGACTGATCTCTCTAGAAGAAAAATCATGGTCCGAATCACAGGTGGGATGAAGGTAAAGGCTAATAAAGATGAATCATCTCCATATGTAAGTACTTATCCTTTATATATTTCGATCGATTATATTTTTACTAAACATGGTCTAGAAATAGTCCATCCTGAGAATTTTGCAGTACCATCCTGAAGATGGAATGCTTAGAAGACTAGGGGGTTGGCCACCCTCTCCTCCGTTAAGGTGTCTGACACCTTCCTAAGGTTTAAAGGTTTTCACCTTTCACATTGGGTTAGCAACCCTCGCCTGGAGCGCATGACGCCCATGTATATTCTCGGGATGGTGGGACCAGTCCATGTAAAAGTGGCTGGCAATTTCATTATCTTTGAGATATACGATGGAACTCTTAAGGTTTAGACATTTTTCAATGTCTCTTTCTCGTATTTGGTCTAGTCACCAGGGCCTTGTCGCCAGTTATTCATAAAGTCCTTGTCGCCAGTTATTCATAAAGTCCTTGTCGCCAGTTATTCCTAAGGGCCTTGTCGCCCGTTATTCCCAAGATATTACATATTGGTCTTGTCACAATGATTATTTCAAAGGGGTTTGATCGCAGTTAAAACAAAGGCCTAAATGCATGTATAATAACAAAGTTTTCCTTTACAGGACCTTATTAAGATTCAATTTTTTCTTACAAAGGATTATAGACTTAAAGTCTATACTGAAGATATTACACTGGGGACATCCTCAGGATGCAAGACCATCCCAAGGATGAAGAAGAAACTGGGGACATCCTAAGGATAATGGAACACCATCCCAACGACGAAGAAGAAACTGGGGACATTCTCAGGATAATGAAAACCATCCTGACGATGAGAAGGACTTATGAAAAATGTGGCAAGATCAGGAGAACTACTCAACAAAGGAGATACAAAAGGTATTATTTTTTGGTCATTTCTTTATACCCTAAGTGTTTGCTGATGTTTGCAGAATGTCAAAGAAAATAAAGAACACAAAGAAGATAGCGTCAAAAGATTGTTACCATATCTATACTATATTATAATGCATGAGGGAGGGGTATTTTAAGATACCCAAAAGTTAAGAACTAATTTTTCATTAACAACCCTAAAATGAGGGTAAAATAGTCATTCATACATTATTTACACTTTAATACCCTATCTTATTTACACTTTAATTCCTTAATTTTTAGTTAGTAATTACATTTTCCTCCCCTCCCCTACAAAATTATAATTTCTTTTATTTAATTCTATTATAACTTTAAAACTATTATATTTTAAAAACATTCGAATATACCATGACGACCGGCTCATTTTTGTCGACGTGTCGGTGTTTGTCGTAGTCAATACCGATGTGTGGATTGAAATGTACAAGAAAGAATGCCTTATGTACAAGTGATTATTGCATTTTATGTTTTAAATACTAACTAGATGAAATATAATATGGATTTATTGTTAATATGGATGTTGAAACATAACACCATTTCATGATCAAGTAAAACTCACAATTGTGGATTTGGTGTTAAATATTGTTCCGCCAAATAATGAAAAATTCACATAAATCAAATGCAACGATTTAAAAAACCAAAAGGGCACTCAAAATCTACATATCAGCTTTGGTGATTCTTAAAATATGATAATGTTGCTAAACTTTATGGTTCATCCTTGCTTTGACAGACAAATAATTTGTCACACGATAACAAAACTACAAGACAAGACTGGGCTCTAAGAATGCTTTATCATGTTTGTTACTGATAGCTTCAATTGTAGTACCCTATTTAAATAATCAACATTAGCAATATGTGCATATGTATATGGGTATGCATGCATATATTAATAGGTTACACATAAATATAATTAACTAAAAGAAATCTCATTAAACTTTTAAATATACATAATTAGCAAAATATATAAAATTTTAAAATAATTAAGTTTAGAAAAAATATAAAAATGCATTGCAGATATTAATTGTAGGTAAATTTCTTTTAAAAATCTCAGCTGCATCAATTTGGTAGAAAACACATGATGCATATTACATATCCATGTGATATGAACATTTATGTTAATAACAACAAAACTCCCTAATTTGAAGGGGTTCTTTTTAATAGAGTTTAAAAAAAAAGATAAATGCATTGAATTCAGTATTCACAGAAAACACAATAATTTTGTACACTTTAGTCAAAGATAAACAAAATTTCCTAATTTAAAGGGGTGAGGAAATCATCAATTTCAAAATTGAAACCATGTGCTAACCTAATAAAGTTTAACAAAATTTCATAATTTAAAGGGGTGGGAAAATCATGAATTTGAAAATCAAGCCATGTGGTAACATACTAAAGTTTATTCTATAAATACATACTAATGCACACCTATTTCACTTGCTAAAATACGTAGGCATGGTTACTGAATTCAAAAGTTGAAGCTTCTAATGTTAGTTATTTGTTAGTTTATGGTTTTCATTCGTCCCATTTTACTAATTATACCTTTTTATACGTATCTTAATCATTTAAGTGTTAACTTCTTGGTTTGGCAGATTCATTTAGATGAAAAACATACGGAGATGAACAAACCAATAACCATACAAGCATCTAAAGTAGCGTCTAAGGTTGTATTTATTAATGTTTAATTTTTTAATATTAATGTGGCTGTTTGTCCCTAAACTTCTTATAAGAGCACTGAGGTAGGGGTGGATTGGCACCAACACCTGAAACATGGTACAGAAATAAAACACAGACGAAAGGACACGAAACCCAAAAAAAAATGAGGCAAGGTCGACAGAAATCAACTCACCACCCATGGCATTAATTCCAGCCTGGAAATTAGCCATAGCCATATTCACTTGCTGCTGGAGCAAATTGTTCAATTCAGCTTGGGTCATGTTGATGTTTCCACGACCACCGCCTCCAGCACGACCACCGCCGCCAGCACGGCCACCGCCGCCACCACGACATCCACCACCGCGAGCACCAGACATGATCTAACAAATCAAGAAATCGAGGGATTCAGATTCACTTCCAGTGTCAACCACTAGAAATTTACAAGAGTTATCCTAGGGACAAATTCAGGACTATTCATCCAAACTCGAAGTCCATCGGGATTTTCATGCATTCCAGTTTATTATTTCGTGTGCACCCGAAATGATAAACTGCTGTACATGGTCCTCCAGATGTACCCCTAATCTAGACCCCAGTCACCGAACATTGTCGCCTATGTGGCAATAGGTGCAAGTGTAAGAAGGCATGTGTGTGCTAGAATCAACAAATCAACCCCTCCTCCTTCAGTCCAGAAGAAGAAGACAAGAGTAGGTAGGAACCCAAATAAAACGGATGATGTAACGGAGAAGCATGATGATGATGTAAGGACACCCCGACAACGTTAGTACATATCCCATTAATAGACCCAAAGTATGTGACCGTCTAGTGTGTGCGACTCGGCTATAGACCAGACTCTACATGCAGTCCTAGTTCACTATAACCATTGGCTCTGATACCAATCTGTCACACCCTCAAATTACCACTTGCGGGGTTTTACCGCGAGGCGCATGACAAACCAGGATCCAAGTCAACGATCACAATAAACAACTCTATATGAAAAACGTAAACAGACATAACCATTAAATTTAAATAGCGGAAGCGTTTCAGTAGCATTTAATCAACTATGCTATCATCTCAAAAGTTGTTCAAAATACTTTTATTACAAAACGTGCACTAAATCTAGACGCCAAATGCAGACCCGTGCGCCTAGTTCCGTTCATTGCTACCTTAGCGACCTGAGAAAAACATGCCAAAAGATGTCAACATATAATGCTGGTGAGTTCACAGGTTTGTTCAAAATGTTACTACAATGTTACCATGTCCATACTATATCAATGTTACCGAGTACGCTAGCTAGGCGTATGTTTCATTACTACTACGATTGGAAACCATTACTAGACACGTTTAGCAATGTTCAGCATGTTTAAGCAGCCCGTATGTTTAGCATGATACCAATGTACCTGTTCGAGACAATATGCACCCGCCCGGCCCTCCAAGCCGACGAGTGGGGCAGGTCACGCCCAATAGATCTATCCACATTTCCCCCGTTGTGCAACCCCGCACATTCATGGTTTCCCCCGGGACTTTCCAAAAGATCGTATAGCAATAATAAGTTAAAACCATAGTATGACATTTGTTACCAAAACAGTTTAGCGCATGTTTTCTCCCCCAAAAGTTAAAGCAGAAAAAGTGGGGCCGTGAACTCACCTTAAGTAGCGTTCTTCAAATATAAGTAAAGATGTTTAGCCCTTGATAATCCCTCTACCGGAGATCTATCAAAATGTTCACATAAGTGTTCCGACTAATAACCATAAGGTTATCTAGTCCCTGATTGTCCAGATCGTAACCAAGTATGTTTTAAAACGTGTTTAAATGTTTAACCGACACACTAGACCGACCCGACATCCCGTTGGTGACCCATTACCCTAACTAATCAAGTACACATAGATTACACACAAGGTTTAGGATTATGAACACACCTTGGATTCTTGTTTAGATGTTGTAGATGGGTTAGATTATGAAAAAGAAGAGCAAAAACTCCTTCCTTAGTGTTTAAGATCGTTTGAGAGCGTTTTGGGACGGTTAGGGTTTGTGAAATGATGAAAAATGACAAAGGTTGGTATTTATACTAATCTTCCTTCGCACCAACTCGTTGGTCGAATGTAGTCTCCTTCGCCCCTTTCACAGGGTCGAATGAGCCCTGTTTGGTCGAAGGGAATTTCTCAATTTTCACTTCCCTGGTTCGCCCATTTTACAAGGGTCGAACCAGGCAACTTCTTCTCCTTCGACCACTCGAAGTGGTCGAACCAAGACCTTTTTTAAACTAGTTTTCCAGTTTGTCGTGTTTAACGCATTCTAACACATCCTAACACATAAGCATGCATCCTTAGTCTATATTTAACACATTTAGGCACATATAATCATTTACACATCATTTAAACACATCTATGTATATAATCCACCACACAACCCATAATCTACACATATACTTAATTAGTTCATGTAATGTCACCAACAACGGAACTCGGTACTAGTGTATTACCAAAACGACTCCCAATGATCCTCCAGATCATTGTACCCTGGACAATCCTAACTTGACCCGACTCAACTAACCCAGTTAAGTTTGTTTATAAACGTTTCTCGCTAAGGTAGACTTAGATGTTACTAATATGTTTAAGCCGAACATGCCGGGTGTCACATCATCCCCACGTTGAAAGAATTTTCGTCCCGAAAATTGCGCAAAGCCCAAAAAGAAAAAAACGAAAAGAACAGAATGAAAAGAAACTTACCGGATGTCACATCATCCCCACGTTGAAAGGAATCTCGACCCGAGATTCATTCCGCTTCAGCAGTAACATGCCTCGATTTAAACGCGCGCTTCGGAAAGAGATGAGGATACTTAGATTTCATCTGATCCTCCCGTTCCCATGTGAACTCCGGTCCACGGTTCGAGTTCCAACGGACTTTAACGATGCGGATTTTACTCCGACGAAGGCTACGAATCTTGTAGTCGAGAATCTCGACAGGTTCCTCTACAATGCGAAGACGATCATCAACCTTGATCTCTTCCAGTGGTACAATGAGAGATTCATCAGCCAAACACTTCTTCAAGTTAGACACATGGAAGACGTTGTGTACACTACCGAGCTCTGCCGGTAAGTCAAGTCTATATGCCACCGGTCCAATCCGATCCAGGATTGCGAACGGTCCGACATAACGAGGGTTAAGCTTGCCACGCTTTCCAAAGCGTATGACGCCCTTCCATGGTGAAACTTTCAGAAGTACCTTGTCCCCAACCTGGAACTCTAAAGGTTTTCGACGGCGATCGGCATAGCTGTTCTGACGATCCCGTGCGGCAGCCAAACGTTGGCGGATCTGTACGATTTTCTCTGAAGTTTCATACACGAGTTCCGGACCAGTGAGCTGGCTCTCGCCCACCTCGGCCCAACAAAGTGGTGATCGACATTTCCGTCCGTAAAGAGCCTCGAACGGAGCTGCCTTGATGCTAGAGTGATAGCTGTTGTTGTAGGAGAACTCCACTAACGGCAGGTGGATTTCCCAACTTTTGCCAAAATCGATAACACATGCCCGAAGCATGTCTTCCAAGGTTTGAATCGTCCGCTCACTCTGTCCATCAGTTTGCGGATGATAAGCCGTACTCATATCCAACTGAGTACCCAAAGCCTTGTGCAGAGCCTTCCAGAAACGCGAAACGAAACGAGAATCACGATCAGAGATAATAGAAACAGGCACCCCGTGCCGAGCAACCACCTCCTTAAGGTAAAGTCGAGCCAACCGCTCGAGTCCATCGGTTTCCTTAATAGGTATAAAACGTGCCGATTTTGTCAGCCGTTCAACAATCACCCAAATCATATCATTACCACTAGGTGACTTTGGCAGTTTGGTGACAAAATCCATCGTGATTCGTTCCCACTTCCATTCTGGAACCTCTGGTTGTTGCAGGAGACCAGACGGCCTCTGATTCTCCACCTTGACTTTATCACAAGTCAAACATTTGCTGACGTAAGAAGCTATGTCAGCTTTCATGTTCGGCCACCAATAAAGTATCTTCAAATCCTGATACATTTTATCGGAGCCAGGGTGAATAGAATACCGGGACTTGTGAGCTTCATCCAGAACAAGCTCGTGCAATCCCCCGAACAATGGGACCCAAACACGCCCCGCAAAATAGTGTAAGCCATCGGTCCTGAGTTCAAGATGCTTGTCAGCACTGTGCATCGTTTCAGCCTTAAGGTTTTCCTCCTTCAAGGCTTCCAACTGTGCAGAACGGATTCGGTCAGGCAATGACGAATGAATGGTGAGCTGTAGGGCTCGAACACGGCGAGGGTTAGCAGACTCCTTCCTGCTCAAGGCGTCCGCCACAACGTTCGCCTTGCCAGGGTGGTACTTGATGGCACAGTCATAATCGTTCAGGAGTTCAACCCAGCGACGCTGCCGCATGTTCAACACCTTCTGGTCGAAAATATGCTGAAGACTCTTGTGATCGGTATAGACTTCACACTTGGTACCGTACAAGTAATGTCTCCAGATTTTCAACGCAAAAACTACCGCACCCAGTTCCAAGTCATGAGTAGTGTAGTTCTTCTCATGAACCTTGAGTTGACGAGAAGCGTAAGCAATAACCTTCCCGTGCTGCATCAACACGCAACCGAGACCACGAATAGAAGCATCACAGTACACAACGAAATCATCCGTACCCTCAGGTAGGGATAAGATAGGTGCAGAACAAAGTTTAAGCTTCAGCATCTGAAATGCTGATTCTTGTGGTTCATCCCAGTCGAACTTTCGATCCTTCTGGGTAAGAGCAGTGAGGGGTTGAGCGATCTTCGAAAATCCCTCAATGAAACGACGATAGTAGCCCGCAAGACCTAGGAATTGCCGCACTTCAGATGGCGTCTTTGGTGCTTCCCAGTCTTTAATAGCTTCGATCTTAGCTGGATCGACATGAATTCCCAGTTCATTCACTACATGTCCTAGGAATTGAACTTCACGCAACCAAAAATCACACTTCGAGAACTTAGCATACAACTGCTCCTGTCTCAAAAGTTCCAAGACCAACCGCAGATGTTCCTCATGATCCGCCTTGTTCTTGGAGTAAATCAGAATATCGTCAATGAACACGATGACGAACTTATCAAGGTAAGGCTTGCAAACGCGGTTCATCAAATCCATGAACACCGCCGGTGCGTTAGTGAGACCGAAAGGCATGACCAAGAACTCAAAATGGCCATAACGAGTGCGAAAAGCAGTCTTCTGAATGTCAGCTTCCCTGACGCGCAACTGGTGATAACCGGACCGTAAATCAATCTTCGAATAGTAGCTAGAGCCCTGAAGCTGGTCAAAGAGATCATCAATGCGAGGAAGAGGATAACGATTCTTGATGGTCACTTTGTTCAGCTCACGATAATCAATACACATACGAAGACTTCCGTCCTTCTTCTTCACAAACAAAATAGGGGCTCCCCACGGGGAAGAACTCGGTCGAATGAAAGCCTTTTCCAAGAGTTCCTGTAACTGGCTGGACAGCTCTTGCATTTCAGGAGGTGCAAGACGATACAGAGCTCGGGCAATAGGAGCTGCGCCCGGAGTGAGATCAATACCAAACTCAACCTGACGATGGGGAGGAAGACCAGGTAAATCATCAGGGAACACATCAGAAAAGTCACGAACCACCGGAATATCCTCGATCTTCTTCTCATCGTCAGTAGAAACGTTAACAAGTGCCAGAATGGCCGAACAGCCCTTCCGAAGATACTTACGGGCTTTCATGCTAGAAATGATACTCAGCGGAGCACCGCTTTTCTCGCCACGAACCGAAAGAATCTCTCCATCGGGGAGAGGGATCCGAATAACCTTGTCAAAACAAACGATCTCCGCGCGATACAACAATAACCAATCCATGCCAACCACGACATCAAAACTACCCAGAGGTACCGGCATAAGGTCAATGGGGAAAGACAAACCCGACAGTTCCAAGCGACATTCCCTAAAGGTGTGTGTCGCTTCGATTTTCTTACCATCAGCCAATTCTATTAAGTACTTAGCCTCTAAAGGTGTGGGTACTATATCTAGCAATCGACTAATATCCAAAGATACGAAACTCTTATCGGCACCAGAATCAAATAAGACAGAAACATAGCGATCATTAAGAAGGAACGTACCGGTAACTGTGTCTGGATCCTGCCTAGCCTCTGCAGATCCAATGACGAAAGCACGTGCAGTCCTGCCTCCGCCGCCATTGTTCCCGCTACCGTTCCCGCCCCTCCCATTATCGCCCTGCTTCAGTTTGGGACAGTCACGCTTGAAATGTCCCGTGTCACCACAGTTATAACACCCCTGCCTCCCCTGAGTCCCCTGAGCAGCAGGAGCAGGAGTAGTCGCAGGAGTCTGAGTTGGGGTGAGCGCCACCTTGCAATCCTTAGCATGGTGCCCCAACTGATGGCACCGATGACAACGAGCCCTATCACAACCCCCAGAATGGTGAAAACCACACCTGTTACACTTGGGATGCTTCCCAACATACCCACCCGTCTTCGACCCAGAAGAAGACCCAGATGACTCAAACTTCTTCGTCGGCTGAGCTGGCACCACACTCTTCCCCACACTCTCCCACTTCCTCTTGTTTCCCTCAGCAGTCTTCACAGTAGCACCCTTTGGTGGCAAAACGCCTTCCGCCACCTTCAGGTTAGTCATCCGATGAGCTGATCGGACAACCTCAGCAATAGTGGGAAGATTCCCAGCAGCCACCAACCCAGCAATCTCGGGCACTAGTCCAGACACATAGTGCTCGATCCTCCTGTATTCGGGTGTGTGTAAGTCAGGAGACAACACCGCCAACTCGTTCCTCCTCACAGTATACTCCTCAATCTCCGACCCAACCATCTTGAAACTCCAGACCTCATGCTCCAACTTCTGTATCTCCTCCCTCGGACAGTACTCACCTCTCAAAAGCTGCACAAACTCCGCCCAAGGCATAGCAATAGCCTCCCCCAGTCCCACGTTCTGAGTAGTAGCATTCCACCACGACAATGCAGGCCCCTCAAATGTCGCAGTAGCATACTTCACTCGGTCCCCAGCAGGACAGTTACACATAACAAACACAGATTCCACCTTCTCCAGCCATCGGAGCAGTCCCACCGCTCCCTCAATTCCAGCGAAGTTATGGGGCTGACAGTCCCTAAACTTCTTATAAGAGCACTGAGGTGGGGGTGGATTGGCACCAACACCTGAAACATGGTACACAAATAAAACACAGACGAAAGGACACAAAACCCAAAAAAAATGAGGCAAGGTCGAAAGAAATCAACTCACCACCCATGGCATTAATTCCAGCCTGGAAATTAGCCATAGCCATATTCACTTGCTGCTGGAGCAAATTGTTCAATTCAGCTTTGGTCATGTTGATGTTTCCACGACCACCGCCTCCAGCACGACCACCGCCGCCAGCACTGCCACCGCCGCCACCACGACGTCCACCACCGCGAGCACCAGACATGATCTAACAAATCAAGAAATCGAGGGATTCAGATTCACTTCCAGTGTCAACCACTAGAAATTTACAAGAGTTATCCTAGGGACAAATTCAGGACTATTCATCCAAACTCGAAGTCCATCGGGATTTTCATGCATTCCAGTTTATTATTTCGTGTGCACCCGAAATGATAAACTGCTCTACATGGTCCTCCAGAAGTACCCCTAATCTAGACCCCAGTCACCGAACATTGTCGCCTATGTGGCAATAGGTGCAAGTGTAAGAAGGCATGTGTGTGCTAGAATCAACAAATCAACCCCTCCTCCTTCAGTCCAGAAGAAGAAGACAAGAGTAGGTAGGAACCCAAATAAAACGGATGATGTAACGGAGAAGCATGATGTAGTACATATCCCATTAATAGACCCAAAGTATGTGACCGTCTAGTGTGTGCGACTCGGCTATATGTAACATTTCGCATTAAATACTTGTACGTTACGCACCGACATTAATAAAAACGTCAAGTTTTCATTTTATATTCGCCTTTATTATTTTTGTCGCGATTATGGAACCCTACTACTATATATAATATTATATATATGTGTGTTTTGTATATTATATCAAAAAAATAAAACATTGCCTTGGCCGGGAATCGAACCCGCGCCAAAGGCCGGGCCACTTACACCAATGCACAAACCAACTGGGCTGGACTTCTGTTTTGTTATAACCCGGATACTTTTTAATCTTATACACGCTTCAAATCCTCACAGTTGACAAGAAAAGTCAACTGTGGGATAGCTTGGTGTGCAATCCAACAATTAAACGCGTAATTGTGCTATTTTTGGCAAATTAGGGCAATAACCGGCCCAATACAACACAATTACACAATCAATAACACGGCATCGTTGACCCATTTGATTATTGGACGCGTATACATTCTATGGAAAGTCAACCTTCTAATTAACCCTAACCCTAATCCTCTAGTATAAATAGATGGTCTGCGAGTCTTGGCAAATCGCTCACAACTCTCTCACAATCCCTATTTCACTCTAATTCACTCTGTAATTGCTTATTTTTGCTCGTGGTTGACTTTCTCTTTGACCCGACCATCAACATCAATCCTACACTGTGAGTCTAATATTTTTGGTGGGTTTCATTCATCGGCATTCAAGCAACTATAGCCCTAACATTAATCGGGCTATAGTTGCCTGAATCATCCTATTGTAAAATCTAGGGTTCGTCGTTTATAATTTGGGGATAAACCTGTAATGGCATCGTGTATTTAATAATTTTGAAATCAGAACCATCACAACCACCGGCCTAGGCCAAGTGGTTGTGACTCTGGTCCTCCACACGGGTCACCCGGGTTCGAGTCCCCGGCTCTGACCGGCTTTTGTTCTTTTCTTTCCTTTTCTTTTTAAACAAACAAATTACAATTATATATATATATTAATCCTTTTAATCATTTAAATTCTTTTTAAAATACCTAAACTATTTTATAAATTCTAAAAAAAATTATAATTATTTAATCTGATATAAAAGTTTTATTTGTAATTTTTATTTTCCAGAAAATCATTTATTTAATAATTATAATAATTAAATCATTTTTATACTATTATATTTATAAAAATCCATTATTATATCAAAACAGTTTTATTAAATTCCCCAAAAATTACCCTAACTTTTTATAAAGTTAAACTTTACTGAAATAATTTTTAATTCAGTAAAATCATTTATTTTATATTTTTAAACAATTTTTGTTAGATTTAATCATAATTAATTCATAATAAATCCAATTTTCATCATTTTTGCACCAAAATTTTATACAAATTATTTTTAATCATTTAGAACAGAAATATGATTTTTAAAATAAGATTTCTTTAATTTTAGTATTTTTGATTATTAAAGTTAATAATTGACTATTTATAAATAAATAGATTTAAAAATCTATTTTAAATGAAATAATTTTATAAAAATTATTTTACTGCTTCAAACACTTTAATGTGCTCACTCAAAATTCAAATTTTATAAAAAGACTATTTTTCATTAATTATCCAATTTTCTTTATTTAATTAACATTTTTAAATTAAATTTAACAATTGATTATCCCCAAATCGAAACCCTAGGATACACATATTAGTTATATAGACTTAGACTTATTATATATTACCTCATTATAGGGTAATATTTGGAATCACTTTGGGCAACACAATTATCATATCTTTTCAACAAGTTAACATTTGCTAAGGTGAGTTTACATAGCCCCTTTTATCACCATTTTTGGGGTGAAACATGTTATAACATTTTCATTGCAATTCAATCATCAATGTGTCTATGTGTTTTCTATGTTGCATATTGTCTTGAGCATGATTAGAGTAAGCACCATTCTAGCATAATCATTAACATTGATCAGCCGACGGTATACATTGATAGATCTATTGGACTGACAATCCCACCCGGATACGTGCCTCCTACCAAGGTTACGTGGGTGTTTGTTATCGCATAACATATTCATTGGGACCATAAGTGTATGGTATGTATCATTTTATAACAGTCAACAGGGTTGATTATGCACTCGATTTATTTCTAATATGTTCTCACATATGGGCTAGATTAACATGGCACATGAATTGCATAACATTTTATTCAGTTATCATCAAAAACCTATGTAATTCTCACCAACTTATGTTGACCCAAAATACTTTCAAAATTAACATGTTTCAGGTAACAATGAAGCTGAGGCTTGAGTTAGCATGAGGATTTATCTTGAAGTTTTATTTGAAGTTTTTGAAGTTATTGTTTGATGTTATGTATTTGAATTCTTAGACATTATTTCACATTTTGGATATTATGTTTGAATAAATTATTTAAAATTTATATTATACCATGTGCTACTGAAAACAATCATCAATACGTGGCACCCCGATGTTTCCGCCATCGGTTGGGGTGTTACAGATTGGTATCAGAGCCTTGGTTATAGGGAATTAGGTTATTAGAAATAATCTAGACTATAACCTTAGGGACTAAAACAGTACTTGCATCTCCTACTTGTAACCCTAATTGCTTCCCTAATCCTATCCTTATCCTATGCCTTAAACCTACATGTGACTACTCTTAATTGTCTGCTGCAATCCTGATCCACCATTAGATTTATAGGACAAAATCCTCAGGTTTAACCTGAACCCCCTTGAGATCTCGTCGAAGTTCTAGATTTTAATAACGAACACGTGCAATCTGGAAGGGTGAACGCCTGTATTCTGAGTCTTCTGTCTAGGCTGGCATTGCGCATATATCCCAATCAGACGAGGGACCCGGATGCCTACCTGGGAATTCTCGGGATGAGTGTTCACTTATAGGCTAAAGCATGTCTTCATATGTTATTAGAATTTAGAATCTTTGATAAGTCAACGTTTTCGTTTATTCGTTTTAATTAATGAATAAATGATTACATTCCTTATATAAACTCTCATTCATTTCATTGTGTCTATTACAGATCATGCCTCCTCGTCGCAGCACTCGCAACAACAATGGTGAGAACCACGAAGAAGGTGGTGATAACCATAACCACAACCATGACCAAGGTCCCGGTCACAACAACAATGGGGTCGATGCTCAACTGGCTGCGATCATTTCTCAACAAATGGCGCAGCAAATCGCAACTCTGGTTCCCAACTTGCTTGCTCAGGTCATCCAATTGAATGGGAATGGTCACAACAACGGGAACGGGAATGGCAATGGCAATGGCAATGGCAATGGACCCCAAGCTTGCACCCTTAAACATTTCAACTCTTGTAACCCTCCAAAGTTCAGCGGTGAAGAAGGAGCTACTGGACTTCTCCAATGGTTTGAGGGTATTGAAAATACCTTCATCAACAGTGAGTGCCCCAATAACTTCAAGGTTCGTTACGCCATGAGTGTTCTCCATAAACGAGCACTCACATGGTGGAATGAAGAAAAGCGTACTCGTGGGGCCGAGGTTGCTCTTGCTATGACTTGGGACCAGGTCAAAGAGATCATGAAGGAGGAGTTCTGTCCTCGAAATGAAGTTAAAAAGCTTGAGGATGAGTTCCACACCTTGGCTCAAGATAGTGGGGAAAATCTTGCCTACAACACCCGCTTTCATGAGCTTAGCTTATTGTTGCCACACAAGGTTACTCCTCTGCCGGTAGCCATCGAGAAGTACATCGGTGGTCTGCCCATGCAAATCCAGGACACTGTTTGGGGTAGAAATCCTGCAACTCTGGAAGAGGCCAAACGTCTAGCGGCCACTCTTACTGATAATCATGTGAAGAACGGTACTCTCGTTCGCAAGGGCACTAAGAAGACGGTTGCCAAAGATACTCCACAGCCTGCAATTGAAGTCAAGCCTGAGACCTCAAGCAACAAGAAGCGTAAGGCTAGAAACTATATGGTTGCTGCTACTCCACCTACTGCCCAAAACCCAGCCAAGAAACCATACACCGGACCTCACCCTCTGTGCAACACCTGCAAGTATCACCATCCCACACAGGTGCCATGTCGATTTTGTACTAAGTGTCAAAGATATGGTCACCTGGTGAACGTCTGCCGATCTCCTGCTGCCCAAGACAACAACAACCCAGCTCCCAACCCACAAAACAACAGGCCTACTCGTGGTCAATGCTACGAGTGTGGTAACCCTAATCACTACATCAACAACTGCCCTAACCGTAACCGTAACCAAAACCAAAATCAGAACCAAAACCAAAACCAGAACCGCAACCAGAACCAAGGTGCTCGAGGTCGCGCCTACAATCTCAACGCTAACCAGGCTCGTGACAACAACGAAGTGGTGAATGGTACGTTTCTCATTAATAACCACTATGCATCCATATTATTTGATTCAGGAGCTGATAAGTCATTCGTGTCACTGAAGTTTGAACCTTTACTTAACTTACCCCACACTAATCTAGAAGACCCTTTTGTGGTAGAGGTAGCTAACGGGAAGTCTATTTCGATCGGTTCTATTATTCGTAACTGCTTGTTGAATCTCGATGATCATACCTTCCCTATCGATCTTATTCCCATGCATCTTGGTAGTTTTGATGTTATAGTAGGCATGGACTGGTTGTCAACTCATCGTGCCGAAATTCTGTGCTTCGAGAAAGTCATACGCATTCCTCTCGAATCTGGTGAGATTTTGAAGATCTATGGTGAGAAACCCTGTGGTGAGCTTAAGCTTATGTCTTGTACTACTGCCCAAAAGTACTTACGAAAGGGGTATACAGCCTTCTTAGCTAACGTGATAGAGAAGAAGGACAAAGGCAAAAGTATCCAAGACATTCCTATTATTCGAGACTATCCTGAAGTTTTTCCAGAGGATTTACCTGGTTTGCCTCCTGCTCGACAAGTGGAGTTTCGTATTGATCTTGTTCCTGGTGCTAATCCTATTGCTAAAGCTCCTTATCGTCTTGCACCCTCTGAGATGCAAGAACTTGCTAGTCAATTACAGGAACTTTCTGATAAAGGGTTCATTCGCCCTAGTTCTTCTCCATGGGGAGCCCCTGTCTTATTCGTTAAAAAGAAGGATGGTTCTCTTCGGATGTGTATTGACTACCGTGAACTCAACAAACTCACCATCAAGAATCGTTATCCGCTTCCTAGGATTGACGATCTCTTCGATCAACTTCAAGGAGCAACCCACTTCTCGAAGATTGATCTCCGTTCTGGTTATCATCAGCTTAGAGTCCACGATGAAGATATTCCCAAGACAGCTTTTCGCACTCGCTACGGTCACTATGAATTCATGGTTATGCCTTTCGGTTTGACCAATGCTCCCGCGGTATTTATGGATTTGATGAATCGGGTTTGTAGACCCTATCTCGACAAATTCGTGATCGTTTTCATCGATGATATTTTGATTTACTCTAAATCAAAATCCGATCACGAGCAGCATCTTCACTCTATCTTGAGTCTCCTAAAGAAAGAACAACTGTACGCCAAGTTCTCCAAGTGTGAATTTTGGCTTAAGGAAGTTCAATTTTTGGGACATGTCATTGATATGAACGGAATTCATGTTGATCCTGCGAAAATCGAAGCTGTGAAGAATTGGAGTGTTCCTACCACTCCCACAGAAGTCCGTTCTTTTCTTGGGTTGGCTGGTTATTATCGTCGATTCATCGCCAATTTCTCCAAGATCGCTGTTCCTCTCACTACCTTAACTCACAAGGGTAAACCCTATGAGTGGGGACCTAAGCAAGAGGAAGCATTTGAAACTCTTAAGCTGAAACTCTGTGAAGCTCCTGTCTTATCTCTACCTGATGGTAATGATGATTTCGTGGTCTACTGTGATGCATCGAACCAAGGTCTCGGTTGTGTTCTCATGCAACGAGGAAAGGTTATTGCTTATGCGTCTCGACAACTCAAGACTCACGAGAAAAATTATACCACCCATGATCTTGAATTGGGCGCTGTTGTCTTTGCACTCAAGATTTGGAGACATTATCTCTATGGGACCAAATGTGTGGTGTTCACGGACCACAAAAGTCTCCAACATGTCTTCGACCAAAAGAATCTTAACATGAGGCAACGACGTTGGGTTGAATTACTTAACGACTATGATTGCGAAATTCGCTACCATCCTGGCAAAGCGAATGTTGTGGCTGACGCACTTAGTCGTAAAGAGCGTGTCAAACTCCAATGTGCTAGAGTTCGTACCGATCTCCAAGATCGCATTCTCCAGGCTCAACACACCTCAGTCACCCAAGGTAACATGTACGATGAAATGTCTTGTGGTGCTGAGACTCAACTTGAAACCAAACCCGATGGTCTCCTTTATTTCCTTAACCGACTGTGGATTCCTGACCGTGATGATCTTCGTACTTTTCTCATGAACGAGGCTCATAAGTCTCGTTATTCTATTCATCCTGGAGCTGACAAGATGTACCAAGATCTTCGTTATTCTTATTGGTGGCCTGGTATGAAGAAAGACATTGCTCTTTTCGTTGCAAAATGCCTCACTTGTTCCAAGGTTAAGGCTGAACATCAACGACCATCTGGTATGCTTGAACAACCAGAGATTCCTGTCTGGAAATGGGAGAGCATAGCTATGGATTTCATCACCAAACTCCCTCGCACACCCAAAGGTTTTGACAGTATTTGGATAATCGTCGATCGTTTGACCAAGTCCGCTCACTTTCTACCTATTCGTGAGAAGTATTCTGTGGAAAGGTTGGCAAAGATGTACGTAAGTGAAATCGTATGTCGTCACGGGATACCTTTGGATATTATTTCTGATCGCGATGGTCGTTTCACCTCTCACTTTTGGGGATCTCTACAGGATGCTTTGGGTACCAAGTTGAACCTGAGCACTGCTTATCACCCTCAAACGGATGGTCAGACTGAACGAACCATCCAGACACTTGAGGACATGCTCAGGGCATGTGTCATCGATTTTGGTGGCGCATGGGATTCTCATCTTCCTTTGGTTGAGTTTTCATACAACAACAGTTATCACGCCAGCATTAACATGGCTCCTTTTGAGGCACTCTATGGTCGGAAATGTCGTTCTCCTGTCTGTTGGACTGAGGTTGGTGAAGCTCGTATTACTGGACCCGAACTAATCCAGGAAACCACAGACAAAATCCAGCTTATCCAGGATAATCTTCTCAAGGCTCGAAGTCGCCAAAAGAGTTATGCTGATAAACGTCGTAAACCCTTGGAATTTCAGGTTGGGGACCTTGTGCTACTTAAGGTATCCCCTTGGAAAGGAGTTATTCGTTTCGGTAGGAAGGGAAAACTAGCTCCTCGATACGTAGGCCCCTTCAAAATTCTTGACAGAGTTGGGAAAGTGGCTTACAGACTTGAGCTTCCACCCGAGCTAAGCAATGTTCATCCGACCTTCCATGTTTCGAATCTCAAGAAATGCTTAGCAGATGAGAACCTTCATGTTCCTCTTGAGGATGTGCAAATTGATGAAAGCATGCACATTATCGAGAAACCCGTCGAGATTGTTGACACTGGAGTCAAGAAACTCAAGCGCAGTCGTATTCCGATCGTTAAGGTTCGTTGGGAATCTAAACGAGGCCCAGAGTTCACTTGGGAGCGTAAAGACCAGATGAAGTCGAAGTATCCACATCTTTTTCCACCAGACTCTCCAACTCCAACTTCGGGACAAAGTTCCTAAAAGTAGGGGAGACTGTAACATTTCGCATTAAATACTTGTACGTTACGCACCGACATTAATAAAAACGTCAAGTTTTCATTTTATATTCGCCTTTATTATTTTTGTCGCGATTATGGAACCCTACTACTATATATAATATTATATATATGTGTGTTTTGTATATTATATCAAAAAAATAAAACATTGCCTTGGCCGGGAATCAAACCCGCGCCAAAGGCCGGGCCACTTACACCAATGCACAAACCAACTGGGCTGGACTTCTGTTTTGTTATAACCCGGATACTTTTTAATCTTATACACGCTTCAAATCCTCACAGTTGACAAGAAAAGTCAACTGTGGGATAGCTTGGTGTGCAATCCAACAATTAAACGCGTAATTGTGCTATTTTTGGCAAATTAGGGCAATAACCGGCCCAATACAACACAATTACACAATCAATAACACGGCATCGTTGACCCATTTGATTATTGGACGCGTATACATTCTATGGAAAGTCAACCTTCTAATTAACCCTAACCCTAATCCTCTAGTATAAATAGATGGTCTGCGAGTCTTGGCAAATCGCTCACAACTCTCTCACAATCCCTATTTCACTCTAATTCACTCTGTAATTGCTTATTTTTGCTCGTGGTTGACTTTCTCTTTGACCCGACCATCAACATCAATCCTACACTGTGAGTCTAATATTTTTGGTGGGTTTCATTCATCGGCATTCAAGCAACTATAGCCCTAACATTAATCGGGCTATAGTTGCCTGAATCATCCTATTGTAAAATCTAGGGTTCGTCGTTTATAATTTGGGGATAAACCTGTAATGGCATCGTGTATTTAATAATTTTGAAATCAGAACCATCACAACCACCGGCCTAGGCCAAGTGGTTGTGACTCTGGTCCTCCACACGGGTCACCCGGGTTCGAGTCCCGGCTCTGACCGGCTTTTGTTCTTTTCTTTCCTTTTCTTTTTAAACAAACAAATTACAATTATATATATATATTAATCCTTTTAATCATTTAAATTCTTTTTAAAATACCTAAACTATTTTATAAATTCTAAAAAAAATTATAATTATTTAATCTGATATAAAAGTTTTATTTGTAATTTTTATTTTCCAGAAAATCATTTATTTAATAATTATAATAATTAAATCATTTTTATACTATTATATTTATAAAAATCCATTATTATATCAAAACAGTTTTATTAAATTCCCCAAAAATTACCCTAACTTTTTATAAAGTTAAACTTTACTGAAATAATTTTTAATTCAGTAAAATCATTTATTTTATATTTTTAAACAATTTTTGTTAGATTTAATCATAATTAATTCATAATAAATCCAATTTTCATCATTTTTGCACCAAAATTTTATACAAATTATTTTTAATCATTTAGAACAGAAATATGATTTTTAAAATAAGATTTCTTTAATTTTAGTATTTTTGATTATTAAAGTTAATAATTGACTATTTATAAATAAATAGATTTAAAAATCTATTTTAAATGAAATAATTTTATAAAAATTATTTTACTGCTTCAAACACTTTAATGTGCTCACTCAAAATTCAAATTTTATAAAAAGACTATTTTTCATTAATTATCCAATTTTCTTTATTTAATTAACATTTTTAAATTAAATTTAACAATTGATTATCCCCAAATCGAAACCCTAGGATACACATATTAGTTATATAGACTTAGACTTATTATATATTACCTCATTATAGGGTAATATTTGGAATCACTTTGGGCAACACAATTATCATATCTTTTCAACAAGTTAACATTTGCTAAGGTGAGTTTACATAGCCCCTTTTATCACCATTTTTGGGGTGAAACATGTTATAACATTTTCATTGCAATTCAATCATCAATGTGTCTATGTGTTTTCTATGTTGCATATTGTCTTGAGCATGATTAGAGTAAGCACCATTCTAGCATAATCATTAACATTGATCAGCCGACGGTATACATTGATAGATCTATTGGACTGACAATCCCACCCGGATACGTGCCTCCTACCAAGGTTACGTGGGTGTTTGTTATCGCATAACATATTCATTGGGACCATAAGTGTATGGTATGTATCATTTTATAACAGTCAACAGGGTTGATTATGCACTCGATTTATTTCTAATATGTTCTCACATATGGGCTAGATTAACATGGCACATGAATTGCATAACATTTTATTCATTTATCATCAAAAACCTATGTAATTCTCACCAACTTATGTTGACCCAAAATACTTTCAAAATTAACATGTTTCAGGTAACAATGAAGCTGAGGCTTGAGTTAGCATGAGGATTTATCTTGAAGTTTATTTGAAGTTTTTGAAGTTATTGTTTGATGTTATGTATTTGAATTCTTAGACATTATTTCACATTTTGGATATTATGTTTGAATAAATTATTTAAAATTTATATTATACCATGTGCTACTGAAAACAATCATCAATACGTGGCACCCCGATGTTTCCGCCATCGGTTGGGGTGTTACACTATAGACCAGACTCTACATGCAGTCCTAGTTCACTATAACCATTGGCTCTGATACCAATCTGTCACACCCTCAAATTACCACTTGCGGGGTTTTACCGCGAGGCGCATGACAAACCAGGATCCAAGTCAACGATCACAATAAACAACTCTATATGAAAAACGTAAACAGACATAACCATTAAATTTAAATAGCGGAAGCGTTTCAGTAGCATTTAATCAACTATGCTATCATCTCAAAAGTTGTTCAAAATACTTTTATTACAAAACGTGCACTAAATCTAGACGCCAAATGCAGACCCGTGCGCCTAGTTCCGTTCATTGCTACCTTAGCGACCTGAGAAAAACATGCCAAAAGATGTCAACATATAATGCTGGTGAGTTCACAGGTTTGTTCAAAATGTTACTACAATGTTACCATGTCCATACTATATCAATGTTACCGAGTACGCTAGCTAGGCGTATGTTTCATTACTACTACGATTGGAAACCATTACTAGACACGTTTAGCAATGTTCAGCATGTTTAAGCAGCCCGTATGTTTAGCATGATACCAATGTACCTGTTCGAGACAATATGCACCCGCCCGGCCCTCCAAGCCGACGAGTGGGGCAGGTCACGCCCAATAGATCTATCCACATTTCCCCCGTTGTGCAACCCCGCACATTCATGGTTTCCCCCGGGACTTTCCAAAAGATCGTATAGCAATAATAAGTTAAAACCATAGTATGACATTTGTTACCAAAACAGTTTAGCGCATGTTTTCTCCCCCAAAAGTTAAAGCAGAAAAAGTGGGGCCGTGAACTCACCTTAAGTAGCGTTCTTCAAATATAAGTAAAGATGTTTAGCCCTTGATAATCCCTCTACCGGAGATCTATCAAAATGTTCACATAAGTGTTCCGACTAATAACCATAAGGTTATCTAGTCCCTGATTGTCCAGATCGTAACCAAGTATGTTTTAAAACGTGTTTAAATGTTTAACCGACACACTAGACCGACCCGACATCCCGTTGGTGACCCATTACCCTAACTAATCAAGTACACATAGATTACACACAAGGTTCAAGCATAAAACACTTAGTTTGTATCAAAAATCTCATTTCTGCATCAGAACGGTCGAACCAGTCAGTTTTAAGTCTCCTTCGCACCTTTTTGTCTCCTTCGCACCCTTTTACATCTCGTTCGACCGTTTGATGCTTCCTTCGCCCGTTTTATCACATTCGTCCAATAAAAAGCCAGGTTCGACCCTGGATCCCTCCTTCGCACCATCGACTGGTCGAAGGAGGCCAGGTTCGCCCCTGTTGTATGATTTTTCTTAAAAACGCTTCAAACACATTCAAAACGACCCGAAACATCATCAAACACAGCAGTCAAGCATGGATAACTTATCCCTACAAAACCCCATCGATTTCCCCCGATAATACGTCCGTTTCAGCCCTTTCCCAAAATGGTAAAGATTATGGAAACATCACTTTCATGCATGAATTATTTACCCAATTTGGAAACTTTTGAAATCGATTCATGTTTAGCTTAAAATACTCAGTTTGTCGATTATCCGATCTTTCTTATTCATTCTATTGATCATAAATATTCATACATCCAAATATTAATCCAATAAAACCCCCAAATATCAATATATCCAATCCTAACCCTAGACAACAATATTCCCTCATTAACAACAATCCTATATCATGTTTCTATCATAGATATAGCAGCAAATCAGTGAACAACACATAACACCACATAACACACAATTTACACATGTTATTCATTATGAGAACCTATGTTAAATGATCATGTTTTGATTTAGAAAGATGTTTAAAAGGTTTTTAATCATAAAAACACCCTTAGGACAGATCCGGACAATTAGGGCTAGATGAAAACGAATTAAAATGCTTTTAAAAGATTTAGGATTATGAACACACCTTGGATTCTTGTTTAGATGTTGTAGATGGGTTAGATTATGAAAAAGAAGAGCAAAAACTCCTTCCTTAGTGTTTAAGATCGTTTGAGAGCGTTTTGGGACGGTTAGGGTTTGTGAAATGATGAAAAATGACAAAGGTTGGTATTTATACTAATCTTCCTTCGCACCAACTCGTTGGTCGAATGTAGTCTCCTTCGCCCCTTTCACAGGGTCGAATGAGCCCTGTTTGGTCGAAGGGAATTTCTCAATTTCCACTTCCCTGGTTCGCCCATTTTACAAGGGTCGAACCAGGCAACTTCTTCTCCTTCGACCACTCGAAGTGGTCGAACCAAGACCTCTTTTAAACTAGTTTTCCAGTTTGTCGTGTTTAACGCATTCTAACACATCCTAACACATAAGCATGCATCCTTAGTCTATATTTAACACATTTAGGCACAGATAATCATTTACACATCATTTAAACACATCTATGTATATAATCCACCACACAACCCATAATCTACACATATACTTAATTAGTTCATGTAATGTCACCAACAACGGAACTCGGTACTAGTGTATTACCAAATCGACTCCCAATGATCCTCCAGATCATTGTACCCTGGACAATCCTAACTTGACCCGACTCAACTAACCCAGTTAAGTTTGTTTATAAACGTTTCTCGCTAAGGTAGACTTAGATGTTACTAATATGTTTAAGCCGAACATGCCGGGTGTCACACTGTTATTTTTTGTGGTATATTGTATGTGTTTTATTGCAGGATAATGGTGATAATAGTGTTGAGATTATTTGCTATGGTGCAATGTTTAGTCCCTACAAATCTGATCTTCAACATGAATTTAGTGAATAGGTAATATCAAAATTTATTTCATCTTCTATTAACTTGTGTTTTAAATATTTTTAATTTATTTTAAGGATCAGATGCATGAAATTAATAGGAAGAGATTGAAGAGGCTCTCTTAGTGGAAATGGAGTCAAATTATTGATCTAGACAGTTCTGATGAAAATGACAAAGAAGACATATTTGATGACACTTTAGATAGGAGGAAATGGAGGAAACTCATCCTCACCAAAAGATGTAATAATCAAACATGGAGATATTCAAGAAATTTCAGTGATCGTTTTTGATGACGAATGGTGGGCAGACAATATAGATGAGATCATGCAGACTTGGAACGTGTATGACTAAATTGATCTCATGATTCAAGTAGTTCACTAGCTTTTATTTTTCTCAACTTTTATGTTTATTAATACTTATTTTTCCTTTCGTATGTTACTTTATTTTATCAAATATTTCTTAAAAGTACTTTACAATTTAAATGTTAAATCTTTTTAGTTACTAGACATGTGTAACGCTTATGACGTATATCCACCGCAATGATGCTACAACAAATACTATATGAATTTAAAATAAGTACCGAAATAAAAAGTGTCACTCCCGCCGCATCGTGTGGGTTTCCTACTAGTATTATTAATATATCATAGTCAAAACTTGATGTCAACCCCTGGCTTCATCCAAAAACAGAACCCATCCACCAGGGGTCAACATCTATGGTCCGGGTCAAATAAAAGATTTGGGGCTTCGTCTTGAAACCAAGATCCCTTCACTCCAAACCTTATAATATCCTAAGTTATTACATACCAAAATAAATTGTCTGAAATTGTTCAACCAACTACTACCATATAAGATAAAATAAAAAGTGGGCTCCAGCCTAGTCAACACATCCTTCATCGCCCACTGGAATGTCCTTCACCACCTCAGCAATCTTGGCTCCAGCTGCCTTTGCCTCTGCATCCTCAGGATCTTCGGCCACATCCTCGGGACGAGCAATGGGAACAGGCTCATAAACTACTTCTTTTCCACCCAGGCTCTTGATTTTCTCCTTCCAGGCTTCGACATCCCAGGTATTCTGATCAAAACTTAGATCCTTGGCCTGAAGAGCAATCTTCACCCTGGCCTGAAAGACAGAAATACTAGCAGACTTAATGAGCCCATTCCTGTGATCATGTGCCTCCTTCTCCTTATCCAAGATGACCTTAGCATGCTCATCCTTCACTCTCTTCAACTCTACTTCAGTCTCTGCCAGCTTACTCTCAAGATATTTTCCCTTTGTCATGAGAAATCTTCTGGACGTCTTCAAGCTTAGTCTGTGCCTCATGAAGCTCTTGAACAACAATATCTAGGGACTTTGACAGATACTCGTGGCCCTATCAAGGAAAAGAAAAGGTAAGTATTCCTAACTTTTTCTCACTAACATAACAGTGCTATTCTCAGGATAAGACCATACCTGGAGAGTGAATTGGGAGATCTTGCTCAGAATCTCATGAGAACTCAAACCCTCAAAGGGGGTGACCTCCTGAGCAATGGAAACGGTGCACTCCCCTTTCTTTTCTTTGAAGCAGCAGTAGCCCTAGACTTGGGAGGTTTAGTTGAAGGAGTAGTCATCTTAGAGCTTGAGGGAGAAGGAGAGGTAACTTTGATTGCCTTGACATCCATGCTGTCAATATCATCCAGATCAAAGGAAGCAGGTTTCTTGGTTGAGGCTAAGATAACAACAGAGTTAGTAAATAAAATAATAAACATCTTCGGGATGTAACATGACATGCTCACCAGACATCTTAGAAGCTTGACTGGTGGTATGACTCTCTTCCACTCCAAAAGTCCTTTCTGATTCAGGTAACTTGTAAATAACTTCACACCGGAGAAAAGCGTCGTTCACAGGAGTAGCAAACTTGGCAAACGAAGGACCTGTTAAACAAAAAAGTTTTCAGGATGTTAGCATCTTCAGGATGTAACTAAAAAGTTTTTCATAAAAAACGCTAAAAATGATTTTACCACTCTTTAACCAATAAAGAGGGATATCATCCCCTTGGGGAATAGAACTCCTCTTAACAAAGAAAAACTTGGTGTTCCAATTTTTCTCAGATTTTATCACATTTAACAGAAAGGGTGGATCCTTTTTTATAACTTGAAGAATATAACGGTAGGAACCGTGTGTCCTCAATTTATAAACATGAGCCAGGTCCCCCACTTCCAGATGGACACCATGATCCTCAACGAGCCTGCTACAAACCATCAAAATCTTCCAAAGTTCAGGCATGGCTTGAGAATAAGCCATCCCAGTCATATCAAAGAAATCTTTGATAAACTTGGGCAAAGGATACCTTAACCCTAGAAGGAATGGTAAGTACAAGAAACAGAACCAGGTAGGAGATGCAAAATCTGATCTTGCATGAAGATCATAAGGACGAAATTCAGCAAAACTCGGGAAGATTTTTGAGTTCTTTAGGGCCTGAATCTCCTTATTATCAAAAGAACAGATCTTCTGTTCAGGATGGCTCAAGAGGTTTTGGGGAATGAAGTCACCAGAAGTTCCCACAATCCCCAAAGCTCTTGTAGATCTTTTTGCCATCTTTGGAATATTACTAATTTATTGCAGGTATGAAGAAAAAAGTGAAAGAAAGAAGAGAGAAATTACCTTCTTTAAAAATCAGATGTGATTATAAAGGAAGGGATAAGCTCTAGATATAGAGAGTAGAAGATGATGCTTGTAACGGTCATCACATAATTAACGCCGAGAAAATAGCCGTTGTCATCTTGACAAGACATCCCATCAGTCATCAGAGAAGATATTTAGATTAAAAAAAATATTTTTACCTTGAAAGATATTAACGGTAACATATTTTTGGGGACAATTGTTGGTGGTGAAAATCCTCAGGATGATTTTACCCTACCTCCCTAATGTACCATCCTCAGGATGCTGAAGGACTCAACTGACTTTAGGATGTATCAGTACTTCGGCATGTGCACATCCTGAGAATGAACTAACGAATTAGCTTTCTTACGTATGATTGTAGGTACAACTAAGTTATAATATGGATTTACATGCACGGCAAAGTCTATGTTATAACTCCTCAATTGAATAAGTCAAGGATAGAAGTAAAACTCGTGGTCCAAGATGGAAGATGGAGTCAAAGTTGTAACCGATATACATTTAATATCGGCGACAAATGAGGAAACAGCTGAACAATAACTAAGCTAGGAAGAAACCGTTGCTACAACGTCTACTTGAGATGAAACAACCACAATGGTCACAAGAAGACTTCAAAGAGCTTAACTACTTAGCGAATATCGTGGGATTCATTGTTTACTTCATGTACTATATAAATGAGGGTATTGGACGAGTATAGGACACATTGTTTACACTATAGCTACACACATACACTTAGCAGATTAGAAACACTCACACAATCATTGTAATCTTAGTACACTCGTCCATTTACTCATCCAAAGTTTTATCTTTTTACCAAATTAATTTTAACAAACAAGGCAGGGGCCTAGTCTCCTCCCGAGGTTTTATGCCGGCGATCTACAACTGATCAAGGGCTTTCCTCGTAGATCGAGTGTTGTTCTTTGTGTTTATCACTTTATTCATTCATTACAAACAGTTCCATCCCGAGGATATAACTGTCCATCCCCAAGCTAACCTAAGCTATCCCGAGCATAGTTGTCATATTTTTACTTCTTTAGCATCCTGATACACCATTTTCATAATATAATTGACTCTTTAATATATTTTCACACATTTAGCAGTAAAGAATTTAGTTTATTTGGTAGTGTTGATGATACATTTAGAGCACTAATAGAGAAAAACATGGCTGAGGTAAAAAGATAAAAACAAATAATTGAATCGGGTGTGACTGAAAAATCAAAGACTGAATCGGATAGGTACTTGGAAGATGAAATTGAAGGAGATAATGTGTGGTTTGAAAGTGAAGATTTCAGTGTTTTGGGTTGGTGGATGAAGAGAAGTCTCGCATTTCCTGTTTTGTCATTAATTGCTCGTGATATTTTAGCCATTCCTATTTCAACAGTGACATCTGAATCTGCATTTAGCACAGGAGATAGAGTACTCGACACATTTAGGAGTTCTTTAACTCTCCAAATTGTTGAAGCTTCAATTTGTTGTCAAGATTGGATTCGTTCTAGTAGTGTTGCTTGCAATGTGGAAGAAAACATCGAAGAGCTGGATAAATTTGAAGAAGGTTATAGACTCGTAATTTTTCAATATATTTGTTCATGGCTCATTATTTTTTTATTATGAATATTTTATTATAGTTAAAATTAATTTTAATTGTATGTTTATTACTTTTCTTTCTTTCTTGTAGATATGGAGTAGCGGGAAGCTTGATTTTGTGTTCAAGAATCGAGTCTATGTTTAGAAGACTATTTTTGGTTGTTTGATTTTATATTTTAAGACTATGTGTTGAAGTTTGAACATTGTATTTGTGTTTGTGTTTTAAGACTAATTTCCATTTTCTAGGTTTGTATGTTTATTGAACCTAAATTAGTTTATTCTGTTTAATTTGGATTATTCGGATTTATCCGAATTTGATCAGAATTGAATTCGGGTGGATTTGGGTCGGATTGGAAGGCATCTAATTCGGATCGGATCGGATTTCGGATAAACTCTTAAAATTTTCAAATCCAAACAATCCGATCCGAATAATTCGAATAACACATTATACGATCCGATGAACACCCTTATCTGCATGTGAGGCTTCTTGGAGAATATTCCAATATGACAATGTTACCTTTTCATCTTTTTGGACAACAGAAAGTTGTATTCGGTGCTAACGAGGATATTGACAATGTTCTCCAAAAATCCATCATTCGCTTCATCAATGTTTCTGGGTTGGATGGAAAAATAAAACTGATGTGAATGCAAGAAAACTAAGTTATATTTGGCATAAATGTGTTGTTTTAAAATTAACAAAAAAAATATGAGGTTACTTTCTATAAGTTGTCGTTCCGATATCGAGGAAACAAAAAAAAATTGCTTATTTGCTTACTCATCACTCAATCTTTGGATCATGTTTCCGATTTCATTTCCTTTGCATATCCATCTATTTTGGATAACATCAATATTCCGAATTATTTTCAAGAGAGAGAAATATTAGCACCAAAGAATGAAGTTGTTCAAGAAATTAATGATCAATTGCTTTCATTGTTTCCCGGTGAGGAAATGGAATATCTAAGTTCAGATAGTGTTTATCAGTATGAAAATGTTAAAGGGATGTTTGATGAAAGATTGTATTCACCTAGTGTTTTGAATGGTCTTAAGTTATCAGGTATACCAAACCACCGATTTGTTTTGAAAGTTGGTGTTACGATAATGTTATTGAGAAACATTGATCATAAAACCGGTTTGTGTAACAGGACAAGGTTGCAAGTTGTTAAATGGGGAAACGTGTTATAGAAGCTAAAATAATTTAAGGGAGTAACATTAGAATGCAAACCTTTATCCCAAGAATTAGTCTGTTCCCATCTGATAAGAATATTCCTTTCAAATTTAATAGAAGACAATTCCTCTTGCTTTGTGTTTCACAATGACAATAGACAATAAACAAGAGCCAAGGACAATCCCTATATAAAGTAGGTCTGTATTTGAAGGATCATGTTTTTATACATGGGCAGTAGTATGTAACGCTGTCAAGAGTCAAGAGTAGAGATGACTGAAAATACTAATATTGGATAAAGATTGTAGGGTTAAGAATCAAACAACAATTGTTGTCAATAAAGAAATAATTGGAGATTTGTGAATAAGTATGTGATCATATTTTGCATAAATCGTTTAGTTTTCTTTTTTTATAATGTTTTAGTTGTATGTGTTTGTTAAACTATATTTATTTACTTTGAATTTTATTGTTCATTTGCATTCCGTTACAATACATATGTTATTATTCATTTCGTTATTTGTTTTTAAATCACGTCAAATCAAACCTTTGTTGATCGATATATCCATTATTGGGTAACATTAATTTTTTTTTATGATATTTTACATGCAATAAAAATCCATACGAATTGTATTACATAACTTTCAATAAATAAAATTGGTATACTACAATCTTTATAAAAAAAAAAATTCATTTGACTTTGAGTGTACCGTGTGTTAACACGAGTCTCTAACATAGTTTACTATATAATAAATAATTTCTTAATCACATTTATTTTCTCTTCTCTCTCATATTGAACGGCAAGTAGTGCAACCGGTGGAGCTTAGGCTAACACCCTGGGCCAGCCTGTACTGATTACCCATTCCACCTGAATTGGGGATCTCCCCAGGTGGAACCCCCACATGTGGTAAATATGGCTCCGACAAGAATCGAACCCTTAACCTTCACATGACCTCCACTCTAGCTCCCTCAATTTTCAACAATTGAGCTAGGCTTCATCGGCATATTAAATAAAAATATTAAATCATAAGTTATCCATCTCTCTAATTTATTTAATTTTTTTCTCAACTACTTTTTTTATAGTAGCAATTTAGTTTATATTAATACCTCGCATAATACTCGAGTTTTTAATGTAACAATAAATAAAAGACAAAGTAAAGCGTTTTATTTAGTTAATAGTATATCAAAGTTTATTTTTTAAAGACATGTTGATGACTGTATATGTTACCCGATTACATTACATTTAATCTACTCATGTAAAATACAAGTTTATTCAGCTCATATAATGACAGTTTTTTTTTTTTTTTAAAATATAACACTTTTATTACTCAGCATATAAAATTACATGTATACACCCCGTTTAATATACGGGTTCTAACCTAGTTTTTCTATAAATAAAAAGAAAGAAAGAAAGAAAATATGATTGTGGCATTTTAAGGAACGGATTTTTTTAACAGCCAACAAACGATGTCTGGAGTGTCCGAGGTACCCACCAATTGATTACAAAGACACTCGATACGCCCATGGGTGAAAACACGTCTTAGTGCCCACAGATAGCGTTAGATAGCCAGACCTACCAACCTGCCGGTTTTAGAGAAAACCTGGCCCGCACCCGCTCAAAACCCCAACACTAAAAAATCAGTAAAATTTAATGGGATCAAAAATCAAATCCGACACCTACAAAATATAGACTCTATCTTTTGTTTGGGTGCATTTCAAGAAACAGATAGGTTGCCAATTGGCATTGAGAGGATTCAATTACGAAGGTCAAGGGGTAAAATAGGAAGAAGAAATGAAAGCTGGCGCTCACCTCAAATGGGACCCAATGGTGACCTGTGAAAGCAACATTTTCTGACCTGTCCCTCAAGAGATTATATTCCCACGTGGCTTAGCTGTGAGGTTAGCTAACAGCAATCACGCCGTTAATTTCAATCACCCACCTCCACATGTTATCTATCAATCATTACAACACGACTTCATAATATTGTTTAGGGTTTTAAATTATAAATTATATATTTTATATTATGTTTTATATTAAGGGTTTTCACCAAATCAGCCGTATGATCAACCCATCTGGCAAGAATAACCTTAAAATAATTAAAATTATTTCTCAATAAACAAATTGAAATTGTCTACTAATATATTGACATATGTCTATTTTTATAAGTGATGCTTCTAGTGGATACATAATTAGTTACATACTTTTTTGTTCTCAAATAGCCAATTTATCAAAATCAAAAAACATCGCCCCATACCATGAAAAACAACACCTAAATTTGTCAAAATCAAAAGCCCTTTGATCTCGATTATATTAACAGGGTTAGGATCAAATACACAGTGAAAGAAAAATATGAAGTCGTAGGAAGGGTATCAAACGGACTCCGATTGAACTCATTCAAGCGGCATTGGAATCGTCTTATCGAACCCTACGTCGTTAGTTTTTAGTTCTTCGTTTTTTTGGGGTTTTAGCTTGTAGTTTTTAGAATATGCATTATATCATTGTGTCTCTTATGTACCATTGTGTCTTTTTTTTATTTTCATCGTTGTGTCATTTTTTCAATTCATTGTGTCTTTTTTTCTTCAGCATTGTGTTATATTTTTTGACACTGTGTTATATTTTGTGGCTCATTGTGTCATATTTGATGATCTATTGTGTTTTTTGTATCCTTCTCACACTTCTCATTTTTTGTAGCCTTTGTAGAATAACTCAACCCTAACAATCGTTTCTCAATAATTCATTCAATAAACTTCTCTAAACAAATTTTAGAAATTTTGGTTAATATTGTAATTTATAGTGAAGGAAGATAAGAGTTTGCCAATAGTGTTGCTAAGTATTTTCCTCTTCATTGTTTGATACATGATATTAGATTTTTTTGAAATGTTAATTTCTTTTAAATCCTGTAGTCTGTGGGACTTGAACCTAAGACCTTCCACAACCTAGGTGTTTTAAAGGTTTTGCCTTTGCCGATGGACCACCACCCCATTGGTAATACATGCTATTAGATATCACTTATCGTGGATTGATATGGTTTGTTTAAAAAAAGTGTGTGTTGAATAAATATAAGTTTCGACTTTAATGTTACACATTAGAGAAAGGTTAGCATGAAAAAACCCTGCATAAAAAGAAATAGAAAGTAGCTGATGACCTTTTGATGCATTGGCAACTTCATTATCTAACAATGTATCATGTATTTGAGTCTCTCCTAAAACAAAATTGCTCTTAATTAAACTAGGGTTTTACCATGGGGGGTTTTCGGGTGGTGGTTTTACTTTGAAAAGGTGGCAGGCCAAGTTACCGAAATCGTCTACGTTCACATGCGTGGATGACCTTTCGCCATTAGGTTTACTCAGGTAATCTGGCTTTCGTTGATTGTTTCAAAACATAAAAAGAAATTCACACAATATTTTAAAAAAGATTATAAATTGCAACGTAATATAATCTATATCTATATATATAATAAAGGAGTAACTATTGTTGAGGTGGCACCTCTAGATGGCTTCCATACTATCCATTTAACTTACCCATGGGTTAAAAACCCGACCCATGATACCATATTCTAACCCGGTAACCCGGGTATAAATAGTCTATTTTATAATCTCAATATAGAACTAAGGATGCACATCTCTTTCTCATTCTCATTCAAACCTGAACTTCAAATCTATCCTCTATAATCGACATTAGAAACTCTAAATCTAACCTCTATCTTTGATTATGATTGTTACCTGAATCACCTTTTGATTCGGTGCTAGACAACCATGGCCGCATATAGAGGTGAGTAAAGAGAGATCTTCCGGTTTCAAGAGGTTAGTAATATTTTATGGGAATCATGACTATTTATTCATGAATGTTTATATTCGGGATTGAGTTTTGTATGGGTTTTGATGTTTTTGAATGCTCGAGGGTTGTTTTTTCATGTCCAATTATATTTTATGTTGGTTTGAAAATTTATTTGTCACATTGATAATGGATCAAACTCCATAATTAATCATTGTTTTGGCTAACTTATGTTTAATCAACATAATCCTTTTTGTTTTGGCTGAGTCTGTTATTTTCGATGGGATGCATGTCTTTTTAGGTTGAGATATGAAGTTCATATATTGTTTATAATTGTTCTTTCAGATCTTATATGGTTTGGTGTTAAAGAGTTTATTATTATGTTAATATGATTTGATCGAATAAGAAGCCAAACCTCAGTTCGGATTCTGGATATGGATCTGAAATAATTATGGAGCATTTAATTTCAAAGAATTGGTTTCCTAAGTTTGTGCAACATATTTGGAAAGGTAGTAAATAACCTTGAATGACATTGAGAATTATTTCGAAATTTTTAAAATTTCAATTTGAATTTATTTGAATTTTGAATTCAAACTATTAAATTCAAATTTATATTAATTCTCCCAATCTAGATTAGTAACTTCCTTAAAATAATACAATCATTATTAATAATATATATTTAACTGAAAATCAATTAAATAAAATTATTAAATTTCTATTTTCTAATTTTTTTTAACTAATTCAAATTCTCACTATATAAACAATCTTAATCTCGGTTATACAATCATTTTAAGAATTTATAAAACTTACATCTCCAACTTTTTAATTTACATGACTTCATTTTTAAAAAACTTGATACGATTTGTTTTAGGTTTTATTCAGTAGTATTTATTTTAGCAAATTACATTTGCAATATATTGTTTACAAGCATAATTTTTTTAATATCTTCTTTTACATTTTCATTTGATATATAATGATGTATATGATTATCTTTTAATCTTGATGCTTTTAATTGTTGATAAAGCTGAAAATATTAATTACGTGTTTGTTTTCGGTACATGGGTAAGACTCATTTTGTTTCATTAAGAAGCTTCAATGATTATACCAATGTCTGCCGAAACCTTACTTTCAGAAAATAAGCTATTTCTATACTTACTTTATTATATAGTTTTTTTATTTGCAAAGGAACTTTTTAATTAATATAATTTATATTTTAACAAAGTAATATGCAATATATTTTTATTACAGGGTACCTACACCGTTACGCTTTTTTATTAAATTTTAGTAAAAAAAATAAACTATAAACTATTATATAAATTTAATCATTGAATTATGAAAATTCTGTTTCTAAAAATAAACTGTGTTTTAAATGGTAATAAGTAAATAAAATTCATAAAAATCAATTTATAAGTTTTCAATTGTAAAGTTTCAAAAATTTTGAATTTTCAGTTTCAATTTTTTAAATTTTTAAATACGAATTTTATATTTTTTTATTTTAAATCATAATTATTAATAACATACTTTAAATAAACCAAACATCATTATTAATATGCTTAAACCGTAAATTAATTCAATAAATGTTTAAATTTTCTGATGAAAACTGTAAATATCAATTCAAAACACTAAATTAATTAAATTGATTATTATATTTTTAGTTTATTGAATATGTGATTTTCTTTATATGTTTCATTTATTGAATAATTGATTTTCATTTAAAGTATGTTTAGTCATAAATCGACATATATATGATAACCCATATTTCCTCAACTGTTTATAAGTTATAAAAAATACAAAAATATAAACCATAACCATTAATGTATACAAATTATAAAATAATATTTCGAAATTTTTAAATTTTCAGTTTGAATTTATTTGAATTTTGAATTCAAGCTTTTAAATTCGAATTTATGTTAATTCTCCCAATCTATATTAATAACTTCCTTTAAATAATTCAATTATCATTAATAATATATATTTAACCGAAAATCAATTAAATAAGATTATTAATTTTCTATTTTCCAATTTTTTAAACTAATTCAAATTCTCATTATATAAACAATCTTAATCTCAGTTATACAATCATTTTGAGAATTTATAAAACTTATATCTCCAACTTTTTAATCTACCTGACTTCATTTCTACATGGTTGATTGTAAATTTTGTTTATTTTAAAAAAAAAACTGGATACGATTTGTTTTATGTTTTATTCAGTAGTATTTATTTTAGCAAATTACATTCAACCATGAATAATTCAATCATCATTAATAATATATATTTAACCGGAAATTAATTAAATAAACTTATTAATAACTTCCTTAATTTATATTAATTATCAATATACATTAACTAATGTTAATTCTCCCAACCTAGATTAATAAGTTCCTTAATATATACTAATTATCTCAACCTAGATTAATAACTTCCTTAAAATAATTCAATCATCATTAATAATATATATTTAACAGAAAATCAATTATATAAAATTATTAAATTTCTATTTTCTAATTTTTTAAACTAATTCAAATTCTCACTATGTAAACAATTTTAATCTCAGTTATGCAATCGTTTTAAGAATTTATAAAACTTACATCTTCAACTTTTTAATTTACATGACTTCATTTTTAAAAAAATTGATACGATTTGTTTCAGGTTTTATTCAATAGTATTTATTTTAGCAAATTACATTTGCAATTTATTGTTTACAAGCATAATCTTTTTAATATCTTCTTTTACATTTTCATTTGATATATAATGATGCATATGATTATCTTTTAATGCTGATGCTTTTAATTGTTGAAAAAGCTGAAAAAATTAATTACGTGCTTTTTTTCGGTACAGGGTTAAGACTCATTTTGTTTCATTAAGAAGCTTCAATGATTATACCAGTGGCTGCTGGAACCTTATTTTCAGAAAATAAGGTATTTCTATACTTACTTTATTATATAGTTTTTTTTTTATCTTCAAATGAACTTTTTAATTAATATAATTTATGTTTTAACAAAGAAATATGAAATATATTTTTTTTATTAAAGGCTACTTACACCGTTACGTTTTTTTATTATATTTTAGTAAAAAAAATAAAGTATAAAACTATTTTATAAATTTAATCATTGAATTATGAAAGTTGTTTTTCGAAAAATAAACTGTGTTTTAAATGGTAATAATTAAATAAAATTCATAAAAATCAATTTATAAGTTTTCAACTGTAAAGTTTCAAAAATTTTGAATTTTCAGTTTCAATTTTTTAAAATTTTGAATACGAATTTTATATTCTTAATTTTAAATCATATCAATTATTAATAACTTACTTTAAATAAACCAATCATCATTATTAATATATAGCTTAGACCGTAAATCAATTCAATAAATGTTTAAATTTTCTGATGAAAACTGTAAATATCAATTCAAAACACTAAATTAATTAACTTTATTATTTTATTTTTAGTTTATTGAATATGTGATTTTCATTATATGTTTCATTTCTTGAATAATTGATTTTCATTTAATGTTTAGTCATAAATTGACATATATATGATAACCCATATTTCCTCAACTGTTTACAAGTTATAAAAAATAAAAAAATATAAACCATAACCATTAATGTATACAATTTATAAAATATTATTTCAAAATTTTTAAATTTTCAGTTTGAATTTATTTGAAATTTGAATTGAAAGTTTTAAATTCGAATTTATATTAATTCTCCCAATATAGATTAATAACTTCCTTAAAATAATTCAATCATCATTAATAATATATATTTAACCGAAAATCAATTAAATAAAATTATTAAATTTCTATTTTCCAATTTTGTAAACTAATTCAAATTCTCACTATATAAACAATCTTAATCTCAGTTATACAATCATTTTGAGAATTTATAAAACTTACATCTCCAACTTTGTAATCTGCCTGAATTCATTTCTACATGGTTGAATGTACATTTTGTTTATTTTAAAAAACTTGATACGATTTGTTTTATGTTTTATTCAATGGTATTTATTTTAGCAAATTACATTCAAGTATTCAACCATTAATAATTCAATCATCATTAATAATATATATTTAACCGAAAATCAATTAAATAAAATTATTAATAATTTCACATACCTTACAATTAAAAACATTTATAAGGATAATACTGAGGAAGAAACTGATGTTTCGGAAGAAGCTTCTCATGTTGATGCAAAGTTACCAGATGTTGATCTTGCTGGTCCTGAAATAATAACAAAGATTACGTTTCGCTATGTAACTTTTCTATATTACACTTTTCTGTTCATATGTTAATATGGTTTGCTAATAGATGTTCCAATTAATTGTTATTATAATTTCTCATAAAAGTTAAGCTTTGTTGTTTTCTTAGCGTTTTGATCCGGATTTTGCTGTTGCGGCTGGATTTACAAAGAATATGATGATAAAGGTGAAAACTGATGATGGTGTTGTTCGTGATTGGGAGGTAAGATCTGAGAAGGAGAAAGGAAGAAAGGAAAGGTATTGTTTAAAGGCGTTTTGTTCATTGATAAAAGCTTCAAAGATGAGGAACCGTAGTACATACCGTGTGAAGTTTATAAAAGCTGAAAAGCTGTTGGTTATTTCACGCCTTTAACTGTTTGTTTTTTATTTTGATTGACTATGTGGATTCAACAACTTTATTTTGTTATTGTTTTTTTAGGATGTTTGTTTGATGTTTAAAATCACAATGTTAAAACATTTGTTTTGTTTGTGTTTATAGATTATTTTCATTTTCTAAAGTACAAACTGTATGTGCGTTTATAATATTTGTACTACGGTAGTTTGTCATTTAACTTATGTTATGTTTTAATTATTTAGAAGGGTTGCTTACCCTAATTTAAAAAATCTACGCCTTTATTTGATTTGTTCCATAAATAAAGAATAAAGAAACTTATAATAAAAACTATTTATGTTAACATATTTACGATTTGGTTAAATTATATATTGCTTATAATTCAAATATATACTATCATCATTATATTTGGTTAAATTATATTTATTAAAACAAAAATACGTATAATATTATATACACAGTTAAAATAAACAATTACATTAGACAATTATTAGTGTTATTTAAATGAAGGTCGTGAATCATCACATATGAATATGTATATGATTACATGTATATACATAAGGTTTTTCAAAATCTATTATGTTTATATCTATGAAAGTCGATGTGTTTTGCAATGACAATAAACAAGAGCCAAGGACAGTCTCTATCCAAAGTTGGTTTGTACTTGAAAGATCCCATTTTTTCACATGGACTGCTATATGTTGCACTGTCAAGGGTAACGAGTAGAGATGGTCTAAAGATACTAATACTTGATAAAGAAGGTAATGTTAAGAACGAAACTTCAAATGTTGTATACCAAGAAGTATTTGCAAATTTATGAATGAGTATTATGTATTCAAGCAATATATTTTTTTTAGTGTAATGTAGTTTGTGAAATATGTTTATGTTCTTTACAATTGTCATTTATCTTTTATTGGAGGTGAATACATATTCGTTAATTAAGTTTGAATAAAATCATAAAATTTAATGATGTTATACGATTACTTAAATGTATAGTTGTATTTTAGTAAAATATACTGTACAAATCAACTCCTATTATTAATCCTTTTTTAATCTCGGTAAAAAGTTTACCAAATATATCAAAGTGCATAATGTAAATACCTTAGTTTACTTTATAATCCTTCAAATCATCAACATTAATCATAACATTCGGCTGATTCTCCTCCTTAATTTTCTCTATTATTTTACGATCAATGTATTTTCCATATTTTGTAAAATACATTAACTCAACAAATCTTTTCTATCTTTTTTTAAATCTTTATCGAAGGTAGTTTTCAATCACCGTGTAATTTGATCTAAAATTAAAATAAATGTTTTCCTTACCTAATGAATTTTAGCATAATTGCGTAGTGGATTAGTGAATGTTGAACTTTAATGCATGGTCTATACAATTATTGAGTATATGCATATTTTAAACAGTTATAAGAAACGTTCATATGTGATTATATTATAATAATTTATAGTGTTTGCAAAACAATATATAAACAGATACTTTACACATTAAAGCTACTAAATCTTATATGTTTGTTTGTCATGTTAGAGATTTAAGTACTATTATACAACACATGCATGTATGCATTTTATAAATTCTCACTTAATATCATCTTATATTCATTTTCATTTTACTCGGGTATTTGCCGTGTGTTAACGCGGGGCTCTAACCTAGTTTAAATATAAACACACATAATTATCCATCTTTTTTTAAGAGAATAAAACTTGAGGTTTAGAATTCTTAAGGTTAAAGGGAGTCTGCATAGTGTTGAGAGTAAAAATAACTTTTTTTGAAAACTTTAGAACTTGATGTCACACCAATTCAAGAAATTTATAATTCCCTTGAGACAGTTAAAGAGGTCACATGGTTTGAAGAAGGTTAAGGGTAAAGATTTTTTTGGAGGAGGTGTCCCGCCCCATGTTTTATTTCTCAGTAATGTAAATTTTCGCATATTTCGTCAGAATATTTTACAGGTATTGAGCTCCTTGGCACCCAATACATATGTGTTCAAGTTAACCCAAATAATTGTAACGTAATATAGTTTATATATAAATACACATAATTATCAATATTTTTTAAGAGAAAGCTTGAGGTTTGGAATTCCTAAGGTGTAAAGGGAGAAAACTTTTTTGAAAACTTTAAAACTTGATCACACCAATTCAAGAAATTTATAATTCCTCTAAGAAAGTGAGAAAGTTAATTGAGAGGTCACAGGGTTTGAAGAAGGTCAAAGGTGCAGCTTCTTTTGGGCAGTGTGCCCCGCCCCTCGATTTTATGTTCAGTAGTGTAAATTTTCCCATATTTCATCATCCGGAAATTTTACACGTATTGAGTCTCTCCCTGGTTTAATGGTTACATAACTCTCCCCTCTATATATTTGTTCAACTCCCCCCCCCATGTTATGTATATGGGTGAGTCTTCACCTACTGCGTAGGTGCATTCTTACAATACACAGGTTAGGCAACAACTCAATTCATGCAGAAAAGTACGAGAGTTTCTTTTTTCCCACTTTGGTGCATACTTGGATCTAAAATTCAAAAATGGTCTATGTCAATCGCATTTGATGTGTATTAATCACATCTCACCAAAACGGCTAATCATGACCCTCTACTATTCGTGCTTGACCAACAACCAACAACTTAGTTTGCCTATAGTCATGTTTTGTCTTTTACTCCTTCCATTACACCATTTTCAAGAAATAAGAATAAATAGTCATGTCACAACTCATTTAACAAGTACGGGTAATAGTAAGGCATACTTTAGTGACCTCAAATTTTTATAAATAATAATAATAATAATGATAAAAATAATAATACATATGAATTATATTAAAAATATAGATTTTAAATTAAATAAATTATATGTAATTTAACTATCTAAATTACTAAATATGACAATCTAAAAAACTACTACATTAATTTAAACAACTCAACAATTGGTGAAATGGGTTGGAGGATGTGAATGAAGAATACTGAAGTTACCGGTGATAGGTTACTTGTACTACTAGAAAATTGGGCATTTATCACCACATTTTCGGTCACATAATGGTAGCAATTGCTCTGTAGCCACCATTTTGCAACCGAAAATGCGGTAGCAAAAACACCCGTGTGTGTTACCCTAATGCCACCAAATAGCTACCACTTTCGTATTTTGCTACTATATTTTGGTCACCACAAAAACGGTTAAAATTATTGCTACCGCTCCTACAAGATTGTAGGGATGTCTTTTGCTACCATTTAGTCACTAATATTGCCACCATTTAGACACCATTTTTATTGAAAATTTACACATTTTTTTGTAACCATTTTGGTACCATTTAGTCTGCAACCATTTAGTCACCGTTTTCATTGAGAATTTACTACTATTTTATAATACATATTTTGGTGTAAAATCGGTTGCTAAATTTGCTACCATTTTGTTAGGTAGCAAATTTTTTATGACAATAGCCCAGTTTTCTAGTAGTGAATTGGATGACTTTTGTGTTCCAAAACCTCAGAGTGTGAGATTATTGAGTTCGTGGGCTTTCGGTATCCATCCCTAATTAGATTATTATGCCTACTTAGTTAACTTGTTGATTAAGTAGTTAACGCTAATATTTTTCTATATATACCCAAGATGTAATTGTATTATGTGAGCACCTAATAAAAGATAAACCCTAGTTGCAACTCGTGGACATAGGTCACCTTGACCGAACCACTTTATATCTTGTTATTTTACTTTCTATCTATTGATTGTGCGTGTGTGTGTTTGCGTTTATGCTGTGATACCGAATTTGATTCCTAACAATCATGTCCTCAGAGAGATACAAGTATAACAATTCCTACCTAATACGCTCCTTTCATATCAATTTGGGTTTGCATTCGCTCACCCTCCTTTACATTATGAGTGTTTCTACAGTTCTTAATAGTGTCGTCAGTTTTCTTTTCTCCACATGACGAAACCATCTCAATTATCCCTATCCTAGCTTATACAAGATACATGACACCACAATTTTTTACGAAAAACTTCATTCCTTATCCATACTAACCTTATGTGCCCTCAAGTCCACCTTACATCCTCATGTTGGCTGCCTCCAAATTTTGTGTTCGTGTCATCTTGATGTCTCAACTGTTTGGTTTCTCATAACATAGATGGTAGCCTATAAAATCTCACCTATAATCATGTTGGGAACTCTTGACACACAACACTAATGTAGGAATAACACAATACACACACGCACGCACACACACACACACATATATATATATATACCAGTAGGAAACCCGCGCGATGTGGCGGGAGTGAAATAGAGGTGAGCAGGTCTATTAGTTTATTGATCCTCTCATGATATATTGTGTAGTAGGTCTGTTAGTTTTCTTATGCGTGGTATCAATGTGGTTTATCTATATCATATGCATACAAATTGTCTTTTGTATGTTGGTTAGGTTTTAAATACAACATTACATGGCTATAATATGGGGATATTATGCAATGGTTTAAAGCTACAAATAGAGGTTAGTAGTTTAACTACTTTCTTTACTAAACTTAAGAAATGATATGCTTGCACACGAAGTTTAGCGAGTTGAATAACAAATTGGCCAACCATGTTGGTTGCTCCCTTGCACGATCGCTTTCCCATCATTTAGACTTAAAATTCATATGGACAAAGCATACATGTACATGAAAAGTTGATATCGACATGCATTTTAGCACTTGGTTTGAGATTCACGAAGTCTTCTATCCCCCTTAGACCAGTCAAATGATTAACTTTCATTGTGGAAGCGTAGTCCACTGGTGTATCTTTATCAAGTTTGTGCCAAAATCCTTTATCTTTCAACACATGTTTCTGCCAAGTCAAATTAACATGAAATAATTCAATAGGTAAAGTTAATCTGAAGTAATTTTATAAGTATAAAGGTAGACTAAAAGAAACAGAAAAGGAGGAGAAATAAAGAACACATTATAAAAACACCTAGATTCCTACTTTCATGATTAAATGAATCCCCCCTCGCAACAAATATGTGCATATAGATAGATAACTAAAAAAGGAATATAATGCTTACCTTAATCACAAAGCGAGGATTGGAAATAAAGGGGTCGAAACTTAGATGAACCAAATTGCTTCAAATGAAAATATTTTATTTTAGCAGTATATACAAGGTTCTTCCCAAATAAAGAACATAGGTTTGATTGACTAATGAGTTGTTTGGTAGGATCTGTCTGATCAAGTATTGGATCATTAAGAGGGTCTGAATGGTTTAGCAACCCTTATTAGCTGAATGGTTAAGAGCTAAATAGAACCATTCAGATGCTTTTTTTAGTTGAAACAAACACTCTTAATGTTGAATGATTAAAAGTGTCACACCCTCAAATTCCACATGCAGGGTTTTACCGCGAGGCGCGTGACACACCAGGATCTAAGTCAATGGTGACAATAAACGACAACTATATGTAAAAGATACGTAAACCAGAACCACAATATTTCATAACAAAAACCGTTAGCAGAAGCTTGAATATGCTTTACAACCCAAATAAAATAACGTGGTATGAAAATGTATGAAAACATGCAACTATGACCCTAGACGCCGTGTGAGACTCCATGCGCCTAATCTATATGCTGCTACCTTAGCGACCTAAGAAAACAAGCCAAAAATGTCAACATATAATGCTGGTGAGTTCACAGGTTTTTATAAAACGTTTCCACAAGTTTTAAAAATCATTCCTGTTACTACTATGTTATAACAACGTTAGCTAGACGTAAAGTACGAATACTACTACGTTCGGGAACCCATTACTAGACATGTACCAATGTGTAAACCGCCCAGACTGTTGGGCTACCGTCATCCTCGGTAGGCCCAATGCTAGAGACAATATGCACCCGTCCGGCTCCCAGCCGACCCAGATGGGGTCTGTAAGGCCCAATAGATATATCCACATTTCCCTCGTTGTGCTACCCCGCACATTCAGGGTTTCCCCCTAGGACTTAAGATGAAACGTCGTATAGTAAACAAAAGATAACCATAGTATAACATGATCTTTTATAAATCCAAGTACATAGCATGTTTCTCCCCCGAAAGTAAAATCAATAAAAGTGGGGTTGTAACACTCACCTTAGATTGCGTCCTCTAAACAACTGAATAACCGACATGAGCTGATAATCCCAACTATTGGTGACCTATCATAAAGTTTGTATAAGTGTTTTGACTAATAACCCGTGGATTAACTAGTCCCCGGTTGTCCAAATCATGAGTATGTGTGTTGGAAAATGCATTTGAACGTTGACCCGACACACCTGACAGACCCGACATCCCGTTGGTGACCCGTTACACTAACGGATCAAGTACATGTAGTTTACACACAAGAATCACACATAAAACACTTAGTTTGCATCCAAAATCACATTTATGCAATCGTGGGTTTGAACCAGTTGTTAGGTATTTGGTTTGACCATTTCTTTGGGTCGATGAGGTTCTTGAACTTGGTTCGAACTCACGTTTGGTCGAACCAAAATCAGGTTCGAACCCTGTGTCTGATTTGTCACTTAAACGCCCAAAATCTCATCAAAACGGTCCGAAAACATCACGAAACATCACAAATCACAGCAGTTAAGTATGTTAATTCTATCCTCATGTAATCATACCATTTTCACATACAAATCCGTTCATTTCACATAGCAATCACAAACTTTCCTAAAATGGAAACTTATCAATACAACCTTATGAACAACTTATTATGCACGGATTGGACACGTATAATAAACCCCTAATTATATCATCATCATCATTAACAAAAACAAACCCTAGATCTAACATAAAAACCCCTAAAATGGGTGAAAATCCATCAATCATCAATTACACCCTATAATAACCATAAATCATCATCTAAAACAGCTGTAGATCAATAACAAAACATCTATTCACCATTTCATAGCACATGACACATTAACACATCATTTAACACATTTAACATTGGGGTTTTTGAAAGAAAACTTATTATTAATGAATAGATTTGGTTTAGAAAGGTGTTAGAAAGGTTTTTATCCATAAAAACTTGTTTGAATCAGATCTGGACACTTAGGGTTTGATAAAAACGTATGAAAATTGATTAAAAAGGGTTTAGATGATGCTCACACCTTGATTCTTCTCTTGTTTATGTTATAGAACGTGTTTTTGGGTTAAGATCTGAAAAATAAGGTCAAAAACTCCTCCCTACAGGTTTGGGGTTGAGAGAGAGAGAGAGCACTTGGAGGCGAGTTAGGGTTGTGAAATGATGAAAAAGTTGCAAAGTGTGGTATTTATAGTCAGCATTGGTTCGCACCCTCGTATGGTCGAACTAGTACTCATTCGACCCTGTTAGAGGTAGAATCAACATCAGAGGACTTGGTTCGACCCTCCCCTAGGTCGAACCAGTTCCTGGTTGTGCAACTTTTCATGATTTTGCCATTTTAACCCATTTTAACACATGTTAGCACATTCTAACACATGAACATGCAATTCTAACATATGTTAATTATATCCAATCATATAAACACGTATTTGCACATTGTATATCATATATATAACAATTTTATGCCTAGTACTTAATCCAATCATGTAATTTCACCAACGGGACTCAAGACTCATGTGTGCGTATGTTACCCCCAATGATCCTCCGAATCATTGAACTCTGGACAATACGTAAGTGTAAATCAACTCCCGATGATTCCCCGAATCATCGACCCGACTCAACTGACCCAGTTAAGCGTAACGCATGCATGACTCGCTAAGGTAGATTTACTAGTTTGACAAAAGTTACTAACCTGAGTTTGTCAGGTATCACAAAAAGGTTTATTAAGACGCTAACAAACACCCCCTTAGAATTTTAATGGCCCATTTTCCCGTCTATCAATTGTAGCTAAAATACATTTTTTAGAATAACCCAACCTTCATAACACAATCTAAATCACATGATGATAACCGAAACACAACTTTTCTAACTTATAAAAATAATCCCATTTGTTGATTATACCTTACTTGTAAATATTGGTTAGTTAAGTATACCAAAAACTCCCATTTTATTAGGGTCATGAAGAATGTAATGGACCAATGCACGAAGGCGATTTGAAGCTAAATCAGATAAGCTTGCAAATGTTTATTTAAGGGAAACTCTATGTATATCTAAGCTAGTGGTGATCCTAAATAGTATTTGTCTAGTTTTATTGCTAGCTTACAGTAACAAAATGCAACATATGCATGGTTGTTAGTTACATACAGTTAGAGGTTGGATACCACTCAACAACGCGTGCTAACATTCAAGGTCTGTCAAAATTGATGCTAGAGAATTTGCTCTTCGTCCATTTGCTTTACTGTTTCATTATCTGAGGACACCTCTATTCCTGCATAAAAAAGTATTAGGACATTAAATTGGTCAATAAGGTATACACGACAAACATGTCGATTTTAGATAGAGCATAAATTTTGGATTTTTACCAAAGCATATTGTATTCCCAACAAATTAGCACGCTAATAGTTTAGACCATGTGCAATGGGACGGGGCATCCTCATTTCATGCCGGATCACGCTCTTTACCATTGCCCCCTAGCCGTTACACGGGTCCAACTCATTTTGAGGTGTGTTTTCTGTCGCGGACTAATTTCACACACACACACACAATTGATTATTAATGTGTAAAAGAAGGTTTGCAATTATAATTACATTTGGTCATGATGTTCTCTAAGCAGTTAATAGCGGTAGGATAGCGGCGGGATAGCGGTGGGATAGCGGTTATCGGACCTGCAACCAAATAACGGTCCAAATAGCGGTCAGGAATATCGGGACCGAGATTATCGGTGATATTTACCGATATCCCGGTGATATTTTGAATGTTAAATAGCGGTCTTAACAGCGAATTTCCAGGTTCAACAGTCGAAGAGCCGCCGGAACTCCAGATGGATTCACTGCCATGGATCGTCATATATATAACAAAGCTCGAGTAGCTGATTCTGCAAACAGAAACGATGTAGAATTGATTCGATCTGTCGCTAGAAGAAAAGTTGAAGATTCGTTGTTGTCTGATTGTAAGCGGTAAGAAATCGGGAAGAGGCAGCGAAGGTAGTGGTGGACGGTAGTTACTTTTGTGCAGGCGAGTGGGGGCGATGGTGTCTGGTGATGGCCGGAGGTGGGGAAGACAGTGGTAGGTGGTATCTTTGATTGGAGAAGAAAGACGGTGTGGTTTAGGGTGGTTTTGTTTGGTAAAGTTGAAAGTTAAAATCATTGTTGGTAGGTATGGCTTTATGGAATTTGTTTTATCCAAAAAAAAAGATCAGTTAGTTTTTATATGTTATATCTATGCAATTCATCATGTGTGTTGATGTGGCACGTCCATGTGTCATACTACAATCCAATTCATCGAGGTTTTACAACACTAAGATTCTTTGTTAACATTTAAAATTAAAATTATTGTAAAAGTGCAATAAAACATCTCATATTTAACTCTTTTCCATAACCTTAGACACCACCTTTGTGTTGTATATATATATCTTATAAAAAATTACATAATATTAAAATTACCGATATCCCACCGATATCCCACCGCGATAACCTATATATCAAATATCGGCCCTTGACCGATATTCGATTTCCCACCGCATTAACTGCTTAGGATGTTCTATGTCTATGTATGTTAGCTATATTCTTATTGTTGTTGCATGGTTGTTACTTGTTTCTAGTTGAGACTGATCAATTACAAACAATAGACAAAAAAGCACTAAGTATGACCAGTCAAAGATAAAAAATTCAGTTGTTATAAAAAAAACACTGCCCAGCCCTCCAATACGCACATATATTTTCTATGAAGTTGACATACATGAAACAAAATTGCAACATAAATTTTCCAAGTACAACACACTCACATGAATTTGCAACAAGGCTATCAATACTAATATAAAATTCATCAGTGTTTTTCATATGTGAGAATGCTATTTTACTAAAACTAAGCTTGATACCTTATGCGAAACATGTCACACCTAATATTTAGCTTTATATCGTAGCTTCTAGACCCATTAATGGTAATGTGTGCTCCCAGTGCAGTGGAGTTGCTTTAATGTCAATTTTGTATACAAGCTATACCAAATAAAAAAAGGCATCGTAAGTAAATATGATTTACCATATTTTTTGGAAAGACATTATATAAACCAACCTCGGAATTTTCAAAATCCTTAAAACATTTTATATTCTGGGATCAGTTAACCCATAATGAAACCAAAACCACATAAACCCTTCAATAAATAGAATAAAAATCACATATGGGAAATGAATTGAGTTATATAAAATCTGAACTTTTAAATCTAAATTCCAATTTAATTCAAAAATATCAATTTGAAATCAAAATCATAAACAACTTAAATCGAATAGGCTTAAGCAATAATTACCTAGTCTTATGTGAAATTACTTGGATTTGTCTACATTCTGAATCGGGTACTCTGAACCCTAACTGTCATCAAAGAAAGGAGATGTTCAATCTACATCCCTTGTGAGCATAAGAGAATATCATCGAAACCCAAAATTACAAACTAATGATCACCTGTAGGAAAATAATTACGAAACCGACAATCATCCGCTTCCACTGCCACGCAATAAGGACTTTAGGCGTAATCGAAAAGAACCTAAAGCCAACAAAGCCACAAAACACTAAATTAACAACAAAACAATCGAAAATCTGTATACCACGATAAACACAACCATGAACAATTAAAAAAGCAGGATAAACACAACCATAAACATTAAACCTGGTGGAAGGGCTAGGGATGGTAGCTTTTCTTTAGAGTTCAGACCCATTCTCTGGTTTGGATGTGAGATTCTAAAAGAGAAGAGAGAAAATTGAGAGAATGAGAGAGTAAACCCAGATCTAGATCTGGTGGTGAGAGGGAAGAAATATGGGTTTTAATTGTGAAATGGGAAATAGGGGGCAGACAAGGAGAAACAAACCCTATCGTGTTTTCTAGTACATCAAATGCTTTGTGCATTGGATTATTGTAGAAGATGTTGTCAAGGTTTGTACCCCTTAAAAAGTGGCAAATGGCCATAGTTACATATCCTATATGCATATTAGTATAGTATAGTATAGTATAGTATAGTTAATAATAGTATGTGGTTCCCAATAATCTTGCAGGGTGTACGCGCGATGTTGCAGAGAGCCACTACTACGGATATGCAAGGTTTTGTTTAATTTACTTATTAGCCTCAACCAAAATAGTCAGGAATATATAATGGTTCAGTTTTAGTTTAGTTAATTTTGGTTAACGGTTTAATTATTACCCACCCCTAGATTTTGTTAATCACGTAACACGTCAACTTTTGAAAATTAAAAAATATTAGTAAAACTATACTCATATTAAACAGAATAAGATGCTTGTTTTTATTATGTATTTTTTTAAAAAAAATATTATCTTATGAAAAAATTATGGTTGTTTAGAAATCGTGAGGGGTAGTTGCCTTAAAAAAGAGGGGGGGAGTATAAATATTATTTAAATAAGTAAAAATGAAGTAGAGTTCCGGAGATTAAAGTATAATTAAGATAAGGGTGTTAAAGTGTAAAAGTGTTCGAATGACAATTTTACCTCCATTTTAGGGTTATTAATGAAAAATAAGTTCATAACTTTTAGGTATCTTAAACTACCCCTCCCTCATACATTATAATATAGTATAGATATATGGCCAATGGGAATACAAGAAAACCTAAAACGTCAGGGACATGTATCCAATTATGTGATCGTGCAAAAGGATTGAAAAAAATATACTCCCTCCATCCCAATTTAAATGTTATACTTTCCTTTTTTGGTTGTCCCAAATTAAATATCTCTTTCCAAAAATAGAAATGCAATTTCTAGTTTTGCCTATAAAAGACAAAACACAATCACCACTTTTGAGAATATTATTTTCATTTTACCACATACAAACAAAAGATTTCTTAAAATATGTGTTTTTAGACCCAGGTATTTAAATTGGAACGGATGGAGTAATTCCCAGTTATGCGAGTGGTGATATCCGAAACCATATACCCACTTACTCCTTGAACCATGTACCCAATCTGAACGTTTTTTTTTTTATTTTTCTTTTTATTTTACGTGAACCATTGTTTAGTAATACTTAATTCTAGTAGTTTTTTTACTTGGAGACCAACCTTCAGTTGTGATGTGTATTTTGATTATTTTACGAGCAAATTACAGAAAATATCCTTTATTTTTACCAATAATTGCAGCAGGCGTCCTTTATGTTTAAAAGTAGGGCTATGCAAAGGGTCTGGAACCAACCCGACCCGACCCGGACACACCAGAACCGTATGCCCTTTTATTGTAGAAATTAGGAACCACGAACCGAACCTTAAAAGGCTATGTGGTTCTAGGTCCTAAAGGTTCTGATGGGTCGGGTAAAGGGTCTGACCCTCTAGAACCTTTTAATGTAATAGCCACTTTTAGAGGATTGCATATTACTATTCTTTTACCATGCTAGTAAAAGAATTCCTTTATATGGTTCTAACAATAGCCCATGAGTTTCTTTTTTAAGTCACTTTTCGTTTCTTGACTTATGTTTTCGTAACAATTTTGTCATTCTCATCAGTCCAAACATTATGTGAATCAGCTATGTATATATCATAAATACACACACATACACACACATCAGAGCGACATACTTAAATATTTACTTCAAATTTGAATATAATATATCTATATCTATACTATATTATAATGCATGAGGGAGGGGTATTTTAAGATACCCAAAAGTTAAGAACTAATTTTTCATTAACAACCCTAAAATGAGGGTAAAATAGTCATTCATACATTATTTACACTTTAATACCCTATCTTATTTACACTTTAATTCCTTAATTTTTAGCTAGTAATTACATTTTCCTCCCCTACCCTACAAAATTATAATTTCTTTTATTTAATTCTATTATAACTGTAAAACTATTATATTTTAAAAACATTCGAATATACCATGACGACCGGCTCATTTTTGTCGACGTGTCGGTGTTTGTCGTAGTCAATACCGATGTGTGGATTGAAATGTACAAGAGAGAATGCCTTATGTATAAGTGATTATTGCATTTTATGTTTTAAATACTAACTAGATGAAATATAATATGGATTTATTGTTAATATGGATGTTGAAACATAACACCATTTCATGATCAAGTAAAACTCACAATTGTAAAATTGGATTTGGTGTTAAATACTGTTCCGCCAAATAATGAAAAACTCACATAAATCAAATGCAACGATTTAAAAAACCAAAAGGGCACTCAAAATCTACATATAAGCTTTGGTGATTCTTAAAATATGATAATGTTGCTAAACTTTATGATTCATCCTTGCTTTGACAGACAAATAATTTGTCACACGATAACAAAACTACAAGACAAGACTGGGCTCTAAGAATGCTTTATCACATTTGTTACTGATAGCTTCAATTGTAGTACCCTATTTAAATAATCAACATTAGCAATATGTGCATATGTATATGGGTATGCATGCATATATTAATAGGTTACACATAAATATAATTAACTAAAAGAAATCTCATTAAACTTTTTAATATACATAATTAGCTAAATATGTAAAATTTTAAAATAATTAAGTTTAGAAAAAATATAAAAATGCATTGCAGATATTAATTGTAGGTAAATTTCTTTTAAAAATCTTAGCTGCATCAATTTGGTAGAAAAACACATGATGCATATTACATATCCATGTGATATGAACATTTATGTTAATAACAACAAAACTCCCTAATTTGAAGGGGTTCTTTTCAATAAAGTTTAAAAAAAAAGATAAATGCATTGAATTCGATATTCACAGAAAACACAATAATTTTGTACACTTTAGTCAAAGATAAACAAAATTTCCTAATTTAAAGGGGTGGGGAAATCATCAATTTCAAAATTGAAACCATGTGCTAACCTACTAAGGTTTAACAAAATTTCATAATTTAAAGGGGTGGGAAAATCATGAATTTGAAAATCAAGCCATGTGCTAACCTACTAAAGTTTATTCTATAAATACATACTAATGCACACCTATTTAACTTGCTAAAATACGTAGGCATGGATACTGAATTCAAAAGTTGAAGCTTCTAATGTTGGTTATTTGTTAGTTTATGGTTTTCATTCGTCCCATTTTACTAATTATACCTTTTTATACGTATCTTAATCATTTAAGTGTTAACTTCTTGGTTTGGCAGATTCATTTAGATGAAAAACATACGGAGATGAACAAACCAATAACCATACAAGCATCTAAGTAACGTCTAAGGTTGTATTTATTAATGTTTAATTTTTTAATATTAATGTGGCTGTTATTTTATGTGGTATATTGTATGTGTTTTATTGCAGGATAATGGTGATAATAGTGTTGAGATTATTTGCTATGGTGCAATGTTTAGTCCCTACAAATCTGATCTTCAACATGAATTTAGTGAATAGGTAATATCAAAATTTATTTCATCTTCTATTAACTTGTGTTTTAAATATTTTTAATTTATTTTAAGGATCAGATGCATGAAATTAATAGGAAGAGAATGAAGAGGTTCTCTTAGTGGAAATGGAGTCAAATTATTGATCTAGACAGTTCTGATGAAAATGACAAAGAAGACATATTTGATGACACTTTAGATAGGAGAAAATGGAGGAAACGCATCCTCACCAAAATATGTAATAATCAAACATGGAGATATACAAGAAATTTCAGTGATCGTTTTTGATGAGAATGGTGGGCAGACAATATAGATGAGATCATGCAGACTTGGAACGTGTATGACTAAATTGATCTCATGATTCAAGTAGTTCACTAGCTTTTATTTTTCTCAACTTTTATGTTTATTAATACTTATTTTTCCTTTCGTATGCTACTTTATTTTATCAAATATTTCTTAAAAGTACTTTACAATTTAAATGTTAAATCTTTTTAGTTACTAGACATGTGTAACGCTTATGACGTATATCCACCGCAATGATGCTACAACAAATACTATACGAATTTGAAATAAGTACCGAAATAAAAAGTGTCACTCCCGCCGCATCGCGCGGGTTTCCGGCATATTTGGCTTAAACATTTTAGTAACATCTAGGTCTACCTTAGCGGGAAACGTTTATAAACGGACTTAACTAGGTTAGTTGAGTCGGGTCAAGTTAGGATTGTCTGGGGTTCAATGATCTGGAGGATCATTGGGAGTCGTTTTGGGAATACACTAGTACCGGGTCCCATGGTTGGTGAAATTACATAAACTAATTAAGTGTATGTGTAGATTAATTGTTGTGTGGTGGATTATATGCATAGATGTGTTTAAACGATGTGTAGATAATCATCCATGCTTAAATACGTTAAACATAGACTAAGGTTGCATGCTTATATGTTAAGGTGCGTTAAAATGCGTTAAACACGACAAATTAGAAAACTAGAAAAACATAAGTCCTGGTTCGACCACATCGAGTGGGCGAACCTGGAAAATAAACTTGGTTCGACCCTTAGCAAAGGGGCGAACCTGGAATGTGGAAATGAAAAAGTTTCATTCGACCAGAACATGCACATTCGACCCTGTGAAAGGGGCGAATGTGGGTACATTCGCCCAGGAAGAAGGGACGAATGTGGACCAGTATAATTACCAAACCTTGTCATTTTTTACCATTTCACAAACCCTGACCGTCTCAAAACACTCTCAAACGATTTTACTCACTAAGGAAGGAGTTTTTGCTCTTCTTTTTCATAATCTAACCTATCAACAACATCTAATCAAGAATCCAAGGTGTGTTCTTAATTCTAAACCTTGTTCAAGTATTTTAATTTGTTTTTATCTAACCCTAAATGTCCAGATCTGTTCTAAGGAAGTTTTATCAATAAAAACCTTTTAAAACATCTTTCTAAACCTAAACCCTATCATTAAACATAGGTTTTCACATCAATAAACATATGTTAATTGTGTGTTATGTGATATTATATGTTGTTTAATGATTTGCTACTGTGCTAATGCTAGAAACATGATCTGGGGCTGCTATTGATGATAATTTAGGAGTATAAAAGGTTATAATTAGATAGATGATGATATCAAGTCTAATTTGGGGATTTTATTGAATCTAGGGCTTGTGCATGTTAGTATTATCAATAAAGCGATTGGGGGTTTTCAGTTACATGATAAACTGAGCATTTTTAGATGATTATGGATTGATATTGAAAAGTTTCCAAATTGGGTAAAGATTACATGCATGATGTGACACTTCCATAATCTTGGCCATTTTAGGAAAGGGCTGAAACGGATAGGTTTTGCGGCAAAATTGGTGGGGTTTTGTTGGGATAAGTTATTCATGCTTGACTGCAGTGTTTGGTAATGTTTCGGGATGTTTTCGGATGTTTTTGAAGCGTTTTTGGAAAAACTAATCTGTCAGGGTCGAACCTGGGCACATTCGACCGGTCGAGTGGTCGAATGTGGAATCCCAGGGTTGAACCTGGACAGTTTGGTCGAACCTGTTAAGAACGGTCGAAGGTGACTTTTAAAGGGTCGAAGGAGGGTTAAAAACGGGCGAAGGAGGACTTATTCTTCTGGTTCGACCCTTCTAATTCAAAAATGAGATTTTTGATACAAACTAAGAGTTTTATGCTTGAACCTTGTGTGTAATCTTTGTGTACTTGATTAGTTAGGGTAATGAGTCACCAACGGGATGTCGGGTCGGTCTAGTGTGTCAGTTAAACACTTAAACACGTTTTAAAACATACTTGGTTACGATATGGACAATCGGGGACTAGATAACCTTATGGTTATTAGTCGGAACACTTATGTGAACATTTTGATAGATCTTCGGTAGAGGGATTATCAAGGGCTTAGCATTTTACTATTTACCGAGGAACGCAATTCAAGGTGAGTTCACGGCCCCACTTTTATAGCTTTAACTTTTGGGGGAGAAAACATGCGCTAAACTATTTTGGTAACATATGTCATACTATAGTTTTAACTTGCATTGCTATACGATCTTTTAAAGTCCCGGGGAAAACCATGAATGTGCGGGGATGCACAACGGGGAAGTGTGGATAGATCTATTGGGCGTGACCTGCCCCACTCGTCGGCTTGGAGGGCTGGGCAGGTGCATATTTTCTCGAACTGGTAACATTGGTATCATGCTAAACATTCGGGCTGAACATTGCTAAACATTGCTAAACGTGTCTAGTAATGGTTTTCCAATCGTAGTGTTAATAAAACATACGTCTAGCTAGCGTTCTTGGTAACATTGAAATAGTATGGACATGGTAACGTTTTGGTAACTATTTTGGTAACATATTGAACAAACCTGTGAACTCACCAGCATTATATATGCTGACGTCTTTTTGGCATGTGTTTCTCAGGTCGCTAAGGTAGCATCGGTTGGACTAGGCGCACGGGTCTGCACTGGCGTCTAGGCTTAGTAGCATATTTTAAATAAATGTTTTGAACATGTTTAAACACAGTTATGTAGTTGACTAAATTTTGAAATGCTTCCGCTATGGTTTAATGGTTTGATAACCAAGTTTTGAGTTTACGTATTTCATATAGTGTTGTTTATTGTGACCGTTGACTTGGATCCTGGTTTGTCATGCGCCTCGCGATAAAACTCCGCAAGTGGAAATTTGAGGGTGTGACAGATTGGTATCAGAGCCAATGGTTATAGTGAACTAGGACTGCATGTAGAGTCTGGTCTATAGCCGAGTCGCACACACTTGACGGTCACATACTTTGAGTCTACTAGTGGGATACGTACTATCCTTGTCGGGGTGTCCTTACATCATCATCATACTTCTTTGTTACATCATCCGCTTTTATTTGGGTTCTTACCTACTCTTGTCTTCTTCTTCGGGATTGAAGAAGGAGAGGCTGATTTGTTGACTCTAGCACACACATGCTTTCTTACACTTGCACCTATCGTACCACGTTACTAGGAGACGACATTCGGTGACCGGAGTCTGGACTAGGAGTACATTTGGAGGACCATGTAGAGCAGTTTATCATTTCGGGTGCACACGAAATAATAAAGTGAAATGCATGAAAATCCCGGTGGACTTTGAGTTTAGATGTACAGTCCTGAATTTGCCCCTAAGTTAACTCTTGTAAAATTTCTAGTGGTTGACACTAGAGGTGAATCTGAATCCCTCGATTTCTTGATTTGTTAGATCTGTCTAGTGCTCGTGGTGGTGGACGTCGTGGTGGCGGTGGTGGTCGTGCTGGTGGCGGTGGCCGTGCTGGCGGCGGTGGTCGTGGTAACATCAACATGACCCAAGCTGAACTGAATAACTTGTTACAGCAGCAAGTGAACATGGCTATGGCTAATTTCCAAGCTGGGATTAATGCCATGGGTGGTGAGTTGATTTCTGACGACTTTGCCTCATTCTTGGGTGTCATGTTCTTTCGTTTGTGTTTTACTCGTGTATCGTGTTTCAGGTATTGTTGTCAATCCACCTCCACCTCAGTGCTCTTATAAGAAGTTTCGGGACTGTCAGCCCCATAACTTCGCTAGGACTGAGGGAGCGGTGGGACTGTTCCGATGGCTGGAGAAGGTAGAATCTGTGTTCGTCATGTGTAACTGTCCCGTTGGGGACCGGGTTAAGTATGCTACTGCGACATTCGAGGGGCCTGCATTGTCGTGGTGGAATGCTACTGCCCAGAACATGGGATTGGGGGAGGCTATTGCTATGCCTTGGGCTGATTTTATGCATCTGTTGAGGAGTGAGTACTGTCCGAGGGAGGAGGTACAGAAGTTGGAACATGAAGTCTGGAGTTACAAGATGGTCGGGTCCGAGATTGAGGAGTATACTGTGAGGAGGAACGAGCTGGCGGTGTTGTGCCCTGACTTGCACACACCAGAGTATAGGAGGATCGAGCACTATGTATCCGGGTTAGTGCCGGAGATTGCTGGATTGGTGGCTGCTGGGAATCTTCCCATTCTTGCTGAAGTCGTTCGGTTAGCTCATCAGATGACTAACTTGAAGGTGGCAGAGGGTGTTTTGCCTCCTAAGGGTACTACTGTGAAGGTTTCTGAAGGGAACAAGAGGAAGTGGGATAATGTGGGGAAGAGTGCCGTGCCAGCGCCATCTCAGCCGGCGAAGAAGTTTGATTCGACTGGGTCTTCTTCAGGGCAGAAGTCGGGAGGGTATGTTGGGAAGCATCCCAAGTGCAACAAGTGTGGTTATCACCATTCTGGGAATTGTGATCGGGCTCGCTGTCATCGGTGCCATCAGTTAGGGCATCATGCTAAGGATTGCAGAGTGGCACTTACTTCAACTCAGACTCCTACTGCTACTCCTACTCCTGCTTCTCAGGGGACTCAAGGAAAGCAGGGGTGCTATAACTGTGGTGACACGGGACACTTCAAGCGTGAATGTCCTAAGCTGAAGCAGGGTGATAATGGGAGGGGCGGGAACGGTAACGGGAACAACGGGGGCGGAGGCAGGACTGCACGTGCTTTCGTCATTGGATCTGCAGAGGCTAGGTAGGATCTAGACACAGTTACCAGTACATTCCTTCTTAATGATCCCTATGTTTCTGTCTTGTTTGATTCTGGTGCCGATAAGAGTTTCGTATCTGTGGACATTAGTCGATTGCTAGATATAGTACCCACACCTTTAGAGGATAAGTACTTAATAGAATTGGCTGATGGTAAGAAAATCGAAGCGACACACACCCTTAGGGAATGTCGCTTGGAACTGTCGGGTTTGTCTTTCCCCATTGACCTTATGTCGGTACCCCTAGGTAGTTTTGATGTCGTTGTCGGCATGGATTGGTTATCGTTGTATCGTGCGGAGATCGTTTGCTTCGATAAGATTATTCGGATCCCTCTCCCTGATGGAGAGACTCTTTCGGTTCATGGCGAGAAAAGCGGTACTCCGCTAAGTATCATTTCTAGCATGAAAGCCCGTAAGTATCTTCGGAAGGGTTGTTCGGCCATTCTGGCACTTGTTAACGTTTCTACTGACGATGAGAAGAAGATCGAGGATATTCCGGTGGTTCGTGATTTTTCTGATGTGTTTCCTGATGATTTGCCTGGTCTTCCTCCCCATCGTCAGGTTGAGTTTGGTATTGATCTTACTCTGGATGCAGCTCCTATTGCCCGAGCTCCGTGTCGTCTTGCACCTCCCAAGATGCAAGAGTTGTCCAGCCAGTTACAGGAACTCTTGGAAAAGGGTTTCATCCGACTGAGTTCTTCCCTGTGTGGAGCTCCTATTTTGTTTGTGAAGAAGAAGGACGGAAGTCTTCGCATGTGCATTGATTATCGTGAGCTGAACAAAGTTACCATCAAGAATCGTTATCCTCTCCCTCACATTGATGATCTCTTTGACCAGCTCCAGGGCTCTAGTTACTACTCGAAGATTGATTTGTGGTCCGGTTATCACCAGTTGCGCGTCCAGGAAGCTGACATTCAGAAGACTGCTTTTTGCACTCGTTATAGCCATTTTGAGTTCTTGGTCATGCCTTTTGGTCTCACTAACGCACCGGCGGTGTTCATGGACTTGATGAACCGCGTTTGCAAGCCTTACCTTGACAAGTTCGTCATCGTCTTTATTGACGATATTCTGGTTTATTCTAAGAACAAGACGGATCATGAGGAACACCTACGGTTGGTTTTGGATCTATTGAGACAGGAGCAGTTGTATGCTAAGTTCTCAAAGTGTGATTTTTGGTTACGTGAAGTTCAATTCCTAGGGCATGTGGTTAATGAACTGGGAATTCATGTCGATCCAGCTAAGATCGAAGCTATTAAAGACTGGGAAGCACCAAAGACGCCATCTGAGGTGCGGCAATTCCTAGGTCTTGCGGGTTACTATCGTCGTTTCATTGAGGGATTTTCGAAGATCGCTCAACCCCTCACCACTCTTACCCAGAAAGACCGAAAGTTTGACTAGGGTGAACCACAGGAATCAGCATTTCAGATGCTGAAGCTTAAACTTTGTTCTGCACCTATCTTATCTTTACCTGAGGGTACGGATGATTTCGTTGTGTACTGTGACGCTTCTATTTGTGGTCTCGGTTGTGTGTTGATGCAACGCAGGAAGGTTATTGCCTATGCTTCTCGTCAACTCAAGGTTCATGAGAAGAACTACACCACTCATGACTTGGAACTGGGTGCGGTGATCTTTGCGTTGAAAATCTGGAGACATTACTTGTACGGTACCAAGTGTGAAGTATACACCGATCACAAGAGTCTTCAGCATATTTTCGACCAGAAGGTGTTGAACATGCGGCAGCGTCGCTGGGTTGAACTCCTGAACGATTATGACTGTGCTATCAAATACCATCCTGGCAAGGCGAACGTTGTGGCGGACGCCTTGAGCAGGAAGGAGTCTGTAAATCCTCGTCGTGTTCGAGCCTTACAGCTCACCATTCATTCCTCATTGCCTGACCGAATACGTTCTGCACAGTTGGAAGCTTTGAAGGAGGAGAACCTTAAAGCTGAAACTATGCACAGTGCTGACAAGCATCTTGAACTCAGGACCGATGGCTTACACTATTTTGCGGGACGTGTTTGGGTTCCCTTGTTCGGGGGATTACGCGAGCTTGTCTTGGATGAAGCTCACAAATCCCGGTATTCTATTCACCCTGGCTCCGATAAGATGTATCAGGATTTGAAGATACTTTATTGGTGGCCAAACATGAAGGCCGACATAGCTTCTTATGTCAGCAAATGCTTGACTTGTGCTAAAGTCAAGGTGGAGTATCAGAGGCCGTCTAGTCTCCTGCAACAACCAGAGGTTCGAGAATGGAAGTGGGAGCGAATCACGATGGATTTTGTCACCAAGCTGCCAAGGTCACCAAGTGGTTATGATATGATCTGGGTGATTGTTGACTAGTTGACAAAATCGGCACATTTCATACCTATTAAGGAAACCGATGGACTCGAGCGGTTGGCTCGAGTTTACCTTAAGGAGGTGGTTGCTCGGCACGGGGTGCCTTTTTCTATTATTTCTGATCGTGATTCTCGTTTTGCTTCGCATTTCTGGAAGGCTCTACACAAGGCTTTGGGTACTCAGTTGGATATGAGTACAACTTATCATCCGCAAACTGATGGACAGAGTGAGCGGATGATTCAAACCTTGGAGGATATGCTTCGGGCATGTGTTATCGATTTTGGCAAAAGTTGGGAAATTCACCTACCGTTGGTGGAGTTCTACTACAACAACAACTATCACTCTAGTATCAAGGCAGCTCCGTTCGAGGCTCTCTACGGACGGAAATGTCGATCACCTCTTTGTTGGGCCGAGGTGGGCGAGAGCCAGCTCACTGGTCTGGAACTTGTGTACGAAACTTCGAAGAAAATCGTACAAATTCGTAACCGTTTGGCTGCTGCGCGGGATCGTCAGAAGAGCTATGCCGATCGCCGTCGCAAACCTTTGGAGTTCCAGGTTGGGGACAAGGTACTTCTGAAAGTTTCACCATGGAAGGGCGTCATACGCCTTGGAAAGCGTGGCAAGCTTAACCCTCGTTATGTCGGACCGTTCGCAATCCTTGAACGGATTGGGCCGGTGGCATACAGACTTGACTTACCGGCGGAGCTCGGTAGTGTTCACAACGTCTTCCATGTGTATAACTTGAAGAAGTGTTTGGCTGATGAATCTCTTATTGTACCACTGGAAGAGATCAAGGTTGATGATCGTCTTCACATTGTGGAGGAACCTGTCGAGATTCTCGACTACAAGATTCGTAGCCTTAGTCGGAGTAAAATCCGCATCGTCAAAGTTCGTTGGAACTTGAATCATGGACCGGATTTCACATGGGAACGGGAGGATCAGATGAAAGCTAAACATCCTCATCTTTTTCCGAAACGCGCCTTCGAATCTAGGCATGTTACTATTGAAGCGGAATGAATCTCGGGTCGAGATTCCTTTCAACGTGGGGATGATGTGACATTCGGTAAATTTTCTTTTCGTTTCATTCTTTCCGTCTCTTTCATTTTTGGGCTTTGCACAATTGTCGGGACGAAAATTCTTTCAACGTGGGGATGATGTGACACCCGACATATTTGGCTTTAACATTTTAGTAACATCTAGGTCTACCTTAGCGGGAAACGTTTATAAACAGACTTAACTAGGTTAGTTGATTCGGGTCAAGTTAGGATTGTCCGGGGTTCAATTATCTTGTCATTTTTTACCAAACCTTAACTAGGTTAGTTGATTCGGGTCAAGTTAGGTTAGTTGAAAGGGGCGAATGTGGGTACATTCACCCAGGAAGAAGGGGCGAATGTGGACCAGTATAAATACCAAACCTTGTCATTTTTTACCATTTCACAAACCCTAACCATCTCAAGACACTCTCAAACGATTTTACTCATTAAGGAAGGAGTTTTGCTCTTCTTTTTCATAATCTAACCTATCAACAACATCTAATCAAGAATCCAAGGTGTGTTCTTCATTCAAAACCTTGTTCAAGTATTTTAATTCGTTTTTATCTAACCCTAAATGTCCAGATCTGTTCTAAGGAAGTTTTATCAATAAAAACCTTTTAAAACATCTTTCTAAACCTAAACCCTATCATTAAACATAGGTTTTCACATCAATAAACATATGTTAATTGTGTGTTATGTGATATTATGTGTTGTTTAATGATTTGCAACTGTGCTAATGCTAGAAACATGGTCTAGGGCTGCTATTGATGATAATTTAGGAGTATAAAAGGTTATAATTAGATAGATGATGATATCAAGTCTAATTTGGGGATTTTATTGAATCTAGGGCTTGTGCATGTTAGTATTATCAATAAAGCGATTGGGGGGTTTCAGTTACATGATAAACTGAGCATTTTTAGATGATTATTGATTGATATTGAAAAGTTTCCAAATTGGGTAAAGATTACATGCATGATGTGACACTTCCATAATCTTGGCCATTTTAGGAAAGGGCTGAAACAGATAGGTTTTGCGGCAAAATTGGTGGGGTTTTGTTGGGATAAGTTAGTCATGCTTGACTGCAGTGTTTGGTAATGTTTCGGGATGTTTTTGGATGTTTTTGAAGCGTTTTTGGAAAAAACTAATCTGTCAGGGTCGAACCTGGGCACATTCGACCGGTCGAGTGGTCGAATGTGGAATCCCAGGGTCGAACCTGGACAGTTTGGTCGAACCTGTTAAGAACGGTCGAAGGTGACTTTTAAAGGGTCGAAGGAGGGTTAAAAACGGGCGAAGGAGGACTTATTCTTCTGGTTCGACCCTTCTGATTCAAAAATGAGATTTTTGATACAAACTAAGTGTTTTGTGCTTGAACCTTGTGTGTAATCTATGTGTACTTGATTAGTTAGGGTAATGAGTCACCAACGGGATGTCGGGTCGGTCTAGTGTGTTGGTTAAATACTTAAACACGTTTTAAAACATACTTGGTTACGATTTGGACAATCGGGGACTAGATGACCTTATGGTTATTAGTCGGAACACTTATGAGAACATTTTGATAGATCTCCAGTAGAGGGATTATCAAGGGCTTAGCATTTTAGTATTTACCGAGGAACGCAATTCAAGGTGAGTTCACGGCCCCACTTTTATAGCTTTAACTTTTGGGGGAGAAAACATGCGCTAAACTATTTTGGTAACATATGTCATTCTATAGTTTTAACTTGCATTGCTATGCGATCTTTTAAAGTCCCGGGGAAAACCATGAATGTGCGGGGATGCACAACGGGGATGTGTGGATAGATCTATTGGGCGTGACCTGCCCCACTCGTCGGCTTGGAGAGCTGGGCGGGTGCATATTGTCTCGAACTGGTAACATTGGTATCATGTTGAACATTCGGGCTGAACATTGCTAAACATTGCTAAACGTGTCTAGTAATGGTTTTCCAATCGTAGTAGTAATAAAACATACGCCTAGCTAGCGTTCTTGGTAACATTGGTATAGTATGGACATGGTAACGTTTTGGTAACTATTTCGGTAACATATTGAACAAACCTGTGAACTCACCAGCATTATATATGTTGACGTCTCTTTGGCATGTTTTTCTCAGGTCGCTAAGGTAGCATCGGTTGGACTAGGCGCACGGGTCTGCACTGGCGTCTAGGCTTAATAGCATATTTTAAATAAATGTTTTGAACATGTTGAAACACAGTTATGTAGTTGACTAAATTTTGAAATGCTTCCGCTATGGTTTAATGGTTTGGTAACCAAGTTTTGAGTTTACGTATTTCATATAGTGTTGTTTATTGTGACCGTTGACTTGGATCCTGGTTTGTCATGCGCCTCGCGGTAAAACTCCGCAAGTGGAAATTTGAGGGTGTGACAGTGATTGTGTAACCTCCTTGACCATATTAATGTTGATTGACATTCCTTATACGCACCCGCAAGATGGAGGATCCATCGGATACTCCAATCTTGGACCGATTACGAATGAATGATGCTCGCGTTAATGGTTTGGTAAGCATGTCCGCTAGTTGATCTTGAGAGCTAATATGAAGAACCCGTAGCTGTCAAACTGTAATTTGTTCTCTAACAAAGTGATAATCAAGTTCTATATGTTTCATCCGTGAATGATATACGGGGTTGGCACAAAGATAGGTAGCACTGGTGTTGTCACAAAACAATGTTGGGGTTGCAGATGAAATGAGGCCAAATTCATTCAGTAAATGCTTAGTCCATGTGATTTCTGCTACAACATTGGCTAGAGCTTTATATTCGGCTTCGGTTGACGAGCGAGAAACCGAATTTTGGTGAGTAGACTTCCATGACATAATGTTAGTGTCAAGGTAAAGCATGTAGGCAGTGGTGGACCGACCAGCATCATGTACACCGCCCCAATCTAAATCTGAGAAGGCCGAGAGATCGAGCGAGGAATTGCGGTTCAGAAAAAGGCCATGATGAATGGTGCCTTTAAGATAGCGAAGTACCCGTTTAAGTGCTTGCCAATGAGTTTGACGTGGGTGGTGCATAAATTGGGAGAGTTTATTAATGGCAAAAGAAATATCTGGGCGAGTGAACGCTAGATATTGAAGAGAACCTACAAGTTTCCTATATGGGGTGACATCAACTGAAGGGGAGGAGTTGAACGATGTTAAAGGTTCAGTAGAACTAAGTGGGGTAGTGACATCTTTTGCCCCATCCATTTTAAATTGATGCAAGATGTCTTGGATGTAGCGGTGTTGTGATAAGAATAGACCTTTGGGTGTGGGAATCACTTCAACACCAAGAAAATTATGAAGCATACCAAGATCGTTGATAGACAATTTTTTGCTTAAAGCCGTGATGAAGTTATCAAGGAATTGTAGGTTGTTGCCTTTAAGAATGATATCATCGACATACACCATGAAGTAACAAATGACATCCTTATATTTGTAGATAAAAAGAGATGCATCGGCTAATGATTTTTTAAAACCAAAGCGAAGGAGAAAGTTTGCAAGTTTAATGTACCAAGCGCGTGGTGCTGGTTTTAAGCCATACAAAGATTTTTTTAGCTTGCAAATGTGATTAGGTATTGTGGGTTAACATAGCCTGGTGGTTGAGTCATGAAGACATCTTCATGAAGGGTTCCATGAAGGAACGCATTATTAACATCCAATTGACACAAGGGCCAATTTTTGGTACGTGCAATGGAGAGAATGGTCCGAATGGTAATTGGTTTGGTGACAGGACTAAATGTATCAAAGTAGTCCTTTCCATGTTGTTGAAGGAACCCTTTTTCTATGAGACGGACTTTGTATTTTGCAATGGAGCCGTCCGGATTGCGTTTTATTCTAAAGACCCATTTGCAGCCTATCGGTTTGTTGAGTGTAGGTGGAACAAGTTCCCATGTTTGGTTTTGTAGTAGTGCGTTGAACTCGGAGTCCATGGCTGCGCGCCATTCGGGATCCTTAGATGCTTGGTTGTGAGTTGTAGGTTCGAGTGAGGGTGGAAGAGGGTGGATAGTAGTGTGGTTGATGGTATGAGGGTTGTAATATTTTGGGTTGGGTTTGCGATTTCTGTGAGGTCTAGATGTAGAGGAGGAAGAAGTGGTATGTGGTGCAGGAGTAGTGGTTGAAGAGAGCGGTGCCTGGGAGGTATCTGAAGTAATATTGGGATCAGAAGTGGATGAAGGTTGGTTTTGGGATGTAGTCACATTATGAATGAGTGTGGAAGAGGGTTGTGTTTCAAATGTAGGAGTAGGACCAGGTTGGGGGTTGGAGTGGATTGGTGAGTTAGATGGTGATGGATAAGATTGAGGAGAAGAAGACGGGCTAAGAGTGGGCGTAGATAGTGAAGAGGTTGGTGCTTTGGAGTGGTTTGAGTGGAGAGGCCGAGAGGGTTGGTGAGGAAAGATGATGGGTTCATTGCTTGAGTTAGCATTTGTAAATGAAGTCTGTGTAGGGGGGGGGGAAGTAGTACTAGAAGTAGAGTGGGAAGTATTTTGTGTAGTTTTGGAAACAAAAGGAAGGAAAGTTGTAGGACCTGGTAGAGGGGTTTGATTATTAAGGTGAGTGTTGAATGGAAAAATATGATCAACAAACTCCACATGGCGTGAGTGGTATAGTCGTTGAGAAGATGGGACAAAGCACTAATAGGCGGACTTTGAGGGTGAGTAACCAAGAAAGATGCATTTAGAGGAGCGAAGATGAAGTTTAGATTTATCATAGGGACGGAGCCATGGAAAACACAAACAACCAAAGGGTTTGAGTTTGGTGTAGGTGGGTGTGGTTTTGTATAATTTTTCATAAGGCGATGAGAAATTTAGGATTTTTGTGGGAAGACGATTTATGAGATAAACCACCGTTTGAAAGGCATGTGAGAGATCCATTTTGTTGAAGATAGGAGGTAAGACCTATATAATCGCCCCCATTGTCCGAAAAAATTGATATGAGTGGTGTACAAAAAAATTTCTCAACGAGTGTTTTAAATTGTGGAAACAAAACATAAACGTCCGATTTCTTTTTAATGGGATAAAGCCAAGTTTACTTAGAGTAATAAACAACAAAAAGTTCATAGTAGGAATAGCCATCATTTGAAGTTTGAACCGGTCCCCAAACATCTGTGTAGACAAGTTCAAGAGGTTTTGACACAATAAAAGAATTTTCACCAAAGGGTAATTTATGACTTTTATTTAACGAGTGTGCATCACAATGAAAAGAACCATTGGACATATTATTATAAACAAGTCCTAATTTATTTAGTAGTCGCTTTAGAACTTCAATAGATGGGTGTCCAAATTTGTAATGCCATGAAAGGAGAGATGTAGATAGCTTGGTGCTTGAATGAACTTGCATAGAAGAAGAACAGGGTTTTGGTGTGGCATAGTAGACGTCATTAACGTTCACTCCCAGCATTAGGTGTGCCCTCGTGCGAAGATCCTTAACCAAAAAATGAAAAGGAAAAAATTCAATAGAAATTTTGTTAGTTTTGCAAAGCTTAGCAACCGAAATAAGACGATTACGAAGTTTGGGAACAAGCAAAACATTGTGAAGGAGTAAGGAGCGAGATGACGTAGGAATGAAAGAATGACCAATGTGAGAGATGGAAAGGGTATTACCATTACCTAGAACGATCTCATCGGGCCCCTGGTATTCGGAGAGGTTATGCATGAAGACTTGGTCGGGTGCAGCCTGATCAGAAGGACCGGAGTCAAACATTAGCGAGGACAATGAGCTTTCCATGGATGAGTTGACTTGCGGATTTAAGGAAGGCTTGGCGGTAGAAATGTTGTTGTTTTGCAAAAACCGAGCAAGCTTTCGGCAATCCTTGGTATCATGACCTGGAATGTTGCAAAATTGACAACAGAAATTGATACGCTTAGTACGAAAGTTTGTAAATTGGTCTTTGTGATTGTGTAACCTCCTTGACCATATTAATGTTGATTGACATTCCTTATACTTGGCACAAATTTGTACCTAATTAATCACATGTCATCTAAAACAATCGTTGCACTCTTTGTGGAGATGATAAAGAAAAAGTAAGTTTGTGAACCTCCTTATGGAAAACCATTGGTACATGTTAAACATAACTTATCATATCCTTAAGAGTGTCGTTGATTGAGGAACTCTTATCGAACAGGATTCCATGTCAATATTTCAAGCCTTCACTGATGCTTAGTGGCTGTGAAATAACATGGTTTATTCACTTTATTATCAAGAACTTTACAGAAAAAACAATCAAAGAACCAAACGATTACACAATAACCTCTCAACAAAACTCTACACCCAACCCTTCAGATCATCAATAGATGACCTGTGATTACACCCAAGAAACTAACCTAACAGAGATTATCTCAAGCTAACCCTAGGTGAGAGACTGTTACGAGAGAAAAGTAATCGAAAGTACATAACTGATCTAAAACTAAGAGAGAGAAGAAAAACACAGCCTTATATACTCAGCTGCACAACACATCCCTTGAGACAATATTGACGTTCAGGATTAAATGGAGAATATAAGATCAATGGGTGAAACTATAGTGTGTTTGTTTCACACGGATTCCCAGCGTGGCAAATACCCCTTTATGGGCTTATAAGACATCTGGGCCTAGGCATTGACTAATACGTAATGGGCCAATCTTTAATTTTAATCCAGCAATCTTCAGTCTTCTATTAGCCCATCAGCAGTCCATTAATCAGCAATCCATCAACATTATCTCCATGTCCATAATCCAGTATAAACATTCAATATGCAAAACAATATGAAACAATAATAAGAATAAAAGTGATGATATGTTATAAAATATGTAGTAACTATAGATGCATATTTTAACACCCCCCTCACTTTTATTTCCAAACAAGTTTACCATATGTAACCATTTACATATTAAATGATGTTGTGAAACTAATAGACCTTTAGTGAGTATATCAGCAATTTGATTTGCTGATTTTATACATTGAGGTTTTATTATTCCTTTTGACACTTTTTCCCTTAAAAAGAAGAGGTCAATTTCAAAATGTTTGGTTTTCTCATGTAACACAGGATTAGTGGCTATGGAAACTGCAGCAAAATTATCACAAAACAAAGAAACAGGAAGTGTTACCTGGACATGAAGCTCATTTAACAGATTCATTAACCAGAGTATCTCACATGTTGTAGTGCACATTGCTCGATATTCAACTTTGGCTGTAGATCGAGATATAGTCGACTGCTTCTTGCTTTTCCAAGTTATTAAGTTGTTACCCAAAAAAACACAAAAACCTGTAACTGACTTCCTGGACGCCAAGCACTTAGCCCAATCTGAATCAGCATAAGCTTGTAACTCAAAACTTGAGTTTTTCCTAAAACTTATGCCATTACTAGGAGAGCTTTTTAAGTATCTCAATACCCTCATAGCTATTTGAAAATGAGCCCTGGTAGGCTTATGCATGTATTGACTTAATACATGAACTGAATAAGCTATATTAGGTCGGGTATGAGATAAATAGATTAGTTTCCATACTAATCTTTGATATCCAGTAATATCAACCAGGTTTGTACTTTCTTTAGAACATAATGATGTCATTAGATAATTTGACTCTAGTGGATTGTTAGCAGGCTTGCATCCAGTCATGCCATACTCTACTAACAATTCCATGCAATACTTTCTCTGAGTCAATACTAATTCATCATTAGTGTTTACAACTTCTATTCCTAGAAAGTACTTTAAACTACCTAGGTCTTTTATTTGAAACTTGGTTTGCAAAAACCTTTTAACATGGTCTATTTCATTTATACTATTACCAGTCAATATGATATCATCCACATAAACTAATTAAACAATCATCACAGAATCCTTTTGTTTAACAAACATAGAGTAATCACAAACACTTTGTACAAAACCATTTTCAAGTAAAACACTCACAAGTTTCTCATTCCACATCCTAGGAGCTTGTTTAAGACCATACAAAGATCTTTTTAACTTACAGACCCTAGTATCAGATTTAGAATAATAACCTTCTGGCAACTTTATATAGACATCTTCTACTAAATCACCATATAAGAAGGCATTATTCACATCTAATTCGAATAATGGCCAGCTGTTCTGAACAGCCATTGCAATAACAACTCTGATAGTAACCATTTTCACAACTGGTGAAAATGTCTCATCAAAGTCTATGCCTTCTCTTTGGCTAAAGCCTTTGGCAACAAGCCTAGACTTGTATCTATCAATCTCTCCTGAGGCCTTATACTTGATTTTGTAGACCCATTTAAAGCCAATGGGTTTTCTTCCATTAGGAAGATCTACAATATCCGAAGTATCATTTCTCAACAAGGCCTCAATTTCATCATTCATTGCATTGATCCAACTCTTATCATTGCAAGCTTAATGATAAAATTTTGGTTATATAGACTTATTTAACACAGAGGTAAAACAATAGTTTTCAGTAGATAAGTGAGAGTAATTAACAAATTTCTCTAATCCATACTTCACCTTACCTTCTATTATAAAATCATCTAATTTTTTAGGCAAGACAGAACTTCTAGTGGACCTTCTAACAACACTAGGCAAATTCTGAGGTGTTATTTATCCCTTAGAGTTTTGATTTATTCCATGGTCATACTACTCATCCTCAGCCCTACCTAACTCATCCCTATTCCTACTTGGCTGATGACTGCTATCAGTCTCAGCATCTCCAAAAATAGTCTCAGAATTTAGAGTTTGATGCTGAGACCCATGAGCTTCTGACTCTAAGCTACTTATCACCCTCTTTTCATCATTGGGAACACCTAGAACTGCTGAGTGTTGTGTATTAGTACCATCATATAGATCAAAATTTTTTTTATTATTTATATTCTCATAAATTGTAGGATCAAAACCTTTAGTTATGTGTTTTTCTTTAAATTGAAAGATTGATTCATAGAATCTGGCATCCCTAGAAAACATAACTACTTTTTGTTCAAGATTCCACAGCTTATAACCCTTTTTTTCATTAGAGTATCCAAGTAATACACATTTTTCTGCACGACTGTCCAATTTATCTGAACTATTTAAAACAGTACTATAACACAAACACCCAAACACTCTAAGTCTTTCTAAAGAGGGTTTATATCCATACATTAACTCAAATGGTGTCCTACCCTTTAAGACAGAAGATGGGGTCCTGTTTAGAAGATAAGCAGCAGTCAAGATACATTCAGACCAAAACTTTAAAGGTAAACAGCTTTGAAATAACAATGATCTAGCAACATTAAGAAGATGCCTATGTTTTCTATCTACTATACATTCTGTTGGGGTGTGTATGGACAAGAATTTTGATGAGAAATTCCCAGTTTGTTACAAAAACCCTTAAACTGATTGTTAACAAATTCAGTTCCATTATCACTTCTGAAAACGTTTACACTCCTTTTAAACTGATTAATTAAAACAGTTGTAAAATGAACAATGTTATCAAAAACCTCAACTTTAGATTTCATAAGATACACCCAAACAGCTCTAGTATAATCATCAACAATGGTTAAAAAATATTTAAAACCATCCTTACTAGTCACTCTATAGGGTCCCCAAACATCCAAATGAACAATATCACCAAGACTTACAGTTTTATGCTCATTAATTGGAAAAGGTTCTCTATGTTGTTTGGCTTTATGGCAGGTTTCACAAGGATTATCATTACCAACTTTCTTAATATTCAAATCAGTTTTTAATATATCTAACACAATATCAGAAGGGTGTCCTAACCTAGCATGCCATAAATTGGTTAATTCACTACTAGACACACTAGTACATGACAAGATAGAAGACTCACCACATAAATAAAGACCATCATGTTCACTACCAGTCACCAGAACCTTCTTGGTTAAAGAATCCTGAATGTAGCATTTTGATTCATCAAATGATACAGTCAATTTACTATCTTTGGCAAGTTTGTTAACAGACAATAGATTTACACAATAATCAGGGACAATAAACACATCATATTGAGTGACATTATTACTCAGTTTTATATCACCAATCTTAGTGACCTTGGCAAAAGTTCCATTTAGATGGTTAACTTTAATGTTTAAGTCTCTAACATCTATCTGATTTATTAAACCTTTATCACTCATTACCATATGTTGATTTGCCCCTGAATCACAAATCCAACCTAACACTCTATACTTATTATTGAAACATGCAAAAGAAAAAAATCTTTTAGAATTCCCACAAAAACTAAAAGAACACCAAAACACATTGCCCCTACCTGCAACATTACAGCTAGTAGAGGGTTTCTCAGACATTCTGTTTAACAGACTCAACAGTTGAGCAACCTGTTCAGAAATCAAACCACTAGGGGAAGCAGAATTATTACTTTCAGCAGAAGCAGAGTTGACATTATTATTAACCAACCCTTTTCTTGTTTTGACTAGATCTAGGTCTCATCCAACTAGGATAACCAATGATCTCAAAACATTTGTCAATACTATGACCAGTTTTATTACAGTGCACACACTTAAGATTTTGGTTTGTGCCTTTACTATTTTTCTTTCTAGTATCAAATGTCTGATTGGTTTTAGCAAAAAAATCCCACATTTTGACTTAGATCCTTTGAACCAGAGGTGCTAGAATTTCTATGGGATTCTTCCCTAGAAATTATAGCAAAGGCCTCCTTGACAGTGGGAAGATAGTCTCTAATAAACAAATTAGTCCTAACAGACTGATAAGTATTGTCAAGTCCCATTAGAGATTGCATAATTTTTATCATACTATTAAAATCATTAAATTGTTTAGCAGCTTCACAGGTACAAGCAGGTAACTGCAGTATCTGATCAAGCTGGTTCCACATAACATTTAGTTTATGATAGTATTCTGAAACAGATATGCCATTTTGAGAAAAAGAATTAATTTGTTGATACAAGTTGAATATTACAGACCCATCTATTTTGTTGTAGGTTTCCTTTAGCTCTTTCCAAACCTCTAAGGCTAATTTGGAATAAACTTGTCCCAAATAAAGTTCCTCAGAGATTGAATTAAGGATCCAAGTTAAGACAATGGAATTACATCTATTCCACCGCCTTTCTAAAATTGGATCATTAGTTGGTTAAATACATTCTCCATTAATAAACCCTAATTTGTTTTTAACTTGTAGTGCAAGAATCATGGCATTAGACCACACATTGTCATTATCTGTACCTTTAAGTTTTAAATTAACAATGGTCATATTAGCAGAGTCACTAGGGTGAAGGTATAATGGGTCACTAGGGTCAAGTTTTCCTATCAAGGTAACACCATTATTATTAACTACAGTAGTATCTTCACCATTATCACTATGCACACTAGGTGCATCATCATCAGCCATTACCAAAGATCACACACAAAGACAGTTAATCACATAAACACACCAAACCAACAAAACAAAATTTAAAAAACAGAGAACAAGCAACAAGATTCCTAGGCGAAACCAAGCCAGGGACTAGATCACAGGTTCATCACTCAAGCGTGCCTATGCAAGCCTTAACAAGGGAGCCTTTTCTAACCTAAAACCCTAGACAGACACAACCAAATAATGAGTCTCAATGCTGGTCCCCCTAACCCGGCCAGGTGACTCCTAGACACAACAAAAAATTAAAGAAGACACAAAACAAGAACAATCTCACCAAGATGCACCCAAGTTAGGGTTTCTCCAAACAGCTTACCCTTTGATTGGGGGTAACAGCACAGGGAACTCCTCGCTAGGGTTTTTACGACCCCTAGAACATCGCCTTCATAAGCCTCAGGCAAATAATATCAAAATCAGCTCCTTAAGACCAGATAAGACAGAAACCCCAAGATCTTTATCAAGATCTAGTGCAAGAACCCCAAGAGTCACAATATGTGACCAGATCAGATATAATACCCAGTGAATAACCAGATCAAAGCCTAGGCTCTGATACCATGTGAAATAACATGGTTTATTCACTTTATTATCAAGAACTTTACAGAAAAAACAATCAAAGAACCAAACAACGATTACACAATAACCTCTCAACAAAACTCTATACCCAACCCTTCAGATCATCAATAGATGATCTGTGATTACACCCAAGAAACTAACCTAACAGAGATTATCTCAAGCTAACCCTAGGTGAGAGACTGTTACGAGAGAAAAGTAATCGAAAGTACACAACTGATCTAAAACTAAGAGAGAGAAGAAAAACACAGCCTTATATACTCAGCTGCACAACACATCCCTCGAGACAATATGGACGTTCAGGATTAAATAGAGAATATAAGATCAACGGGTCAAACTATAGTGTGTTTGTTTCACCCGGATTGCCAGCGTGGCAAATACCCTTTTATGGGCTTATAAGACATCTGGGCCCAGGCATTGACTAATACGTAATAGGCCAATCTTTAATTATAATCCAACAATCTTCAGTCTTCTATTAGCCCATCAGCAATCCATCAACATTATCTCCATGTCCATAATCCAGTATAAACATTCAATATGCAAAACAATATGAAACAATAATAAGAATAAAAGTGATGATATGTTATAAAATATGTAGTAACTATAGATGCATATTTTAACAGTGGCAAACTGATTCACCCTTTTCTTCATGGTTATTTATACCCTTCATGGATGTTGATTGTGATAGCGCGCTAGCTATCATGACAATGATCCATCAAGATAATGATTCACTATCTATACGGGTCTCATCCCAATCTCATGGACGTCTTAATAACAACATATATATATATATATATATATATATATTTCCCTTTCCTTCATACAGTCGGAATAGACGGCTCCTAATGGGTTTCAATCGCTGAAGTTACCTAGACATGATATATGTTGTAATTACCACTATCTCTCTAGATAGTAAACATGTATCAAGTTGTGAATTCTATATGTCTTAATCCAACCGTAAGGCTGGTGGGTGTTGAGGGATGATGATGGGCTGTCACGTAGGATCCACGTAGGCAAATGTGTCAGTGGGGGAGTGGCATCTTCATGATGATAGGGCAAGGGGGTGGTGTTCTCTATGATGATGGGCCTTATGATTGGCCAAAATTATTAAAAACTAGGTTATGTACCCGTGTGATACACGGGTTGAACAATTTAAATTATATATATTATATATAAATTTAAAATATAATTAAGAAAAATTAGATTACATATTTTATTTAAAATAAAAAAAAGTTTCCTGTACAACCGAATAAAATATTAAATATTCATCAACCCCTAAATGATTTCTTGTAAAAAACATTTTTATTCACATAAAACTTTTTTCAAACATTCCAAAATATATCTTCCATACACAGCTATTACCTTCTAGACTGCAGGTACAACAAAACAAAACAAAAATAAAAAAGTAATAAAGGTAAATCTGTTTAGGCTAAGATATAAAAAAATGAAATTCATTTAAAAGTATCTCCTCATCCGTTAAACAATCCCAATCGAGTATTGTTCATTTTGGAATTTGACATCAAGTTTCCTCAAAGCCAAAGTATTTCTAACCTTGAGTGTATAATCATTTTTTTGTCTAACATCAAGGTCCTTAAACATAATCACATTTATTGGTTCAATTTGATTATATTATAAAAAAAGATTGTGTAAATTAATAGACTGAAAATAAAGATTGAAACGAATTAGTAATGCAAAGACTGTTTAGATATTGCATTTCTCTATTGAAGTAACTTGAAAAAACAAAGTCAATGAAGATTTCAATTAATGATTTTTCATATATAAATGTATTTTATATATCAAGCTATTATAATACGAAAATAGCCAAACATATTTAGTTTTGTATTGAATCAAATATTTAATTAATGTGGATTAATTTGTTTTATTTTATTTGTTTAGAAAATTCTAAAAAATATAGTTTTAAACTTAGAGTGAAAGACCACATATTAAAAACACGTTTTTAAGGTACACGATTTAAATTTAATAACATATAAATACATTATCTTAAAAAAAATAATTTTTAATAAAGATTACTTTTGTTAGTTCATAAACATTTTCAAATTATGTCTATTAATTTATTTCTAATTTTGTATTTAAATATAATTATATTAATTGATTTACAAAAACATGGAATATATATATATATATATATATATATTAAACTGAATTCCAGTAATTATATTAATTGATTTACAATTGTAACAAATAAAAACTGAATAAGTAATAATTATTAAATAAAGAAACAAATTAAAATAAATGTATTGTTTGAAATAATAAAATGGGAGGATTTATAATGTAGTTCTATGTATTCCATGTGCTGTCTTTTATCACTATAGATAAAATCAATTATTGTTGATTGATTTATTTTATTTATTTGTTTTGAACAATATAAAAGTCTCACAAAAAAGCTTGACTAATTGTATTGTGCTATTATTATTTTGTTTATTTGACTTTTGAACTATTTTAAGCATTTAAAATTAATATGTATTTGCTGAACATAGTTTAACATCTAAAACAATGACCAAAATAATAAAACTTAATAATCATTTGTTAAATATTGTAACAAAATTAATTTTAAAGTTAGAATAACATATTAATTTTTTTAAAATGGGTTAATTTAAGGTACATGATTTAAATTCAAATGTAAGTCCCAAATGCTAGATCTTGTTAAGTGCAAGAGATTGTTATCACTTAGAAACACCTATGGATTAGGTGTTTTAAGTGATTAATCTTCTACAACAAAGAAACTAGATAAATATAATAAACACCGACACACAAGATGAATTAGAACACGATTTCATTACTGATTTGTCATTGAAACACCATGAAATACACACAAGTACGCACCGTTCAATCTTGTGCTACAAAGATTAACCAAAAACCCTAACCCTAGAGCTGCACACTAACATTCTATATATAGGCAGGCTGATGGGCCTGCGCACTTAACACAAGTGCGCAGGGCCCGTGCCCTAAGTGCGCAGCCTAGGGTTTTCACCACAATACTTTGTGTTAATTACATAATAAGCCCTTTAACTATCAAACTATACAACTAGCCATCAAAAGTCTATGATCTGGTAACTGTGGTCTCAATATAACCCAACAATACTCCCCCTAGACCACAGCTACCAGTTCTTCCATCTTCAATCAATCTCAACCTCGCTTTGCTCCCCCTCAGCCTGTTCTGGGGGGTCTTGAATGTACAGTGCGACCGGATCTTCTTCAACCACTGGAGGAGCTTGAGTAGATTCTGTTGCAGGTCTTTCCGGATCAGCTACTGTTGCAGGATCTTGTGTATGTACCTCTGAAGTGGTCTCGGCTTCAAGTTGAGTAACTTCTGCAGTAGCAGCAGCAGCAGCTTGGGCAGCTTTCTCCCTTTCTTCTTTTTCTTTATCTGCTGCATTGATCCTGTCAACTATATCAAGCAGCTCCCTTTTCAGATTCATAGCACGATCCACAGCCCTTTTGAATAGCACCGCTTCTTCAAACAGGACATTCCCAGCACCTACGTTGATTTGATTCGCGAAGAGTATATTCAGATCCGACAGATTAAAAGCAAACACATCTACCGGATCCAGGATCCTTATGGCCTCCGAATCGTCCTGCAATTTGATGACCGCTTCACCAGTATTGCTGTCATAAAACCACTTCTTAAAGTTCCTCAGCATAACTGGAAGCTCAGATCGAATAGGAACTCGTGTGACGACCTGAGGAGGGTCAATCACATCAGTTATCATGCCTTGTCCTGTTGCTGGATCGATTCGTCTCTTGGAGATTCGTCTCCTTGGTTTCTGTGGCTTGAAGATTTGGAAATCGGTCTCACATTCCTTCTTTATAAACCAATCTAGCATGGACCCCGTGGTGTCATTTGTGCGGTTGATGAATGGGGCTCTGCTGAGTTCCCTGATATCCCAACGAGGGAGAGACTTCAGTTGTTGTTGACCTTTGAAGTACTGTATCACTCCCCCTCGTCTCTTCATAGCAAAAAACTTTTTCTCCTCGTCATACTTCCAGGAGATAATCCTCTCCTTATGAGCTTCCCTGGTGTGATGGATGTTTTGATGCAGGGCTGGAATGGTGATGGGCCTTCTAGGAAACCAAGTTGATCTTTCAGGATCCAACTTATGCCCATCTGACGTCTCGTATACAACTTCTTCTTCCATTCCCATCTCCACAAACCTATCGGGCATCTCATCTTCACTAATCTCGTCCACCTCACTTTCATCAGCAACTCTTTCTCTCTCTTTCTCTTCCTCCAGAAATTTCCCGAAATCAAATACCTCATCGAATGTTGTGCTGAGAGCACCTATCTGCTGTTGCTTCAATTCTTGGAACATGTCAAACATTTTCATCTGAACCTGATTCTGAAACTTGATCAGGTATCGTTGATCCTTGATGATTTTCTCCATATTCCTGTTCTTGTGCTTGAGCTTCTTGACTTTCTTTCTCAGCTCTTGATTGTTATGCACATCACTTTTCAGGGTACAGATCTCCCTGGCAGCCGTCTTTCCAACCTCTTTGACTAGCTTCTCATACAGTTCCTGATGCACCGGTTTGCGACGTGGTGCAGCAGGAGATGAGGAGGACGGTTCAGCTGCCCGTTGAGCTGGTGCTTTGGGGGCTGGAGCAGCAGTTGTGGATGGACCTGGTTGTTCTTCCACCCCGAAGATAGATTCCAAGATCACCTCTTGTTTAATATCGTCCTCAGTCATTACACGAGGAATCTCAGACTGAGGTAACTGTTCTCTTCTTTTCTTTCTCTCGGCCCTCTTTAACTCAGCAACTTGTTGTAGGGCTACAGCAGTTTCAAGCTGTTCGGGTGTCAGTGTTTCTCTTCCCTCTTGTAACAAACCAGCTGGCCTCTTCCTTTTGGTGGGCTTTGATGGAGCAATTTCAGTTTCCACTCTTTTGCCCCTGGCCTTCTCTAGAGCTATCTCTTCAGCAGTTGGCTGGGCTGAAGATGGAGCAGGGTCAGATGATCCAGGTGCAGAAGCAGCAGTGGATTGTTGACGAGCTTCTGTAACATCTAGCCTTCTCTTCTTAATCTTGCTGTACAGCTCCATGACCAAAGGATATCGCTGTGCTGCATACATATTCTCTAGCATGGGTTCCCAGTCAGGCGTGTTGCACTCAGTAAAGAATCGTGCACCTTTGGTGAAATTGTATTGATCACTAAGGGGCAGATTCTCATGTTGTGCGTTAATCATCATCTGCACGAACCTTGGGTACATAGCCCATTTGCCTGACCCAGCCTCAGCATTCTTTACCATATAATCAAAGATCATGTCTGACAGGTTGAAGGCTTCATTCTTGCAAATCTTTATCATTGCAGTCGACCATTCTGTGCTGAGCGCGTTGTAGCCTCCTTTCCTATGACACAGAGGCATAATAAATACGTGACAGATGAGTCTCTAGTCTCTTGTCAGCTGACTTTTCTTGATATCGCCTCTCTTGTCAAAATCTCCTTTGTAGCCGAAGTTCTTGAACTCTTGGTGAACATCGGCTTTGGATAGAGATCTGACTGTTCCCGACTGATCTTGAAGTCTCAACACGTTCCTGACGATATCCTCAGTGATGACTACAGCCTTGTTTCTGACTGTAGCGTTGATTCGCTTGACTCGTCCAGCAACTTCAACTCGAGCAGACCTCCAGAAGTCTTCAATGTGAGAACAGTAAACTGGTACAATATGCTGCACAGCGTATCCGACTTTGCTACGTCTGATCCAGGTCACTACGTCTTTAAACTTGACATCATCGGTCTCAAGATTCATCGGCTGATTGTGCATTCCTCTTGGATCCCAGTCGAGTGCCATCTGTTTGAACCAAGAGCACGAAAAGCAAATTAGATCTCTTGAATATGAATCGACGACCAAACGACTGACCTTAGACTTAAACTTCGACAGACAGCGTACTTAGACTTAGACTTTATTTATTTTTTTTTAAGTTTTGTATTTTAACAGTCATAGGATTAAGGTTTGATGGATTTGATTTATCAGTGTCCATGATACGTTTGATTTTTAGTTTAAGATCGTTAACGTTCAGGTCTAAATACGCAGTCCGTTCAAGTGTCTGAATAGTCATGATGAAGGTCACAGTTTGTTTTAATGTTCAAGTACGCAGGTCCACAAGTGCGCAGGCAAATTCAAAGTCAATGGAGCCAAGTACTCAGTCAAGTACGCACACACTTTACTGATCACTTAGGTTAGTACGCAGGCATTAGATGGACGAGAACTTAAGTGCGCAGATCAGTCATGACTTGGGCATGGTAACCCCTAGTCATGACAGGCAAGTCTGCGTACTAGATAAGTACGCAGACACTTAAACCTTCGTTTAAGATTTTAAGTTCACAGCCAAGTACGCAAAGCATTAGGGTTTCAGAGTTTTGAATAGGATGAGACAAGTGCGCAGTCTCTATGAGACAAGTGCGCACTATTCATCAACATGTACGCATTCTTCAAAAATTCAAACCCAAAAACCCAATAAAAACCCACAACTGAATCCTTTAATCGTGCTTTTAGTTCCTGTAATCACAAGCAAGAGACCATCAGTACATATTAACTACCTTAATCAGTGGTGAGGATCAATAAAATGAAAAGAATGAAACTGATTGGGGTGATAAGGTGATTAGATGAGATTAATGGGTTAATTTGATAAGATGGACGGTGAGGATGATGATGATGATATGTTTTGGGTAAAAGAAGATTAGGGTTTGCAACAGTTAAATGTTAATGACATGTTAAAAAAAATTTCACTGTATATATATATACAAGATATATGGGCCTGCGCACTTGGGTTAAGTGCGCACAGCCCATTAAGTACGCAATGGTTAATTTTCAGCCCAATAAGAGGTCAAAAGGCCCATTTCATTTTAATAAGTGGGGATTCACCAATTCTCACCTTCTGCATTCAAGATCATACTAACCATACCTGCCAGAACCCGTTTCAACTTCCCGTTGGATAGCTGCAGCCTAAGAACAATTGTCGGTATGCTTGTCCACTTAAATCCATGCCTTTTCTCTTTCAGCATGTGTTTGGTGATGCTGTTTATCATGTTCTTCGGTAATATTGACGAAAATTTTATGGACCCCACAGTGTGCTAGGTATTGGCCTACCGATCCTCAAGGTTTATTGAAAAATAATGATGAGAGCTTCAGGTCTATGTTACCATAAGCAAAGAAGATGATAATTATCTTGATCAGATGATAAGAGCTTCAGGTCTATGTTACCATAAGCAGAGAAGATGATCATCTGATCGTTTGGTGAGCTATATAGATATGTTTGCACGTCACTGACATTGCGTGTCTTTTGCTGCTCAGTTGATAAATTTTCTTAGCCCCGCATTGGTAGCTTGCACTCTTAGGTGTCTTTTGATTTATCTATGCACAAAATTTTCTGTGTCTTTTTGTTTCTCAACCTGTGTATGACCGGACTCAGCTTGTGCAGACCTATAGCACAGTGGGAATCCAGCTTTCCGTGTAGATCTTTACTGTTAATCACCTATTAGCAGTTTACTTGATTCCAGGCTGAATCTACCGACACATCGTTGCTTGAGGTCACAACATCCTCTGGGTCCTATTCACATGCTGACGAGATATGATTAGTTTCTATCATTTCCTGAATTAATTTTGCATTAGGGATGGACTGGTTTTACTTTCTCCCCCAAAAATCTTGTTTTAAGTAAAAAGAAGATTTTTCTGTAAACTATGCACAAGTAAAGTTTTTTTTTTTTTCAAAATTTATCATCTCAAGCCATGTAACCAACTGATGAAAACGGGTTTTGTCAAAAGCTTTTGTGAAGATATCTGCCTTTTGATCAGCAGTATCTATTGGCAACACCTGTATATATCCTTTGTCGTGAGCATCGCGAATGGAGTGAATCCGAATTTCAATATGTTTGGTTTTAGAATGATCAATTGGATTCTTCACAATGTCACGACAGGCATCATTATCAATAAAAATAGGTGTATGCATGACGTTCAAACCGTAGTCCAAAAGCTGATTTTGGATCCATAACACCTGACAACAACAGTTGGATGCAGCTGTGTATTCAGCTTGAGCAGTGGAGATGGACATGTAGTCTGCTTCTTGCTCTGCCAAGACACCAGCCTATTACCCAGAAATTGACAACCACCAGAGACAGATTTTCTGTCAATCCTACAACATGCATGATCACTATCAGAGTAAGCGATTAAATCAAAATTATCACTCTTAGGATACCATAAACCAAGTTTTGGTGTCCCTTTGAGGTAGTGGAAGACTCTGTTTACTGCAGTTTCATGCGATTGCTTGGGATTGGACTGAAAACGTGCGCAGCACCCAACTGCCCACATAATATCTGGTCTGCTGGCTGTTAGATACATCAGTGAGCCAATCATTGATCGATAAGTGGAGGATTCACTGAAAGGCCTTGAAGATCTGGTACAAGTGTTGTTTGGGCCGCAAAAGGAGTATTGGACGGCTTGCAGTCGGTCATGTTGTATTTTGCCAGAATGTCTCTTGTATACTTGGCTTGATGGATGAGAATTCCGTCTTCTTTCTGCTGAACTTCCAAGCCTAAGAAAAATGATAATTCTCCCATCATGCTCATTTCAAATTGAGACTTCATAATGCTTTCAAATTCCCTGCACAAATTTTCATCAGTGGAGCCAAAGATAATATCATCAACATAAATTTGAACAAGGATAGAATGTTTGTTGACTTCTTTGGTGAACAGAGTCATGTCAATCTTCCCTCTGGTGTACCCATTCTGCAGCAAATATGAAGATAAGGTCTCATACCAAGCTCGAGGAGCTTGATGAAGTCCATAGAGAGCCTTATCCAATTTATAGTATTTGTTGGGATGATGAGGGTCTTCAAAGCCCGGCGGTTGACAGACGTAGACTTCTTCCTTGATTTTCCCGTACAGGAATGCACTCTTCACATCCATTTGAAAGACTTTGAAGTTCTTGTATGAGGCGTATGCCAAGAAGATACGGATGGCTTCAAGTCAAGAAACTGGAGCGAACACTTCCTCATAATCAATACCTTCCTGCTGACGAAAGCCCTGAACTACCAGACGAGCTTTGTTCTTGATCACCACACCACGTTCATCCATTTTGTTGCGAAACACCCACCTAATTCCGATAGGATACTTCCCTTCAGGAAGATCCACAAGTTCCCAAACTTTGAGCTTTCTGAACTGAGACAGCTCATCCTGCATGGCTTCAACCCAGCTTGCATCTCTGACAGCATCTTCAATGCTGAAGGGTACCGTCTGAGATAAGAAGGCTGATAGTGCAATATTAAGCTTATCTGCCTGATTTCTAGTGAGAACACCCTCAGAGATTGGTCCAATGATGTTCTCCACAGGATGATTCTTAGATGACTTAAATTCCATGTTTGGTTCTTCTTGAATTTGGGAAGGCAGATTAGAAAGGTGATCGACAGGGATAGATGAGCTGGATGGATCATTTGCAGACTGTTGTGCTGAAGATGTTTCTTCTGAAACTGGAGTACTTTCAGGAGATGGTGTAGTTTCAACAGTTGCATCACCATTTATGGACTGAAGAGGAACAATTGGATCAGCTACGAGTGGAGAAAATCTGGTGGTGAAAGGTGCAGCATCGTCTTCAGAAGAGTAAAGAGTATCTTCAAGAGGAGAAGGATCGGCTGCTTGATTTTCAGATGATTGTTCTTCAATGATACTGAAATTGTTGAAAACAACATCCACGTCAAAGAACCAGTCAGGACCGGCTCCTGTGTTAGTAGAGTTGGATTCCTGCCAATCAACATAGAAAGATTCGAGAACCATTTTGGTTCGTTTGTTGTATACTCTATAAGCCTTTTGACTTGAAGAGTATCCAACAAAGAAGCACTCATCTCCAACTGCATCAAACTTCATTATGTTCTCGTAGTTGTTAAGCAGCGTACATGAGCATCCAAACGGCCTGAAGTAGTCAATCAGAGGTTTTCTTTTAAAAAGCAATTCATAACCTGTTTTCCCGCGCGTCTTCACAATTAAGACTCTGTTAAGAACATTACAAGCGGTATTCACAGCTTCAGCCCAGAAGATGATCGGCAATTTGGAATCGATTAGCATGGTTCTGGCCGCTTCAATAAGTGTACGATTCTTCCTTTCAGCAACGCCATTCTGTTGAGGAGTTCTCGTAGCACTGTACTGAAGATGAATTCCTTTGTTGTTGCAGAAAGTCACGAAGCTTTGATTTTTGAATTCAGTTCCGTGATCGCTTCTGATTGATCTAACTTTAGTCTTTACTATGTTCTCAATGAGAGGAACAAACAGCATCAATATCTCGGCAGCTTCACTTCTGTATTCTAAGAAGTACACCCATGTAAAACGAGAAAAGTCATCTGTTATCACCAAACAATAAGATTTTTTAGCTAAACTTTTAACACTAATAGGACCGAAAAGATCCATATGCAATAGTTGAAGAGGTGAGTCTATAGAGTTCACTGTTTTGGACTTGTGCGATTTCTTGTGTTGCTTTCCTTTGGCACATGCTAAACATTTTTCAGAAAAAGGGAATTCCTTGGAAGGAAGACCTCTGACAAGATTTAATTTTAAAAGTTTGTTAATGTTTTTAAAGTTAACATGTCCTAATCGCCTGTGCCATAACAGTGACTCTGACTCAGATGCTTTAGAAAGTAAGCATGTCATTTGACATTCTGATTTAGCATCTCTCATATTTATCACATATGTGTTATTTTGTCTAGAAGCTTTTAGCATGATCATATTGGTGGGCGGAATGAATCCAGGCTTCAGAAAGATGCACTCCATGTCATTGAATAATACAGATATTCCTTTGTCGCAGACTTGTGATACGCTCAACAGGTTGTAGCACAATTCTGGAACATAATTCACATCTTCTAACGTCAGTGCGTCAGAGACCACATCTCCTATTCCTACAATCTTCCCACCCTTTTCATTTCCGGCGAAGGCAACGAACTCTCCATCAATAAATCTATAGTTCTTGAGAAGTTCCTTTAGACCAGTCATGTGTCTAGAAGCCCCGCTATCAACATGCCATAGATATCTCATCAGTGCGATCAGCCATTTCTGTAACTTATTCTGAAATACAAACGAAAAACACAAGAAATACACATATAAATACAAGAGACTCTATGTACAATCACGACTTAAACCTTTACTTAGTTGACTTTGGGAATCCAGGTTTGGTTTAGTTTTGATCTATCGTGATTTTCACCCAAAACTGACTCTTGTCTTTTCAAAATTTTTGTGGTTTTATCAAAGATTTTTACTGTTTCTTGAAGGTTTTTAATCTGATCAGAAAGACAGTTTAGTGCTTTGAAATCACTGAATTTTAAATGACATGTTTTAACCATATGACCCTCATTTCCACATCTAAAGCATTTTAAGTGCTTTGGCTTGATCTTTGGAGACAGACTGGATGATGATGGTTGTGATGCTCTTCTCTTGATCTTGCTTGAGCATGAGCTTTCACTGGAACATGGTTCATCAATGTTGTTGTTGCTTAATTCCTCATTTGTGTTGCAGTCTGGCTCGCTAATGTCACTTTCTGTATCACTCTGTGATTCTTCAGGAATTGAGTTATCTGTTTCACTTTGTGATTCTTCTGAACATGACATATCTGTTGATGATGGAGTAAACTCTGGAATTTCTTCAGTAAGAAATTTCCCGAACCTGTTTCTTTTTAATTCTGGTATAAACGGAGATGGTCTATATACATTTTCATTATCAGAGAATGCATCATTAAGATCAACACAAACTGGCATAAAATTGTCAACACAAATATCTGATCGTTTAATAGGATTCTTCCTATCATCAGGGTCCACAACTCCCTTTAAATCAAGTTTAGAAGTTAATGTAGTACAGTCATCCGGCCTAGATAAACTATTACAGTTATCCATCCTAGATAAACTATTACAATCATCCAGTTTAGTTAAGTTATTACATTCATCCGAATTCAAAATAGTTTTAGACTTGTCATGACTCCAGATGAACCAATTCACTGTAGAGTAATTGGCACCTGGGTGACCTAACCCCATCGTTTGTCCACCACAACTCTCATCATCGTCCACCTGATCCTGTTGGGTCATATCTGCACTGCTTTTACTTATATTAGAGTTTAACTCAGATTTGACACATTCTTTTTCAAAAAGATCATTTTTTGGATGTGGTTTTGGAATGGGTATATATTCACTTTTGCTCAAAGGTAAAAATAGAGATTTTACAATTCCCTTTTTATCCTTATACCCAATTCAATCAAGGATATCTGTATGAGCATGCTTGCTTACATTCCATTTGTCCACAACAATTTGGAGATGATTTGTTTCATTTCTAGATTTTTCTAGTTTTTCTGTTAAGTCATTTATTAAAAAATCTTTTCTCAAAACAAATTCTTTTAGAGTTTGCATTTCAGCTATAGTTGCATTTAACTTTCGCTGATATGCTAACTCATTTTCTTTCATTTCAGTGTTGATTTTTCGGATGTCATCCATTTCTCTTAAAAATTTCCTATTGTGGGACAAACAGTAAGCAACAGCTGTAACACACCTTGGTGAGCACAGCTTTGATTTTATTTCAAGAGGAATACTTACCAGATCTCTCTCCTCAACTGTCTTGGGCACGCTCTGCAGCTTCTCATTTGCTTTGCTGGTGGAGGTCTTCTCAGCCACGAGTGCTTCCTCAGACGCTACTTCTTTTCCTTTATCGGCCACTAGCACTCCTTTCAGACCTGCATTCTCCAGCGCTCCATTCTTTGGCATCTCCGCAGACGGCCCTTCCAGAGAGTTCACGCCGTGTGTGGATTTGGTGCAGATTTTGGCCATCAAAGCCTTGTTTACATCAGCTTCAACCGCTGCAGCCTCCTCTCCCCAGTCAAAGTCCTCAACCACCAACGCCTTCTGCTGATTTGCTTCCCTTCCATCAGTTATGGCCACCATCCTTTTTGCTAGCTTGATTTCTGCTTGACTTAGAGTGGGGCACTCATACTTGAAGTGCCCAAGAGTCTTGCAGTTGTAGCATCTGATCTTAGACTTATCAAAGCCCGCTTTTCCCATACCAACTCTTCGACCAGTTCTATCTTGAAACCTCTTCACCCTCAAAGTAATCATGGCCATCTGCCATTTCAAATCCATTTCCTCCATATCATCTGGGTCAACCTGATACATGTCTTCAGGATTCATCATCTCACTCTTAATTTCACCTGTCTTTAAAGCCTCAAAGCTAGACATGAAAGTGTTGAAGAGCTCAACATGTTCGTTTGCAAGCTTTGTGAGCTGTGGGTTAAGTGTCTTAGCAGCTGTGTCAGAGTATGAGACTGTCTTTCCCGAACTTGAACTACCACCACCCATTGCATCCACATATGCATGTGACGAGCTTGAACCCATGTTTCCAACTGGAGTCATTAATGCCAGATTCTTCATAGCTGTGGTGGGCACAGCTTTTGGAGCAGTCTGGTTCATCTCTCTTTTCGTGATGTCCATTTCGAAAGACTTTAGAGTGTTGATGAAATCAGCCAATGTAGATTGAGCATCTAGATACTCTTTTCTGATCAACATGAACTGTATGCTCCATTCTTTGGGCAGGGAGTCAAGCAGTTTCTTGATGGAATTTCGGTTGTTAACAGGAATTCCTGCCTTCTTCATCTTGGTTAACATACTCATGAATCTCTCGATATGTCATATTCTTTCTGCACCATATCTTGCTTATATTGGCGCATCTCTTCATTCTCTTCATAGTACTCATTTAACGCAAACCACAGATCGTGCGCAGTGCCATACTCCTCAAACATGTTATAAACATCGTTTGATAAGGCCATGGTAAGGGCACCATAAGCCTTATGATCTCTCTGAAGTAGCTGTTTATCGACATCAGTGTAAGTGGTTGGATCAGGGTTACACTCTTCTCCTGTGGCAGTGGTTCTCATTGGAATGTGTGGGCCCAACTGGATAGAATTCCATTGGGTGAAGTCCGTGACATAGAAGAATGACCTCATTCTATTCTTCCAAGTTCCATAGTCTTCTACACCTTTTAACTTAGGAACTCTAGTTGTTGTTCCGGTTTCAAGTTCTTGTTGAGTGATAGGATTTACAGTTGAGTGGTTATCGTTACCGACCATGATTTAAGTAAATTTTAACAGTTTTGTTTATCAGATGTTAGTTAACAGTCCAGAAAAATTTTTCCAGTCCTTAAGTACGCAGCGAAGTACGCAGCAGCCTGTAAGAATGTAAACAGCCTTGTCAAGATGTAGTCTTTTGATAAGTACGCAGTCCTACAAGTACACGTGTAGCTGTGTTTCTTGATAAGTGCGCAGATAAGTCAACACTTGGGCATGGTAAGTGCTCAGTCTTGACTGATCAGTCTGCGTACTAAATGAAGTACGCAGACACTTAAACTCTCGTTTAAGATTTAAGTGCGCAGAAACCCTAGCCAAGTACTCAAAACTATACTTCTCAATAAGTGCGCACAAAACTAAGTTTTTCTGTTTAAGTGCGCAGAAACCCTAGTTAAGTGCTCAAGACGATTAAAAGCAACAAGTACACACACAATTGGTTGCGTACTAAAACAAGAGATCTAAGTACTCAAATAATCACAAGTATGCAGTATATGAGCTAAGTACTCAAACCAAGAAACAAGTGCTCAACGTATTAAATAAGTGCGCAGAATGTATGAAATAAGTGCGCAAAACAGGCTGTGAAAAACACAAAAACTCAGCTGAATTCTTTCCAAAACATTTTCATTTCATTCTGAAGTGCTTGGATTGAATTTCTACCTAGAATGACATACTTTTAACCTTCAGAAACACAATTTCCACGAAATTTGAAGCCAAAATATAAGAAAAACACCTAAATTTAAAAGTTCATAAAGAAAATAATCTTGATAATAAAAACTAACAAGATGAGGGTTTTGGTATCTTAAAATAGATACAATCTAGAGCACAGAGGCTCTGATACCAAATTGTAAGTCCCAAAGGCTAGATCTTGTTAAGTGCAAGAGATTGTTATCACTTAGAAACACCTATGGATTAGGTGTTTTAAGTGATTAATCTTCTACAACAAAGAAACTAGATGAATATAATAAACACCGACACACAAGATGAATAAGAACACGATTTCATTACTGATTTGTCATTGAAACACCATGAAATACACACAAGTACGCACCGTTCAATCTTGTGCTACAAAGATTAACCAAAAACCCTAACCCTAGAGCTGCACACTAACATTCTATATATAGGCAGGCTGATGGGCCTGCGCACTTAACACAAGTGCGCAGGGCCCGTGCCCTAAGTGCGCAGCCTAGGGTTTTCACCACAATACTTTGTGTTAATTACATAATAAGCCCTTTAACTATCAAACTATACAACTAGCCATCAAAAGTCTATGATCTGGTAACTGTGGTCTTAATATAACCCAACATCAAAGTTAATAATACATAAATATAAATATGTTATATAAAATAGAATCATGTTTTTTTTTTTTGGAAGGCAACTTTCATTAAAAAACACCGGCATATCTCCAAGGCAGAGATAGCCAACAACAACCAATCACTTACATGACATCAAAATTAAAAGAATGCCAACCCTCCCATTTTACATCATTACCCTTAGTCCGACTATTAAAGCAAAGAAAACTAAGGGCCTTCACATCCGAAATAATTTGATTGATTAGCACTCTCGTATTGTTGAAGATGTACTCATTCCTAGCCTTTCAAATCCGCCAAAACGTTATCACCATAATACCTTGAATAATGTCTTTCTTCAGCTGAGAATATCCGGAATAATGCGCAATGTTATAAACGTCTTGAACCGAAAACAGATAAATTGGAGGAATTCGACACCACCTAGCTATGCCGCTCCAAACCCCATTAGAATACAAACACTCTGCAACAATATGGTCAAGATTTTCAATCGGGCCATCACAAAGGACACAACCATCATCCTCCACATAAACGTTTCTGTGACGAAGAGCTTCCTTCGTCGGAAGCCGATTCAGACCAGCCCTCCAGAAAAACAAATTACACTTAGCTGGAATCCATCTCACCCACTGCGACACATCAGCTGCCTCCGTATACTGCGAACTGCTGATCCATTGCTTCGTGTCTTGAACAGACAAATTCTGCAGAACACTAGCATTCCATATCCATGAATCCGGACAATCAGTTAACTGTATGTCAGCAACCAATCTGGAACAGTCAATCAGGTCCGAGGTTTCCTGGTCCGAACTGGGATACCTCTTCCAATCCCATACCAAAATACCTACCCTCCCGTTAAAATTAACTCTGTCCGCCACAACACACCATTTATTTTTTTCGAGACAGAACAGAGCCGGATATAAACTCCTTAAAGGAACATTATTCACCCACGGGTCAATCCAAAATTTTATCTCCTTACCATTTCCGGTTCTGCCTTGGAGCAAGCTACTAAACGACGAACCATTAACTATAAGTCGGTCCCCACTAGCCACTATCTTCCCCCAAACCCGGCGCACCGTTTTATTAATCGGTACCAAGATCCATCTACTACTCGATCCATGAGTGGCATCTACCACTTGTCTCCAAAAAGACCTCCCCTCCGTTCTATACCGCCAAATCCACTTCAATAAAAGCGCATTGTTACTTACTTCCAATTTAGTCAATCCAAGACCCCCCATCTTTTTAGGACGCGTCACAATCTCCCAACCAACCCAATGAATTTTATGTTGGTCCATATTACCTCCCCATAAAAATTTTCGCATCATCTTCTCAAGTTTATTCACAACCGCAACCGGAGCCTTAAATAAGGAAAAATAATACGTTGGGAGACTCTCCAAAACCGACTTAATTAGGACAACCCTACCCCCCAAAGAAAGCGTCTGAGACTTCCATTTAGAAAGTCTTTTATTGAACACCTCCACAATCGGATCCTAATTATTAATTCTCACTTGAATCCCAAGATACTTAAATGGATTACCTCCCTGCCTACATCCCAAGCATCTTTCTTGTTGACATCTTTTAACCATTCAAGAAGAGCACCTTTCACCCTTTTAAGCTTCTCCATGAACTTTATATCCGGTTTCGTGTTAGCTTGCTGTTCGAACATCACGGCGTTCCCAACAATGTCATCAATCCCCTCTCTACACAACCACGAGTTAAAAAATCTAAACGGTTTTGATCCATAGTTGTGAGAAACCAACTTCAGAATTAACGGACTACGATCGGAATGTAATCTCGCCAACGCCCGGTACTCCGCATTAGGCCACAAATCAATAATATTAGAGGAAACAAAAATACGATCAATTCGACTCAGCTTATTACCTGCACAAAAAGTGAACTTGCGATTACGCAGGTTAAATTCACGAAAAGCCATATCATCAATAAATTAGTTAAACTCCGAAGACGCAGCAGCCTTAAACTTTGAATTCTTCCTTTCATCTCGGTTACGGACACAGTTGAAGTCTCCTCTAACAATCCAAAAACCCACCTCCGTATCAACGGAAGATTTAAAATTGTTCCATATATGTCTTTTGTCTACCAGCTTTTGCGGCACGTACATGTTGACACACGACAACCGCGATCCATCTTCTTTTAGATCTCCTGACACAATCAAATAATTATCATGCTTCTTAACGGATTCATTTGACCAAGCTTTCGGATTCCATAATGAAACAAGGCCACCTGAACGACCCGCTGAAGGCACCCACTCGTATTGAAATTCACCATAACCCCAGAACTTGTCTGTAGATGCATATTATGCGACTAATGCTATTGGATTGCGGATAACAAATGTTTTGTCAACAGTCGAATGGTCGAAGGTAGAAATATGAACGGTCGAAGGTGGAATTGCAGGGTTGAAGGAACACAAGGAGGTCGAAGGTAGAACTTAGATTATGTAATGTATTGGTTCGACCATAACGAATGGTCGAACCTGCACATTCGACCAACACAAATGGGCGAATGTGCACGCCTATATAAGGTCAAGTTGATTTTTGAATTGTAACTTTTGACATTTTGTTTTCCCTCCCTGTGTGTGTTCTCCCTAGGTTTATTATTGAGTCTGTAAAAGTCTTTTAATCATTATAAACTGTGATTTCAAGTGTAATCCTTTATCAAAGTGAATGAATTAAAGATGTTTATGATGATTTCTCTGTTTTGCTAGTTTTATTATCATTTTGTGATCAATTCAGGGATTCCGCACCTGAATTGAACTTGTTTGATCATTATCTTTGTTGTTTAGATGATCCTACGCGTATACAAAGTGGTATCAGAGCCATTTGGATCAAACAACCACAAATTGATAATATTACAGCTGATTTGGACCCAATTTTGATCAAAACTTTTTGTTTTTCATTGATAAACTGAATTTGGTGTTAAATTGATTGATTTGAACTTGTTTTCATGGATAAAACTCATAATTCTCTTTGTTGAACTTGTTCCAAATCCAATCCGAAGCAAAACCTGCTTAAAATCATCAAATTTCATCAACATTTGAAAAATTTTGATCAAAATAACTGATTTTCAAAGAATAACCATTTTTCAAATATGAAGGGTCGAACCTAGGGAGATTTGGTCGAAAGTGAGAGTATTTGGTCGAACCAGGGATTATTTGGTCGAAAGTGGAGTGTTTGTTGGTCGAATCTAGAAAGTTTTAGTCTGATATTGTTCATTCGACCTTATTGAGTACATTCGACCAATCGAGTGGTCGAACGTGGGTGTAAACGGTCGAAAGTGAATTAGAGTTTGTTATTTTCTACATTCGAGCTTTTCCAAACGGTCGAACGTGGTTTGATTTTCACATTCGACCACGCGATTATTACAAAGGGTTGAACGTAGAATCTGTTATAAAACTTTTCTAATCGTTTCGTGTTTAATCATTTTCAGATCGATATGTGGAATTTTCCTACAACACCACGACCTATTACAACACCACAACAGCAGACAACCATGGATCCTTGGTCGGTGGCTGCTCAAAAGTCTAGTCAACCATCCCAACCGATTAACTACATGGCGATGACTAGCTCTATGCCCCAACAAGTTGCACAACCACAACCACAACCGATGGCTGATTATTGGGGAGTAGCAGCAGCGGTGGTTCATTCTCACACTACCAACGCTATCTTGACTCTTATTCAAGACTTATCGTCGGGTAGTGGAAGCCATCCACCAAAGCTTATGGAAATGATAGATTACAACACATGGAAGACCAAATTCAAGATACATCTTGAGGGAATGGGATTAGAGGGAACGGAAGCTTGGCAAATGATTGCTATGGGCTATGTGGCTCCGGTCTTGGAAAACACGGGTGAGCCAATTCTGTTGGAAAACCTTGCTGAGGATGAGAAAAAGAAATTTGCTATTGAGAAGAAGGCGTTTTCTCAACTGTCCCAGGCCATTAATACTGATCTCTTACATCAGTTTGGGTCTTGCACTACATCTAAACAGTTGTGGGACATGTTACGAAATTGGCATGATGGGAATGAGAAGAGGAGGAAGTTAAGGATGGAGGAACTAAGGAAAGAGTTTGAGAACTTCAGCTATATGGGGAATGAGACGCTGAAGGAGCTGATTCTGAGGTATTGTCATTTACTGACCGAGCTTTCTAGCTATGAGATAAACATACCAATGTCGGAGCTGGTGGACAAGTTTGCTGATGCGTTGCCACCATACTGGAATCAGCATATAGAGGTACTGAAGGAAAAGGATGCGTACCAATACTGGACCATCAATGAGTTTATTCAGAAACTTGAGAACAAGGAGATGGAAGAAAAGAGGAAGGCAAAAAGAGCTCAAATTCCTCAGATACCAGATTTATATCATGGTAATGCATCTTCATCTCTTGCTGGTTCAAGTTCTAGTTCAAATGTTGCACCACACATTGTGTGCGTTTCTAGCCAGGTTGAACCATCTAAAACACCTATCAATTACCTTGCACAAACTTCATCTTATACCCCACCATCATATCCTACTACAACTTTCATACCACCATTCTCACCTATGCAACAAGCAGCTTGTTATTCTGCTAATCTAAACCAACCTCAACAACAATCCTATATTCCTCAAGTGAACCAAACTCAGATTAATCAAACCCAACCTACTTAGAGTTCAATCGTGCTGGAAACCTCGAACTTGAACAATGTTACTGTTGAGATTCAACAGCAACATGTAGCATTGGTGTCAGCTATGGTAGCTTCTTATAACGGGCTGGTTGCGAGTCAAATTGGGAACAACAACTTGACCAGTGAACACTACGCACAGATTGATAAAGAAGAGATGGAGCTCATTGATATCCAGTGGGCATTTGCTAGTGTTATGAGAAGAGCTACCAAATTCATTGAGAAGACCGGAAGAACTGATCTTTCTACTTCCCCAAACACCACATATGGCTTCAACAAAGCCAAAGTGACATGTTTCAAATGTGGTGGGAAAGGTCACTTTAAAAGGGAATGCACACAGCCAGCACAGCAGGGGAACAGAAATCCTTTCAACACCAACTACGAAAACCGTCAAACCCAAAACCAGGTTTCTTACCAAAGCCCTAATATTTCAAGTTTTCAACCACAAAATACCTACCAGAATCGTCAAAATACTTCACAAAACAACACTACTAGACAAACCACAACACAAAACCAGAACCAAAACCAAACACCACAAAATCCAAACCGAACAATCATTCCTATTTCTACACCAAACACACAAACCCAATCAGATAATCAAAATCAAGCTTTGGTAATACAGAAAGATGAGGGTTTTGATTGGACGGGTATGTAGTTGGGAGTTGAGGAGATTACCACTGGTAATGTGGCATGTGTTGCGCAGAAAATGGATCTGGATGAGCCGGTATGTGTTGAAGAAGAAATAGTGAATGAGAAGTTGTCTGAAGTGAAAATCGAAGAGTTGAGTGAAGAAAGTGATGATTGTGGAGAGAAGAAATCTAGTTTGATTCTTGATTTGATTACTGAGGTGCCTAAACAGTATGATTCAGCTTATTCTGATGTGGAGAGTGAATCTGATTCTGAATCTAGTGTTAACTCACTGGATGATGATATTGATCAATTGCTTGCTGAAGCTGATTTTTTGATGACCCGTAAATCATGCATGGTGGATGATGCCTGTACCAGGATTGATTATTCAAAGTTTTTCGCTGGGAAGGAAGCACACTTTGCACTGATGGCGATGACAGAACCTCCTAAACAGGTAAGTACTGAATCTACATCAAATTCAATTTGTGATAAACATTGTGATGCTTGTGATAAATTGACAGAGGATAATAAGCAACTCAAGGTTCAGCTTGAGAGTGCTAAGATCAACTGTCAATCCTATCAAAAAGAAGCACGAGAGTTTAACAGAGTGCTTGATGGTTATAAGAAAGATGTTTCAGAACTGAAAAAGACTTTATCTTTGAAAAAACTAGCCATAAATAATTACATCAATGATTTAGAAAACACAAAACTTGAAATGGCTACCATCAAGTGCTTTGCAGAAAAAGTAAATAAGAAACTTGAGAGTTATAAGCATATTGCTTATGTTGTTGATCATATAATAGAGGAGCCTTCACAGTCTAGTAGTGCAAACTACAAGGCCGTCCCATCTCCAGTGTTATTTGAAAATCATACTCTACATTCAATAACACCGGAGAGCTCAGTCAAGTCTGAATCGACATCGGATAATGAGTTGAACACTTCTAGTGTAGGAGACCCAAATTCTGATGTTCGACCAGTTTTGGGACTAAACAATGAAGGTGTAGTTGTTGTAACTGATGATTCCGATTCTGAGAAGGTATCTGAGAAGGTGTGTGATATTCCTGATGAAAATCACATAATCACTAACGAACCTGTTTCACCATCTCAGATTGTGCATCCTATGGCTAACGCTCATAGAAAGAATCAATCAGTTAAGCCTGTTGAAAAGAAAAATGAAAAGAAAAATGAATCTTGTGACAAACCCATCAAGATTTTCTATCGGATGATTGGATCCGATAAGATAATATCTGACGAGGAATATCCAATCAAATTCTCCAATTATTCAAAGATTGAAAAGATTTGGCAGGAGAGTACCATTTGGTTCCCAAAGCATGAGCGAACAAATGATGTACTTCCAGAGGTTTTAGAAAGAATTTACTTGGATATTCCTAAAGAACCGAAAGTTCATGTCACAGAATTCATCAAGCCAAAGAATAAGGCTAATAATTTTCTTGAGCCAACTAACTCTTTGGATCCAGCTCCTGAGAGTCTTAGAAGGAAATGTGTGGAGGACCAATATCCTATCACCACATACTCTAAGTCGAACGCCAAGAATAACTTTGAAGAATATCGTGCGTGTTATAAATGCGGGGAGAGAGGGCATTTACTTGCTCACTGCCCTTATGTTACGCACAAAAGGCACGAGGTGGAAGTGAAGCAAAATTATCAACGTCCAGTCGATAATCAATGTTATCCACAACAACGTGTTGTCCCTCAACAGCCACATTTTTATAATCAAAATTATTTTTATCAAAGAAGGGATAATCGTTCGATGACATATGATCGTCGTAACCGGATAACAACTGAAAAATCCCTTAAGAAACCGATGGTGAACACAATTGTTGACAAGAAACAGATTCCAGTTAAACCTGCTGTCAAACCAACAGTTGGACCTGTCTCTGTTAAATCAGAGAAGGTAACCAAGAAAGTTTCGTTCAAAGATGAAGTAAAGAAACCGGTTGAGACCCCAAAATCTCAAATCCGGATCTTGAAACGTTCGGAACAGCATTGGTCACCAAAAGGTTAACAAGGTGCTTCATCTTCACAGGTGAATGAGAATGTCAAAGCTGAAACTGAAAAAGATTTAATTGATCAGAAAAAGATCAATTCAAATCTATCTGATTATAAGAAAGAATCTTTGAAACACAAAGTTCAAAGACCCAAAACCAAGCAGGCTTGGGTCCCCCGAAAAATCTAATCTTTTTATTTGATATGTGCAGGGAGCTTCAGCTGGCCCTGTGAGCAGTCTTTGGATTGTTGACAGTGGAGCTTCTGGTCACATGACAGGGGATCTATCGCTACTGTTCGATATCAGAAATATTAATGGAGGTTATGTAGCGTTTGCTGGAAACAAGGGAGGATACATTACCATGGAGGGTAGTGTCAGTAATGGAATAGTGAGTTTTGAGAAAATTTCGTATGTGAAGCAAATCGATTATAATCTGCTCAGTGTCAGTCAGATTTGTGATAAGCAGTTTTCAGTTTACTTTGATGACAAATCTTGCTATATACTCAAGCCAGGATTCGTATTACCAAAAGAGTGGGTGATGTTAAAGGCACCGAGAGTGAACAATTTGTACATTCTCGATATGTCAAAAGCAATGACTACACAAGGCCAAGTCACATGTTTCCTCTCCAAGGCTACTGAAAAAGAATCAATCATGTGGCATACGAGGATGGGACACATTCACCTTTGAAAGATGAATCAATTGGTGAAGAATGAACTTGTCACAGGCGTGAATGTTAAACATTTTCATTTAAATGACAAGTGTGTGAGTTGCAAGAAGGGTAAGCAGCACAAGCAATCCCATAAGCCAAAGAAAGTCAATTCCGTTGAACTGCCACTTGAGCGTTTGCACATGGATTTGTTCGGACCGGTCAAACGTAAAAGTCATGCTGGTGAATTGTACTGTCTTGTGGTTACCGATGACTTTTCCAGATTTTCATGGGTTATGTGCTTGCACCATAAGAGCGACATGTTTGATAATCTGAAAGTTCTGTTCACTCGATTGGAAAATATCTATGGTCTCAAGATGAAGAGAATTAGGAATGATAATGGGACGGAGTTTAAGAATGCACAGATGGACGATCTTTGTTAAAACAAAGGTATTCATCATGAATACAGTGCTCCGTATACCCCACAACAGAACGGTCGCTGAACGCCAAAACAGGACTCTAATTGTAACGGCAAGAACAATGCTCGCAGACTCAAATCTTCCAGTAATGTTCTGGAACGAAGCAATTTACGCATCTTGTTATACTCTTAATCATGTTTTAACGGTGAAGAAGTTTGGCAAAACTTCTTATGAGCTGTTGAATCGACGAAAGCCAAACTTAGAGTATCTAGAACCGTTTGGAGCTCCATGTACAATGCTTAATCCATCTGAGAAGTTCGCACCAAAGGCTGAAGAAGGATTCTTTGTTGGATATGCAACCCCGCTCAAACGGGTTTTCAACAAACGAACTCGTCAGGTCGAGGAGTGGGCTAATGTCGAAGTTCAAAGATATACTCAGAATTTACAGGGAAGCGGTCCTGACTGGATGTTTGATTACAAGGATTTCTTTGAATCATTCAATCTAGATAGCTTGGTTGAAGAAGCTGTATTACGATTATATTACGAGGTCGAAAACGCAGTGACATCACCGTTGGTGTGTCCGATCACTGTGAACCCCCAAACAGCTTCTAATGATACCAATGCTCCTGTAGCTGAAGAAGAGGTATTTCAGGAAGCTTCCACAACTCTTAATTCATCGGAATCTGAAGATGATGATGGTGTTACAAGTGAAGCTGTTCCAGATATTGCTACAGAGACACCTCCAGTGAACCCAAATCCACATGGTGCCTCATCATCGAATGTGGGTAATGATCTGGATTCCACAGAGAATTTAACTACTCAGACGGGAGTGCAAGTACCTGATTATCCGGAATCTCGGATACATCGGATTCACCCGATCGAGCAGGTTATTGGTGATCTTAGTAGCAGCGTGATGACGAGAGGTCAACTGAGGAATGCAAACTCACCAGAAAACCTTGGCGCTCTTACTTTATATGCCAAAATTCAAAAATCAGGTTTTCAAAATGACTGGTCTTTTGCTTGTTATGTTTCGCAGGTTGAGCCGCGGACATACAAGGACGCTCTTTTGGATGACGCCTGGGTAGAGGCTATGCAGGAGGAGTTATTACAGTTTCAGAAACTCGGAGTGTGGACACTGACAGATTTACCCCCAGGACGGAAAAAGATAGGAACGAAATGGGTGTTCAAGTGTAAGAAAGATCACAGAGGAGTGATTGTCAGGAACAAAGCTCGTTTGGTCGTACAAGGCTTTCATCAAGTTGAAGGAATTGATTACAACAAGATTTATACACCGGTTGCACGCTTAGAAGCTATCCGAATGTTTCTGGCATTTAAATCATATAAGAAATTTAAGGTGTATCAAATGGATGTCAAAAGCGTGTTTCTTTACGGTGTGGTCAAGGAGGAAGTTTACGTAGGTCAACCACCAGGCTTTGAGGATCCTATTCATCGGGATAAGTTCTACATTCTAAACAAAGCTATTTACGGGTTGCACCAGGCTCCGAGGCAATGGTATGAGTAACTGAGCACGTATCTTCTGTCTAAAGGATTTAAACGAGGTTTGGTAGATTGCACACTGTTCACAAAACGAACAGGGGATGACTTGCTTCTAGTGCAGATTTATGTTGATGACATTATTTTTGGTTCTACTAACGAACTTCTGTGCAGAGAATTTGAACGTGTTATGCAGGAAAAGTTCGAAATGAGTGCAATGGGAGAGATGCAGTTTTTCCTAGGCTTGCAGGTGGACCAAAGACTAACGGGGATCTTTATTCACCAGACGAAATATGTTTCTGATGTCTTGAGCCGATTCCAGATGGATGATTCAAAGCCGATGGATACCCCGATACAACCTAATCACGGGATTGGTGTTGACGTTAAGGGGGAGCTAACTGATCCTTTTACATACAGAGCAATCGTCGGATCTCTGATGTACCTCACCGCCTCCAGACCAGATATAATGTTTGCCACTTGTCTCTGTGCACGTTATCAGTCGAAGCCAAAACAAAGTCATCTTGCAGCTGTCAAACGTATCCTTAGATATCTGAAGGGTTGTCTATCGAGAGGACTATGGTACCCTAATGATGATAATTTTGATCTTATCGCTTTTAGTGATGCAGATTGGGGTGGCTGTGACAAAGACAGCAAATCCACAACGGCTGGATGTCAGTTTATGGGGAGTAGGCTCGTGACCTGGCAATGCAAGAAACAGACCGCAGTTGCATTATCCACATGTGAAGCAGAATATGTCTCAGCATCAAGCTGCTGCTCACAGGTTCTTTGGATACAACAACAGATGGTGGACTACGGTTTGCAATTTCTTAAAACCCCTATTTACTGTGATAATGAAGCCGCAATTGCATTAACAAAAGACTTAGTAAATCATTCGAAAGCTAAACATATCCGGATTAAGTATCATTTTATCCGTGATTGTTACGCAAAAGAGTTGATCGATATGGTCAAAATTCACACTAACTATCAACGTGTAGATCTTTTTACCAAAGCTTTTGATAAATCAAGATTTGAATATCTTTTAAAAGCTAATGGTATTAAAGAAAAACAGGACTGATAACCACCTCAGTTTATCACTTTTTAGTACAGTTTTTATTGCTTTTCAGAAAAATACAAAAATCCAAAAATATGTTTTACATTTCTTAGATAGAATTTATTTTCAGAAAAACCAAAAACATTGAAAAATTCAAAAACCCATAAAAATTAGAAAAACCCAAAATGATTTCCTAGAGAAAAAAAGGGAAATGATAGTACATCAGTGGGGATCTGACACATTCTAAAGAAATGTAATGCAATATAAGGCGTTTGTCTGAGTCTGTGTGATGTGTTGATGGGCTTCGTAGACCTATTACTGAGTGCCTGATACATACATATCAAACAAATTGTTGTGTGGATGAACTCCTCATGGGCATATGGTCTTAGTACCGTAATTTCGTTTGATAGGGTATTTGTACAAAACTTGGAGGTTTTGGGTCGTTATGTTATTAGTTGTCTAGGGATAGCCTCTCTGATCTTCTGCTGTAAGTAATTACGGAACTAGATCACACAGGGTGTCTTTATAAAAGAGCTTTAAAGACAAATCCTAAAGTTACCGAATTGAGGAACTTTCCATGTATGACGATAATCAAAGATTATCTATTACATCGTATCCAATCAATGATGCAAATCATGATTGATATTAGCCCTCAACCTGGTAGAGTGCACATGTTACTTTGTTGCATTGATTTGTTGACTTGTATACCTCTGTGCCTCATACCTTGTAAACTACAGATGATGAAAGCATAATCAAGCGTTACAATGCGTCTTTGAGCATTTACTTCTTGATACGGGAGTATGTCGTGTGTGTGGGAACCACAGACAATTGAGTTTATACTATAAATAAAAGTATCAGTATAAAGCACTGCACAACAGTCTGCATGTGAGTTTATGTGGATCACAATATCAGCAATTGCCAGATCACACATTGTCTTTAATGATAATAAATCAAAAGATCAACGGTGTGATCAGATTTCTCAATAACTGATATGATCCCTTTACCGGAAATCACAAAACATTTACTGTTTTATCTTTACATTTTGTGATTTATATATTTCTCGTCAAAAATACAAAACTCAAAAAGATTTTAGGTGTGTTTTAACAAAAAGTTTAGAAAATTCAAAAAGATTTTACATTTCTATCTTATTTTTGATAGCTGATGGTGGTTGATGATGATTTTCTAAAACTTGATGAACCATTTGAGTTTTGTTATCCTTAAATGTGAAATAATGAATGTCGGATGCTTAAAAGTTGAAAAATATTTTGAACGGGACTCGATTTTGAGATTTGGTAAAATTTTTAAAAATTCCAATTTTCATTCGCCCCTTCGTTGGGTCGAAGGTGGAATTTTGTCTGCTCATTCGTACTTTTTAAACGGTCGAATGTGAGTGTTCATGTGACATTCTTCACATTCGAACCCTTTTTCTACATTCAAACCTTTTAGTAGGGTCGAAGGTGGAAAAAGTTTCACATTGGCCCTAGTCAAACAGTCGAATGTGGAGCCTATATATACCATATCTGCACATTCGACCCCCATTTTCAAAAAAATTCAAAATTCTGAGATTAAGTGATCTTGTTGCCCGTGTATTAAAATTCATTCCATTGTGTTCGTCTTGAATCACTGATCATTTTGCCATATCATTTGCAGGTTAACATCAACTGAATAGTCCTTAATCACTGATTTTGTGTTTGAACCCTAACTGCCTTCAAACCTTAATTTTAAACTGATAATTGCAATACTTTTTGAACAGGATTCATTGCTTATGTGTTTTAGGGGGAGAATAACCAAAAACTAGAGTTTATATCAAATCAGATTAACCAATTGATGTTTAAAAACTTTCGAACCCTAGTTTTTATTAGAAAACACATAATCAATGGTTGATAATTGAAATTGTTCATTGGAAATGATTTATCGGTCCCATTAGAATGTATTCGAATCAAAATGGCATGTTAAAACAGACCAAATCAATATTTGATGTCGAAGAAGATGAACAGTCTCTTTCGCCCAATTTAAACGGTCGAATGTGACTGATTGGGCGAATGTAGATTGTCAAACGGTCGGACCTGGAAACAAATGGTCGAATGTACAATTTTACAAAATGTTTTTCACATTCGAACCTTTATTCCCACTTTCGAACCTTTATGATTTCACATTCGAACCTACGAACGGTCGAATGTAGAAACTGATAATCAAATTTTTTCAAGTTTTGTTATTTTTTGTCCGTTTTTAACATGTTTGCTTGATTTGTTTTGCAGTTTTATAATGTCTGAACAGGAAAGTGTTGATATTCCTGCTGGATCTTCTGAGAAGGCTACTGGAAAGGAACAAATGGAAGATTTACCATTTGAACCGGCGCACAACTATTGTGCGTTCATGGGTGATCTGAAGAAACATCAAGAGTTCACCGGCATCGTAGATTTCCTGAAAAGAAGCCATGTGATTGTTGCACTTGCTACCCCAGCTATCATTTATAAGGATCATCAACAGGAGTTCTGGAAGAATGCAAAAATGGACTTCTGGAACAACGAATCTGCTGTGGTTAGTACGATTCAGGGGGAGCTTGTGATTATTTATGAAGACGACATCCGTGAGGCATTGAAGTTGCATGATGAGAAGAAAACAGATCCTAGAGAACTATCGTGGATAGAACAAAGGAAGTGCTTCTTACGAATGAAGTACAACGGACCGATAACTGATGGTTCGTTACACAAAGGGAAGCTATGCCCTCAGTTTAAGTATCTCGCTCACGTGATGTTGCACGTATTCAGGTCAGTGAGTGGAGGGTATGATGTGATGAGGAAAAGTATGAGTTCTTTAATGGTGGCTCTTATATTGAACAAACCGTTCAATGTAGCTGGTATGATACTGGAACACATGTTAGAACCACTTAGAGGTCTGAAGAACAAGAAGTTTTTGCTTTATCCGAGGTTCATACAGATGATACTTGATAAGAAGCATAAGAAGCTGAGAAGAGATCCTACCCAGATTGTTGTTCAGGATCACATGAACCAGAATACTCTTGTTAGAATGAAGGGTTATAAGGGTGTGCCATTGAATTAAAGACCACCTAACAAGAACCTGTTTGGTCATTTGATTAACCCAGGGTATGTAGATCCAGGTAAGGATAAGGTCAGACATGATAACAGTGACTCAGATCCAGATAATCCTCTTTGTCCAGTTGATCCTGATGCAAAGAGAAAGCGTCAAGTCGTAAACGTTGGGGCAAAGACATGGAAGGGTAAAGAGAAAGAAAATGATACTGAACCTGCTCAGAAGAAGGTTTCAAGGAGAAAGAAGAGTGTAGCTAAGAAGGGTTTACACTTAGTCGATGAAGTGTCTGTCGATTCTGAAGAGACACAAGAAGACGAGAGATGGGATTCTGATAGTGAGACTGTTAAGAGCACCACACCCAAGGCCACTGTGGCTGGTGAGTCTGAGAGTCTAAATAAATTTGTGGAGGAGCAAAGGACAAAAAGTCCTGTTGTGTTGGATGATACAGATGAAGGTTTAGGATTAGGATCTGAAGACTTTGTGGGATCGCCAAAGACAGGTGAGAAACAGAAGAAGCCACAATACAAAAAGAAAGAAAAAGTATTGAAGCCGATGGAGAAAAGGGCTAGAGATATTGAGTTTTTGTTTGATGGAAAGAAACTGCCTCCAGCATCTAGCTCCAAATCACCTATCACATCTCCAGCAGCGAAGAAGCAAAAGACATCATCTGCTGCTAAACAGACTGAGTTACCAACTGATGAGTTCAATAGTGCACTAGATAGAGTGTTAAAGAAATTGAAGAAAGGAAAGTTTTCTACTGCTGAAGCTTCAACACCACCGAAGGTTACTGTAGACAGTGATGTTATGACTGCAATGAACCAGGAGCTTGCTGACATGATGAAGATTATTAATCAGCAACAAGCAGAAATAGAACAGTTGAGAAACAATGACAAGAAGATGTTAGACGTTGTTGAAACATCACATGAGAATCAGGAGGCTCTGGAAGCTAAGATTAAACAGCTTCAAAAAGAAAACAAGAAGTTGTTGAAGCATGAACAGAGAAACACCGGGAGATATATTGCTATAAAAGAGGAGAACAAGAAGCTGAAAGCAAGTAACAAGAGTATGGATAATTTGATAAAAGACTTATACTCTAAAGCTCCTCAGTTACAAGCTGGTGAAGAAGATAAGGAGCGTGATGAAGAAGAAGTTGATTATGAACCATCTGATCAAGAAGAAGAAGATGATGAGTTAGATGAGGATGCTGGTAAAGATTCTAAGAAGAAGAAAGATGGTGATGATGATGGTTCGGGAGATGATTCAGCAGAAGGTAATAGCTCTGCAAGTTCTGACAGTGATGATGATGATGATGGTGACACTGAAAAATACAAGTGTGAGAAGAGAGGATCAGGAAAAGATACAGGAGGTTCTAGTTTGAAAGCTCCTGGTGGTACAGTTGACGATGATAGTAACTTTTTGGAATGAAAAGAGCAGATCTTTATCTGATGATGACAAGAATATGTATCGCCAGATGTTGACTGACAGAGTCTGGACGATAGAAATGACTGGCAGATTTCCTGAGATTTTTGAGTCTAATGATATGAGATTTGAGTTGGAGTACAATGATCCTGACTTAGAAGATGGAGAAGTTTCTGCAGCCATGTGTAAGGAGATTTTGGAAGGATTGGCGAAACAGGTCGGTAAAAATCTGGAGGAGTTGATGATTGATAATCAAATACCTAACATACCTGAGAAAGAAGTAGGTAATCACTCCGATGACAGAGATGTACCAGTATTCGAGGAGGTAGAGATTGAAGATATCACGAGTGAGGAATATCCAGAATACTACAAGAAGAGCAAAGATTCTGGATTTCCTTAGTTCACTGATGAGTTGTTTCGCCAGGCTGAGAAACTTGCTCATGAAAAGAGTAAGAGATTTGTTGAAGAAGTGTTTTCAGATTGTAATAAGCCAAACATTGAACAGTCTGATGCTTTGAAAGATCTGTTGAGAAAGCTTAAAGAGAAAGAGGCGAACCTTTCAAAGAAAGAAGTTCAAGGTAGTTTTTACAAGTTTCACAATGACTTGTTTAAAGGTAAAGCTCTTGGATGGAAGTTCGTGAAACAGTTGAAATGTGTAGCCGTAAAATGGGAAAAAGGAATTCTGTATTTTGACAAATTCCATGACTTGAAGACATTACCATATTGGGCTATTCGTGACATTTGTACACATGAGTTAACAGGTTCTGTAAACGATCATATTGCTTACTTTGCAGATCGTATGTCAAGAGAAAGCAGAACGAAGTGGAACTTGTTTACTCCACAATACCCAAAAAGAATTGTTCATAAGAAGGAGATTGATGATATTACTGGGATGCCTAAGGTGACGTTAAAGTATAAACCACCTAAAGTGTTGAAACATATTCCATTGATGCAGATCCCACAACACTTTTCTAAAGACTTCATGTGGTGGTACTACGATTGGAAGACTGTAAAGACTATTATAGTGTTGAAGGATGGTGCAAAGGACTTCAAGAAGATTCACATCTTTGATCCTATGTGGTTGATCAACTGTTCTCATGAGGATATTATAATGCTCTATTATAATCCGATTTACTGCGAAGCTAAGGATAGTGAACAGGCAAGCAAATACCAACGTGTGGTATTCTTATGCTTTGCATGGGATGTGAATGATGGATGTGATTTTGATAAGAAACTAGGGAAGTTTGTGAAAGTTCAGGAAGTTAAAAAGAAAAAACCTAAACAAATCTTTGAACCAGTGATGACCAAGGAACAAAAGACGTTACTACGCATCAAGCTCATGAACAAGACGATGGACCAAGAATGTAAACTCAAGCAATCCAAGCAATAGTCGAGGGGGAGTTTGTAGATGCATATTATGCGACTAATGCTATTGGATTGCGGATAACAAATGTTTTGTCAACAGTCAAATGGTCGAAGGTAGAAATATGAACGGTCGAAGGTGGAATTGCAGGGTCGAAGGAACACAGGGAGGTCGAAGGTAGAACTTAGATTATGCAATGTCTTGGTTCGACCATAACGAATGGTCGAACCTACACATTCGACCAACACAAATGGGCGAATGTGCAGGCCTATATAAGGTCAAGTTGATTTTTGAATTGTAACTTTTGACATTTTGTTTTCCCTCCCTGTGTGTGTTCTCCCTAGGTTTATTATTGAGTCTGTAAAAGTCTTTTAATCATTATAAACTGTGATTTCAAGTGTAATCCTTTATCAAAGTGAATGAATTAAAGATGTTTATGATGATTTATGTGTTTTGCTAGTTTTATTATCATTTTGTGATCAATTCAGGGATTCCGCACCTGAATTGAACTTGTTTGATCATTATCTTTGTTGTTTAGACGATCCTACGCGCATACATTGTCTAAGTCAATACCATCAATAGAAATAAGTTGTGATTCTTGCAACATAATCATCCCCAATTCGTTCTCTCTACGTAGTCCCTGAACCCATTCTGCTTTGGATTCGGACCCCATACCCCGTATATTAAGAGACATCACATTCATTGGGAAACCGATTGAAAACCGTCTTCCCTAACCAAAACTCCAACCGACTGCTGAAATAACTCTATGTTTTCCACACCCATCTTTTTTCCGAAAGTCATCGTAGCATTCACCTCATCCGAAACAACTCCGTAACTCTTATCATTATCCACCGTTTCAACCGCAAAATTCAAGTCTACCTTCTCCATCACAATTCCTTCATCCATGGTAACAGATTCCGTTGTCCCATTACCACCATTACTATCAAAAAGAGGATTTGAATTAACACAATAGATGAATCTATCCAAATCAAATAAATCTTCCCCATCCCGGATTCTCTTTTTCGGCCTTTCATGACCCACCGGAGAGCACGGAAGCTTCTTCCTAGACTTCTTCCTATAACCTCTCCCTTTCTTTTTGACCTCTTCTTTCTGCAATCCTACCACATTAACATTCTCTGGATTGACATAATTTTCACCAATCCCCGTATTATCATCCACCACGAGAAGATTGTCCGTCTCAGTTGGAACATCATCCATCTCAGCACGGACATTTTCCTCTTCAATATCATTCATATGCCCGTCCCCAACCTCCTCCTCCTCTCCTCCACCATCCACTTCACCATCAACCAAACAGTCGGGTATCCACTCCTCGCCATCCTCTTTAACCATAATAGGGAAAACCATAGACTTCCACTTTAAGTTGACATATTGCTGAAGTCTATTAGTACAAGTTGTCAATACACCAACCGTAACATGAGACAGATCCTCATCACCATCATCATAATTCGACATTTGAATTATGTCCCCAAACTTGGATGCTACTTGGGAAATAACACTTTCAACATTTAAACAAAGAGGAATTCCCAATAGCTTAATCCATGCAATCCTTTCATAATCCCATATATGACCTTCCCAAGCCTCAAGGTCTACAAACACCTTGTCCCACACCCCTTTTTTTTATCAAAAAACCAATTCTTGTCTTCAACAGACTCGAACACAAAAATGACCGACAGACCGCCCAAATACTTTATATGAACCTTACAGCTAAAAGACTTACCCAACCATAACCGTAGATTAGTTAAGGCAGGAAGGTCTTTAACCTTCCCCAACATACCAAGCCCATTCCACGTATGCCGAACCATCACCTCGTCGTTAACAATAATGTCCATCACCTCCTTCCCCGGCTCAATATTCAGCAAAGTATCCCTGAAACTCCTAGTACCCATCCTGGATGATCCGCTACCATCAGCACCCTTTTCCGACTCAACATTCGTTTCAGGGATCACCTCAGCCTGTTTTTCACTCACTGGTTTCCAAGCCTTAGTCTCCTTTCGTTGAACTTTCTCACCATTCACAAACCTCGCCAACACAGCGTACAACTTATAACTACCAGTCCAAACATCCTTTAAATCTTCTTCAAGTCTCATTGGATCTTCAACATTAACGAAAGAAACAAAACCAAACCGTTTCCCTAACTTATCATATTTCCGAGCAATGTATGTACCTTGAATCAACCCAAAACCCTTCTAACTTGAATCGGATCTGCCGAAGAACAACCCTCGGGAAGATTCGAAACAAAAACCTTAGTAATCTTGACATTAGAACTTGAATCTCCATGCTGTTTAGGTCTTCTATCGTTCTTGAATGGTATATCTGTATGTGCGTGAAAGGATCGATAACAAACAAAGATTGATCAAACAAGTTAGTTTCAGGTGCGGAAACCCTAAAACTATCACAAAATAATAATCAAACAGATTCAAACACACAGATCATCATTTTCAAACGTTTTCATTAATAAAACACTTGTTTACACGTTGAATTATGAATACAATCAAGGTTTGAACGAAAAACAAGTTTAACAAAACCTAGAGAGAGTTTCTGAAAGTGGAGGGAATAATAATCAACCAAAGTTACATTCAAAAATCAAACTTGTCTATTTATAGACTGCACATTCGCCCAAACTGTTCATGCGAATGTGCAGGTTCGCCCACATCAACTGGTCGAACCAAGTTCTACCATAATCTAAGTCTTCATTCGTACAAACAATCTTCCTTCGCACCTTTTATACTTCCTTCGCACCTTTAAACTCACTCCTTCGCACCTTCGATATCAACAAAACAAAATGTGTTTTACAATCCAAAGCTTTAGTCGCACTTTTGCATCTACAATATCATACCACGTATCAACCTTGAAACGCTCCTTAGCCGCCATGCAGAAAAGACGTAAACCCTAATCGCCAAAAATCGCCTCTCCGAGTTAAGTGGTAAATATTGTATCCCACACTTCTATTACAAGTGTCATAAAAAAGAATCATGTGTTTTATTTTATTAATGATTTCAGTTACAACTATGATAATTAATATAATTACTAAAATTTAATTTAATAAGCTTATATCATGGTTTTGCAAATCAATTATTATAATTAAATTTGAGTTTAATGTATTAAATAATAAAATGATAGAATTCATGAGGGAGTGTCATGTGTCCCTCATGTGTTTTCTTTTATTATATAATGTAGATAATATATTGGATGAGATGGAGGCACGGCAAGGATGGCATGTGGTTGCCAGTTGTAATGACGCCGGGCCTGAGGGCCGGTGTTACCGGCCCCCACACCTTTAGCCTAAGAGGTTCTTGAAAAAGACCATTAAGAATAAAGAATAGTATATACGAACATTTAAAGCAAACCTTTAAACTTAAATTACCAAATCACCACAAGAAAATGTGGTCGCTAAAGCCAATACATTAATTGTCTATTTCTAATACACTAATTGCCTCTAAATCATTTCTAAATACATTTATTGCTATTTTTAATACATTAATTCACTCTAAATCATTTTCCTAATGAGTAAACAAATGTCTTGTGATAAGAAACTCTAAAGAAAAATCAAAATAATGTTAGCAAATCAATTCACAATAATTTTTACAATATCTCCATTTATTAGTGTTATTTGCCTTGTTCATATTTGGGGGTGTCCTTATCCGTCAAAAAGTGGTGGGAACAACTACACATGATCATCGTTTTCAAGTGATAATCAAGAGTTCAAGACTACAAAGTACGACCTCTACGTATAGCACTACTAGAAAAGTGGCATTTTGCTACAAATTTTTCTTACGGAAAAAAATGTGTCACAAATTTTAACAAAGTTACTACTCATTTGTGACGGAAAAAAAAAATCTACAATTTTTTTAGCAAATTTGTGACACAATATATCTACAAATTCTTAGGAAATTGCGTAGGAAATACGTCACAAATTTCCAACACCATGTTTTCGTCACAAATGCGTTGAAAATTGTGTTACAAATGTGTAGTAATTGGTTTGCGACGAGAGTTTTTCTAACATCAAGGTTTTGTTGAAAATGCGTCACAAATCTTGAATTTTCTTGATTGTGACGCATTTTCATCAAAACCTTGATGTTAGAAAAAACCCTCGTCGCAAACCAATTACTACACATTTGTAACACAATTTTCAACGCATTTGTGACGAAAACATGGTGTAGGAAATTTGTGACGCATTTCCTACACAATTTCCTAAGAATTTGTAGATATATTGTGTCACAAATTTGCTAAAAAAAATTGTAGATTTTTTCATCACAAATGAATAGCAACTTTGTTAAAATTTGTGACGCATTTTTTCGTAAAAATTTTTTTTAGCAAAATGTTACTTTTCTAGTAGTGTAGAACTAAACATCCTTACAAATGACCGCCATCATTAAATCATGTTTGTTTGTGTATTATATTTTTAATAAACGCGTCGAGGTAAGCCTATATTTTTTCATCCAAATATCGGACCTTAGAGAGTAGTCGTTGTGAACTATAAGTAGAAGTCGTATTCATTGTATATTTCCTAACGCAGACATCCCTCAGTTATTTCTAGCAGTGCAAACGAGTCAAGCCGCTTGCGAGCTACTTGAGCTCGGGTAGGTAAAAAGCACAAAACAAAACGAAACGAAACGAGCCGTGCTCGAGCTTGGCATGCGAGGCTCGTCAAGCCTAGTGTAATATTGGTTTTACTAATATTTAATAATATTTACCCCTCATTTAAAGTTGTTTCGAAAACGAGCCGGGCCGAGCTTATTTAGACTTGATTACGAGCCATGCCCAAACCTAAACATAAGCTTGTTTAGTGCATGAGCCCGAGCTCGAGCTTCACTTATCAAGCTCCCAAGCTTAAACAAGCATATTATTTATATTATTTTTATTTAATATATTAACTAATAGATACTAAACGAGTTGAGCCTGAGCCTAAGCCGAGCTCGAGCTTGAAAAACTACCAATGAGCCAAACTCAAGCTTTGAAAGCAAAGCTCGTACCCACTCGAGCTCGAGCTTGAACCTGGACGACCTTGGGTGTTGGGTTTGTGAAGTCCTTGGTTATTGGGCTTTTGAGGTTGACATTAGAATACATGGGCCAGGCCCGGTTTAGTTTTCTTGGTCCCTAAGTTGTTTAACCAAATTGTTCTCTATATATACCCTAGACATGTATTGTAATCTGGTGTGCCTTGAGCTTAATTAAATAACCTAGTTGCAGCCCGTGGACGTAGGTCCCCCACTGGGAACGAACCACGTAAAATTCTTGTAACACCCCAACCGATGGCGGAAACATTGAGGTGTCACGTATAAATGATTGTTCAATAGCTCAAGGTACTAAATGAAAGTTGAATAATATTAAACAATTTACAATTCATCTTACAAGTAAAGATTACAAAAGTTGAGTAATATAAACTAGGTCCAAAGCTCTTATGTATTCCAAGACTTGTACAACTTCCAATAGCAAATAACCCTGAAACATATTAAGTTGGAAAGATGGGGGGTCAACTATAAATAGTTGGTGAGAATACATAGGTTTTGCATATAGTTGAAAACAATATGTTGTATAACAATCATAGTTGAAGTATAATAATGAGTAATGATAGAATATGAGTCCGACATGTAACAATGCGTCTTTTGTACAATCAAACCTTGTGTCGACTGAGACCTAACTCGCAAGTTAGTAAAAGTGTAACTGTTTTCGATCATCCCTGAATTTATGCGGGGGATGGGTTTGTCAGACCTATAGCGCTATAATCTAAACAGGCGGCATGATCAATGTTAATGATTGTACTGTGTCTTTTTGTTACAGTCAAATGATAGAATGAGTAAATGATAGTGTATAAAATGATTATAATTGAGTCACTAAGTTTCAACAATGTAAGAATGAGTAAATGATAGTGTATAAAATGTTTAAACATGTTTCACCCCAAAATGTAAAACAGAAAAATGGGCTATGTAAACTCACCTTAGGTGCATAATGAGTTCGTGCGTTTTATTGAGCGTGCAAACACTTAGTAATAATGCCTTGGAAAACTCGAAACTAGCTAGAGGAGATAATGACGGATGAAAACTTTAGTATAGGGGAGATGGGATAAAAATGTTTTTTTTTTTTTTGAATGGTATCAAGAGTTGAATGGTAGGCTAGTGTATTTATAGTGTAAAATTTGGAGTTGTAATTAGGGACTACTTTGACTAGGCTAGAATTTAGGAACAAATTTGACTTGACTAGAAGACCATATTTACTAACACTTTGACTTGACTAGGACACCATATTTACTAACACTTTGACTTGACTTGACTAGGAGACTACGTTTGACTTTTCAGGTTTGACTAAGGGACCTTGAAAGGGTTTAAGTTTAATTGGTTTTAATTAACATCACAAAACACCAAATGGTGTAGTGGTTTGTGTGATGTGGTTAAGGTTTAGCCCGCCAGGGACTCGGGTTCGAATCCTGGCACAGGCAAACATTTTTTTTAACGTTTTTAAATCAGAATTTTTAATACAATCCAATTTAATATTGATTATACGTCATTATTTAAACAAAAAAAATTAACAAATGGATGGTAAAGATACTGTAAACATGAATCGGATGAATAAACGAGGGAGTTCTATATATATATAAAGAAAATTTGTGTGATGTTACAGTCTCCCCTACTTTTAGGAACTTCGTCCCGAAGTTTATTTTAATAAGAAACATTTGAATAGTGTTGAGGATAGTTAGGGTGACTATGGTTCATAGTAGGGTAAGAGTTTAAGGAATGTATAAGATAACCATAAATGCTAGATGGACTACCAAATAACTAGGGTTTGTTATTGGTCTGACCCTACAGTATCCCTTTCCACGTATCATTAGTGTTTATATATAGGGTGTACCGCAGCTAACCCATCACACCTCTAATACTTCGAAAACATACGGGGTATCTCCCAAAACCTTAATAGAATTTCACACTACCTTAATGTACCTGTAAATTCATGATTACGTTCCGGACCGCAATCACCAATTTATCTTACATTAGGGTTTTGTGTCCTTCTATGACTCTAAACACACATGTAAGTAATGCAAAATAGCCTTGTGATTGAATCGTATACAGTGTATCCAAAAATAAGTCCAACTGTTGAGCAGGAAAAAGACCTCTACCAGTCAGTGAGTAAGAACCTCTACCGATTGTTGAGCAGGTGCGATAGCCTCTACCAGTCGTTGAGCAGGTTGTATGGCCTCTACCGACTGTTGAGCAGGCATGATGACCTCTACCAATCGTTGAGTAGGTTATTTGGTACTCTACTAACTGTTGAGCAAGTACTTCATCCTCTATCAGTTGTTTGATTAAGTGTACCAATTATTACACACATGAATTGCAAATTGAAATATGTACATGTAAGCAATCAAGTATCAAGTATAGCATACGAGTTGTAATAGAGTTGCCCTAGACAAGGTTAATGACTCTAGGTGTGTCTATAGCAAATAGTTTATATTCCATGAATTCTAGTTTCAAATGTTCAAATATGGTAGATAGTCGAATCCTCATGTATAACTAAGGATTATGTTTGATGCAACACACAATCAAGTTTCAATAGTTTGGTTATCATGGGTAACTAGCTCATGTGTGAGAAGGTGAAGGATATGAATTTAGTTCGTGAGAGGATGATGAAAAATCTTGAAGCAGAATCAAGGTTGTGAGAGATAGTGAATGTGAAGATAGTTGATAAAGAGTTTATTTTATAGTAAGGAGATTATGTAGCAGTGTAAATTTTGGGGTTTGGATCAAAGGTTATAATCAAGTGTATAAGAAAACATGATTGTGGTATATGCCAAATATTGTAAAAATTTGAACAAGTTGAAAATGAGTGAGTGTCGATGGAGAATTTAGAGACTAGATATTATTCCTATGGATAAAAAAAAAAATCTTATTTTCAAAATTGGTTTTATACATAAAGAAAAAGTTGTTAAATAGTACAAGCTAAGTGGGCTTTGATTAAAATATTCCCGTTAGTTGGAGATTTCAAACATGACATTAGGTTTTGAAGATCAAGGTTCTATTAAGTGATTTTTTTTAATAGTTTAAAGCATTATATAGAAAATTGTTTGTTACGTCAATAAATAAACAATTGAATTTAAGTTCGAGGACATCTTTTGACAAAAAAATATGTACTTTGTAAAGTTACTAGGTAATGAAAATACAACAGGATTTAGAAATCTTTAGTTTGTGCTAAGGTATGAGGTTATAGTTTTTAAAAATAAGTAACATGTGGAGAAATGAAATAATATGATTTAGGTAGGGTGTTGAATATTTAAAAAGTGGCTAAGATAGTAAGGTGAAGTGTGATTGTGAAATCCATAGATGGTTATGAAATGAGATTGATTTAAGCTGTAAAATTTTGAGATTTTAGAGCTTAGTTTAAGGAAAGTGAGTGTAATCATTTATTCATTAATTAAAACGAAAAAACGAAAACGTTGACTTATCAAAACTTCTAGATTCTAATAACATAGTGAAGACATGCTTTAGCCTATAAGTGAACACTCATCCCGAGAATTCCCAGGTAGGCATCCGGGTCCCTCGTCTGATTAGGATTTATGTGCAATGCCAGCCCTAGACAGAAAACTCAGAATACAGGCGTTCACCCTTCCAGATTGCACGTGTTCGTTATTAAAATCTAGAACTTCGACGAGATCTTCAAGGTGGTTCAGGCTAAACCTGAGGATTTGTCCTATTAGTCTAAGAGTAGATCTTGTGATGGAGAACAATCTTCTTGTAGGGACTAAAGTAGAGATAAGAAGTAGGAGGGAGATAGAGAATAGAAACAAGTAGGGTTGCAAGTAAAAGGAGCAAGTACTGATTATAATCCTATGGTTATAGACTAGATTATTTTTCTAATAACCTAATTCCCTATAACCATGGCTCTGATACCAATCTGTAACACCCCAACCGATGGCGGAAACATTGAGGTGTCACGTATAAATGATTGTTCAATAGCTCATGGTACTAAATGAAAGTTGAATAATATTAAACAATTTACAATTCATCTTACAAGTAAAGATTACAAAAGTTGACTAATATAAACTAGGTCCAAAGCTCTTAAGTATTCCAAGACTTGTACAACTTCCAATAGCAAATAACCCTGAAACATGTTAAGTTGGAAAGATGGGGGAGTCAACTATAAATAGTTGGTGAGAATACATAGGTTTTGCATATAGTTGAAAACAATATGTTGTATAACAATCATAGTTGAAGTATAATAATGAGTAATGATAGAATATGAGTCCGACATGTAACAATGCGTCTTTTGTACAATCAAACCTTGTGTCGACTGAGACCTAACTCGCAAGTTAGTAAAAGTGTAACTGTTTTCGATCATCCCTGAATTTATGCGGGGGGGTGGGTTTGTCAGACCTATAGTGTTATAATCTAAACAGGCGGCATGATCAATGTTAATGATTGTACTGTGTCTTTTTGTTACAGTCAAATGATAGAATGAGTAAATGATAGTGTATAAAATGATTATAATTGAGTCACAAGTTTCAACAATGTAAAAATGAGTAAATGATAGTGTATAAAATGTTTAAACATGTTTCACCCCAAAATGTAAAACAAAAAAAGGGGCTATGTAAACTCACCTTAGGTGCATAATGAGTTCGTGTGTTTTATTGAGCGTGCAAACACTTAGTAATAATGCCTTGGAAAACTCAAAACTAGCTAGAGGAGATAATGACGGATGAAAACTTTAGTATATGGGAGATGGGATAATAATGTTTTTTTTTTTTTTTTTTTTTTTGAATGATATTAAGAGTTGAATGGTAGGCTAGTGTATTTATAGTGTAAAATTTGGAGTTGTAATTAGGGACTACTTTGACTAGGCTAGAATTTAGGAACAACTTTGACTTGACTAGAAGACCATATTTACTAACACTTTGACTTGACTAGGAGACTACGTTTGACTTTTCAGGTTTGACTAAGGGACCTTGAAAGGGTTTAAGTTTAATTGGTTTTAATTAACATCACAAAACACCAAATGGTGTAGTGGTTTGTGTGGTGTGGTTAAGGTTTAGCCCGCCAGGGACTCGGGTTCGAATCCTGGCACAGGCAAACATTTTTTTTTAACGTTTTTAAATCAGAATTTTTAATACAATCCAATTTAATATTGATTATAGGTCATTATTTAAACAAAAAAATTAACAAATGGATGGTAAAGATACTGTAAACATGAATCGGATGAATAAACGAGGGAGTTCTATATATATATATATAAAGAAAATTTGTGTGATGTTACAATTCTTGTGTCGTGTTTATTATTTTTTGTTCATCGCGTGATAATCGTGTGTGCCGTTTGTGTGTTTGATTCTGCTGCGCCGCCTGATACCTAACAAGTGGTATCAGAGCTTTGGTTCTTTAACACAGTGAGATTTGCACGAACGACTGCGGTGGAGGTTTGGTTGGATCTGGTTGTTTGCGATTAGTGTTCGAAATTGGAAGGCAGGTTCGTAAGCCGTTTGTTTTTCTTTTTTCTTCGTCAAAAGTCATGTGAAATTTTTTTCAATAAAAACCTTGGAAGCAAGTTAAAAAAAAAAAACTCTTAGCATATATATCAAAGGAGGATAAATATGTTGTTACTGTTTTGTCGTAACTAGGCATGGAGGAAACTAACTCTTTTGGAGTTTGTGTGCTAGTCAACAAGTGGGGTGTTTTTTTTTCATGATTTGACAAAGGTTTGGAGTATTAGTTTCTTGGTCAAACATAATTGCAATTAGTTGACATTTTTTGGAAATTTCTGATTAAGATTTGATAAATCTTGAAAAAATCGTTGTTGGTTGTTTCAAAAGTAAGTTTTTGACAGTCGATCAAAGGTCACAGGGTGTGACGGCTGGCTTAGGGTTTCGATTGGATTAAGTTTCTTTTGGATCCTGTTCATGTTCCCGGGTATGTCTTGTGATCGTGGTCGGTAGGGTTTGCTTGTGGTTGTTTGGCGTTTAGAACTTGGTTTTGTGGCTGGATGTTCGTGATCCGAGGAAGGTGAGTACTGATTTATTTTAATCCTTGGCCGCATGTTTAGTTTGTTGAATTCAATTGGAGCCACTGATTAAGTTTATTCAGTTGTTGCTTGAGTTTGGGTTGCGGGCTATGTAGGATTTGTTTTCTAAGTTTGGGGTTTGACAATTATTGTTATTAATCTTGATTATATAACCGACTTTGTGATAACAGTTGGGTTGGGCCAAATTTAGATACATGGTTATTTGTAGGAGCAAATTGGTTTTGATTGACAGTGTTCAGTTGAATAGTCGTCAAGTTCATGCCCGTGCCATTACTATGTTTGCTCACTAGTTTCTGATTTGTTCTCGTTTATTGTTGTCATAACTGAAGACGGGGTGGTTATGATCAGAATGTTTGACGGGTTTGAGTGTCGGATGATTAGTTTGTCAAGGGAACTTGGATGTGGTACTTAACGATGGTAAAACCTGTAGAAACGGGAGCCAGCTGGTTTGGAATGCTTTAGGTTTAAGGTATTCCTGCTCGGGCGTGTTGGTGACGACATAAGTGAAAAAAAAAGGTTAGTGTCAAGTCATGTGAACTATTGCTAGCTAGTTGGATGATCTTTCGGTTAGGGTTCGCGTTAACTGGTCGTGTGTACGGTCTGGTTTGACTGCTGTTATAACCATTTGCCTGTTAGCTGGTCTGGAACTGTGATTTAATTCTTGTTCGGTGGTGATCAGTGGTTTGACATTTTGAGGGGATCTTTGTACTGGTACTAGGTGAAGGTTTTCGCTGGGGAAGTACGAGTGGAGGTTCGACTCATGAGTGTCGGTTTGGCATGGGTTAGGATAACAGAGACAGTGGGAGCTGGGCGTAGTTGACTTGTTGGGGCTGCATGGAGGTGTGGACATTTTTTTAGAGTCGATGTCATAGATAGGAAATTCTACTTCTGAGAATGTGTCGGGGTTTGATACATTGGGACTTAGTGGAAGGTAGTGAGACTCTTGGGTTCGAGATTCTATTTGGCTTCATTTCTTGTTACCTACTTCAATGAAGCATTAGTGAATCTATTGTTAAAGACTTTTGAAGTGTGCAGATTGTTGCGCAACCGGAAGAAGAGAACCAACTTCCGTGTAGTAAAGTCTTGGCTCGCTGATTCGAGAGTTAAACGATTCTAGTTTACAGCAAAGGACTCTGGGACTCCAGGTAATCCGCTTGAGCGTATTCGGAGGTCTGAGCGTTGACGGGATTTTTGTAACAGTGGGAGCACGTAGGGTGTTCTAACACAGTCTGTAAATCAACGTTAGGTTTGGAAGACGAAGGATCCGAATGAAATCTCTCCTGGGAGGTTGCTGTTAGTGTAGAATATTCTTTCCTCTAGAGTCTCTGGAGCCGGCGATTTGAGTAAGTAGGGGCCGGTTGGAATTGAGGATGTGTCCATTGCGGGTTTTGCCATGTCTGGGTCTTTGATGACCATATTGGAGTTGTTGGGAGCTTCAATGGGCCTTTCAGGTTACTAATGAGAAGGGTCGCTACAGCTAGGTGGATACATGGACAGGTTTGGAGTTTGGTTTGTTCTTCGGGGGTTGGACCTGGAAGACTTCTGTTCCTGTGTGTTTATAGATTACTGAGTACTAGATGATTGGATTGTTGTTTACTTGTTGGCAGGCTGGAGTTCCGCGCAAGGCCTTCAAATGGGAGATTGTGGGTTTGTGAAGTCCTTGGTTATTGGGCTTTTGAGATTGACATTAGAAGACATGGGCCAGGCCCCGTTTAGTTTTCTTGGTCCCTAAGTTGTTTAACCTATTTGTTCTCTCTATATACCCTAGTCATGTATTGTAATCTGGTGTGCCTTGAACTTAATGAAATAACCTAGTTGCAGCTCGTGAACGTAGGTCCTCCACTGAGACCGAACCACGTAAAATTCTTGTGTCGTGTTTATTATTTTCTGTTCATCGCTTGATAATCGTATATGTCGTTTGTGTGTTTGATTCCGCTGTGCCGCCTGATACCTAACATTGAGTTCGACTCAACTCTGCTCGTTTTTACCTCAAGTTATTCCAAACATTGGTAGATGCCATTAAAATATGATTTCCATATATTAAATCTATCAATTACCTAGGATATATTTATTATCCATCAGTATTGAATCTCTTATGATCACTTTTATGAGACCAAACATCCGCTAATAGAGTTTTTTTTTTTGTTTTTTTTTTTTTTTTTGTCACAAGTGGTCCCTCGTGTTTCATTTATTTAGCCATTAAACATATATAGTATCCACGAGATTGGTATGTGAAGGGCATATATAATGAAATGAATGTGGCATGAATTTATGATCGAAACCATTTACACATATTTTAAATAAATATTGTAAGACATGTATTGAAATAATCACTTTATGATCTCAATCACAAATGACATCATTTAAGTTCTCTTACTTAACCTTAATATCAAAGAAGCACAAGATATTATATAACGCCCCGAAAACCCGTTTCATTTAAAGACGTTGATAGGCGTGATTAATAAATGATATTGAGTCAAGAGGTTATAAGTTAGAGGGTGGAAATGGTCAAATACCCAAAGTCCATATTAAAAAGTGTTAAATAGGATGAAAACACCAAAAAACACACACTTGGTGTGTGTTGGTCGATTATCAGGAAGAAGAAAAGGGGTTTCAACCCCAACCCAACTACCAAGCTTGATTGAGCAAGAATTCAAAGGGGAAATCGATGCATTATCCCATAAGGGACCATTTAAGGTCGATTGAACCCAAAGGTACCTTCTATTTGGTAGATTTTGATGTTATGATTCATTTTGGGTTTGATGAAAATTTAGGGTGTATGTGAAAAACGTGAATCAAGGATGGATGAAGGTGTCCAGATGTTGATAGACACTAGGGGAACCATAATTCATGATACTACATAAGGCTATGCTTGATTCATGTGCTAATTAGATTGTTTTACACCTATGTTGGAAGTGGGTGTTGGTCTTGGTGTAGTCCAAGACCATTCTTAATTAGTTATTGGATATTTTGAAAAGAAAGAGGTGAATTGCTATGTTTGATAACTATGGAATGAAGGATATGTGGTGTAGGTAAATAATATGATGATTGATGTTATGAGCTATGAAACTAAGCATGAAATAATTGTACATTGAGCTTAGAATGTTGTACGCACACCATGTGTTCGATGAAATGTTTAGATGAACTTGCGTGCAAGTAATTGATGAGAATGAATGGAATATGATGATTGTAGGAAATTAATATAAAGGATGTGTTTTGATGGAAACCATGTGTGAATTATAATGGATTGTATGTAGGTATGTATGTATGCACATAAGTGATCTTATGGTTGTATGTGTGTTCTATAATGTGTGAAATTGTAGGCAAGACTCGACAAGTATGAAAGTAATGTGATAGTTGGTGCAAGTGATAGTAGGTTAACATGGGGATTTCATCTTAGGAAGAGATCATGTGGGAATTAGTTGATTGTATGAATTGGTAAGAAGTATGCATTAGTAGTATGTACACTATGCTTAAATATTATGATGTACACGATGTGTTGATTGATTGGGGTGACGAATGATCTTGTATCTTAAATGAGATGTGAATATGATGTCTATGGTGAATCTTGTATGATCTAGTACATCAGTATGGACATATGTTTCTAAGTAGGATGTTGGTATAGTTGGAAGTTGACTTTCTGGAAAGTCAACAATGTAGAATAACATGGTTAGGCTCCTAAACTTGATTCTGTGATTAGAACACTATGCGACGCATAATATGTTAGAACTATGAGACATATATGATAGTAAGTGGTATTACATGATGTGAGAATAAATGTGGTTGTGAATGTATGTTTTAGACATGATAGAAGTTGACTAATGAAAGTCAATGTGATATTTGGTTGAGGAGAGTTGTTAGTGTGATATGATAATGTATGCTAACAATGATGTGAACATGATGATATGAAAGGATAGGAAGGATGGACTCAACCATGGGAAGCTAATGGGTCAAGAGGAGACAAATAAACAAGCATGAACTTGGAGGACTTGAGGTAAGTGATTCCCGAACTTAACTCGCATCTAAGATATTGAATTATGTTCACATAGAATGGGAATCTTGAAGGAGTACATGGTTTTGGTTATGGGTCAAGGATCCACATGGTAGTTAACTTGGACATTGTCTTTTGGTAAATGTAACTAGTGTAGACAAGGTTGAGCGAATCAAGTATATTAGGCACTTGAACTCAAACCGGAAGCTCGTAGGGGCGCGCATTCGATCAAGGTATGTGTGGAATGAGGGGTGGGAGAGTTGGTAAATGGGTTGCTAGAATGTCGGAAATTGTGGGTAAGAATGGCATGAAAGATATTGCGTTGAAAAAGGAAAACATTGCGCGAGACCTGCTGTTGGCGTACCCTACGCCAGTTTTGGCGTAGGATACGCCAAGTCTGGTTTGCCTACGCCAATTCCTGCTGCCCTACGCCATTCTGTCACCCCTTGCCTACGCAAGTGGCGTAGGCTACGCCACTTTTGGCGTACCCTACGCCAAATCCCCTTTCGGCCTCGGATGTTGATTTTTCAGCTTGGTTATGCTTCCGTACCTTGCCCGAGCAACTCCAAACCTCATTTATAGTACATATGTGTACTCATGCTTGGGTTTGAGAGAGAGCTTCATGTATGTAAGGGTTGGTAGTTATATGTAGATTGAGTAGAGGATTGGAAACGTCACATTTGTCTTAGAGATTGGCGAAGAAAGAGTAACATGACGGGTAAAGTAGGTTATATGAGGGAATTGTATGCTTGTAAGTATTGTGGGGTTATACGAGGGAATTGTATGCTTGTATGTAAAGTAAGATATATGAGGGAATTGTATGCTTGTATGTATTGTGGGGTTATACGAGAGAATTGTATGCTTGTATGTAAAGTAAGTTATATGAGGGAATTGTATGCTTGTATGTAAAGTAGGTTATATGAGGGAATTGTATGCTTGTATGTATTGTGGGGTATTGAGGGAATTGTATATTTGTATGAATTGTGGGGTTATTAACCTTGTTATGTGAATGGTAAGGAAGATGCAGGTATGTAATTGTGAATGCATGAGACTTGTAGGATCAGCTCGGGGTACCACACCCGAACTTCCAAAAAGGCGTTGGAACGAGATCATGGAGCATCTATGGATATTATCTCCGCATTTTGAGTAGTGTGTATTAAGTCACTAAGTGAACTAACGAAACGGTTATTTGGTGATCGCAGATTGTCTTGTCTACCTAATAGAGTAAGGAAAGGATGGAGATCGAGCAAGGAGGCGGATTGTACGAGGACACGACCCTATAACGTGATATAGATGGGTCATGTTTAATGTGATAGAACATATTTAAAAGATGTAATACCTAAAATGTTTAGTAGACTTGGGTTATAAACATCCAAGGTTGTTTTTAAAAGAAATAAATTTTTCGGTTGGTATTTCCGCTGCACGTTTTTCTGTAAATTGGTTTAGGGTGTTACAAGTTGGTATCAGAGCCCTGGTTTGAGTGAAATCTTGTACAAGGAAGTAAGTACTTGAACTCAAACTTGTGTGCTCCTGAATGCAGTGACCCGTACAATCCAAGACTCGATCAAGGCCCAAAGGTAGAATTTAATATTAACTCACATGACATGTTCAAAGCTAATTGCGGTGTTTATGTTAAGGTGAGCTTTTGTGGATAATGAAGAGGTCTCAAGGACACGATTCAAGATAGATCGTGGGAATTGTAGATAAGATGGAATAATCACAGGTACGCGATAATTAACTATTGGTACCGGTGGTAGGAAAGTCCTCAGGGATGATAAAACATAGAAGGGAATAATAACCATGTTGTTTAGGAACGAAATTGAAATATAGCACGAAGCTGAAAAACAGTCCCTAGGCATAAGGTAATGATTACACGAAGGCACGTGGATAGCATGTGGACTGTGCGCCTGGCCAGTGCACAAGAAGCATGCGATACACGTGAGACCGTGAGAATCATCACAGGTATGCCTGGTAAACTTGGAAAGTAAGTGGTCGTGTGGGTAAGTGGGTGGAATGAAACTTCTATAAAAATGTGAATGTGAAGGGGGATTCCCTTAGAAGGTATCCAACTAAACGTATGTATATTGTGCCTATAAATCAACTATGGCAATAAATGTAAGGTTGGAATGAAAGGTTTGAGTCCGTAGATAAGTACGGATCAGACCAATATGAATAAAAGGTTGGAATGAAAGGTTCGAGTCCGTAGATAAGTACGGATCAGACCAATATGAATAAAAGGTTGGAATGAAAGGTTCGAGTCCGTAGATAAGTACGGATCAAACCAATATGAATAAAAGGTTGGAATGAAAGGTTTGAGTCCGTAGATAAGTACGGATCAAACCAATATTAATAAAAGGTTGGAATGAAAGGTTTAAGTTCGTAGATAAGTACGGATCAAACCTATATGAATGAAAGCCTGAAATGAAAGGTTTGAGTCCGTAAGCAAGTACGGATCAAATCAAAATTGTAGGAAACCCTTACGGGTCAAAATTGTAGAAAACCCTTATGGGTCAAAATTGTAGAAAACCCTTATGGGTCAAAATTGTAGAAAGCCCTTATGGGCCAAAATGGTGGGAAAGATCCTTGTGGGTCAAAATGGTTGGGAAGATCCTTATGGGTCACAATGGTTGGAAAGGCTTCAATGGGTCAAGAGGTTGGAAGGACCTTAACGGGTCATATGGTTGAAACCATGTAAAATAGGCTGGAAAGACCTTAGCGGGTCAAACGGTTGGGAAGACCATAAAGGGTCAAAAAGGGGTGAAATTATAGAAATTGTGGAAATGACCTTGAACGGGTCAAATAGTGGAAATGTGAAAATATGGAATTACCCAAGTAAGGGGTCAGATTCGTTGGAAAGTTGTAGAAATATAGAATAGTCTATGAAGTGAGTCAATTGGGTAGGAATGAAGGAGAGAATACACTATTCTCTCTAACCAAGATAAGCACAAGTTAGTAACTTAATTTAGATATGCATGTTATGTGGCATGTAAAATGCATATATATGGGTAGTGGAAGGTGGTAAGGCATGGTATTAGTGTGAGTTATTTTGTAGAAACCTATAGAAAACGAATGAACGGTCGATCTTTTGAAAGATTCGTACCCCTGTATGCAGAAAATGAATGATGTGGTGAGATGCCAGAATGTGATGTAGGGATTATTATAAAATAGTAGAATATGGCGCAATTACCTCGAAAAGTCAAATTGTAAAAAAATTTACAAGATAATGAATAATTTGTAAAGATTTGGCATAAAAAAATGCAATAAGTAATGTAGTATAGCACGTAAACAGGAGATCAGGAAGGAAATGTATATAATTAGACATTACAAGTAAAAGAAAACTTGTATGGACCAGAGAAGGTCGATTTTCATGAATGTAAGGTATATGCCTAACCAATAAATTTTGTAGATACGAATGGTCGAAATTATGGATTCGATGAAATCTACAAGATAGGTGATATGAAGTGAACGAGTTGGAACTCCTTGTGAATGAACTAAAGCAAGATAAGTATGGCATGGAATTATTAGGGAGAAAGTCAAGCCGACGGCTAGATGGTCGGTTAACGTTGTGAAAGGAAGGTTAGTGAATTCGGTTATTTTGTGATTGTTAAGTAGGAAATTGATATGTCGAATAGTACCCACGTATGAATGAATGATATCTTACGTATGTTGTAGCTCGGAAGGTTTGACTTTTAAAGGTCAAAAAGATGAATGAGTCTTAGCTTAGATTCGGTGTGGTAAGTAAGGGGCATACTTGTCGACAGTAGGTAGTGCATGAAGTGGACTAACAACCAAATAGGTATGAACAGAAAGACTCTAAAATCTACCAAAAAGGGGTGGGGTGAGTATGGTAGATATATTTGTTCGGTAGGGACTATAGAACGATGCCGGACTCTCAAGTTAAGTATGATTAAGTGAAGGTGAAACAGTAGTTAGGTTATGATAGTGTAGTATGCTTGATAATTGCATCAAGGCTCGAGTTAATAGTAGAAAGTGTGGACATATAATTGTGTCTATTCATGGTTAAATTTGTAGGATAGTCTATAATACAGGCTTATGATGCGGCATGAAACTTTGAATGAAGTGTCGGAGTAAATAACTAGCGAATGCCTAGTAGGGTAATAATGGAAGCGGTTTCGGGGACGAAACCTTCTTTAAGGGGGGTAGACTTGTAACGCCCCGAAAACCTGCTTCATTTAAAGACGTTGATAGGCGTGATTAATAAATGATATTAAGTCAAGAGGTTATAAGTTAGAGGGTGGAAATGGTCAAATACCCAAAGTCCATATTAAAAAGTGTTAAATAGGATGAAAACACCAAAAAACACACACTTGGTGTGTGTTGGTCGATTATCAGGAAGAAGAAAAGGGGTTTCAACCCCAACCCAACTACCAAGCTTGATTGAGCAAGAATTCAAAGGGGAAATCGATGCATTATCCCATAAGGGACCATTTAAGGTCGATTGAACCCAAAGGTACCTTCTATTTGGTAGATTTTGATGTTATGATTCATTTTGGGTTTGATGAAAATTTAGGGTGTATGTGAAAAACGTGAATCAAGGATTGATGAAGGTGTCCAGATGTTGATAGACACTAGGGGAACCATAATTCATCATACTACATAAGGCTATGCTTGATTCATGTGCTAATTAGATTGTTTTACACCTATGTTGGAAGTGGGTGTTGGTCTTGGTGTAGTCCAAGACCATTCTTAATTAGTTATTGGATATTTTGAAAAGAAAGTGGTGAATTGCTATGTTTGATAACTATGGAATGAAGGATATGTGGTGTAGGTAAATAATATGATGATTGATGTTATGAGCTATGAAACTAAGCATGAAATAATTGTACATTGAGCTTAGAATGTTGTACGCACACCATGTGTTCGATGAAATGTTTAGATGAACTTGCGTGCAAGTAATTGATGAGAATGAATGGAATATGATGATTGTAGGAAATTAATATAAAGGATGTGTTTTGATGGAAACCATGTGTGAATTATAATGGATTGTATGTAGGTATGTATGTATGCACATAAGTGATCTTATGGTTGTATGTGTGTTCTATAATGTGTGAAATTGTAGGCAAGACTCGACAAGTATGAAAGTAATGTGATAGTTGGTGCAAGTGATAGTAGGTTAACATGGGGATTTCATCTTAGGAAGAGATCATGTGGGAATTAGTTGATTGTATGAATTGGTAAGAAGTATGCATTAGTAGTATGTACACTATGCTTAAATATTATGATGTACATGATGTGTTGATTGATTGGGGTGACGAATGATCTTGTATCTTAAATGAGATGTGAATATAATGTCTATGGTGAATCTTGTATGATCTAGTACATCAGTATGGACATATGTTTCTAAGTAGGATGTTAGTATAGTTGGAAGTTGACTTTCTGGAAAGTCAACAATGTAGAATAACATGGTTAGGCTCCCAAACTTGATTGTGTGATTAGAACACTATGCGACGCATAATATGTTAGAACTATGAGACATATATGATAGTAAGTGGTATTACAAGATGTGAGAATAAATGTGGTTGTGAATGTATGTTTTAGACATGATAGAAGTTGACTAATGAAAGTCAATGTGATATTTGGTTGAGGAGAGTTGTTAGTGTGATATGATCATGTATGCTAACAATGATGTGAACATGATGATATGATAGGATAGGAAGGATGGACTCAACCACGGGAAGCTAATGGGTCAAGAGGAGACAAATAAACAAGCATGAACTTGGAGGACTTGTGGTAAGTGATTCCCGAACTTGACTCGCATCTATGATATTGAATTATGTTCACATAGAATGGGAATCTTGAAGGAGTATATGGTTTTGGTTATGGGTCAAGGATCCACATGGTAGTTAACTTGGACATTGTCTTTTGGTAAATGTAACTAGCGTAGACAAGGTTGAGCAAATCAAGTATATTAGGCACTTGAACTCAAACCGGAAGCTCGTAGGGGCGCGCATTCGATCAAGGTATGTGTGGAATGAGGGGTGGGAGAGTTGGTAAATGGGTTGCTAGAATGTCGGAAATTGTGGGTAAGAATGGCATGAAAGATATTGCGTTGAAAAAGGAAAACATTGCGCGAGACCTGCTGTTGGCGTACCCTACGCCAGTTTTGGCGTAGGATACGCCAAGTCTGGTTTGCCTACGCCAATTCCTGCTGCCCTACGCCATTCTGTCACCCCTTGCCTACGCAAGTGGCGTAGGCTACGCCACTTTTGGCGTACCCTACTCCAAATCCCCTTTCGGCCTCGGATGTTGATTTTTCAGCTTGGTTATGCTTCCGTACCTTGCCCGAGCAACTCCAAACCTCATTTATAGTACATATGTGTACTCATGCTCGGGTTTGAGAGAGAGCTTCATGTATGTAAGGGTTGGTAGTTATATGTAGATTGAGTAGAGGATTGGAAACGTCACATTTGTCTTAGAGATTGGCGAAGAAAGAGTAACATGACGGGTAAAGTAGGTTATATGAGGGAATTGTATGCTTGTAAGTATTGTGGGGTTATACGAGGGAATTGTATGCTTGTATGTAAAGTAAGTTATATGAGGGAATTGTATGCTTGTATGTATTGTGGGGTTATACGAGAGAATTGTATGCTTGTATGTAAAGTAAGTTATATGAGGGAATTGTATGCTTGTATGTAAAGTAGGTTATATGAGGGAATTGTATGCTTGTATGTATTGTGGGGTATTGAGGGAATTGTATATTTGTATGAATTGTGGGGTTATTAACCTTGTTATGTGAATGGTAAGGAAGATGCAGGTATGTAAGTGTGAATGCATGAGACTTGTAGGATCAGCTCAGGGTACCACACCCGAACTTCCAAAAAGGCGTTGGAACGAGATCATGGAGCATCTATGGATATTATCTCCGCATTTTGAGTAGTGTGTATTAAGTCACTAAGTGAACTAACGAAACGGTTATTTGGTGATCGCAGGTTATCTTGTCTACCTAATAGAGTAAGGAAAGGATGGAGATCGAGCAAGGAGGCGGATTGTACGAGGACACGACCCTATAACGTGATATAGATGGGTCATGTTTAATGTGATAGAACATATTTTAAAGATGTAATACCTAAAATGTTTAGTAGACTTGGGTTATAAATATCCAAGGTTGTTTTTAAAAGAAATAAATTTTTCGGTTGGTATTTCCGCTGCACGTTTTTCTGTAAATTGGTTTAGGGTGTTACATATTATTATATGGAGCATTGTTTGTTGACATGGTCGAAAACATTATGCCACAACAACCTATTTTTTAAGGCCAATGCCAATTTCAATGGTAATCATTGAGAGATGTAAGTATTCACAATGAGTCCATGCACATGCTTTATGAGTATTAGAAGGTTGATCTAATCCAGACCTTGTACTCGTACCGGTATTGCAAAGGGATACATCCTAACATCGTTGTTTGTTCAGTTAAGAGTATTTTTAACGTATAACATTTGGTTGCTTAAGTGCCTTTGTTTTCGACATGTTAAGTGAGTGTTTATAGTTAATTAAGTTGTCTTATAGAAATGGGAGTTTTAAAAAATATACGTGTAGTCATGGATTGAACTACATTCTAACAAATGTCATTAGTGTAATAACATCCTAATTTGTTAGGCATAATTTTCGAAATATTTTGTTTTATAAAATAAAGTAATTCCCTATAAACTATGTCAGAGTAATTTCTACTTATACTCGTGAAATATTGGACCAAAATGTCCATAAATATCAAAATTAGGGTCCAAAGTGAGAATATTTGACGTTGGTAGCAAATATCCAATTTGTGGTTGCTTGAGACACTTAAGTTTCCAGTTAGACCAAAGATAGTGGAAGCTTAATTCCACGCTCTTCACTTCAAATGAAGTTATTTGATTGCTACTCAAGTTTGTGTCATAATCCACGCTTAATCCAGCGTGAAAAATAAAACGCCTACACAAAAAAGCACCCAAAACGTCCAGGGGGCGGTGTGCCCTGGCATTTTGGGGGCGTTTTCCCCCTTTCCATGTCTATTTCCGCGCTGCACTACACTTGGTCTTAGACAAACCTAATCCCTATATTCTTCTTGAATTCAGTGTTGCATTAGAATGATAGAAATTGAAAGAAAAGCTTTCATGTGTGTGTTAAAGAGAAAGTGGCATAGAGGCTTACTTCTTAGGTTATGTAATTAATCCTATTAAAAGTAAACCTAAGAACCTTCATCCATCCACAAATTCTCACCCATTTAGATTAATATCTCCAATTTGTAGCAACATAATAGTTTTGTGTGTTTAGTGCTTGTTTTATTTTGGATTTAAGAACATAAGCGGTTAGATCTTAAGATCTTAGTGTGTAGAACTTTTGGCTAATTGTGTCACGACATAATCATGTGTTTATATTGAACCATTTGGTTTTATGTCATACTATTGTTATCCGCTTGTCATAATAAACGTTTGTATCTGACTATGTGAGGTGGTTTATCATTTTAGCATGGCCACGGGTGTGAGATTCACCAACTAGGATTTGTGTGGTATTTTTTCAAGTTAGCGCTTCACTTCTTAGTTTGTGTAAATTGCAACGAAGTTACCTGCCGAGTGATTTAGAAGATAAGATAATTATATATATATATATAATTTGCAAATCTTTGCAATAGTGTTTCCGTTACATTTGACGTCCCTCCGTTTACGTTCCGTCAACGAAGCTTCCGTCATCTTTGAATAAGCGCCACGTTTCTGCTGCCTTTACACCTCATAAAGCTTTACCGAAATCAACACCGACATCCTACGCCTCCTCTCCGCCCGTACGGTATGACCTTAGCGCCGATTCACTTTCGTCTTTCCTTATCCCAATATTCCGTTAGCCCTACGTTCACGTCACGTGCTTTTTGGGGTTTCTATAACTGCTGTTGGCGGCGTGTTCCCAGCCGCCTATGGTGACGACGGTCGCCACCACTGTTACGGCTCTACGTTCGTTCAAACGACGCTCAGATTGGATTCCGAATAGGATGCGATGTTCGGCTGTTTCTACACTTTGTGCCTTTCGTTGACAGAGAAACGAACACCGCTTGGACGTTGCCGGTGGCCGGCTTCGGCTGCCTAGGTAGCGTCTGTGTGTTCGGTGTCGTTGCGGAGGCAGACGATGCCGGAGACGATGACCGGAGGAGGCATTGTAGGGATAAACGACGCCGTATGGTTTTACGGTATCCTGAGTAAAAATCTTATGTGGGCTTCGGCTGTTTTGTGACAGCTAACCATACTTATGTGGCCTTCGGCTGTTTTGTGACAGCTAACCATGGTTAACACCTTCATTTTATCCATGTTTAAATGTGGATTGTTACTTAAGGCTTTGTAGGCAGTTTTGTTTTGTTTAGGTTGGGTTGGGTTTTGCCTTTTGAAGAATTCGGTTACTTACATTGGCGGTGGTGAGTGTTAAAGTCAAAGAGGCCGCTGCTGCTCGGTTTTGAGGCGTGCCGTTGTTCACGACAACGTCCCGGCGCGTAGCGCGGGTAAGAATCTAGTTAAGTATATGTGTTATAGTGTTTTGATGAAGTTGTAATAGAGAGACCTCATGAAAATTTTCGGTTTTAAAATTTGTTCAAAATAGTCCATGAAGGTAAAAATCGGCCCCGCCCAAAGTGTTTTTGTTTTAAACCGGCTTCTCAAAAACATCATATCGGACCAAATCAAATTGGAAACAGATTCAAGGTATTATATTTTTTTTGAAAGGCGTACTTCAATGGTGAAATCCTAGTCCTAACAACCTTCGGGTCACAAGTTCGAGTCCTCCCACATGCTGGGCCCTTTCAACCTTAATGGGTATAATTTTTCGATGGACGAGAATCGAGCTCATGACCAACCCCGGGCGAGAATCCTCTGAAGAGATAAACCCTCCCACCTCAAACCAGCTGGGCTGGAGATCATTGGCGATTCAAGGTTAAATTATATAACTACTTCTCTCAAAAGGGTTGCAAAATATATACTCAAACTAACGGATTGGATTGTATCTAAACCAGCTTCTTGATTGGTTTAAGATCCAATGTAGTTGTGCACATCTAGACTACATCATATATAGAAACAATCTTATTTGTATTTATTTTATGAATCCAAATTGATGGGTTGGACCACAGATGCACAAAAAAAATTGGGTTAGTAAAGTAATCTAATCCCTTAGGAATTCTCATAAAGCTGGCAATTTAGACACGAACACGATAACCTGATACGAACCTACACGATTTTAACAGGTTTCGTGTTTGGCCTTAACAGGTTTCGTGTCTATAACATGTCGACACGTTAAGACCTGTTTATTTTCGTGTCGTGTTCGTGTTTACCTGTTTCGTGTTCGTGTCTTATCGTGTACGTGTCTTAACAGGTCTTGTCGTGCCTTATCGTGTTTTTTATCATGTCTTGTCGTGTCTTATCGTGTGTTATCGTGTCTTATCGTGTCTTGTCATGTCTTATCGTGTCTTGTCGTGTTAACTTATTTTAGTAGGTGTTCCTTATCGTGTCTTGTCGTATCTTATCGTGTTAACCTGTTATACACAGGTTCGTGTTCGTGTTTACAAGTTTCGTGTTCGTGTCTTAACAGATTCGTGTCTTAACAGGTTCGTGTAACCTGTTATGCCAGCCCTACATAAAGCAATAACATACATATATAGTTACAAGGAAAGGAGATAATTACAGAAACATATAAATACAATTTAGAAACATATAAATACAATTTACATTAATCTATATCTATATCTAGACTTCTAGACTACATTATAAAGGAGGAGAGATGGCTAAAATAGTCACTTCATGTCAATTTTAAGATGGCATACAAAAGATCACAAGGTAAACAACTATCTTTTTGTCAAATCCTTCCCTTTATACCCCTATGTGCAACATTTTATTACAATTGTACAAATGACTAATGCAAGTCATTAACTTATGCTTAATGAACTAAATAAGAAATTGATGGTTATGTCTAACATATTAATGGCCAATAAACCATCAAGGGTACATTCATAACCTTATCACTTTATCAAAATGTGTATATACAATACATCTTGATGATTATTTTGTGTGGCATGTATAACTATGTGGAAGTTTCATCATGGCATTAATTCTTTTTGTGCTATATTTGGAGCACTCAGCTCCACTTTATCATGCTTATTTTGCAATGACGGTATCACGCCACGGGTAATCTCTTCCGTGATACTCGCTCGTTTGACGTTTCAGCCTATTTTTAACTAGCAAGTTTTATAACAGTGATCAAGTTGCAAATTTTTGCCCCGCAGCAACTCGCGGGTTTCTCACTAGTTACAAAATAAAGGACTGATAATTGTGATGCTCAATTATCGGCTAACCCACCCCGCAGTTTGAGCCAGAGGAAGCCGAAGGCATAAACTGGATCGAAAACGTTAAAACAAATGCTTCAGTAAACCTTTCGTGAAAATATTTGTGTATTGGTAGTCGACAGGGACGTGAAGGACTTTGACGGTGCCAAGACGAACCTTTTCTCAGACAAAATTGTGACATTCGTCACCCTCGTCTTTCATCTAATTGACAATAATAGCCCTTCAAATATTTCCGTTATAGTCCTTGTAAGTTTCGCCGTTTTCAAATTTAATTTTTGAGCGAACTAAAAATTTAATCATTTATATTTATTATGGATCGGGTATACGTTTTAAGCAAATGCATATGTTGGAACGTCCTTCGAAACGAATATTATAAAATTTCAAGTTTTTATAAAGTTTATAAACTCTTTGGTTAAACTAACTTAACTTGGTTAAGTTTTATTAAAGAAATATTAACTTAGTTATACATTATACTAACCTAGTTAGACTAGAGGGACTAGTTTTGCCAAATATGAAAGTTTTAAAAAAAAATCAACCACTTCCCCCCTGGTCTCCTTCGTTTTTCCGGTGAGTGGCCGCCGGCCACCGGAATACTCGCCGGACCTAATACAAAGTCCGTTTTAAGGCACGTTATTTCTTTTAAAATAAATCTTAAACGTTTCGCCAATCCCTACAAACGTTTTCTATGATTAATAGCCCCAATAACGGTTTCTTAACTGAGTTTTGATCGGGTTAAATAAGGTAACCGCCGGAAAATTTATATCGCTAATTAACTCGTCTTAAATCAAACAATAATATAAATGAAACCTATCATTTTGTTTCTGCACATTCACGCGACTCAAACCCACATAAAAACGTCTCAAATCATGTGCTGAATGCTCTGCAATCGACCTTAAAGCTTCGAACCTGTACGTCTCGTTTTCGGGCCTTAAACGTGATTGTAAGTTCAGTATTTTTATGCCATTCTATTCCTCTTTCATTCCTGTATAATAACCCTATGCTTCCTCAGTGTTTGCTGATCGAATAAGGGGTATTATAAAATCTAGGGTTAGGGTTCTTAACTTAGTTATTTGGGGAAGATGATGATGAACGATATGTAGAAGTTAAATATTATTCAGTTTCAACACTCTCAACTAAAGCATTGATGGCCTAGTGGTTGAGCCACATCCCTTCTAACCCAAGCGTCACGAGTTCAATTCCCAAGTTCCACCATTTCTGATTTTTTTCCCTTTCTTTTACATTTCCTTTGTTAATTCTTTATTTTAACCAATTATAAACCATTTAAACTTAGAATATTCGTAATAAATTCATTTTTGATCCAAAAATTATAAAAATTTAGGTGGAGCATCTTGACACCATAAAGAAAATTACCACACTTTTATTTTCTGAAAAATGCCTTATTTTTATATTTTTATTGAATTTATTTGTTTTAATAGTATTTGATTGATTATAAATTCATTTTTAATGATTTTAATCTCAAACTTTTTGGGTAATTATTTCTCACCATCATGAATTGATATAAAAATATTTGGTTCAGAAAAACAATTATTTTTATTGATTTTCCTAATTTTAATCATTAAAACATAATTTAATTTCGTTAAATCAGTTTAAATATAAATAAGTTTATAAAAATTATGAGAAAATTATTTCTACTTGTTTACATCGGAAAGCATCTATTTTCAATAAAAATAGCATTTTTGGATCATGTCTGGTATTATTAGTCTTATTTACGTTTAAATAGACATAATTAAATATTGATTTATTTATCATATATAGACATCTATTTTATAAATACTTTTTCTATAAAATAGAAAATGTTCATATGTTTGAAAGACTTTATTATCATTGTTGGATCTTTGTGTAATCCATATTGTTTATTTAAATATTTATGGATATTGTATTTATTTACACTAATTTGGTTAATGTAATTAACTAACTAAATTATTTTGTCTTAATTATAATTTTATCTAAATATTCAAATTGGTAATATTTATATTACCTAAACCATATTTACAAATTTTGACATATTACTTTTGATATACAACATTTATATATTAATTCGATTTATCGTAAAAACTCTAATTCCCCAAATTGACTTACCAAACCCTAATGCCTTAGACCCTAGTTACCTTAGACTTTTTAGACACTTCCTTATTAGTATTATTACATATTATAGGTTGAATTCCTCGAAATTCCCATTACTTAGCTCACGACCGCTTAAGTTGGATTTTGCTCGCTTTCGCAAACTGTGAGTATATTTTTCCCCTTTTGTTGGATCAGTTTGCTCTTTTTGCTAAGTAAGAACTTGCTATCTTGACACTTAAGTGTTTAGCAAGTCCTAGTATATCAGATTATAAGCACAGCGGAATGTATAAGTTAAAGCAACACTTTTTATACTAAGGAAGAGTTATTACTCCCCCTTGATGATTGAAACTTAATAAATGACAAGTATTTATTATGAATCCAAGCAGTAAATGAGAATTAGATACTTAGACAGATTCACAATAAATACTGAAATGGAATAGAACAGTGAGAGTGTTTGAAGGATTTTTCTATTAAAATCAATGTCTAAAATAGAAGGTTGAAGCCTCCTATTTATAGACGTTTACATACATGTATCTTGCCAAAAAGCAAGTACAGAAACAACAGAAACAAGTTGCACAAGTTGCAACATTGAAACTAACAAATACAGCTAAAAGTAATAATAAACAATAAACTACTGATGCAAAAAGGCGGTGGAAAATATCTGATGCTAAGTGCTGATGAATGACAAACTACTGATGAGTAGTTTGTCTTCAGTACTTCTGAAGTGAACTTGTCTGGTTTGGACTTCAGAACTTCTGATGAAGTTTCTTCTTCAGCACTTCTCTTATCTTCTCTTCAGCAGTTCTTTGTTTTCTTTTCAGTACTTCTATACTTAGCCAAAATGACAGAAGTGAATTAGACTAAGGTTTCCAAAAGTGGTTTCACCAATCCTCTTTGTCCTAACACCTTTTTACTATTTTACATTTCGGGGTGACTCATGTACTTACTATCAAGTTTATATTTCCTTTTACTAAAATAGCAATTCTTATGTGTGTTTGCTTGTGTTATTTTGTGTATCTATGACCTGTCAAATCATTAACCGCTGGGCGGCCTGGCATTTCAATGAATAGTACTATGGTTTATACCCTTGTGACTCTGTTGAGAGTCCTCGTCATTGCTATGTATTACATTACTACTAGCGCATACTATATATCTGCTTTCTTCTCTTAGGGTTGATTTGACCCGGATACCACTTATTACATAATTGCAAACAGTATACGACACATGAATTGCTAAACATTTTTCTACTATATTTATTTAAACAGGGTATGCTCACCAATACAATTTTTGTATTGACCAAATGATTTTGTACATGTTTCAGGTTGTTTTGAGATGCATCCTTTAAGCTTTCGGATTTATATTTAGATTTTGATTCATTGTATTTCAATTTAGTTGATAGTTAGTATTGTTGTATTTCATTTCAATGTAATAAACTACTTAATCAATATATCAAAATTTACACTTTTAGTCCATGAGCTATTGAACAATCGTCACTACGTGACACCTCGATGTTTCCGCCATCGGTTGGGGTGTTACAGATTGGTATCAGAGCCATGGTTATAGGGAATTAGGTTATTAGAATGCCTTTTAGCCTAGTCTATAACTAAGCTTACTTTCACGAGTCCTCTCGTTTATATTTCTCTTACTTCTTACATTTTCTTTCAAGATATTTTTGCTATGATTATTTCTCGTTATTCTCTCGATATTTTGCTTTGCGAAGAAGACACTTGTATTTCACAAACGAAACGATATCATCAAGTTAGGAGTGGTATCCATACCTTGGTGATTAGTTTCACTCCTCTATATGTTATTTATCTTAGGGATATATCTTTGAGATAGGAGTGACATCCACACCTCAAAGAGTATTTCCTTCAAAAAGAAACTTAACCACTAAGCTGGGAGTGATATCCTTAACTTAGTGATTGGTTTCATTCCACAATCGTTATCACTTTTGAAATACATCTTTGAGTTAGGAGTGATATCCACATCTCAAGGATCTATTTCTACATCTCGTTGATTATGAACTTTCTTAAATATTGGTAAATCTATTATATATGTTAATTTTATCATTCACATCATTTTAAATCTTGGTATTTTAAAAACACATTCGATTTACACATACTTCATGAAATGGTTTCATTTTGCATTTTACCAACTTGTATTGCATATTTTAAAGACCAAATGTAAATCTTTTGTTTTCATATGACGTATCCAATATATATTTCGGGTGAAATTTGCAACTAATAATAAGCTTTATAACATTTTTCAAACTCGACTTCTCGTAAACACATGGAAATGTGTACTTACGAAGACTTTGCAAATAAACCTGTTTTGAATCTAAAACACACTTCGATTTCTAAAAATTTATTCTCATGCATCACTACTATTCTTTCAACAATATCACAAAGTCAAGTAAACTGCGAAAATTACCTTTTACACTTATACTCTTCCAGTTGCAAAATTTTTGGTTTAACAAAACAATGGACATATCTTTTATTCAGAATGTTGTTAAATGTCTTTTATAATATAACGCATATATGTAAAATTACTAGATTTTACCTCATATACACCCGTCCCGTACACATTCTTTTGCCGTAAATTTCATTATTTTATTCTTGCACCATTTTTATTCATAGTTATTTCTAACGCGTTATTGGTGATTATTTTCACATTGACAATTTGCATTAATTCAACTCGTTTACTTTCATTTTGTGCAAATTGTGCGATTTACTCGATTTATGTTATACTATTCTTTCAGCGCATATTTGGTGTGCATATTTTCTTTCCTGTTTTGAGCAAAACCCTGTTATACTTTACATTATTTTGTTCATCATCATGATCAACGAACATACTAGTTGATAATTCGTATGAGATCTAAGCCGGTGCCCACGTACGACTCGGATTAGAGTATTTCTTCAATCCGAGGGGAACGGTGTAAACCTCAGGGACTATCAATATGAGTGTTTGGAGTCAACGATGTGAACAAAGGTTACCGGTTAAGGGTGAACCCGAAAGGGAAGAACCACTAACCATGTCTTATACTTACATGTTATTCTCATTACGGTTAAAGGGAAAACCCGAAAGGGAAGGACCTCTAACCATGTCATGATTAAACATTATTTCATTACAGTGGCTATTACATATTGGTTGCACACATTTATTTCATGTTAGTGTTATGGAAAAGCATAACACCCTAGTGTAAGGTAAATCGATGATTACGGTCCGGAACGCAATCATGGGTTTACAGGTACATCAGGGTGGTGTGTAATTCTAATTAGGCTGTTGGAAGACAATCAGTACGAGTCCAAAGTATCGGGAGTGTGGTGGGTCAGCTGCGGTACACCCTATATATAAGCATAAACGATACTGCGGGAACGGACTAGGAGTCTGACCAAGAACCTATCCATTACTTTATACTTATCTCTTCATTAAAACAGTGGACTAATAGCTAGCATTTTTGATAGGAACGTTCTTACGTGACAGAAAACACAAATTTTGTATACTCTTACACACCCTGTTAGTCGAAACCTTGTTGCTTACCCTAATAAGTTCAGTTAGAAACCTTTCTAAAGTAGGGGAGACTGCTTCATTATTACCTCTGCCCCTCGCCCGTTACACGTCCCCAAAACTTTTCTCATTTAAACTCACAGCTTACTAACCTTGGGTTAACTGTCAAAAATTTTGAAACAATTACTTTGGGTATTAGACAACTATTTTAAATTTTTGTCAAATCATAAATGATGGAATAATAAAAAAAAAAATCTGTAGTTGACTTTTAGAACGTTTTTTTTGTCTCATAGTAGTCTCCACTTGAAAGAAATTTCGAGACGAAATTTTCTAAAGTAGGGGAGACTGTGACATTCGTCACCCTCGTCTTTCATCTAATTGACAATAATAGCCCTTCAAATATTTCCGTTATAGTCCTTGTAAGTTTCGCCGTTTTCAAATTTAATTTTTGAGCGAACTAAAAATTTAATCATTTATATTTATTATGGATCGGGTATACGTTTTAAGCAAATGCATATGTTGGAACGTCCTTCGAAACGAATATTATAAAATTTCAAGTTTTTATAAAGTTTATAAACTCTTTGGTTAAACTAACTTAACTTGGTTAAGTTTTATTAAAGAAATATTAACTTAGTTATACATTATACTAACCTAGTTAGACTAGAGGGACTAGTTTTGCCAAATATGAAAGTTTTAAAAAAAATCAACCACTTCCCCCCTGGTCTCCTTCGTTTTTCCGGTGAGTGGCCGCCGGCCACCGGAATACTCGCCGGACCTAATACAAAGTTCGTTTTAAGGCACGTTATTTCTTTTAAAATAAATCTTAAACGTTTCGCCAATCCCTACAAACGTTTTCTATGATTAATAGCCCCAATAACGGTTTCTTAACTGAGTTTTGATCGGGTTAAATAAGGTAACCGCCGGAAAATTTATATCGCTAATTAACTCGTCTTAAATCAAACAATAATATAAATGAAACCTATCATTTTGTTTCTGCACATTCACGCGACTCAAACCCACATAAAAACGTCTCAAATCATGTGCTGAATGCTCTGTAATCGACCTTAAAGCTTCGAACCTGTACGTCTCGTTTTCGGGCCTTAAACGTGATTGTAAGTTCAGTATTTTTATGCCATTCTATTCCTCTTTCATTCCTGTATAATAACCCTATGCTTCCTCAGTGTTTGCTGATCGAATTAGGGGTATTATAAAATCTAGGGTTAGGGTTCTTAACCTAGTTACTTGGGGAAGATGATGATGAACGATATGTAGAAGTTAAATATTATTCAGTTTCAACACTCTCAACTAAAGCATTGATGCCCTAGTGGTTGAGCCACATCCCTTCTAACCCAATGGTCACGAGTTCAATTCCCAAGTTCCACCATTTCTGATTTTTTTTCCTTTCTTTTACATTTCCTTTGTTAATTCTTTATTTTAACCAATTATAAACCATTTAAACTTAGAATATTCGTAATAAATTCATTTTTGATCCAAAAATTATAAAAATTTAGGTGGAGCATCTTGACACCATAAAGAAAATTACCACACTTTTATTTTCTGAAAAATGCCTTATTTTTATATTTTTATTGAATTTATTTGTTTTAATAGTATTTGATTGATTAAAAATTCATTTTTAATGATTTTAATCTCAAACTTTTTGGGTAATTATTTCTCACCATCATGAATTGATATAAAAATATTTGGTTCAGAAAAACAATTATTTTTATTGATTTTCCTAATTTTAATCATTAAAACATAATTTAATTTCGTTAAATCAGTTTAAATATAAATAAGTTTATAAAAATTATGAGAAAATTATTTCTACTTGTTTACATCGGAAAGCATCTATTTTCTATAAAAATAGCATTTTTGGATCATGTCTGGTATTATTAGTGTTATTTACGTTTAAATAGACATAATTAAATATTGATTTATTTATCATATTTAGACATCTATTTTATAAATACTTTTTCTATAAAATAGAAAATGTTCATATGTTTGCTAGACTTTATTATCATTGTTGGATCTTTGTGTAATCCATATTGTTTATTTAAATATTTATGGATATTGTATTTATTTACACTAATTTGGTTAATGTAATTAACTAACTAAATTATTTTGTCTTAATTATAATTTTATCTAAATATTCAAATTGGTAATATTTATATTACCTAAACCATATTTACAAATTTTGACGTATTACTTTTGATATACAACATTTATATATTAATTCGATTTATCGTAAAAACTCTAATTCCCCAAATTGACTTAGCAAACCCTAATGCCTTAGACCCTAGTTACCTTAGACTTTTTAGACACTTCCTTATTAGTATTATTACATATTATAGGTTGAATTCCTCGGAATTCCCATTACTTAGCTCACGACCGCTTAAGTTGGATTTTGCTCGCTTTCGCAAACTGTGAGTATATTTTTCCCCTTTTTACTATTTTACATTTCGGGGTGACTCATGTACTTACTATCAAGTTTATATTTCCTTTTACTAAAATAGCAATTCTTATGTGTGTTTGCTTGTGTTATTTTATGTATCTATGACCTGTCAAGTCATTAACCGCTGGGCGGCCTGGCATTTCAATGAATAGTACTATGGTTTATACCCTTGTGACTCTGTTGAGAGTCCTCGTCATTGCTATGTATTACATTACTACTAGCGCATACTATATATATCTGCTTTCTTCTCTTAGGGTTGATTTGACCCGGATACCACTTATTACATAATTGCAAACAGTATACGACACATGAATTGCTAAACATTTTTCTACTATATTTATTTAAACAGGGTATGCTCACCAATACAATTTTTGTATTGACCAAATGATTTTGTACATGTTTCAGGTTGTTTTGAGATGCATCCTTTAAGCTTTCGGATTTATATTTAGATTTTGATTCATTGTATTTCAATTTAGTTGACAGTTAGTATTGTTGTATTTCATTTCAATGTAATAAACTACTTAATCAATATATCAAAATTTACACTTTTAGTCCATGAGCTATTGAACAATCGTCACTACGTGACACCTCGATGTTTCCGCCATCGGTTGGGGTGTTACAAAAATGGATATCCAGTTCGATGTGCTTTGTGCATTGATGTTGAAATGGGTTATCAGAAAGATAAACTGTCGAGATGTTGTCACAGTAAATGATGGATGTGTGGCGTCCAGGACATGTAACTTGAGTAAGAGATTGCGAACCCAGCTAAGTTCGACAACAGTGTTGGCAATGCCTCTGTATTCAACTTCTGCATTTGACCTGGAAATTGTGATTGACGTTTAAAAGACCAGGAAATCAAGTTAAATCCCAAATAGACAAAATAACCATACGTTGAACATCGAGAGTTGGGGCACCCACACCAATGAGCAGCAGAGTAAGTAGTCAACGCTGTGGAGGAGGATGGTGAAAGCAATAAACCTTGTTCAAGGGTGCCCTTTATGTAGTGAAGGATCCGTTTCAGAAACAAAAAATGTTGTTCTCGAGGAGCATGCATGAATAGACATACCTGTTGAACAACATAATGTCAGGTCTGGTGATCGTGAGATACTAAAGGGCCCCGGCTAAGCTCCTGTATAGAGAACCATCTGCAAAAGGGGAAGCATTGTATATGCTAAGTTTAGATCCAACTTCGACAGGGGTGTTAGCGGGTTTACAATTTGACATGTTGGCACGAGATAAAAATATGCAAAACAAGCAGTGGCGGAAGCAATGAGAGTGAGCGGGTACAAGTCACTCGACCTGTTGTGATGACAGAGGATCGTGCCATCCTTGAAATCCTTCACAAAAATAACCATAGGGTTCAAGATCAATAGAAGTGTAATTGTCAATATTGAATGGACGGACAAAAATAAGGTTTTTGACAATGTTGGGATTAAATAATATGTTTTCAAGGTATAGTGGTTTTGAGGCATTTCTAACACTGGAAGTTTATTGTCATTTCTAACAATTATTGATGCTATTGGTGCAAACGTAGAAAAATTGTCAATGTTATTTTTATCTAAAGAAATATGAGAAGATGCACCTGAATCGAAATTCTACTGATCATCATTGTCACCAGAATCCACAGAGAGGACATGAACAGCTTCAGTGAGTTGTGTTGGTTCAAAAGGGTCTACCTCTGCTAGATGAGCTTAAGCCGACCGACGATTGCTACAATTATTAGAGGACTGAGAGAATGCCTGCGGTTGCCAAGGTTGGGCCCATTTTGGGTGGGATAAGGACAGGGGGTGGGGTCCAATATAGGGGGTGCCCATAATGGTAGATAGTAAGGGTGTTGTTGTGGTTGGTTCGGGTAAGGTAGAGGCTGACTAAAGAAGTGGTTGTAGGAATTTTGGGGTGGGTCGTTATGGGTGTGGTTGGGATAATTGGTTGGGCCGCGTGTGTGAAAGGGGTTGGGGTGGTTATTGGGTCGGTGGTTTGGGTTACGGTTGTTGTAGTGGGCCTAGTGAGGGTTTGGGTTTGGGTTGGGAGGCGTTGTGGACTGGGTTTGGTAGGGAGCAGGTGAGTTGGAGTTGGGAGTAGATGCTGGTATGGCAGCCGCAATGGCATGAGTTTTGGTGTTAACATCTTGAGTTTTAAGACGACCGGCCTCGGAGATGAGTTGGCCGATGGCATCTTCCTAAGTAGGTAAAGAATTATTCAAGATAAAGGCTATGGTATCATATTCTTTAGGAAGGCGTTTAACGAATGGAGTACACGTTGTTGGTCATTCATGGAAAAATCTAAGGCATAGAGGCAAGGGTTAGGTTGGCAAGTTCATGTTGAAGGGCTTGGGAACGAGGGCCTTTGTTGTTCACAAAGTGGCATTTGACCCATTGCTAAGCCACTAAGGCGGTGGATTCATCGACCAAAACTTTGACAATGAGGTCATCCAAGAGAGTACCATAGATCCATTGCAAAACAATGGAATCTATGTTCTCGAGGCAAAGTAAGGAGAATCTTGGGCGGGTGGCGGCGAACCGTTAATGTGACAAAGCACATTCTACCCTTTCACGTGAAACATAAAGAGTTTCACCCATGATCCATACGAGACCTTTGTACCGTCTAAGATACGTACCTTGTGTTGCAGGTTGGAAACTGTGCATACCGGGTGAAGGGGTTTGTGGCTGGCGGCTTCAATAACTTGGGTATCAGTTTTATCAACCATTGGATAACCAAGTACCAGGGTTTTATCGACAGAAGGAACAGAAAAAGTGATGGAGCTGATCGAAATTGGGAATGGGAGGACATGGGTTGATCGAAATCTAAACCCTAGAGGGTGATACCTTGTAAAGTAATCTAATCCTTTGGGAATTCTCATTAAGCAATAACATACATATATAGTTGCAAGGAAAAAAGATAATCACGAAAACATATAATAAATACAAATAAATACATTAATCACAAAATAAAGGACCAATAATTGTGATGCTCAACTATCGGCTAACAACTATTACAATAACCAGTTTTCAACTGGTACCTTAATAGCCAATTTAGGTTGGAAAAAAACCGTAGGTTAGGAACCAACTATTCCATATCTACGGTTAAAAAAAAAAAAAAACAAAAAAAAAAAAAAAACCCCTTAGTTTGGACTAAACAACTCATAAAGAAAAGGCTCAATTAAGCCTGTCACAATATGGGCCTCAACGATGTGGGCCAGGCCCATCTATCCAACTATTCCATATCTAATAGGATATCTATCATATCTAATTATCTGATATCTCTGCAAGTTGCAACTCACATAAGCCAATGGGTATGATTAATCTTCCCAAATTTTTAGTAAGATGTTGAATAACAACCCATCAGTTTAATAAACTACAAACACATTCAATCCAAACACTATAACCAAACATGTCTTCATTAAAACTCTTATCTCAGTTACCACTTCCCCTGTTCACCTTTTCCACGTCATCTCAACCCATTTACAACCTCTCAATCTCTTTTCCTCACCAAAAGCAACAGTTTTTAAGCTGCAAGATTGTAAATAGAGCCAGAATTAGTGTAACTGTTGGAGCTAGCAGTGAAGATACACAGACAGAGTTGAGTGTTGCTGCAGAAGAATCAAGTACTAAACTTGATGATGTGGATGATGAAGATGATGAAGAAGATGAGGACCCAGATCCTGAAGACCTTGAATATGTGGCTCAAATTAAAAGGGTTTGATTCTTTGGGCATAATGTTGAAGACCCTTGAATGGTTTGGGTTGGTTTGATGGATAATGGTTGTTTGTGGTTGTGTAGGTTTTGGAGCTTTTGAAGAAGAATAGAGACATGCTTTTTAGTGAGGTAAACTCTGTTTGGATAATTTATGGTTAATTTGCATTGTAATGAATTGGGCAATTGGTGAATTGTGAATGCAATAATTGTGTAGATTTTAGGACAACTTTCGTATGAGGGGCATTCGGGTGAAGGCCTTTGTGGTTACATCACCGCAGGCCCCAAGAGTAGCGGTAGTAGTCACTAGGGTTGCTAAACATGTCGTGTTTACAGGTCCAACCCGACCCAAACCCAAAAATTTTACATGAACTCGAACTCGAACACGACCCGAACCCGAAAAATGTGTCATACATAAATATTTGCAGGTTGCCCCGAACACAATCCATTCAACCCGATTTTTTTTTTTTTTTTTGGCAAACTAATATATTAGGATTAAAATTTTACTAAAAAACATAAACGTATATAACACAGTGACGTTTTAATTACAAAATCTTTATACCAATTTCTAATTTTCTATTTTAAGTTAACTATAGCATAAAATATCTAAACAATTTAATTTATAACATAAAACCTATTGTAAAAAAAAGTATAAATGCGTTAATCATGAATGTAATAATTGTGTAGATTTTAGGACAATTTTCTTATGAGGGGGCATTCATGTGAAGGCCTTTTGCGGTTACACCGCCACAAGCCCCAAGGGTAGTGGTATGTATGGATGAGCTCAGTGTCGAACCGTGATCCCGATAATGATTTTTACTAAAACTTGGTACCGATACCAATACCAAAAATATATGTTACGGTATCCGTTCCGTATCGGTAAGGTAGCAAAAAACTTGGTACCAAATTGATACCGAAAATGAATCGGTGTCGGTATTTTCAGTATCTGGATCATTTCGGTATCGGTATTTTCGGTATTTACTATTTAGTATCGAAATGCTCATCCCTAGTTGAATGAAGGCAGTAGTTACCGCTCAAGAGTAGAAGAGAGAGGTAAAGATGGGGGGCCCTCGGTTATCCTATACCCGGTCATCTCCCACCCTTTAAAATGTATTTACAAAAAAACAAAAATTAAAAATGTTAAGAGGGTATTTGGGTGGAGTGTTGTCGGTGTTTAAGTGGTGTTAAGGTAGTTTAGGTATAAATGACATGGCAGTAGAGGGCCTGTGGAACTAAGGGTACACCATATGAGCAATCCTCCCACCCTGAGAAAGTGGCTTGATACCATGATAAGATTAAAATGGAGAAGATTTCAACAGCTTAGAATGAACTAATCTAGGGAGTAGGTAATGAATATGAAATTGTGTTTTTCATTCTCATGTCAAGGTGATCAACTTCTAGCATTACCTTTCAACCACCAAATCTTCCTCCAAATTTTTTTATATGATTCTTTACTTGTTGTAGTTGAACGGCTCTTACAAATCTATCATAATCTATCCCAATAAGAAATGAAGTTACACAAGTAAGTCTCCCTAAATACTAAACTCCTACAGGGGTCCTCTCGAGCCTAAGAATTTATGTGCATGCACTCACAAAATGCCTTGAGTTATCATAAGTGTGAACAACCGTTCTTGCAACTGTTTAGTGGGTTTTCACACTTACGATTGCGCAAGGAATTTTGTGAGTGCATGCACACGTATTCTTGGGCTTGAGGGGACCCAATAGGAGTGAAATATCAAGGGAGACTTACTCGTGTAACTTCGTTCCTATTGGGATAGATTATGATATATTTGTACGAGCCATTCAACTCACAAAAGTCAAGAATCATATAAAAAAATTATGGAAAGATTTGCTTGTTAAAAGGTAATGATAGGAGTTATCGCCTTGACATGATTAAGAGAATGGAAAACCCTTTTCCATGTTCATTACAACCCAAGTTTAGCTTATTCTAAGCTAGTGCAAATCTTCGTTTTAAAATGCACGATGATGCGATGTTGAAAATACATAAAGTGTGATTCCAATAGGACGACTCATAGTTTGTTGTAGGTAAGAGAAATAGTGGAGAAAGAAAGAGAAAGGGCTACATCTACATCTGATTGTGAAAGTAGAAATAGATAGATATATAAGAAATATTTGGGTGAACTAAAAATAAAAAGATAATAAAAGGAGGTGATGATTAGTTTTTCTTTTGGAAGGTAGTGTGTAACTTGTGAAAGTAGAAATAGATACGTATATAAGATATAGTTTGGTAAACATAATAATAAAAAAGATAATAGAAGTAGGTGATGTGTCACTTTATGATTAGTTTTTCTTTTGAAAGATAGTGTGTTTAAAGAGAAACACCTTTTTCTCTGATAGGACAACTCATTGTATTTACCAATGATGCATTTTTCTCCGATAGACCGCCCGTAGTGGAGCGCTAATTGCACGCGAAATAGGGCTTTAGCGCCCCATAATACCCCCAACCCTGCTCCCAGGGGCGCTAATATTTCAAAAATGGGCATGAGCGTTTTTTTCGCGCTTGGTTTTGGCATGGTGGTCTTGGTTTTCGTGGCAGCCAATAAAATTAAGGGGATGTGGCGTTAAATACACGCCAACTACGTTTGGGCTTAGTAAAAAAATATGATCATTTTTTTTTTTTTTTGTATTGTTTGTTTTCTTTAATTGTTAGAGCTTCATTGGTTACACTTGCATTTGCTTGCTATACTTTATGTTTAAGTATGCTTTATAAATGTGTTATAAGTATGTTTATATGTTTTAAGTATCAACAACATAAAAATTGTTAAGGATAACTAGATTTTTAGTGTTTTATTAATGACAAACTCGTCGCATACGTGATGCGCACGCATCACGCATTGCGCATTTCACATCGGATTTTGCAACCAAAGTGTAAGGTTCCGAAGTTAGCAGGGGAAGATCATTGTCAATTGATGTGATTTATGATGGAACATTTAGGTCAAGTTAACAGTGATGATTGAGGACCCAAGAGACGTTGAGCGAAAGAGACTTCTTGGAATCGATGATGCTGATACTCCAACAAGAGAGGACTTGGCTGCTGTTCTTGAAGAAGTTAGTACCTCCTCTCAAACCCATGAGTGTATTGATCTTTAGAATAAAGTTAGCTAATTTATAACACATATTTACAATATCTTAAAGAATCTTGGTGTATACTTTCCAACAAAAGATAATTTCATGAATCAAAAAATTGTGTGGATTTTGCACAAATGATGCTCAATCTGCACTGGCGCGTCACATCATTGATAACCAAGTGTATTGTAGGTGAATGAAGGAAAAATCCCACGAGACCGTGCGGCTCTTCAGATGTTGGCAGAAGAAATGGTTCAGTGGCCTAATTTAGAGGTAACAGCTGATGCATTAATAGAAAACTTGTAATCGTTGGTGCGGATATTATATGTGTATTATGATAAAGGTTGAAGCAACAAAAAAGGGGCCACGAAAATCTTTGTACGCGAAGGCTACGGACACTGGTGTGGATCCTGAAGTAGCTGCAAAGAGGCTTAACATTGACTGGGATTCGGCAGCTGAGATTGAGGAAGTTGATGGCGGTGATGAAAATGAAGTCCCTTCAGCTGTGGTATATTTTAAATTTATTTTATTAAATAAGAAAACTATTGATGAAAAATTCTAACGCGACACCTAAATATTTAGGTTTTGGATGGATATCGAACCCGTTTAATAAACAGGTCGTGTTTGTGCTCACATATTTAACGAGTTTAATTAAATGGGTAATGTTCATTTGACTTGTTTTGTTAAACACGTTGGCCCACCAACCCATTTTTTACAACTCGTTTGACTCGTCTAAATAAATGGATTAGACGGTTCATGTTTGGGTTATTCCGGGTTAGGGTTGATGTCTTTGGCACAAATAAATGTATGATTGACACCCTAAAAAAACTATCTATTACAATAATAATCTAAGTCTTTGGATTATATGAGTTAGGAAGCTCTACGCGTTAAATACAAACTTTAAATGACTTATCAACTTGTTCGACCCGTTTTACTTGTTCCCTTTTAGCTAAATAATAAGTTAAGTCGAACCGTTCGAGATATAACACACCGTTGTTTGTTTGTACATTGCAGGGATACGGCGCGTTGTACTTGGTGACAGCATTTCCAGTGATAATTGGTATAACAGTGGTGTTGATTCTTTTCTACAATTCTCTCCAGTAAGCACATGATATTGTTAGGTTAGTTGATGAATGCTCATCAAAGATTTTTGATCTGCATATCAAATGGCTTACAGAGATTTTGATGTGTGACATGATGCAAAAGTTGTTTACATAGTTTCGCAAATTTGACATCACTAGTATCATATTTGTATTGTACCTCTTTCACTCTCCAAAACCATACCGTACAATGTACATGAATGACAAAATGGGTTAAACCTTAATAGGCTTGATTGGTATATGGACCTTAAGATTGTTGGACTCAGCCCAAAGTGGGTTTAAGTGATATTTATATGACTTTGAAAGAAGAGTTCATTAATGTTTATACAATATAAAGTTCATTAATGGAAGAAGTGTATCAAGGAACCAGGTGATGCCATGTGTCCTGTTAACCAAACCCCAGTTAACCTAACCAAACTATAATTAATCTTAATATCAGTTAAACCCAAGGGCATTACAGTATTTTTTTTCTATGTAACTGATTAATGCAATCACGTTCTAAATTTTTGTAAACGATTTCATAACATACGTGAACGATTTCAAATTCCAATTCTATTCAAGATTCATTCCATGATCGATTATAATGATGCTCATTTGACCAACATTTTTTTAACGACGATTGATTGCGAGGGATGATCTTATGATTGACGTTTCACATTTTGATTATATATTGTTAATCAAAATCAAGGATCATGAAGGTACTGTAGAGATAGAAAGATGTAGAAGAAACTATCAGTAATATGATGATGAAGAAGAAGATACATAAAGTGCGTTCATACTTAATCATGGTTGTTCAATGTGCGTTTATGTAAAAGAATATGTGGTTGTCATTTTTTTTATAAGTGCGTTTAATAATGTTACAGGTGCGTCTATATTATTAACAATGATATTATCTCAATGCGTCTATTATTAACAATGATATTATCTTAGTGCGTCTATTATTAACAAAGGCTTCCACATCACGAGAACCACCTTTTACATTTTTATATATTATAGAAAACAATTTTAATAGCATTATACTTCTATTAAAATAAAAGGGTGTAAAGCCACTGATGATTATTGTACAAACAACCTCATTTACAAATACATAATTGTTAGTTGAAAAAGAGCATATGTGTTCTAGAAAAACAAAGCATTCGTTCAGGGGTACAAACACCCTCTTTTGCATTATACTTCTACTAGTGGGAATGCCCGCACGTTGTTGCGGGTATATCTATTTTGTCGCCTTGTGGTTGTTGTTAGGGATTGTGGTGTGTGTATGACGTTATAGGTGATTCTTTACGGTGATGAATGGTTTTATGGGAGGAATGTGTGGGTTCGTACTCCGTACGAGAGGGAAGTGTAGCCCGAAAAGGATCGTAGGATTACATGCTTCAAGTTTTTGGGGAAAACCGTCTATGCATTATAAATGGTCTCTGACATAACATTTAACACACACACTTAAAATCATAAAATCCGAACACAAACTATATGGACCCACCACCCATGTAAAGTAAAACATTAAACATATCAATGGGTTGAGAGGTTTAACATGCAAGTATGACAACATGCTTAAAAATAAGAACCCACTTGTTTTAACCAAAAAAAAAACACATATGACTAAAATATCCTTTAGATAATAAGAAAATTACACATATTTACATTCTTCACCTTTGATTCAAGAGTGGACTCTCTCTTTGCTGCTGCATTTCCAAACATGGCTACAAACGCACGAGTTGGCTTCTTCTGTACCTCAATGCTTACTTTGGATACCTGCATTTGAAAGAACATTGTCTTACTAAATATTTTTTCCCCAAAAATATTATCTTTTATAGATAGTATCAAACCTGTTTGGGCTTATAAGGAAAATCATTATCCAAATTGACCCGTTAATAAGTAAATGGGTTTAAATTGTCACTTAAACCCCGCGCGTTGCTGCGAGAACACTAACACGTACTTAGGCGATTTAATATTTTACCATCTTAATACAATTCGAAATGGATTATATCCAAGTACGTAAACAAAGTTCATGTAAACCCTCTTAGGTTATAAGTTTATACATAACTTTTCAAGTGCTACAGGACATAGTGCTTTATTTTGATAACAATACTAAGTGTAGGAACAAAATACTGAGCTAGATTGGTGGAAGACTAGAAGACTATCATGACATTAATTTGTTCTTGCCATCCTTGAGCTCGACAATGTGACACAAATGGCTTTAAGGTCTCTCCATCAACTGTGCCATCCAATTATGGTTTTAATAATGAGCAATAATTGAAAGGAACCAAAAAACAGAATATATATACACACACACTTGCAGCTCAAAATATGTTGAAATGTTAAAAGTCTATTTCTTGTCAAACAATTTCTATATTTAAGGTTGAAGTTCTAATGGATTTTCAATTGATGGAATTTAAGTAAATACCCATGCACCCGCTGTACACGCATAATTAGCATTCCGTGAATTGAATCTAGATCTATGAAAACATTATAATATAAGTTACTACCACACATTCATTAGAATATGCTAGAAGTAAGCACCAAAGCCCACCTCTGGCATTTATTTGCTAACAAAAATAACAATGTGAAGGCTGCATGATTGGTAAAATGTCTAGCACTTAGTAGTTAGTAGTTACCTAAAATGCTTCCTACAAGCACAATATGTAAACTTCAACTCTCCAGCCAAAAGTTTATAAAAAAACAACTGCATTGTTATGGAATCATAGAGTTCATATATCTTGTGCCAAATCCTACAAAATCCGAAGGTCCTGCATTTTCAACTTAGTAAGGGCCAAGCCAATGTTGGATAGACTTATAATCTTATTGATGTATGGAGCAGGCATCCTTAATTTCACACATGTATCCTTAATTTCTCTAATTATCATGTCCAATAAGAAGCATTTTTATAAAATATATACTCTAAATAGTGGCATAACATATACGCATATAGCTTCGAGCCTTAGACTGCATGTTTATTCCATGTCTTGCTTTGAACTACACAATATGCTATAGTTCTACTGGTTTGCAAAAACTATTTTACTTTTGCTGATGCTCACTTCCCAATTGCTCTTACGGAGAATCTTTTCATAACACCTAATTAATATAGTACAATAATACCAATAATTAATAGGAAGCTAGAAAGGGGCAAACCTTTTATTAATAAATTGATTGAGGTGTTGTTGTATATCAACGGGATTTTCTTCCAGAGCCTAACATAATCAGGTGATTCGCCTCCGGCACACCTCTTCGCCAACTCCCTTCTTCCCATCATCATCTAAAACCTCTCGCGTCCTGTCTGCAATCGCCGGTAAAACCATCACCGTGACATGCCACCTTCTTCTTCACCAATCGGCGGTCACAACAACCTTTGTTGCGGAATTAGTCGGACATCATCACTTAGTCACCAGCTTCGTTCCGCTATCCCCAACGTTTTCTGATCTGTGCCATCTTACATCACCACCATCATCTCTGACGCAGCGGGTAACCGGAACGAGCAGCCCGGCTGACGAAGAGAGAAATAACTACTATCTTACTTGTGTCCCTCTCCCTCTCTGGATATTTCTCTCTACTTTAATCAAATTGAACAACAACCGGCATGTGTAGGTGAAGGGAACCTGGAAAAATAATGATATATAAAACGGGTAATCTAGTTAGTATGGTTTCAATGGCAAAACCAAAACCAGGCACTACCTCCTACAACTTTCCATGCAACTTGAATACAGCTACACCAGGCAAAACCATTATCATGAGCTGTCAACATCAGGGGAAAAAATCAAATCCGTTAAAATATTTGTACTGCAACTTTAAAAAAAAAACCCCAAAAACTTAGATAAATTCAAATGTTAATGCGTCTATACCTGCCAAATGTTAATGCGTCTATACCTGCCTAAGCATTGTTGCCTCTGCTTCAATTCCATCCGCTCCCCAACCAGCTACTCGCAACCCATCAATCATGGCTGCAATCAAGCAACACCAACAACTTCTGATCCTTTTGAATCTCAACCATGGTAATCAACACCTTATAATTCAAAGTGTATAAGACTTTTCAAGTAGAAATAGTTGAAAAGAACAATATAATTTTCCAGCAAAATCAATTAAAACAGGCCAAATAGACAAAAATTCTAACAGCATCTCTTGCGGGGGTCCGTGTAAGTATCTCAAAGACGACAAGATGCGCACAAAGGGATGGCATCGTGGTGTTTCGTTCATACCTATGTAACGCCATACCTAGCAAGGTAAGTACACAGATTAGCGCAGATTCATGAATTCAGATTTACATGATGCAAATACGCACGATGTGAATGCTCAATATGTTAGTCAGCTATAGTCTTTTATATGTTTGAGTTGACCTTGGTAAAATTGTAATGTGTTGGTAGGTTACATTGGTGAAAAGATTGAGTAAAATAGATATACAGACAATGTTTAATTCGAGATGGACCATACAACAAGAACAATAGTAGTGAGTAGGCAACGATAAAACTCTATGTTAATGGTAATTTTTTGTTCATGGGTCATGTTTTTTTTAACCAGCCAACAACTTCCCAGCTGGATACCTCTTGCTCAAATACATATCAATTAAGCAATTTGTTTCTAACTTTCAATTTCTACACATCCATCCTACACACTGAATCTTGCTTATTGAATTTTTTCGCTGTTGGCAACAAATGAAGTAAATCTCGATTTTTCTTTGGTGTTATGTTAATGGTCTGTTGTGCGCCTTGATGAATTTTATATCTCAGCAACCAATAATGAATTTATTTGACCATTACAGAAAAGAGAGAATGTGTATTTTATAAACAAGTATTTAACAACATTCACATCAGGAGCTTTTCTATCTCTTATATGGACCATTAAAAAAAAAGAGAAGAGTATGCTTATTAGATCCATTCCAAATCTTTCATCTCTATTTATTGTTACAAATCCTAACATTTCTATTTGACCCATTAGACCTCTATCAAACCTGCAAGCAGTCATTATATGCTTATTTGACCCTGTAAGTAACTAAGTATGCAAACATATTACAAACAGTCACTAAGCAAACATAGAACCTGCATATCAGATTTTTGTAGCCTCTTAAACCATTTGAATGTTTTGCCCTTTTGAGGGTATTTGATTATATAAATAGTTAATGACTTGTTGGTAATCACTAAACCAATAGTATTCCCATAGTTAGATAAACCTTTTTTAATTCTCTTAACATCATATTAGTAGGTTGCTTCTAGATATAGGACTGAGCTAGAGGCCATGCTAACTGTCTAGTTCCCATATTTTATAAACATAGTTGGTATAGGATCAACTTTTTGATCTTTACTTTAAACATGCAGGGCTGCAAGCTATGACATAACTAAAAAGGCATTTAATAGTTTTTTCAATGGTTATAATGTGTTCATTGACTCTTGCACTTAATTTTGAAGCCTAAATTTCTGTCTCGATACTTGAATGTTATGGAGCCAAATTAGACATTAAAAACCATGATAAAATAGGTGCCACAGAGAGTGCAAGACAGATCCATATACAATGACGGACCCGATATGTCAGGCGTCGTTAAAATAGCCGTTAATTCTCACACCCACTAATCCTAAAGTATGTAAGAAAGAACTTGAGTCTGGACATCTGAAATATTAGTAGGGGACTGGTTATTGTTAATGAAGTAATGATGGTATGTTGGGCCAAGTATTTATGTCGAGTTTGATTTGTTTTACAATCATGTTTCGCTTATCGGATGTTTATTTTGAGTATCTAGCAGCATTTATCAGTTTCAGAATTTGTTTATGCTTTATGGAATTTGAAAGAAATACTTAATCCCATTCATCAACCACACAATCACTTTTAAATCTTACATATAAACACCCCTAAAAAATTTGAATCCATATGTTAAAAATATGATTATATTACTTTATATAATACTTGTGTTGGGAAAAATGATTATTAACAGTTAAGAGTAAAGGTGCATACCTGGTAGAACAAGATCAAACTATATGTTTCTACTGGTAACATCAACCTCGTTAGCAATTGCTTGTTGGTTAAACCTCCATGTTTTCACAAGACCATCAGGTTCTAGCCGGCCTTCCTCTATTTGCATAAGCCACTAAACAAAAAAAAAAAAAAAAGAATACATACAAAATAAGTGTGAGTAATGCATATACATTTTATATTACATAAGCATTCCATCCTTTTAAGTTATGTCTTTTTCTTATTACTTAGACCATGTGTACTCGCATGTGAATTAGGCATTAATCACCAAATTTGGCACCCATTTAACAGGCAAACACCGCCCCTCCCTTTGTTAAACGGGCGTTAAGCCCTTTCACGTGAAATATTTCGTGTTGGTGGCATCCATCTTCCACCGATCATACCATGCCACTTCGTTTTTATTATTTTTTTCTTTTTTTTAATTCATTTTTTAAATCTTTACACCTCTTTTTTTATTTCAAGCCCATTTCACAACACCACTACACCCCTTTTGGATTTCAAGCCTCTAATGGACCCACATGCCATATATCGAAAAACGCCCAGGTGAGAGGCTCCAATTTTCTTTACCACTACACATGTTCTTATACAAATACATACATAGTTTCATGTTTGGATAGATTTATTATATAGTTTATTAATGAACTTGTTCACTATGTTATACATAACTTTTACAAAATATAAATGGTTGGAAGAGTATATAAATATAAACTTGATTATTTTACAAACTTGATTATTTTACAACTCCGCTCCCACTTGTTCTCTATATAAATCCCATACCCATTTCCACATCAGGCCGACCCAGCCAAAACACACATACACACTTATTTAATAGAATTCAAAATTACAAACAACAACAAATTTTGAATTATCAAATAAAATCAAATAAAATAGACTACACGTAACATAAAAACGCAATTGGAAACCAAATGAAAACAAAGTTACCGCAACATGATGAATGTATAGAACAACTGGTGGTGAGAGAATCAGCAATTTTTCAACAAACAGGTGGGAAATTGCGCTTAGTAATATAGCAATGATGTGAGATTCAACAATCAAATTTATGGGTAATAATTGGTAACCGAAGTATTCAAGTTATCTAAGCAAAAGGGGGGATTCAATGGGGTTACGAATTGAATGATTACTGTAATGAAAGAATTCAATGGGGTAACTGTTCTGTGATGAAAGATTGGTAAAGAGCTGATGTCGATTCATAGTACTGTAATACTTCATACTTGAATTCAATGGGGTAACGGTTCTGTGATGAAAGAATTGATTTGCTAGGGTTTATGGTTGATGTCGATTCACTTCAATTGAAGTTATTACCAGGACGGTGACATTATTAAATTGATAGGGGTTAGGAAGAGGGTGTATTATAGGGGCACTAAGGGAAACAATTTTCTACTCTTAACTAAAATGTGGTTACAAAATTACTATTATACCCTTGTAAGTGTCTTAAATGTCCACAAAGTTCCAATTATACCCTCATTATGTAAGCATAAATCACTTGTGTATGTTGCTTCTTAAGTTGTACGGAGGTGAAAATGACCCTATTAGCCATCACTCTTTCTTAATAAGATAATATAGATATAGATTATTAACAAAGGCTTCCATATCTCAGTGCGTCAATTATTAACAATGTATTTTGACTTTTAATTGTCTTTGTTAAAGTTACATTTTGTTCGAAAGAATCTTGAAGTAGCCTTGTAATCATATTTCTACTTGTTGTCACATGATAGTAGATGTCGATGGTGTTAAACGTCTAACCAAAAAGTACCAAATCAAGATAAGGTATTTCAAACATTATTTATGTGTTATCTATATCTATACTATATTATAAAGCATGAGGGAAGGATTCCAACCAAATTTAAGTAATTACAACATATAATGCATATGGTACAATAACTTAATGAAGGTGGTAAAGGGGTGAAGTTGTCTTTTTACATTACCAATTAAGTTGATTATGAAATAATAAAGTTATTAGTGACTATCCATGTTTCTAACTCCTTTATATATTATTAGTGACTATCCATGTTCCTAACTCCTTTTTCTCATTTATGTATATACCTTCTATTAGATCCCTATAAATAGTGGCCATTGTGTTGTTATTATATACATATCAATGAACAACTCTCTAATTCCTTATTCTCTTTATAATCTTTGGTTTGTTAGTAGGCATTGTCACTTGTTTCTTTCTTCAATTTGTACCTTTATGAGGCCTTATTCTTATTGATATCTTATGGTTGCCTTCTACCATGAAAACAACTAATGAACCATTTTCTTTTGTTTTTGCAGATTCATAAGGGATTTTGTGTATGAGAATATTGCGGATAACCATTATGTTATACTTGGTCGTTCAACATTTTGTGAAATATAGGGTACTGATCTTAAGGTAACCTTTTGTTCACCATTAAAACAATATTCTTGCAAACATTATGTGTTTGTGCCCCCAACCAATCCATACTTTGTTGTTTTTATAATCTTTTATACAGTTATTATCTAGGGTTGTATTTTGATATGTAGGAAGTTCATAGAAAAGAAATTGAATAATATATTGATGCATGGAACTATCATAGTCGCTTATAAAATTGATAAGTAAGATAGAAAAATTAATAGATAAGGTAGAGTGAGATGGTTTTGTATGTTTGGGTCTGACATGCATGAGAAACATGACCATATTATGACCTTACTCATAGGTTAATGTATAGAAAACTCTTAAGATTTGTTATAAAAAAAAGTTTTTGCAATTAAAAACCACAAAATATCCTTATGATCTGAATACAATATATAACATCTTACGATTATATAGTGGTATACACAACTGGGTTGTTGGTTGACAAAAGACACTCATTCATTACATATCATATATTGTAGATAACAACTTGCATATGGACTGATTAATCAATGTCATATATTTTTAATTATTTAAACCGGCGATGCCATTTGACTTTTTATAATAAAATGAGAAATAAACATGGCATAGAATGAAGGAAGCTTACCACGTACTTGTAGAGTAAAACAATGAATGAACTATGTTTATGTTTTGTAAACATGAGAGTTATAATAAAAATGAAAAAAATAAAATGAAAATAAATTCGTAATAATCGAGCCGGTAGTTTAAGTTGAATAATTCTGAACCTAAACAATGTCTATAAATTGAGACATAAACATAGCATGGAAGATGGAAGCTTACTACATATTTGTAGAGTAATACAATGAATGAACTATGTTTATTTTTTATAAACATAAAAATTAAAATAAAAAAAATGCAAAAAATAGATCAAAAATAAATTCGTAATAATCGAGCCGGTAGTTTAAGTTGAATAATATTAAACTTAAATAATAAAACTATATCATTCAAAATAATAAAGACAATAACTCTTTAGTAGTAACTAATTAAAGATGTAGAAAATATAATAGTTTAAATTTTCTCCTCAATTGACGTGGACAATACTTGTACATACATTACTATAAGAGTTAGACATACAGAATTCCTAAAATGCTTTTATCTATATCTATATCTATACTATATAATAAAGTATTTAAGAAGGTTAGCCACAAAATTTAAAAACTTTAATAGGAAATGACAAACTTCTCTTTGTCCAACCTTACACTACTATATGTTAATCAAAACTTACATGCATATCGAAGCTTGGTCATCGTGCCAAGCCTTCATAATGAGTCTATGATATCCTTCTTTGTCTCATGTAATAGGCAACAAGACCATATGACACGTGCCCTACCATTGTTTGGATTTATCATTACATATTTAATTTTGTTGTTTTTTCATTTTTAGTAAATGTTGTACTCCCGCCGCAACGCGCGGGTACCCCACTAGTTGCTGCTAAGAGCATTTTGTTGTAGGAAGTTGAGAGAGAATTGGAAAATTTAATGATTTTAACAAAGACATTGAGTAAGGTGCGTCTAAAATTAAATTTTCTAATAAGAAAATTTATATAGTGCGTCTAAAATGATTTCTATTTTTTAAAATTTTATATAGTGCGTCCAAACGTTATAGTGAGTGCGTCTGATTTTACAAGAGTGCGTCCAAATATACACTGAGTGCGTCTGTTGTCTGTATTTGCTAACTACCTACTGTCTTCTTTAAACGCACCTTATAATATAATATAATAGAATTATAAGGTGAGTTTAAACGTACAGATTTTGAGAGTTCTTAATCTGAAACTTTTTCAAATCCATTTTTTTCTTTAATTCTAATTATATTTATTCAAATCTTATGTTTATGTGAATATTATATGCGTTGATTGTGTTTTTTGAATCGGATTAATGTGATTTTAAAAATTCTATTGTAATGCTCTGTTTTTTTAAATTTCTGCAAATATGATAGGTCGTTGATTTAATTCAATATTTTTGATGTTGTGATGATTCTAAACATTTAATCGGTTTCAAACATTTGATTAATCGTTGAAATTATTTTGTTTTGATGTTACGTTTCGATCAATTGTTTAATCTCTGTTGTTACGATTTCTGCAAATTAAAACGCGTTTTCCCTAATTTACCCCTGGTTAACTAAACTGAAGTATGATTAGGGTTGTTAATTACCATCCTGCCACCGCCTAAATCCAATGGCTCAGAATGCTTCTTACGCTTCTTACGTTAAGACGCTTTATATGTTATCTCTTCCCTTGAAAGAAATGTTTAGGCTCACTATTACAAAACACGAGGAAGGTTCTTGTACAAATGGTTTTTATCCAACAAATAGACCTTAACGTCAAAAGTAAAGAAGAGGTTTTTTTTTTTTTTTTTTTTTTTTTTTTTTTTTTTTGAATTTTTTTTCAATATTTTTAAACATGTATTTTAATACTAAAATTGAAAAAAAAATTAGTGCAAAGTAATTACGCTAAAAAAGTTTTAATTTTTTTATACTGTATTATTTATCTAAAAAGCATGTTTAAACAGATGGAAAAAAAAAATCCCTCTTCACTTCTCATGTTTAGTAACTTAAGCTAGTAATAAGGGTGGCGCTAATGATTTCCAGCCCAGCTGGTTTGAGGTAGAGTGAGTTTTCCCTTAGGGGTTCCCATCCTGAGGGTAGGTCACAGGTTTGTTCCATGCACACCACAAAAAAATTCCCCATGACGGTTTAAGCTTAGGCAAGGAGGACACCGGTGTATGGTTAGAGATTCGAACTTAAGACCGCTAGGTTAGGGTAGTACAAAAATTTCCACTAAACTAATTCTTTAAAAAAACAAAAGTAAAAAGGGTGGCGACATTTTGAAAGGTTTTAATGTTGAGGATCCCATAAAATTTTTGCATGGAGTGTATTATTGGAGTGGTATGGTTAACGACAATATTAGTGGGAATGGAAATAAGGAAAGGTGCAAAGATATTACGGGGAATAAAAAAACTTCCAAAAGGGTTACTAAAAAAGCTGCGGACCCAAGGTGGCTTAGGCCAAGTCGCCAAGATGTTGTCGGTGTACTCTAGGCCCAGTTTCTTGAAAAGGCCCGGATTGGATTTTGATCCTAGCGGGCTAGATCCTTTTGGGTTAGATGCTTTACTTGGATTAAACCGATCCAGTAAAGTGTCTACAGAAGAAATGTGTCAGTGTCTCAAAGAAGGGGAGGTTCAAAAGTCTATGGGAGGAGAAGGGGAGCTCTTGAATAGGGCTCAATCTATTCCAGATCTATCTACTGCCGAAGTTGTTATGGATACGGGGACCGGTTCTCATGAAGAGGAGGAGCTCCGACAACTTCTAGAGTTTTATAGAAAAATGAGGCGGAGTTCTAAAGATTATGTAACATCTATCTACTATATAATAAAAGATAACTAGGAGGTGAGATATCTCCTTCCTAGAGTGTCACATTATGCTCCAACTCCATACCAATACCAATACCCATAGAGCTCCAATTTGACCCATGTTTAAATGTTCAAATTTCAAACAAATTTTGAATTTCGATTAAATTTAAATGCGGTAAATTATTTCCTATAATATATACATTCAATTGCAATAACCAAGATTTCATTTTCAATATTTTATTAAAACATTTCTTTTATTCTTTATATCTAACTATATACAGATATCCTATTCAGTTTACATTTTGATTTATGTTATTCCTCTATCGTCTTTGTTTTATAAATAGAAGATGTGCACATTGTTTGGATATAATTATTTGACTGTATCATGTGCCGGGTTGTGCAGTTTTGATTGTTAAGGCCGTTTCTTAAGCATGTTCGAATACTATATATTATTGGTTTGAAGATCCGTAGCCCTAAGGCATTAGATCAAACTCCATGCTTTTTCACGGTTTAAATTAAGTTATGGTTAACCAATATAATCAGTTGTTCATGTTTGATAATCGGATTCTATAATGTTTATGGAGTGGATGGGATTTGGCCAAAGATTTGGTTGGTGTTGTTGGTTGGGTATGTTCATCAATATTCCCTTTAGCGTTCTTCATGTTCTTGAGGATCATTTATATTTTGGATATTTATTATGAAAGGTGAATGTTTTTGTGTTTTGATTATTGATTGGAATGTAGTTAGTGTTTCGGATTTGGGTAGATCCGAATGGAATTGAATTCAAAATCGGATGATTGAAAGACTTCATTGACTTTCCATGATTATCTCTATTTTTTTGTGGAAAGTAGTTATTGGTTTTGAATGACATTAAGCTAATGAGGATTTGGTGGATATTCAAAAGCTTGGCGCCGAAAGTAGTTACTGGTTTTGAATAGCATTAAGATAATGTTAATGTTCATTTGCATTCCGTTACAATAAATATGTTATTGTTCATTTCATTATTTGTAATTAAATCATGTCAAATTAAGCATTATTGATTTATATATCCATTATTGGGTAACATTAAACTTTTTAATGATATTTTGCATGCAAATAACTTTCAATAAATAAAACTTCTATACTACAGTCTATATAGATTTTTTTTATTTGACTTGAACATATACCGTGTGTTAACACGAGACTCTAATCTAGTGTATAATAAATAAAATAAAAGGAGATCAATTTTGACACTGTTATAAATAAGTTATTATGATGACTATCCACATTCCAACTCCCATCTCTTCATATGCTTTGTATTAATGTAAGAGCCTTATAAATAGAGGCTTCATGTAATTGTTATGTTACACACTTAATGAATAAGACTTCTCTCTTCTATCCATCTCTAAATCTTCCTCTAATCTTTGTTCATAGTTCTTATATTTTGTATGCTAGTAGGCTGTTGTTTTACAACACGTTATCAGCACGAATTGCTTTTGGAGTGGATCATATTATGATAAGGTAACTCGAGTTTGTTTCAAACAAAATCCATATCGTAATTCATACAATATTGGGTTATGTTAGAGATTTTTTTTCATTTGCCAAACATTAGTTCTATTGCAATTCCAATAAGTTTAGATAAAAAATTATGCGGATGTGTTGTTCACTTGTTTGACAAATCTTTACTATCAAAATAAGAATTCTAAAAAAAGAGATTTTCTAACACATTGAAAAGCGTATTAATAAAACAAAAAAATACTTGTGCTCTTTTAAGTAAAATTGGTATATTATTAATTTGTATTATATATCATGGCATGTTACATAATTAAGTCTCTACATCTTTGTGACACGATAAAGATAGAAACGAAAACGAGGTGATTAATGAAATGATAGCCTATCTTCAATTTTTCATTCATAAAATAATTTGTTTCACAGGTATTAACTTATCTTTTATACAAAATGTCTAATTTGCCTAATGTATTAATTTGATGTCAAACAATCATAAAGCGTGTTTTATGGTCATTATAGGCTATTAATTGTCATTATAATAATATTATTTATCTCTTAAACATGAAACACTGGAATTAAAGAGACATTAGTTGCTAATAAAGTTTATTCAATTTCTTTGGTTTAAGCTAAAACATTAATAGTTTTTGGTGATACAAGACGTCAAGACTATTAATAACGACTTTAGTTGTCTTATTTCAAGATTTTGACAATCACATAATAGATGGGTAGCATATAACTGTTTTATATTATGGTATCTAAAATGTTGAAATTGTATATAGTTTCTATGGATATTTGTGAATGTTAAATTCATGCTTATATTTTGATATTTGAAATGTTTGTGATGAAAAGGCTATATTGTGATAAACTAATACATAAATTTTATGTTTTTCTTTTAAATGATGAAACACTTTATTTCACAAAGATTGTACCATAACTTGTTTTATTTGGTAACATGTTATAACATCATATGTTGAATTATGTATACAATTGACTATCTTGTATTTTATACGCTATCATTTACTTAGCATTGAACAGAACAAATAAAACAAAGTTATGATTTACATTTGACATCCAAAGTCTCATACACCTTGAATCTCATTATCATGTTATAAAAGGCCGTAAGATGTTGGGCCGATAATATTATATGACTTTGACATATAATTACTTCTCCATGGATGTTATGTGAAGAAAAGTTTATATATGACGGAAATTGGATAAAACAAATTTTGTTTGTTTGTCAAACCTCAAATATGCTCTTGAAGTAGCAATGCCATTAAAATTGGGTGAAAGGTTTGAAGTGACTTTATATCCGTCCAAAAAGGAATGAATATCCATGAATGTTTTCGGATTCTATCTCATTCCTTGAAGTGAATGTGATGAAAAAATGATCAGTATAAAGGTTAAAGATCATGTACATAACTAAGAAAGTTGTAATGATTCCACCATGAAAGTTTTGTGGTTATAATCCATTCCCTGAAGTGAATGCGATGTTATAATAAAATCACGATTATGGTAATTGTGAAAATTGTTATGTTGCTCATGTTAATGAGATCAGTTTTGTTAATAATATGATGATTACAAAATGATCGTTATAGAAGTTATGATCATAGTAAATGAGAAAGTTGTAATGATCATCATGTTCATAACAAGATCAGCCCTATTAATACTGAATAAGGAAATTTTAATGATCATCGTATGGATAATAAGATCAACGATGTTAATATTGAAATCGACCACAAGAAGTGGCACACTAAGGAAGTAATTATAAGAGAATAAGATATATTATTCTCTCGTATTTCTTGTCGTGTATTAGACAAGAAAGAGTGTAACATGTCTAATAATTTGTCACATATGAGATGTGCTCATGAAGTAACCATATCATTAAGAGAGTATGAGAAGTTTGAAATCATCTCATATTCTTGTGATCGAGTAAATAATGAAAAGTTATGAAGCTTGTTTCGCTTATACTCCATTCCCTAAAGTGAATGTGACTACATATTGATCATTGTAAAGGTAATGATCATGGACATTTGTAATGATGAGATCGACCATTTGGAATTGTAATGATGGTCATGTTAATAATGAGATGATGGTTTGAAGATTTCATACATACTCTCATATCTTACGTTTGTATTACATACGTGCAAGTAATACATATTTGACCATAAACTAGAAGTTTAGTTTGTGGATCATAATTATTAAATTAGTTGGCATGACCAGTAAGACCACACCGAGTCGATGATGATGTGAACATAATGAAGAACTTAAAGATTCTTCCATCTGATACAAAGCATGTAATGTTTTCTCTTAAGCAAAATTATATATTTTGGAATTGATTAAAGGATACGCATATCCTAACATGATACCATTTAGTATTTAAAATCGATGCATCGTCTAAATGGTTATCAAGTTTGCAACCTGAAGTTTGCTTCATTTATGGATTAGCTAATAAGATAGCAAGCATATTATTCTATATTGGCATATTTAATCAATTCCCAAGATAATAATGATCATTGGAATAAGTGTTGAACTTCATATAGCTTATGTTCATAAAAATATTGCTTTCATTGAGATGATCACTAAAACTTCTACTATTGATTGCAATGTCAATGATCATGAAAGCAAAAGTTCATGTTTATATTTGATTTTACATGCAGTAACATTTATTCACATCAAGCCAATACATGGTAATAGTTTCTCCCCATTATAGTTGGTTTTTGGTCAGGAACCAAATATTTCCCATCTAAGATTTTTGTTGTGCGACATATATTGAAATTGATCCACCACGACGCACAGAGATGGGACCTTAAAAGGTGGTTGGGAATATATGATGATTTATAGAGCCTTAAACAAGAGATTTATTTACATCTCAATTAATTGATATCCATCTCAATGGACTAACATTCCCAACATCAGGGGGAGATAAAAGGCAGTTGGAAATAGAAATGAGTTAGAATGAAATATCATTGATCCTCGTACTAAACAATGTGAACCAAAAGTTCAAAGGATAATTCATTCACAGAGATTAGCGAATTAATTACCAGACGCATTAACTGACCTAAATATGATGAATAGCTAATCAAGTCACGTATACCAACTGCTAATGCTCCATTTAAGATGAGTGTCCAGGAAGGACAATCGTATATTGGCAATAAGCCTACTGCATGCCTAAAGCGTGGTAGACTAGTCGATTCCAAAGAATAAAAATCCTCGAGAAATTGGAGCAAGTAAGAAAGATGGTTAAGTCGAGGTTATAGTAAAAAGGTCTCCTGAAGAGACATTAGACATGATGGTTCCAGAAGAACTTCAGGTACCTGAAAATAAAGAGATCTCGTTATACAATATCATGTCTACGAAATGTATGGAATCGAAATAAAATCGACGTCGTTATAAATTTTATGTAATGTAGCGCTTGAAATGAGGATCAAGATTTAAGATCTGCCTATGAATGGATATAAAGAAATAATTGGCCAAAATGGAAAGACGCAAATACGGCAGAGTTGAATTCTCTATTGAAAAGGAAAGTTTTGGACCAGTAGTCCATACAACAAAAGTTGTAAAACATATAGATATGAAAAGGTCTTTTGTGCGAATCAACATTTGAAAAGAAAATGATATAAGGTAAAATTGGTGGCACAAGAATTTCGCAAAGACCCATAATTGATTATGAGGAGACGCATTCTCTAGCGGTGGATACAATGATTTTTTCATTATGTTATTAGTCTGGTAATGAAAAGAGAGAATTGAAATGCGTCTAATAAATATCATGATTTACTTGACACTGAAAGTTTACATGAAAATACCTGATGATGGATTTAATGTGTCAAAATCTTGTAACGTAAGTTCTCGAGAACATTATGATCGGAATAAATAGATTCAATTCTGAATACGTTATGTTTGTTATATGATTGAATTGAATATAAGTGGAACTCCTCATGAGTATCCTAAAGCAACTGAGTGCTTAAAAGGTAATATGAAACATCGTAGGATGTAATTATTGTGCACCAATACACCACAGATGATAAGCTGAACCTGGTGATTATGATACTTTAATATATAGGAATGGTACAGTATATATTGGAGAAATAGATGTTATTGGTCTTCCAATTGAAGAGTTAATGCACTTGCGTAATTGGTCAAGATGGAAAAGTCCTTGATGGATTAATGATGCTTGCAGCCATGGTTGCAAAAGTCGCTAGGCGCTCCCTAGTCGGAGTCGGGAGTACTCGGGGAATTCTCGGCCTAGTCGGAGAGTACTCGGGGAGTACTCGGCCTAGGCGTAGGGTACTCGGTCCTCGGCAACCTACCTTGTAGCGATTACTCGGGGAGTACTCGGCCTTCGAGACCTTGTTTTACAACAGAGCTTGTAGCATTGATATTAATACCTTAAGAAGTATTATGTATGGACTAAAATTAGGGGGTTGAGTGTTTTAAAACTCATGAGATATCCCGATAAAGAGCAACATAAGTTTGATTGTATTATCCATCTTGTATCAAAAGTTTTCTTTTAAAAATTCACTCGCAGTTTACATTGATAATGTCTGAGCATTATCGAGAGACTCTGTAGAACTTTTAAAAGGGGGATATTTGAAAGTCCTTGACATAGTGCACTTGTTGCTTGATCTACAATTCGAGTATATATGTAATGATATGTTTACCAATCCATCAAAGTATATCTTGAAAAGATGGTGGGACATTTTACAATGGACATAGCTCATGTTTAAAGTGCATTAAAGGTTGTCCAATTACTTGATATGGAAAATTATTCATTTCATCTCCTATCAAAGTAGAGATTTTCACTCTACAAGTACCATAGTTATAATATATATATATATATATATATATATATGTATATTAGTATATGTCTTGCTAGTTATGCATGATTATTATATCTTCCACATGAACTTATTATCATAATATAGCCTATGTCAAGCGAGGAGACACCGGAATGAGTTAAAACAAATACTTCAGGAGGCAACATTAGTTCAACTTAAAGAATTGCACTTACGAGAGCATGGACTAAAATTCTGGAATGAAGATCATACATCAACGATTCAACTTAAAGATTTTCACGTCAAGTGATCAAGAACGCAAATCATTGACTACAAAACTTTGAGAAACTTTCTTAGAAGATCAACACCATCATTCAAATGATACATATTCAAATGAGGGGGAGTATCATACACGTTGCACTCTTTTTCCCTTAACTAAGTTTTGTCCCATTGGTTTTTCTTAGTAAGGTTTTTAATGAGGCAACATACCTGATCCAGAAGTATCAGGAAGAGTAATACACCCTGCACTCTTTTTCCCTTAGCTGGGGTTTTGTCCCACTGGGTTTTCCTGGCAAGGTTTTTAATGAGGCAGCATCACCAAGCGTATACTTTATTATTTTCTTGTATCACGTGGATAGTCAAGGGGGAGTGTTATAAATAAGTTATTATGATGACTATCCACATTCCAACTCCCATCTCTTCATATGCTTTGTATTAATGTAAGAGCCTTATAAATAGAGGCTTCATGTAATTGTTATGTTACACACTCAATGAATAAGACTTCTCTCTTCTATCCATCTCTAAATCTTCCTCTAATCTTTGTTCATAGTTCTTATATTTTGTATGCTAGTAGGCTGTTGTTTACAACAGACACCATAATAAATTAAGATATTTCTTAGATGCCAAAGGATAAGAGATAAAAAGAGAGAAAAGTAAAAATATAATTTAGATGGGGTTCTTTCCTCCATCCATGTAAAGAAAATTTATCTTAAAAAAACGGTAAAAGGTAGCTTCCAGCTGAAGATTGCCTCTTTATTTTTATTTTTTATTATTTAACTTTTACTTTTTATTAAAAGAACTCGGATCCCTTCTCAATGCGTAGATTATACCACACTATATATTACACCTTCACTATGAAAAACATTGACTTATAACATGTAAATTAAAATATAAATTTTGTAGTTTTTTGAAGAATTTTGTAGCTTAGTAAGAAAAAAACTGTTATCTTTTCATATGAAAAATTAAGTTAATATTTTGTAGTTTTTTAATTATAATTTTGTAGTTTATTAATCCTCTCGAACTTATTGATCAATTTCTTTCTAACCTTTCATTTAAGCTTCACTATTGTCTTTGATGACAATTATAAATCTTCGATAATGAACACATATTGACATAAACCTTAGTTTGTTCATCAAGCAACTTTAATTTTTTTTTGAACGGCAAACTTTTATAACATCCTTAATTTCATCTACTTTGTACTTGTAAGGATTTAAACTCACAACCTCACATCCAGAGCCGGCCCATTGGGCTTACAAACCTAGGCAATGGCCTAGGGCCTCTAAAATATAAGGGCCCCAAATTTTATTAATTTGTTTCATATGCTATGGCCCAAAACTGATTTTCAAGTGAACAAATGAAAGAGTGAAAGAGGTCTCCTTTACTGATTCCAATTTACCTAATTCCCTTTTATTTCCATTTAAAGATCAGATTTTTTTTTCTTAATCGGCACAAGATGAGATTTCCTATTTTTGTGTGACTGTTTTGACTCAACTGACGCATATTATGTAGATTATGGCGAGATTGGAGGCGCAAATCTTGGTAATCAATTGCTCAACGATCTCAAGTGATTAAGCATATACTATTTATATAAGACATGTAAGTTGAATTTTTTTTTTAACTCCGCCGACTATAAACGTTTTAGTTTATAATTGCCGGTCCCAAGCCCGGATAAAGGAGGGTTTTGTTACTAAAATGTTTGGACAAATATACTTTTGCAGCTTAAAAGAGAATATAAGAGAAATAACAAGGTGCAGACCTACTTCTTGTCTTGGTTTTATTTAACATATATGTGAAATTGAGTATGTCTTTTGGTTGTGCAGTTTTCTTGTGAAGAGCATATATAGCGAATTACAAGATCACAATTCACACCAAAACTCAGGTAACCACTTTTAATATCGATGTTTTCTTATACCAAATTCAAAAGGGCCCCGACTTTATAGTACGCTTAGGGCCTCCAAAAACGTTGGGCCGGCTCTGTCACATCTATAACGGAGGAGACCATACCACTAGACCAATAGTTCGTCAAGCAACTTTAATTGATGAACATATTTATTTCTTTGTTTTTTTTTTTTTTTTTTTTTTTTTTTTTTTTTGTTTAATAAAATGAATGTATCAGCCAAATTAGGTTTCAACTTAAGTCACATTTATTTCGTTCTTGGTTTTCTTTGACTCTTTGGAACCATTAGTTTTTGTTGCCGACTCGAATCACCTTCCTTGATCTTTGAGTGCATTCAAAGTCATTTATAAACACTTAACTATGGACCAACCCCCTTTATTTTTCTAACTTAAATTTAGAAGAAAAGAAATATTCTATACTTAAATCCTAATTATGATTTTACCTTTTCACGTTTCTTTCAATTCCATCTCATTCTCATCACTCACAGGGTTTGTTAATTTGAGTTATCATGCAAAACCTTATTGTATCATATCATAATTGTGAATGCACCATCTCCACTGGATTTCAGTGTCATTCACTAGATTTTACTTTCTTACTAAATATTGTCTTTTGTTACCATTATTAATATGGCTCTATACCTTTATTTATAGCCAAGTTATACTCGGGTGGTATGATTAATTATCCTAATAGGATAATTATCCTAATAGATATACCAGGTGATTGGATCCGCGGTATTTTGATGGCGACTAGGTCTTCTATTCTTGTTAATGGCTCTCCTACTTTTGAATTTGGGTGACAAAAAGGCATTCGACAGGGCGATCTGCTTTCTCCTTTTCTGTTTATTATCTTGATGGAGGCGTTTTCTGGTATGTTAAAACGAGCATGTGATATTGGTGCGTTTCATGGTATCACCCTTCCAAATGAAGGGCCTATTTTATCTCATTTACTTTACGCAGATGATGCCATGATTATGGGAGAATGGTCTTCTTTTAACTTTGATAATTTAAAACGTATTCTGCGTATTTTTTATCTGTGTTCGGGGCTTAAGATCAATCTCCAAAAGTCTGTGTTATACGGAGTGGGGATTGAAGAAGGTGCGATCGATATACAAGCCACATGTATGGGTTGTAAGCCGGGTAGGTTGCCATTTTTTTATCTTGGGATTATGGTTGGGGCCAATATGAATAGGGTGGCAAATTGGGAGCCGGTTGTTTCCAAGTTCAAGAGAAGACTCTCTAAATGGAAAGCAAATTCGTTTTCTATGGTTGGCCGAGTTACTCTTATTAAATCTGTGTTGGATAGTCTTCCAACATATTACTTCTCTCTCTTCAAGGCCCCTAAGAAGATTATCAATGATTTAGAAGGCTTGATTAGAAGATTTCTATGGGGAGGCTCGGACGAAGTGAGGAAGATGAGTTGGGTGGCTTGGGAGGTTGTCACAAAACCTATAAAAGAAGGTGGTTTGGGAATCGCCCGGTTAGAGAAAAATAATAATGTGTTGATCACTAAATGGCTAGGGAGATTTTTGAATGACCGACAAGCTATGTGGAGACGAGTAGTGATGTCTATTCATGGGTCCTCTCGTTGTTGGGGGATAGCGCCAGTCAATAATGGGATTCCAGGGGTGTGGAAGAATTTGGTCATGTTTTGGAACAAGTTTAAGGTTGATGGGGTAGGTTTTGATAGAGTTGTCCGGGGCAAAGTTCGTAATGGGCGTCAAATAAGGTTTTGGTTGGATATGTGGTTGGGTTCGACGCCTCTTAAGAACAAGTATCCATCTTTATATGCATTAGAAAAAAAACAAAAGAGTTATGCTTCATGCTCGTCTGGTGGTTTGCGATTCCACTCGGATATATAAATGGGATTGGACAAGAGCTCCTTTCACTCATCAGGAGTTGGTTGATAAGCAAGAGTTAGAGGGACAACTTAGTATGGTGGTGATGGAAGATCGTGAAGATTCGTGGGACTAGGCGATCGGTAGCTCCAACGATTTTGAGGTTGCCTCTATGAAAAGATGGATGTTTCGTTCGGACATTGATGTGGGTGGTTTTGATTTTCAATGGAGCACTTGGGTACCTAAAAAATGTAACATTTTTATGTGGAGAGCGGTCTTGGATCGTCTTCCAACCAAGGAGGCTTTGTCGAGACGACACATTTATATTGACGATCATACTTGTGTCTTATGTGAAAGTAATGCAGAATCGCTCGAGCATTTGTTAACCGGGTGTATTATTTCTATGGGTGTTTGGAGCGCGGTTGCCGCTTGGTGCAAGATTCCTAGGCCTATTGTTTTCCATGTCAAAGATTTGGTAGATATGCATAAGGATAGCGGCGTTTCGGGGAACAAGAGATCGATAGTTCATGGCATTGTTATTATAACTTGTTGAAGGATATGGCGAGCTAGGAACGAGAAAATTTTTTCTAGCAAGGATGCGAAGGTGGTTGATATGGTTGCGGATATAAACTCTTTGGGTTTTCTTTGGTACAAAAATAGGTTTAAACAAGGGGTTGTGGATTGGAAAAGATGGTGTCTTTTTGATGTAATGTGATTGTTGTTTTGTTTGGCTTTCGGCGTCTATCTCCGTCTTGGTGATAGGCGCTGGGTGTGGTTGTTTTAATGAAAGTCAGTTTTCAAAAAAAAAAGATATACCAGGTGATGAAGGGTTCCAGTTTTCATAGACAAGGTGAGTGGTACGATGTACCGGTAAGAAAAGGAAGGGAAGGAAGGAATGATGATCATCGTAACAAGGAGGCCATCATGAAGTTTTTTTTGTGTCGAATTTTCCACCAAAGGCTACATCAGAGGATCTGAAGCACGTTTTCATGGGGTTTGCTGAATTCACAGGTTCGTATATTGCAAGAAAACGGGACAGGTTAGGTAAGAAGTTTGGTTTTATTTCATTTCGTAATGTTAAAGACGCCAAGTGACTGGAAGGAGAGATGATGATTGATGTTTGGATGGGGTCGTATAAGTTATTTGTGGTTTTGGCTAGATTTGTGGATGGGGAAAGAGTGGGGGGAGGTGCTAAGGAGTATAGAGTGATTCAAAAAGAAGTTGCAGGGACTGTAAACTCTTCTGGGGGCGAGCATGCAAACCCTAATGAGGGGGAACATGAAAACCCTAATCCGGTTGGTGTTCAAGGAGGTGGGGGGGGGGGGGGGCAGGGAGATCGTTTCGTGACACTATCATTAATAGATAACCGATAGAAACATTGGATGTGATAAAGATTGATGATAATGTGGAGGCTTTTTGGCGATGGTATGAGACGGCTTTGTTAGGAAGGGTTAAGGAGCTCAAGATTCTTACGAGACTTCATTCGTTTTTGAAGGATTCGAAGTGGGGTTATACTGAAATTAAATATGTGGGTGGCTTCAATGTTTTATTGATTTTTAATAACAGGGAAGAGCGTGATCAATTTTTGGGGTGCAAGGAGTTATGGAGTTTGTGGTTTACGTCTCTGGACAATTGGAGTGGTAATAGTTTGTCGAATGAGCAGATTGCTTGAATTCAAGTGCATGGTGTTCCAGTACATTTAGCATTGGATCAAGTATTTGATCTAATCGGTAGCAGGTATGGTACTGTTATTCAACCTTTATGTTTGTCGGATAAGGAGGTGGATTTCTCGTTTGCCTATGTTGGGATTCTTTGCAAGAAAGATTGTCGTATTGTGGATAAGTTTGATTTGAGTTGGAAGGGTGTATCCTTTAGGGTTTGGGTGGATGAAGATGTCGGGGAGTGGGTACCGGATTGTATCGTGGAATTGGAAGAGATGGACAGTGATGTTGGGGATAGGTTCAGTGAGCATGATCATGGTCTTGAGTTTGAGGTTGAAGGAGAGGGACTAGATTTGGAGATGGGTGAAATTGGAGGGGTGGATCCGAAAGTCAACTCAAACGGTATTGGGTCAGAAGAAGAGCCTGTTTTGTCGGCTAATCGTGTGGAGTGTAATGAGAATATTATGGGAATTAATGTTGCAATTAATGGGAGAAAAAAATTAAAAAAATCTGTATTTAAAAAGAGGGTTATATCTCTTGGTGTTCAAGAGAGGCCCAAAAAAGGCCCAGAGATGAGTATGACCCCATTTGGGTGGATAGGTTGATGGGTATAATTAAGGTGGGCCCAAAGTTTGGAGACAAGGTAGTAGAAGAGTCCAGTGCTGCTCACGACTTTTGTACTCCAGACTTAAATGATAAAATTAATTCGGTAACTGAGGCAGATCAGTCAGTGGGTAATTCTGTTCATGAAGCAGACGATCGAACATCGGATACTGAGGCGATCCATCATAATGTTAACAAAGAATCTAGGAACACGGTGGAGCTTGGACATATGTTGGGGGCGGATAACTTAGGGAACTTTATTCCTCAAGTTTTTATTCCTCAAGTTTGTTAGTTAATCAGGAAGGAAGGGTTTTAAGGGTGAGGGATATGAGACTTCAACATGAGGTATGATTTTTAATGCTTCAAGAAACTCAGTATTCAGATTATAGTTCGGTTGATTGGGGTGTATTGGGGTAGATGGAATTATCGGGTGGAGATGGTGGAAGCAAGTGGTAGATCAGGGGTTTTAATTTCGATGTGGAATGCTACTATGTTTTTGGTTCTGGATGTTCAGCAATCGAGAAATTGGTTGCTGGTTGTGGGTTCGGTTAAAGGGAGTGGGGTGGTTTCTTACGTTTTGAATGTATATGCTCCTCAAACTAATGTGGGTAAGCGGTTGTTGTGGGCTGAAATTCGTAACTTGATGGGTTCGGGTGATGGGTTATGGATTTTGGCAGGAGATTTCAATTTTGTTAGGAGTAGTTGTGAGAGGAGGAATTCGAAGTTTAATGCTTCGGCGGTTGAGGAATTTAATTCATTCGTGGAGGATGCTAACTTACATGAGTATACTTTGAAAGGGAGACGATTTACTTTTGCTTCGGGTAATAAGATGAGTCGTATAGATAGAGTGCTTGTTAACTAGAAATTCATGATGGAATGGCCTAACACAGAGTATAGAGCACTTAATAGAGGCAAATCTGATCACATCCCATTGATTTTGAAGGTGAATTCTTTGAATTATGGTCCGAAACTTTCCGTTTTTTCAACTCATGGTTTGATAGAGTTGACTTTGATGGGGTGGTTCGGAAAGCTTTGGAGGAAGGGGTTTTGTGGGGAATCCGGACTTATGTTTAATGAACAAGTTTAGGTACTTGAGACAGGTTTATTGGGGAGTGGAAGATTTTGACTTTGGAGAAAGAATTAGAGGAAAAATGGGTATTGAAAAGGAGTTGCAAAAATTGGCCGAGATATTAGCAGGAAGAGATTTGGATGAAGTTGAGTTGTGGGTTTTTGAGGAGTCTAAGCGACGGCTTCGCGAGTTGGAATTCATCAAACATGTTAGTCCAAGATCCTTCTTGGGTATCAAACAAACCACTCAATGGATGCGGAATATCGATTGAATGGTGAAGAACAAAAGATTAAATCGATGAACAATATATTATTGCTGCTTCACCTTGAACACAATTTCTAGGATTTTCTGGTACAAGGTGGTGGCTCTAGAGTTACAAAATGAGATGTTTATGAAAGTCTAACCCTAACAATGAATCAAACATAACAATATATAGGGTCCACTAAAGCCTTGGCCCACATGGCCTAACCCAAGCCCATTAACTAAACTAAGCCCAATTAACACAAACAGACTTAATAAAGACAAGCATAAACTTACTCAATTTATAGGCCTAACAATATCTCCCTAGGTTTATCCTGTCTTTATCATGGCTTAGTAGGAAGAAACTTCAGATCTTGATCTTCCACTCTTGGGTTCTTTCTTCTGCTCTCGGAGGCATACTTGTATTTTGATCATCATCAACTTTTGCTTGAACATCTTGCTAAAAGAGAACGTGAGAGGAGGATTCTCATAAATCTTTTCTTTGTCAATTTTCTCTTTCAAGCAACTTTTCAGGTACTTCTTCACTTGTACTTTCATTTTCAAAAGATGATTCACTTCAGGTTCTTCTGACTCAGGTACATCTTCTCAGTGTGGTGATTCATGCTTGTCAGTAAGTGGAACTCTTTCATTCTTCATCAACCCATGTTTCTTGATTTGAATAAATTCTGCAAATTCTTAGAATTTTGTGAGCAAACAATTTATGCAACAGAGGGTCCAGTATATGCATGAACACCAAGTACATCAGTGTACTTCAATTTTAAATCTCAAAAACCTGAATTTTGTTTGAGAATCGGTCAAATCCTCAAGAATGGTCAATTTTTCATAACAGACAAACAAATTAAAATAAAAATTCAAACTAATTACAACGCATCTTTTTTGTGAGAATCATGTGCAAGAAGATCATATCAGATTTGTCAACCTGTAACACACCGTTAGTATATTTGTTTTGGTATACTTATTAAAGTGCCAGAAAGCAGTCCAAGACGATTACCAGCATCGTTTATCCACTTAAACAAACATACACACATGTCCTCAAGTCCGATATATATATATATATATATATATATATATATTTAATTTTCTTAACGTGTATTAGACCGAAATAACTGTGTGTCCCACATCATGACATACCCCCGCGATCAAGGTATGCACAAAGCTTCGTCATAACAGGTGAGTAAATTGCTGATATCTGTATGTTTTACAAGGTCAAGATCATCGGTGATCAGGTCTGCATATATCTGGATGCAACAGAGAGACCAATGGATTCTCGACCAGGGTTAGGGCAAATACCAAATGTTTCGGTATGATCATTGCTTTAGGCTTTTGATTTGTGCCTTTAGCTTGAATTCTCTTTGAGAATTTTGGGTTTTGGCATTTCCTTATTGCTTTTTTAAGACGTCCTGACTGTGCCTAGGTCAGCATATATCTGGATGCAGCAGAAGGGCAGCCAGGACATCCCTAGATGTATAAACAATTTAAAGACCTGAAATCTCAGACTTTGGCAATTATCAACGCGAGATTTAAGACCATAACATCATCCGCCAATGATGTATTACCCACAAGTTACACAGTCCTTAATCTTTAGCATAAATTTTGAATTGAGTTCGTTGTGTCGTTTGCCTGCCAGTACATCATATAATGGAGCTGGAATCACACTCGATTTAATTTTCTTTTCGATTTTAAGGTGTGACAACTTAACAGCTGATGTACTATCATTTCTTCTTTTTTGCACCATGAAATTCTCGTTTTCGGAATTTTCTATTGTTTTTGTATTTTTCTGAGGGTATATATCCCCCTTAATTTGTTCTTAAAATTGAAAATTTAAAGAACAAATTTACAACCTAAAACTAAGAAAAATCTTTTTGTGTTTTTCTAAAAACGATTCTCGAATTAAAGACCAATTATGTTCAAAATTCAATGCATCAGGTTTTGAGTGTACCTCTCTAGCTGATTTTACCTCCATTTACTCCTTCAAGGAAACATACTCACTGTTTAAGAATTTAAAATAAACGTATAACAGAGAGATCTCACATGTGGTGTGCTTGGAACAACCATTATCAACATACCAGTGGTCGTCGACAATCCTCCTTGGATGTCCCTGCACTAAGAAAGGAGATTAATTAAACATTGGTACCCAGGCCATTACGGTCCTGGGCACTCCTGAAGCGTCAACGTAGGACACTTCCCTCAAGCGCATGTCCTTTTTCTCATTTAGGAGTGGTGTTGCTGCCACCTTTGCTTCCCAGACTTGCTTAGGTTTAGCACACGGTTTTGCTACTTTCGGAGTAGCAGCTTTCTATTTCTCAGGTTGCTTCGACTTCTGTGGTTTAACAACCTTCCGTTTGCTCTTGGCAGCATTCCAGTCTCCATCAGACGGTTTAACTTTGGGATTCATGTTCTTCCTTTCCTTACGTTTATCAACCTTCATTGGCTTGGAGTAGTAGTTATCCCTATGTAACACCCCAACCGATGGCGGAATCATCGAGGTGTCACGTAGTGACGATTGTTCAAAAGCACATGGTACTAAAATGTAAATATTATTGAATAAGCCAAATTGTCTTACATGGAAATGGAAAAATACAAAGTCTAAATGAAACATAAATATTGAAATAACTTATTAAAATAAAGCACTAAAAGTCCCATGCTAAAGCACTAGATCAAACTGCACCTGAAACATGTACAAAAATAGGTTTGGTCAACATATGAAATGTTGGTGAGCATTCCTAGTTTTAATATATATAGTAAGTTGAAAAGATATACAATTCAAGTGCAAGCTACAGTGCAAATATGTAAACTATGTATCATACAAATGAGCGAAATCAATCATGTGACTGTATAATGTACAAAATGAACGGCGGTGTACTTATCCAATAAATGGATAATAACTTAACAATGACCACGGATTCTCCGATGAAAAAGGGGGAGAATCAACCTAGGCGGGTTGTCAATCCAATAGCGCTATCCAATGTTAAGGTCGGCTTGTACCATGTTAATGATTTCACTAAGTACAAATGTATTCCACATGTATTGTCTAAGCATAAAGCACGTTGTAAGCAAATGCACATAGTACTAGAATTGTATTTTGAAAATGTAAACTTGTATTTGTAATTTGTAATAATGTACATGTAACACCCCAAAAATGAATAAAAACAAAAAGGGGATAGGAAATACTCACTTTCGCCAAATGACTAGATGACTAAGCGAGCGCGAAAATGGAGCAATCCAAAGATTCAACAACGAAACTAGTCCAATTTAGAAGAAAAGAAACCGAATAGGAAAAATATCACCAATTCGCCAATTACAAGAGCTTATAATCAAAGCTTCAAATGTAGAAGTAATATACTCTAGAAGAAAGGTATGAGGGAGAGTTTAATCGAATTGAAACAATCGATTTAGAGGTGCAAAGTGTAATGGGTCATAGGTGGGTTTTTATACTAGTTTTGGATTCAATTAGGCTTTAAAATTGGTCAACACAATAAAGTAAGGTTTTAAGATGGATTGACTATTTGACTAAGACTTTGACTAAAATTTTGACTGAGACTTTGACTAGGACTTTTGACTAGGACTTTGACTGTTTGACTGTCTTAGCGGACCGCGAGGGCTAAAAAAAATAATTTTTTTAATTTAATCAATTTTAAGTTATAGACTTGTGTCCTTCTGTTTCTAAGTTGTTTTAGGACCGAAAATTAAGGGCTTTGAGTATCAAGGTCTGAAACATACGTGCTCGGGTGTAGATTTGAGTATAAAACGTGCATACTTTTACTTATAAAGTTTATATGTTTTATTAAATTGTGAATTTTGGTCCTATTAAAATACGAGGGTTAAAAATGAAAATTTTGAAATAGTTGAGGAACCAATTATGCACATTTATGAAAAGTGAAGGGTGCAGGTTGTCACACCCTAGGCATAACCTTCTGATGTTGTCGATAATAGGGCACATAAGGACGACTAGTTCAGTTCCTTGCAATGTGACCGGGTCTTCCACACTTGTAGCATGTCTGCTTCTTTGCATAAGGAGCAGATCCCGGTCTGTTTGATCCCACTGATGAATGTGAGTGATGGGATCTGTTGGATGATTTGTTTGTAGGCTTCTTAAAGTTTCTACTCTGCTTAGAGCATCTTGAACACCCGTGTGAACAAGATTGTGCTTGTGATGAGGACTGTCCTTGAGTTTTTTGTTTAGCTTCAGGAACCTGTACATGAGAGTTAGCACAGGTAGTTTTTCTATGTGGTGGCACGTATTTATCGGTCGTGCCAATAACAGATAACTTAGAAACATTCTTTTTCACATATGGAAGAGCATCTGCAGATAAACTAGACTGTATCTCACAAACATCTGCATTATTAGTGCAAACAATATCATCCCCCTCAACCTTAACCTCTACCTTAACTTCATCTGCACATGAGGTAGAGACATTAGTAACATTCACACATTCAAAATCATCGACTGTTGGCGTTATCACACTCGTGTCAACAGTATTGGATGAGGGATCGTTACATTCTTGTTTAATCTCGGCTGGCCTTGAGCACACAGATTCTTCAGATTTTGGCTCAGTCGATGATGTGTCTTTGATTCAGTTGAGCCACTTAATTCAGAAACTTGTGGTGGCTCTACTGAATACCCCATTGACTCAGCTGCTCTAGAGGACTCACAGCTGGATTAACTCGATTCAACTGATACTGATTTCTCATATTCGGTTGTTTCGGGTGATTCACATTTGGAGTCAATTTCAGAAGTTGGTGGGGCAGCTAATTCAACACTCTGTGGTGCCCTATACTCTTCATAAATCTTTTTTAATGTGTTCATGAAATCAAACTTAAATGGCACATTTGAGTCTGATTGGCCGGTTGGTTCAGTTTGCTTAATTTTCGGTTCAGTTTTAAAAACGGTTTCTTTTGAGACATCATTTAATTCAGTTGTGTCATTTGAAACTGGGACTTCATCTCTCTTCACATCAAAAACTCTGTCAATTTCTTTGTTTTTCTCAAAATTTAACGTCTCAGTCTGCTTTGAAGCATCTTGAGACTTGACAAAAGTTTTGAATGAAGCCTGCTCCTGCTTAGGTTGTTTGTTCTTGGGTTTAGAGGTTTTTACAGGGACCGATTCGGGTTTGGAAATTTCAATTTGATCCCTTGATGGTCGACTGGTTGGCTCTTCTATTGGAGGACCGTAACCTTTAACAGGTAGAGCCAACAATTCTTCATCCGACATGGGAATTGAGGAATAATTTTCATTAAAAGGTGGTGGAATTTCCACAAACCCTAGACCTTTATTCCTCAATTCCTTTGGTTTGTACCTTAACTGGGTATTGATCATTTTCTCGACTTTGTTTCTAGAACAATCGAATTTTTTAAGTGAAAGTCGGCATTTTCAAATTTAGATTTTAAATCGATCAATTCTGCGGTCAAAGTATCAGACAGTCGTTTGAAGTGTAGATAACGACACTTGTGATCACTCACCTCTTGATGCAAACGCTTGATATCGAGTTTTTGTTTTTCGACCATTTCTTTATAAGAGTTAAATTTCTTTTTAATGTCCCATGTGGCCATCTTCTCGTATTCAAGCTGTTTGTATGCAGAGAGAGTTTCTTCTCTAAAACCTTTAATTTTGAGTCTGCACCTATCAGTGCAACATGATTCAGCCAAAATTTCAGAATGTACCTCAGCTACGGATGGCACATGGTCAGTCAGTTGTTCCATGAAAGCTTGAGCGGTAGGAGCAGCAGAAACGACAGGAGCAGTAGGAGCGAAAGATATGACAGGAGCAGCAGGAACAGATGAGCATGTTGTGCTATAGATACAACTTTGAGATGGCATTTTTGATTTCTTAACTGTGATTCCCCAAGACATCATGAGTTTTCCTTGAAATTGTGATCCCCCAAAAATCTAGACGTTCTCTAAAATTCCAGACCAAGCACAGGACGTCCAACCGTAGTCAACCGTCAAACCGTATTTAATAAGTTCGATCCCCCCAAATTAAACCGTGCTCTCCAAATGATACCACTATTATTATTATTATTATTATTATTATTATTATTATTATTATTATTATTATTATTAGTTGGTGCACGTGATGCTTCCAAAGTCCAATTGGAGATTTTCAAAGAATTTAATTATAATAGCAATAACAATAACTAGTCACTTTAATAAGTCCAAGATGCAACCATAAGTCCAAGATCCTTTTCTTCTTCTCGTTTCAAGATCCAACCATCCAATCTCTCTCTCTCTCTCATACACTCTCTCTCACCCACAATAATATCAGACTTTTCTTCTTCTCGTTTCACTTCCTCTCTCTCTCTATATATACTTAAACACTTTCTTATCTCTTTTTCTCACTTTACAAGCAAACAATCAAATTACAATCTGCTTGTTCGATCAGCTCCACAAGAAAATTACAGTACTCTCTCTCTCTCTCTGACTTTTAATTTCTTCAAGATTCAGCCAAGAACAAATCACCACTCTCTCTCTCTTCTAATCTCTAACAACCAAGGATCACCCTCGTCAATCTCTCTCCCCTCTCTTCTGCCAGCAACAGCCGATCTGTACAAATCTTTAATCAAATCATGTCTCTAAGACCAAACGCGAAAATCGAGGTTCGCCGGAACCATTATAAGGTCGTCGTCGATGCCAACGAAGGCAGACGAAGCTTTCTAGGTTAGGTTTTCTGGGTTGGTCAGGGTAGAGGATGGGTGGTGATGGAGATGGGTTGGAGCTGGGGTCGGGTGTGGGGTTTCTTGAGGGTCCGGGTTGAAGGGGTTGGGTATGGATCAGGTCTCCGGTTGATGCAAGGTGACCAGTGGGTTTGTTTTCCGGTCAAAAGTGGTGTGTTCGGGGCTGTGGTAGATTTCCGGTTGAAGCACGCAGGTTGGGTGTTTACTTGCAGGTAGTTATGGTGACGGAAACGGGTCTAGGAGTGGTGGTTGTGTGTCCGAGCTGAGGTGTGTCGTTGATGGTTTCCGGTCGGGAGTCGGATGATAAAGTTGTTTTTGGGTTAAGATGGGTAGGAGACGGGTGGTGGTACGGGTGTGTCCGAGGTGCTCTTGGAGTGTCCGAGTGACGGATCTGTGTCTGAGCTCAAGGGAGTGTCCGACCAAGATTGGTGTCCGAGGTGGATGTCCGATGTGGGTGTGTCCGAGCTGGTTGAAGAGTGTCCGATGAGGTGGTTGTTTGTGTCCGATATTGTGTCCGAATGGAGAGGTAGTGTCCGATAAGGTGATGGGTGTCCGAGTAGAAAGTGGTGTGTCCGAGCTGCGGTGTCCGAGGTCGAGTCTCCGATGGTGAGATGTGTGTTCGATTGAAGACGGTGTCCGAGTACTAGGAGTGTCCAACCAGAAAAAGGTGTGTCTGATGAGAGTGTCCGATGAAGCTTCGATATTTCCGAGAGGGAGTGTCCAAATGGAATTTTGTGTGTCCGATGTGTGTGTTTGACGTGATGTTCAGGATGTTTGAGTTGAAGTGGAGTGTTACATAGTTGTTAAAATGAAATTTCCGTTGATTTTTTTTTAAAATCAAGTTTTTGGACAATGACTCTAGAAAAGCACTGTTTTCAAAGAGAATTAAATGCACTTGACTAAAATTTTCAACAGGTTTGGAAACATTTTAATTTTTAAAGATAACTTCCAACTAAATACCTAAAATCTTGCAAACACCTATGACAATCTCCAAAACAAGATCAAACACCCTCTATGAATCTGTTCTTCGTGTTCTTCAAGAATTTCAACACAAAAACGAATCTGAATCTGCCAAACAATTCTAAAACACAAAAGCTGATTAGATAAACAAAATTAATGAATGAGATAAAGTATAAACTTGTAAAACCGAATAAACGCAGCAGCAAAACGTCCGCTTTTGATCTTCTAATGATACCGAACCGACCCTTCGAAAGACTTCTTAGGCTCTGATACCAATTGTTAGTCCAAGATCCTTCCCGGGTATCAAACAAACCACTCAATGGATGCGGAATATCGATTGAATGGTGAAGAACAAAAGATTAAATCGATGAACAATATATTATTACTGCTTCACCTTGCACACAATCTCTAGGATTGTCTGGTACAAGGTGGTGACTCTAGAGTTACAAAATGAGATGTTTATGAAAGTCTAACCCTAACAATGAATAAAACATAACAATATATAGGGTCCACTAAAGCCTTGGCCCACATGACCTAACCCAAGCCCATTAACTAAACTAAGCCCAATTAACACAAACAGACTTAATAAAGACAAGCATAAACCTACTCAATTTACGGGCCTAACAAAACAGTCGGATGTTCGTCAGAAGGCTAGAATGAAATGGGCTTTGGAAGGTGATGATAATACGAGATTCTTTCACGTGGCAATTAATAAAAGACGTATGTCGAATTTCTTACCGGGATTAGTGGTTGGGGGTGTATGGGAAACGAGACCGAAGGTGGTATAATGAGAGGTTCTTCGTTTTTTCAGAAATAAGTATGTTGAAGACATGAAGGTGAGACCTAGGCTGAATTGTTTTGGCTTAAATAAGCTGGAACAGAGTGAAGCTGATGGTTTGGTTATGGAGTTTTTGGCGAAAGAGATTAAAGAGGCTGTTTGGGAGTGTGGGGACAATAAAACGCCGGGACCTGACGGGTTTAATTTCGGATTTATAAAGAGGTTTTGGGACTGTTTTGAAGATGATTTTGTGGGTATTATGAGGAGTTTCTATGAGAATGCATCTTTTAGCCGTGGAGTTGGTTCTTCTTTTATAACTTTGGTGCCAAAGATTGTGGAGCCAACATAATTAGGAGACTATAGGCCGATTAATTTAATTGGGGTGATTACTAAAGTGGTGTCTAAAGTCTTGGCGAACAGGTTAAAAGGTGTTTTGGATAGTGTTATTTCTGAGTCGTAGTCGGAGCTTTTGTCGAGGAGATATATCTTGGATGGACCTCTAATTACAAATGAGGTTTATTCACGGGCGAGAAAAATGGGGAAAGAATTTTTCTTGATTAAAATAGATTTTCGTAAAGCATACGCCAATGTGCATTGGGATTTTTTTGTTGTCTATGTTGGATCAAATGGGTTTTCCTCATCTTTGGTGTAAGTGGGTTCGTGGTTTATTGTCAGCGGCGAGGTCAGCAATTTTAGTGAATGGGTTGCCTACTTTCGAGTTTGACTGTCAGAAAGGAATACGTCAAGGTGACCCTATTTCTCCCTTCCTATTTATTATTCTTATGGAGGCGTTTGCTGGATTGGTTAAAAAAGCAGGCCATATTAGGTGTTTTAAGGGGGTGCGTCTACCTAGAGAGGGTCCGGTTTTGTCCCATTTGTCATACGCGGATGATGTAATGTTGATGGTAGAGTGGTCAGACTTCAATTTTGATAACATGAGAAGGATTTTACGAATATTTCATTTATGTTTAGGTTTAAAGATAAATATACATAAGTCAGTTCTTTATGGGGTGGGAGTGTCGAGTAAGGAGGTGAAAAAGGAAGCGGATTCATTGGGGTGTAAACCTGGAGAGTTTCCATTTATGTATTTGGGCGAACATGAATAGGATATCGAATTGGGACCCGGTGGTGGATATTTTTCGGAAGCGTTTATCTAAGTGGAAGGCGAACACTATTTATATTGGTGGCCGAGTTACATTAATCAAGTCGGTGCTTGATAGTTTACCGACGTATTATTTTTCTCTTTTTAAGGCACCGGTGAAGGTCATTTACAAATTGGAGCAATTCATGAGAAGATTTTTATGGGGCGGCTCGGATGAGGTTAAGAAACTTAGTTGGGTGGCATGGGAGAAGATAACGAGAAGCAAAGAAGAAGGGGGTTTGGGTATTTCCAAGTTGGAAGATAACAATAAAGCTTTGTTCATAAAGTGATTTTAGAGGTATCTTATGGAAACGGGGGCACTTTGGAGAAAAGTTGTCGACTCGATTCATGGGACAGAAAGGAAATGGGGTTCGCTACCTTTGAACAATAAGGTCACTGGTGTCTGGAAGAATTTAGTGACGTTATGCAATAAAATGAAAGTTAATGGGATAGGAGTGAGTAGCATGGTTAGGGGTAAAGTGGGAAATAGCATGGATATCCATTTTTGGATCAATCTGTGGGTTAGTCAGGAGCCTCTGAAAGAGCAGTTTCCAAATCTGTTCAATCTTGAGAGATATAAATGTTGTAAAGTGGCTGTGAGGTTGTTTAATAATGGAGGCAGAGGTATGGTTGTGTGGAATTGGAAAAGAGCTCCGAGTTCAGGAGCTGAAATTCAGGAAAGGTGTGACATCAAAGACCTTCTACAGCAGTGTGATTTATCTAATGGCCGTGATCGCTGGTACTCGAATGATAGCAGATGTATTATTTTTTTAGTTGCAGGGGTTAAACGTTGGTTGAAGGGATCGATTAACAATATGGAGAGGTTCGATTTCAAGTGGTGTAAGTGGTTAACGAGTAAATGTAATATATTTATGTGGAGAGCGTTCCTTGAACGGCTGTCAACGAAGACCGCTTTAAGGAAAAGAAATATTTAGATTGAGAATTTACTGTGCTTGATGTGCGAAGATTGCAATGAAACGGAGGAGCATTTGTTTACTGGATGTGGATTCGCTATGGGTATTTGGAATGGAATTTTGGTTTGGTGTAGAGTTCCACAAATCTTAATGTTTTCTATGAAGGATTTGGTGTTGGTTGCTGATCAGTGTGCGCTGCCGGATTTTAAGAAGCAAGTTTTGCAAGGCATTATCATTATTACGACTTGGCGACTATGGAAAGTAAGAAACGGGAATTTGTTTTCGGATAAGGTTACAAAAATGGCGGAAATCCTTTCGGACGTTAAGGTTTTGGGTTTTTTATGGTTTAAGAATAGGGCGAAATGGGGTTCGGTGGATTGGGATAGGTGGTGTAGTTTTGATATAATGTAAGTTGTTTGTTTGTTGTTCAGTTTGTATTCCATCTTGGAATATAGCCGGTTGGTGCTTTGAATGAAAGTCAATTTTTCATCATAAAATTATCCTAATAGATTTGTTATGGGGCAATAACATCTATATACACGTAATCAAAGATGGTGGAGTTGTAGCTAACTAACCGCTTCAACCTACCATCGGATTTTTTTCGGTATGGATATCTGGAGTTTTTCATTTCAATCACATGTAATCCAAAATGGACTTGGTTAAAAGATTTCTCAAAGATAAGACCATTAATCTAGAAGACAAAACATATATTTTATCCCAACTATTTAAAGTAAAGCTAGATTCAAAACCTATAAGAGCTTAATAGATCGTTTGGAAAGAGGCAAAAAGATGGATGTACATACAACTTATCAACTGCTTTTGAAGTTGTTGGTCTAATCGTTTGATTGTTAAAAATATATGATTCTAGCACTTTACATATTATTTGGGCTTGTATTATTTTCTTTTAAGTAACAGGTGATATGGGCTAGTTAGCCTATTAGGCTCCTGATATTATTATAGAGAGAATGGCCCATGTGGTTGTTATGTTTGTTAAGAGTTGGACGGCTTAGATTAACTTGTGGAGATCAGATCCTTCCAGATGCTCATATATATTGAATATTGTTTCTCTTTCTTCATTAGTCTGATATTTTTTCATCTCTGTATTCTCTCATCAGTCTTAGGGTTTGTAAGTTTTATATTTGTATTGTTCCTTTATTTCTTTGTATTAACTGATCTCAACAATTAGTTAAACATTAGAGATCTTTGATCTCAGTATTAGAACTCAGCTATTTGGCTGTGTTCTAGGGTTTTGGTTGGGAACATTTTTTGGGTTGGTTAATCAATAGATTTCGTTACCGTTTTGTCGCTTCTTCTCTTGTTTTGTGGGTGTGATTGAGATTGTATTGTGTTGTGTTGTTTGAGAATCATACTTTCTGACATGGTATCAGAGCTTTGGCTCATGATTCTGTGATCTTAAAGTTGTTTCCACAGTGTGTTTTCAAGGATCTGATCTAATCAATAGATCTGGTTCTTATTTCTTTGATTTGTTAAGTTTTTTTAACAGATCTCTGTTGTCTTGTCTTGTGTCTGCATTGAGTAAGGATCTGGTATTTAATCATAGATCTGGTCATTCTCCTTGTCTTGTGAGTAATAGATCTGATTTATATAGATCTTGTCTATTATCTTGTTGTTGTTTTAGATCTGGTTGTTTCAGATTCCGGTTGTGTGAGGTCAACCATTGTTGGCGAAGATCTAGATCTTGTATCGGTGATTGGAGTGGAGAGCTTCGCTTCAATTGCACTCACAACTCTATACCCTAAGTGAAGGTATAGGTTGTGGGTTTGGAGAACCCTAACTTGGGTCCCCCTCTTGATGAGATTGTTCCTGTTTTTTGCTTATTGTTTAGTTGTATTTTGTTGAGTCTAGAAGTCCTTGGTCGAGTTAGGGTGGACCGACATTTGATTGGTATTATGTGTGTATTGTATGGTTCTTGGTATTGTCTTGATTGTCTGATTGAATTGTTTGATTTGTCTGGTAGGGTCAGTTCTTTGATTCTATATTGTTTATTACTTTTTGTATATATACATATAGTTAATAAAAGGACTCATGTGTTAAGATCTGGGTGGGCACCCTTGAGTGATGAACCCACTATCTGAACACTGACACAGCTTCATCCTTTTAGGATCTATTATTGTTGGTTGTTTGTCTTCTGAGTTAGTTATTGCTAACTGTGTCTGTTGTTTGTGCTTTCTTGTTTGTCTTTGATTGTCTGATGTGTATTAGATGGGTGATGATGTTGTTAATCCTCCTCATCTAGGGGGAGGTGGTGGTCATGGTGTTGGGACTTTGATAAGTAAGTTGGACATAGGAGACCCCGTGTATATTCATCCTAGTGACACCAGTACCTTAACTATCATTAATCTAAAACTAAAAGGAACTAAAAATTATAATGTTTGGTCAAATGCTATTAAATTAGCTCTTGAAACTAAAAAATAAGTATGGTTTGCTGATCTGTACACCTTTGTGCCTCATACCTTGTAACATACGGATAACAACAGCATAATCATGCGTTACAATGAATCTTTGTGCAAATTCCTTGATACGGAAGTATGTCGTGTGTGTGGGAACCATAGGTGACTTAGTTATTACTACACCTTAAGCATATCAGTTTAAAGCACTGCATAACGGTCTACATTTGACCTTATGTGGACAACAATACCAGCAGTTGCCGAGTCACACAGTCAGTAAAGTTAAAATGTAACAGAACAACGGTGTGATAAGATTTCTCATAAACTGATATGATCCTCTTACCAGAAAATCACAAAAGTTTATTACTTTCTGTTTGATTTTCTTCATATTTGCAAAACTCAAAAAGATTTTTGGTGTGTTTTAACATAAATTTCAGCAAATCCAAAATATTTTACATTTTTGTGTTATTTTCAATAACCGATGTTGGAAGACGATCATTTTCTGAAAGTTTGAAAACCAATCTGAGTTTTGTATCTTTGAAATCAAATTTTTTGAAAGATTGATAGTTTAAAGGTTTGAAATTGCCAAAAAGTTGATCGAATTGGACATTTTGGTGAAAATCAGTTTTACAAAATTTCCATTTGCCCTTTCGTTAGGTCGAATGAAAATTTTGAAGTTGATTCGTGCCTTTTGTAAGGTAGAATGAATTTAGGATTGTTAAAATTGTTTATTCGAACCCAGGGAATTTTGATTCATGCTTTCAGTAGCCCCGAACCAAAATTTTTATGTTCATTCGACCTCATGAGGGTTCGAACCAACTTATCTATATATAGCCAACTTATCTATAGTGAGGCATGACAACAGTGATTCTGATTCTAACTCTCCACTAGTACACGTGAAGAAGGGAGAGAAAGCTAAGAGGCAAGTCATCAACAAAGGGGTAAAGTCAAAGAAAATGGGGGAAAGAGATAGAAGATGTTTCTAAGGCAAAGAAGAAAGGTAAAGCTAAGACATTATTGGTTGATAAAGAGACAGAGACTGAGGAGGAATGGGATTCAGGTGAAGAAACTGTAAAGGAGACAAATCCCAAGGCCGCTAGTGATTCGGCTACTCCTGATCCAATGGATAAACGAGTTGAAGAACAACTGATCAGAGGATCTGTTGACGAGAATGAAGGCTTAATAATTGATGATGATATTGATTTTTCAGGTTCTCCAATTGCACCTATATCGAACAAATGTGGACGTATAACGACAATGTCTAAAATGGAGTCTTCAAAGACAAAACGACAGAAAGACATTGATCTATTGCTTAAAGGAAAGAAAGTTCCTCAAGCTTCATCTCCAGTTGCAAAGAAGCAGAATGTTGTAAAGGAAACATAAGTTCAACAAAATCATGATTATGTTTCCATGTCACTGAAGAGTATCTTATCCAGTTTAAATTCACCTGCTGCTAAACCACAAAAAGAATCAAGTTCACAACCGAATGTTACTGTTTCAGAAGATGTAATGAACTTGGTTAATCAACAGATTGGAAAGATGATGAAATTCTTCACAAAGCATGAGAATGAGATCAAGAAGATGAAATAGAACGAGAAAGACATGCTTGAGGTGGTGATAAAGTATAAAGAAAGACAAGATAAGCTAGAAGAAGAGGTTACCAGTCTCCAGTTAAAGAATGCTGAGCTGAAAGAGTCTAGCAAGAAGAATGCAAAGAGAATCATGTTGGTAGAGAAAGAAAACAAGAAGTTAAGAAAGATTACTGACGACTTGTATTCCAAAGAACCTCGATTGAAAGGTGTTGATGATGAGGAAGAGAAAGAAGAGGATGATGATGAAGAACAGGTCGATTATAGTGGAACTGACAAAGATGATGATTCAGATGATGATGATGCATCAAGTGGTGATGGATTGAGCAAAGAGAAGTCTGCTAATTTAAAGGAATCTGATGATGATGTTGATAATTATTCCTTTGAAAACTGGAAAAGGCTAAAGAAGACAAATCCGCTTCGAGTAGCAAGAAGTCAGGTGAAATGACTGAAGCTGAAAAACAGAAGTTGAAAAGCATGCTGAAGCATGGGTTTGTGACTGTAGAACTGACTGAGAAGTTCAGAGATATCTTTATTACTGAAGATATGAGATATTGTTTAGAATAACAAGATCCTGAATTAGAAGATGGGGAGGTTAGTGCTGCAGTAACGAAAGAAATACTTGAAGGAGTTGCGCAACAAGCTGGAATGTCTCTTGATGAGCCTATGAAGAAACAAGAGATTCCAAACATTCCAGTAGTTGAACCGGGAAAGAACTTTGATGACATGAACACAAGCAACTTCAATGAGACAGAAATAGAAGATATATCTCATGAAGAATACCCGGAATACTATAACATGAAAGATCAAACCAGCATTCCAGTCATTGATGATGAAATCTTGAAGGAACCTGAAAAGATTGCTAAAGAAAAGGGAAAGAAAGTGATAGATGGAGTGTTTGAAGACGAAACTGAAAAAGAGAATGTATTTAAGCAATCTGATGCGTTGGAAGCCTATTTGAAGAAATTGCGAGAAGAGACTGATAAACGTCCTGAACCGGCTATTCTAGGTGAATTTTACAAATATCATTACAAGATGTTCAAAGGAAGAGCATTGGCATGGAAATTCTTTCCACATCTAAGATGTATTGGTATTAAGTGGGAGAAAGGTATTATATATTTTGGACACTTCCATGATATTAAAACTCTTCCATACTGGGCTGTGAGAGACATCAGTTGGGTGGTGTGGAGAATTCGAATGTGCTTCATTATATGGCTGAGAAGTTGACACGTGAGAGCCATAAAAAGTGGGATATGTTCAAACCGCGGTATCCAAAAAGGATTGTTCACAAGAAGACTAATCCAAAGAACAATTTACGTTACGTGACTCTAAAGTACAAACCACCGACTTGCTTGAAAAGAATTCCTTTGACGCCGATTCAACAAAACTTTCATCAAATACTTTGCATTCTGGTACTAACACTGGAGGACTGGTGAAGCAGTGATAGTTTTACATGATAAGAATCTGAAGCTTATTGACGCGCTTGTCGTGGTACACGTAAATTTCCCAATTACAACTATTGAATAGTGGCCAGAAGGTATCGAACACAGGGAGTTTGTGGAAAATGTGTAGATTCTAGCTTTGTTAATTAACTTAAAATTAAACTACTTTACGAAAAGTAAATGATTAAGATTTTTGGTTGTTTTGAGTTGAACTAAAATAACGACTAATTATCGATTTAGACTTAAGAGCGTTTCTTCAAATTATGAGATAATGACCATTCAAGGATCCGGTTTTTCTAAACACTTGTGTAAAATTCCAACTAGAAAGAGTTACATAGACATAACTCATGTAAAAACAATTGTTGTGATAAAAGGGAACAAAGTACTCGGATTATATTAACGCGAGGTTGTTTCCCGATGACCAGTTAATCAATAACCAACCCAAATCCTTCCCGTGATATCTCGGTTGTTAACAACACCAAGAATGTACGCTTGAGACTAGAAATTGGTAAATTAATCAACACACTACAAACAATCATTCAAACATCATAATAATCAAGCAAGAATACTATATTATCATTCTAGAAATTCAAGGAAACATACACAATAGTTTGAGAAAAACCTTCACCAAGAATGATCACCAAAGGTTTTAGCCTAGCATAGTTTGGTGAATCATCAAAACCTTCAAGTAATTGTTCATAGGAATCAAAAACACAAACCCAATGATTAGAATTGTTCTCCCATGATTACTAGCAGCCAAAATCGCCCAAAAGTTGCTTAGAAACGTTCACAAGTGAGAAGATAACCAAAAGACACCATCAAGTCGTCTTTAATAATGGGAGTTACAATTTGGTGCAGGGGCCACCGTACCTTACGGTGGCTACCGTAAGGTACGGTGGAAATAAAAAGTATTACGCTGGTTCGGGACTGAACAACGGTGGAAAAACTAATGTCCAGATGCCACCGTACCTTACGGTGGCTACCGTAAGGTACGGTGGAGCCTTTGTAGTTCTCAATCAATTTTTTTTTCGTCTTTCACTCCTCTTTGTCCCGCTCCGTTCCGGTCCGTTCCAAAGCCCATATTTCTTCGTTTTTAGCTCCTTTTCATACCTGCAACCAAAGTACTCGTAGTCACCCAATTCCAAGCAATCTCATGATCAAATGTGGTTAATATAGACGTTTTAACATTATAAAGGGTTGTTCCTTGAACCACCCGTCACATCCCCACACTTAACCATTGCTTGTCCTAAGCAATCCACCAAAAATCTATTTCCCACAAAAACGATCATTTTAAAATCAAGCATCAACATATAATCCTTGTATTAACCCATCCTCAACACCCAAATCAACACACCCCTCACAATATCTCTCCTCTCGGTTACAAGTAAGCTCTAGCATAGATGAGCTAGACACACAAAAGGCAAACAGGCGGTTGCACAACCATAGGCTTGTACCAAAATCAATCTTCCTCTTATGAATGTTAAACATGAATGCAAATCAAAGGGACTTTCAAGGTTGTAATTTGGCTAAGTGTAAAGGTAGAGAATGGAATATGTATGAGTAGCGCAAACTTTACCCGGTCTTTTATTACACAATGACACACATGCACATGACTAACACACGCAAACATACATACGAACACAAACATAATAAATACCACACATAAACTTCCCTTTTTTTTTCTTTTTCATTTTTTCTCTTTTCTTCTTTTTTTTAGCTTTCTTTTTTCATATATATATATATTTTTTTTCTTTTCTCTCTTTTTTTTTTCTTTTTCGAACCAAATAAACTATACAAACAAACGAAACGCACACAACTAAACTTCAAACTTATACTAGAATAACACACTAACACTCTATTTAAACGCACAAAACCGGGTTAAGTTGGGTATTAATTTAGGGAGCTAGTTTAAGGGTTAACAATTGATAGGCTTTTAGGCACAAAAATGGGCAGCTAAATGTCCAAACCCTCGCCCCTCTCGCTACCATGCTCATATATGTAATGTATGAGGTCCAACCCCCCAAAACCCACACTCACGCTCAACTAGACGAGGCTACCTAATGCCCTTATCCTTTCCACACTTATGTCCAACTAAAGACTCAAATTGCATACAAGCACAAGTTCTAGTGCACCCCCACCCGTTGCCAGAGAAAGGTATTATTTATATACAAGTGTGGCTTAAACTCTCACCAAGAATAAAAGTAGGTGTTAAGGGTTGTCGGTGTGTCTATTGGGGTTAATTCAAGGTATTCCAATTTTCACAATGTTTACGCTTGACTACAAAAAAATTTTAAAACCTCAAAAATTTCCCCCATCCCCACACTTGGGATACATTGTCCCGAATGTACGGTTTTGGAAGGAAAAGATCACTTTCTCTTTTAACAACATGACACTAAGCTCCACAACTCAAACCACAAACTTCTTTTTGGTATTTTCATTTTATATTTTTTTTTCAGTTTAAAATTTTTTTAACAACACACCCCCTACTATCACAACCCAAATCAATCATCATCAATCAATAACACCACCCAACCACCCAATCCCAAAAACATAAGGAAAAGAAAACAAAAATACAACTATGAACAAAAGAGCACGACCTGGTCAATAATAGCGGGGTTGAGGTGGCCCGAACACGGAAGTCATCAAGTCATTCCATTCGCCGAATCCAAATGTGCCACTACCGCTTCCACTTTGATCTGAGGCTTGTTGCTGTTGTTGTTGCGGGTCAACCCATTGAGAATGATGAAGAGGTGGAGTCGGATATGATATGCTCCCATCATAAGGTGGTAAAGACCCATAATCCACCGGTTGTGGATTTCCAACTATGGGTCTTCCTGCATGCCAATCATCATTCATCCGGCTATTCTGATCATCAACATACCTGCTATTTATTTCTACCTCATGGGAATAGGCATGTGCCCTATTCCACATCTCCTGCCGGTCAAAACCCTGCCTCATGTTCCTTTCCATTCTTGCGCTCATCATCGTGTGGTGATCGAATAGCGTGCGCTCTGAACCTGACCATGTATCAAATACCGAAGCCGGGGGGCGTTGATTTTCGATTACTTGTTGCATTGTCCCCCAAAGGCCCAGTTTTCCTCATACGACCTCTCAGTAAAATCATAAAAGCTTCCACCATGAATGTGACCCGAACTACCTTGCCCCAATTCCATACGTACCCCTGACGAGTTTTCTTCATAATCGTCATCTTCGCTTGGCGGTTGTTCATTCCCACTCTCAACCTCGTCCGCTTCTCCGGGCAAAAGTGCCCGCGCATCACTCTTTAAAACTCTCCACCGCTGACCCCCAGTCTTCAGCTTGTGATACCTCTCTGATTGAGAGTAGAACCATCCAATACCCATTTTTGATAACTCCATAGGCCTATATTTCTTATTTTTACCCACATCATCATCTGTGATTGCCCCTTGTTGTCTCATCAACCCTGTAATGATCCTGCAATATGGGATAATCGCCCTATCAACCGAGTTCCGGCTGATCCACACATGATTTAGAATCAAATACCGAATAGAGAATTTTGGTCCCCCATGAATTAGTGCGTATAAAATAGGGATCTCTGAGAACCGCACTTGCTCTTTGTCAACTCGCCTCGGTAAAACATTCAATATTATAATCGCCAACAACAACTTGGGCTCAATCTTCATAATCCGCCTGTACAACGTCCCATAGTAAGTGCCTGGTAAGAATAATGATTCTAGCATCTCCATCCACTTTGGATGTTTTTCAGGACTAATGAGCAAGTCATCAATGTGTGGGTTCTTGTATTCTCTCATAGGCAAACTGTCAAACTTCGCCAATCGGCGCAATGTATCGTAAGACATCTCAACCTCTATCCCATTTACCACTCCTGTTAGTTTCATTTGGGATGGCTTATCGTACTTATTGCATTTTAGCGTTGCCATCCATTCTTCAATCTCATCTATAAACAAATATTTCTCCTCATGGTTATAGCAATGCAATGCCACATCCCATCCCAATGCTTTGAATCTATCAAAAACTCCAAACGGACCAAATTCTCTTTCACGAACATCCCTTTCACAAATAAACGCGCCAGGTCGATCTTGTAGCCCCTTTATTTGATCGTGAAACAATGTTGGTTGCCCTATTGCCGGTTGAGCATTCAAAGGACCCGTCTTCCAATTCAGCTTGTCAGCCGGGTCCAATCTAGGCTGTTCGGCCGCTTGTTCCATTTCCTCATCAGAATCATTGGCTCCTCCAACATATTTTCTTCGTTTGTATTGTACGGGCTGCTTCCCTTTTGCCTTAGCAGCGGACGAACTTGAACCCGCTACTTTTCCCGTTCTCGCCATATTCCTACACACATTACAATCAACCAAACATACCAACATCAGTTTGAATCTCTTCAACCCATCCCCACACTTGCTTGTTATCATGGTAGTAGATGTTTGTGAACAAAAAACTTCAAAATTGGTTTGACGAAAATTGGGCATAACGCCTCTACAATCTTAACATTTACCAAAAGTTCACAAAATGCATCTCAAAATTACTTCTACTACCATATTATTACTCAAAAATACAATATTTACATACTACATCCTAACAAGCAAGTGAGTATGAACACACAAGAACAAGAACTACAACCTCTATTTTCACAATGTAGCATCAAGATTAGTAGAAGAGAACACATACCTTTGAGTAGATGATGCTAGAATGCAAGAAAAACAAAAAACTTGAAAACCCCCAAATATTGCGAAATCTAGGGTTTCAGATTCATCTCTAAAAACGTGTTTTTCTTGTAATGTTCTTCCCAAAATCAGAAACTAGATGAAAATCTAGTCAAGATAGACCCAAAAATCGATGGATTTGATGAAGATTTGAAGGTTTTATGAAAGATTAAAGGATGGAGAAGATGGGTTTTGTTGAAAGAACTCTTAGGAGATGATGAAGGGATTATGTGGAAGAAAGGTTTGTGGGTTGTTGTTATTCACGTGCAGTAAAAGAAAGAAAAATTATTATTAATTTTTTTTTAAAAACGACTCCGACCCTTGACTGCCCAGACCCCACCGTAAGTTACGGTGGGGGCGTACGATACGGTAAGCCACATGCCCTTTTTTTCCAGCGTTGGTCAGTACTGACCCACTGTAAGACTTCTTGTTTCCACCGTAAGATACGGTGTCTACCGTATCTTACGGTAGGACCTGAGCAAATTTTATTATTATTATTTTTTTTTAAGAAAACTGTAATTTTTAAAACACACAAAAATTACCCTACCCCCTCGAAAAAACCCGTGTTGTCCTCAACACAATGCTAGAACATGTTCGCAAACAAACGTCCCACACTTGTTTCAAACACGGATTTCGATCAAAAACGAAATTGGGTAATAAAACAAAATCAAATAAAAATAAAAACTACTATTTACACTACCAAACCTGGGCCTCTTATGATTGTGTCTCCTCAACCGGGCGTAAAATGTAGCCCGCTTTATCCACCTTCAAATGGTTGATATCCTTGCCTTCCAAATACGGCTTCAAGCGATGTCCGTTTACCGTTTGTTGCTTGTTGGTGTTCTCATCCAAAATTTCAACATCACCAAACTTCCCAACCCGGCAAACTATGTAAGGACCCATCCATTTGCTTTTTAGTTTCCTCGCGAACATCTTCAATCTTGAATTATACAACCAAACCTTTTGACCCACTTCAAAGGTTTTCTTTCGCAGCTTTGCATCATGAACCTTCTTTAGTTTGTCTTTATAAGCTGATGCACATTCATATGCCTCATCTCTAATCTCCTCAATCTCACTTAGTTGCAACTTCCTTGTTTTACCCGCCTCATCATAATCTGCATTTACCATCGTGATTGCCCAATGTGCTCGATGCGCTAACTCCATTGGAAAAATGACATCCCTTTCCATACACCATTCGATACGGTGTTGTGCCAATTGGAGTTTTGTAGGCCGTTCAATACGCCCACAAAGCATCGTCCAACTTTCCCGACCAATCCTTTCTATCAACTCGCACCGTCCTCATTAAAATTTCTTTAATTTGACGGTTGGACACTTCAACTTGTCCACTTGTTTGTGGATGGTACGGTGTAGCAATCCGGTGATTCACACTATATCGCTTCAACAATTTCCCAAAATTAAAATTTTTGAAGTGTGATCCACCATCACTTATGATTACTCTTGGAATTCCAAACCGGGCAAAAATGTTAGATTGAACAAATTTACAAACAACCGAATGGTCATTTGTCCTTGTAGCAATTGTTTCAATCCACTTCGAGACATAGTCCACCGCCACCAAAATATACAAAAACCCGTTTGAATTAGGAAACGGACCCATAAAATCGATGCCCCAAACATCAAATATCTCCACAACCAAAATTGGTTGCATTGGCATCTCATCTCTTTTGGATATGCTCCCCAACCTTTGACAATTTTAACAATTCCGGGAGAATTCGCAAGCATCTTTAAAAATTGTAGGCCAATAAAACCCACATGAAAGCACCCGGTAGCCGGTTTTATGTCCACTAAAGTGCCCACCACAAGCGGAAGAATGAGCATGTGTCAAAATTTCTTTAACTTCCGACTCGGGGACACATCTTCGGATCACTTGATCGGGCCCAATCTTGAAAAGGTCCGGTTCATGCCAAATATATTGCTTCACTTGGACCATAAATTGTTGTCTTCGTTTCTTGGTCCAATGATCCGGAATGGCACTCGTGGCCAAATAATTGACATAGTGAGCATACCACACTGCGGCTTGAGTGGACACGGCTAAAAGTTGCTCATCCGGAAATCTTTCATTTATTTCATTCAAATCATCGATGCCCTCCACCGGAATTCGAGACAAGTGATCCGCTACAACATTTTCACTCCCTTTTTTGTCCTGAATCTCCAAATCAAACTCTTGAAGTAATAAAACCCATCGAATCAATCGTGGCTTGGCATCTTTTTTCTCCATCAAATATCGAACCACACTATGGTCCGAATATACCACCACCTTGTTCCCCCAAATATATGAGCGAAACTTGTCCAAAGCATACACCACCGCTAATAATTCCTTTTCGGTTGTGGTGTATGTTGGGTCTGCTGACCTGGAGAAGAACAGATGATTAGAAAGCCAAAATATGCTAACAGTTTGATCCTTTGAATAAACAGTCTTTACAACTTACTTCTCCCAAAAGACTGCTGACCCTAACAACTGTTCTATCCAAACAACTGCTCAACAACTGCTGATACAAAGAACTGCTGAATAAACAACTGATGAAGAACAACTGCTGACCAAAGGTCTGATGAAGAACAACTGCTGATACAAGTACTGAAGACCAAAGCACTGCTGGAACCAACAGCACTTAGGCTCCAGCAGTGGATACAAGACCATCAGAGTTTTCCTACAACAGCTGTTTAATATCAGTGCTTTCAATGTAACAGTAGTTTGTAATAGGCAGATGTTTATGTTTGTTATTCTGTTAGAGGTCATTGTCTTAGGTGACGTCAGCTTAGGTCATCAGTGCTTTGAGTCTGTCTATAAATAGAACAGTGCTTGTACTGTTCTATTGCATCACACACACAAACATTCTCTCAGACAAACACTGTGTGATCAGGCTGAGGGGGAGTAATTGTACGATTGTAATCTTTTAGATAAATGAAAGCTTTCGATCTGAAAACATTTACTCTCTTGTTTTGATTAACAGTTTATTATTCCGCTGCACTTTCATTCTATTTTCATTTCATTATTACCATATTTAGTTAAACAATCAAAACAATCAAACTCAGATCCTAACAATTGGTATCAGAGCTTGGTCAATTAAATTCGATCTAACAAATCAATTTAATAATCAGCTCACAATTATTGATATCGTTTGTCTGTTTGATTGAAAACAGAGTAATAGTTTAATTTCGTTTCAACCGTTTTTAAACAGACTTTGTTTTTTTGAAAAATCAGAGAATGGCTTCAATCAATCACGATCCACATAACACTGGCACGAACAACAAGCCACCGATGCTTGTCAGATCTGAATACAATATCTGGCAACGTCGGATGAGCCATGTTCTAGCTCAACAAAACACTGGGTGTTGGAAGTCGGTTATCTTCGGACCACATGTTCCGACTGTGCCGAGTATTGAAGATCCCAATGTGTTTGAGCCAAAGAAACTTGAAAACTACTCCGACCAGGATTTTCAGAAAATTGAGCTAGATGCTAAGGCCTTCAGTATTGTGGCCATGGCTCTACCCAATGACATATATGCTGGGTTGTTACACTGTAACAGTGCAAAGGAGTTGTGGGATGCACTGAAAGAACAGTTTGGTGGGACTGAGGAGGTTATTGAAAACAATCGTGAAATACTTAACCAACAATATGAAACATTCAGTCATGTCAAAGGAGAGTCATTAACTCAACAGTTTGAGAGATTTAATTGCTTAATTAGTGAACTAAAATTGGTTGGTCTTACTTACCCTCATTCAACCTTGAACCATAGGTTTTTAAGATCATTACCAGACAAATGGGACACTATTGCTATTGTGATGAGAAACTCAATTGGATTCAAAGACCTATCACTGACCCAGCTTCATGGTAAGCTCTTGACCTATGAGAGAGAGCTTAACCAGAAAAAGAAGCTCCAGGACTCTGGAAAAGTGTCTGATGACTATGTATTTGGAAATACAGCACTTTTGGGTCATGATGAGGTGCCTGGAAACACAAAGGATCAAAGTTATGATCATTTCATTGACATAACTTCAGGTTTTAACTCAGGTTTTAACTCTGATTCTTATTCACCAAACTATGCTTTCACAGCAAGTGGTGGTGATATCCAGGCATCTGACAATATATCCTTTAAGTATGATGACCTGAAATACTTTGACCCTGATGATTTGGAAGAAATGGACATTATGCACCAATTGGCCCTTCTCAGTGTAAGAACTAATAATTTTTACAAGAAAACTGGGAGAAGGTATCCAGGGTTGACTGGCAGATCTAAGGTTGGGTTGGATAAATCAAAGATCAAGTGTTACAAATGTCATAGGTTTGGTCATTTTGCTAGGGAGTGTAGGGGTCAACATGGTACACCTATGATAACCTATCCAAATCAAAGACCACAGACCAACACTTATCAGAATTCCTATAATGCCCCTGGACCAAATGTGCAAAACACTGCTCATTTTGCACAGTCCTCAAACACTGTTCCTGTCCAGTATGTCCAAACCACTGTTCCTCAGATCCACTATGTGCAAACACCTGTTGCTCAAGCACCTGTGCAAACGACTGTTGCTCCATCCTCTGCTCCTGCAGAGACCAGTCAACAAAGCTTCTTTACACAAGGCTTTGTTGATTGGAGCAGTCTACCTGATGAGCTAACAGATGAAAATTTTGCACTAGTTGCCAAAGCTGAAAATGAACCAGAAAACTTCTGTTTCATGGCCATGGTGGATGAGATTGAATCTGAGGAGGTGGTAACTGAATCTGATGTTGTGACTGATGATGTTGTTAGTGAAGCTGTTACAGGTGAAAAACCTGAAGAAGAGGTTGTGAATCTCACAGATCCCTGGGGTGCATCTGATGACTGTGAGTGCAAGTGTGATTGTGCATTGATGGCTGCTGCTAAGGTATTTCCTCAAATTCTTAAAGAGTTGTGTTCTGACAAATGTGTAATAGCATTTGCTAACATCAAAGAGGTGAATGAAAACCTTAGAAAGAAAATTTTGGATGATGAAGTTAAATTTGAAAAACTCACAAAAGATTTGAAAACAAGTTTAACTGCAAAAGAGTCTGAAATTAGCAGCTTAAAACATGAAGCAACCATAACCAAAGACCAGCTCCAAACTATGATAGCAAAATATCAAAGTTGTAAAAGTGAGCTTGAGTCCACCCAAGTTGAATGTGAGAAATGGGTGGAATCATGTATAGGTTTTGAAATGTTACTCAACAAACAAACTAAAAGTCATGTGAAGTTTGGCTTTGGTTTTGAAACCACTGCTCCAGCTTTTGAAAACACTGATAAAAAGAGTCAAAAGTCTGTTGAGGTAATACCAACAAACCTGCAGGGTCAAGAGATTAAAATCACTGAACCAAATGGTAAGAAAATTGTTCTTGAAAAACCAGAAGGTTCCTCATCTTTTGCTGAACTTGAAAAATATGAATTTAAACCTACTTGGTTTGATGAGTGTGATACTCTTGAGAATTTCAAACCTGTTGATTTCAAAACACCTGAGGGAAAGACAGCTCCTCAGGCAAAGGTCATTCCCTTGGCCAAAGTCATTCCCCTGAAAAATCTTCCAGCAGATGCTCAAACATCTGCTGAAAAGAAGGCTGAAAAGGGGAAGAAGAAAGAAAAGACTGTCAACTTGTTCTGTGATTTCTGTGAAAAGAAGAATCATGTCACCAAAAACTGTTTTCTTCTAAAAGCATAAGATATTAACAAAGGAACAAGTGAATGTGATTCCAAAGCCACATGCTCAATATGTGGGAAAAAGAATCACAAGACCAAAGAGTGCTTGTATCTCAAAAATTTTGATGTTAAAATACAAGAATACAAAGCAAAAACTCTTGAAAACCCTGTGGTTAGTACTTCAAAAGGAAAGCCCAAACAGACCTTCACCCCTGTCCAAACATCTGTTACAAAAAGGCTTGAAACATCTGCTTCTAGAGATGTCCAAGTAACAGATGCTCCACCCACAAGCAAATACCCAAGAGGTTATGGTCAACCTCCATGTCACAGTCTGCCACATGTTTATGAGGAGTCAAAAAGACCCTCTAAACCAAGAGTGAACAGAAATCCATATGGGTATTATCATCTGTCAGGAAGTGATCAAACAACTGCTGCCCCAAGTGTTGACATCCAAGCACTGGCAAATGGTCAGCAGCAGTTGTTGACCTTAATTCAGAAATTGGTCCAAACCACTGATCACCTTCCAAAGCTTGAGTCTGAAAGGTCTGAGGACCCATCCAAAGCCAACTTGGCTTTGGACACTCACCAAAACTAATCATTTACTGATGTGCAGGGAGCTTCTGCTTGTTTAGATAGTCTGTGGTATGTAGATAGTGGAGGCTCCAGGCACATGACAGGATGTAGAGCCCTTCTTCTGGACTTCTTGGCTCATGGAGGGGGTGATATATCCTTTGGTAATGATTCAAAAGGTAAGGTGTTGGGTTCAGGGACTGTACAAGCTGGAAAACTCAAGTTTGAAAATGTCAATCTTATTGATAATCTCAAGTTTAATCTTCTGAGTGTCTCACAAATGAGTGACAAAGGTTATGGCTCATTTTTCACAAAGAAAACTTGTAAGATTATTGGGCCAGAAGTGGTGAAAAAGATTGATACCATTATTGCTGAGAGCAAAGCACAACTTGTTGCTCATAGAAGTGGCAATGTGTATGTTGTTGATATGTTAAAGGACAATCCTATGGCAAATGTCTGTCTATTTTCTGCTGCCTCCACTAAGGAGACAGAATTGTGGCATAGGAGATTGGGTCACACCAACCTTAATACTATCAACACACTCTCCAAACAAAGCCTTGTCAGAGGTTTACCATCAAAAGAATTTAAATGTGATGAGCATTGTGTTTCTTGCTTAAAAGGGAAACAACATAAAAGCTCTTACAAATCCATTGATGAGTCCAAAACTAGTCAGTGTCTACAACTGTTGCACATGGACTTGTTTGGCCCTGTTAAAATCATGAGTCTAAGAAGAAAGAGATTTTGTCTTGTCATAGTTGATGATTTTTCTAGGTTTACATGGACTTACTTTTTACATTCTAAGGATGAGACTGCAGGTATATTGAAGGACTTTGTCACCAAAATTGAAAAACAATATGACTTGCCAGTAAAAGTCTTCAGGAGTGACAATGGAACAGAGTTTAAAAATAAGGAGTTGGATGACTTCTGTGTGTCAAAAGGGATTGTGAGGCAGTTCAGCATCCCAAGAACACCAGAACAAAATGGGGTGGTTGAGAGGAAAAATAGAACTCTTATAGAAGCTGCAAGAACCATGCTAGCAGATTCTGGCTTGCCACTGTCCTTTTGGGCAGAAGCTGTAAACACTGCTTGCTATGTTCAAAACAGAGTTTTGATCAACCCCAGACATCAAAAAACTGCTTATGAAATTTTGTTCAAAATCAAACCATTAATTTCATTCTTCAAAATCTTTGGCTGCCCATGTTTCATTTTAAATCTCAAAGATTCCATTTCAAAATTTGCAGCCAAAGTAGACTGTGGTTATTTTCTGGGATATTCTTCTACTGCTAAGGCCTACAAAGTGTTTAACACAAGGACTAAGACAATAGAAGAAACTCTGAATGTAAAGTTCAATGAACTTTCATCTCTAAAAATCCCTGCAAACCCTGCTGAATTATTTGATTTAGATAAATTCAAATTTGAAGATATCACTGTTAAAACTAACTATGCAGGTATTCCACAGTCTCCACAGCAAGATTACAGAACAGATGTTGTGATCCCCAGTCACTACAAAGTCTATTCTGCCTCAGAGGAAGCAGCTGTTCAAAACAATTGTCAAAACTCTGCCACAGCTGTGTCAACCACTGTTGGCCAGTCTTATCCTCAAACACTGCTTCACCCCGTACAACCACTGATCTATCATCTGTTGACAAAAGTCAATCATCTGTTGACAAAAGTCAGTCAAGTTTCACACCACTTGGACCCATTCCTCCATTACCTTTCCAAACATCTGATGGCACTACAGAAGTACCAACAGATGTTACACCAACAGAGTCACCAAACCTCTGTCCATCACCTCAAAATGCCATTGTTCCATATCAAGGAGATCTTATTTACTTAAGAGCTCATCCACCAGACCAGATCATTGGCAACATCAGAGAGGGTGTGCTCACAAGAAGCCAATCCTCAAATATCTGTCTTTTTGCAGGTTTCTTATCCCTCACACAACCTGTCAAGTACCAAGAGGCACTGAAAGACAACAGTTGGGTAGAAGCCATGCAAGAAGAACTCCTTCAATTCAAAAGACAACAAGTATGGGAGCTTATACCACTTCCTAAGGATGTTTGTCCTATAGGAACAAAGTGGGTCTTCAAAAACAAGACTGATGAAAGGGGTATTGTTGTCAAGAATAAAGCCAGGCTTGTGGTTCAAGGCTTCAGACAAGAAGAAGGAATAGATTATGATGAGACTTTTGCTCCTGTAGCAAGACTAGAAGCCATCAGACTCTTTTTAGCCTTTGCTGTCAACCACAACATAAAGGTGTATCAGATGGACATCAAATGTGCTTTCCTTTATGGCAAAATTCAGGAGGAGGTCTATGTATGTCAGCCACCTGGTTTTGAAGACACATTCCATCCTGACTATGTCTACAAGCTCAACAAAGCTTTGTATGGACTCAAACAAGCACCAAGGGCCTAGTATGAAACTCTTTCCACATTTCTCTTATCCATTGGCTTCACAAGAGGTAAAATAGACAAAACTTTATTTCTTAAATGGAAAGGGAAACACTTAATGATTGTTCAAATATATGTGGATGACATCATTTTTGGATCCACATGTAATCAAATGTGGGAAGAGTTCAGAAAACTCATGACAGCAGAGTTTGAGATGAGTGCCATGGGTGAGCTTCAGTGTTTCCTTGGTCTTCAAGTGAAACAACTGCAAAATGGCACATTCATTCACCAAAACAAATATGTAAAGAACTTATTAACCAGATTTGAAATGAATGATTGTAAGCCATGTAGCACACCCATGAGTACAGTCAAGCTGCTCACTATTGATGACAAGGATGAACTGGTTGATCAAACACATTATAGATGTATGATTGGGTCTTTATTGTACCTAACTGCATCTAGGCCAGACATTATGTTTGCTACCTGTGTCTATGCCAGATCCCAGGCTTCACCCAGAAAGTCAAACCTTATTGCTGTGAAAAGGATATTCAGATACCTCAAAGGTGCTCCCACACTTGGTATCTGGTATCCTGCTAATGGAAACATTGAGCTTTCAGGTTATTCAGATAGTGACTTTGCTGGCTGTCACACCACAAGAAAATCCACTTCAGGAGGGTGCCAATTTCTAGGGAATGCCTTAGTTTCATGGCAAAGCAAAAAGCAGGCAGCTGTTTCAACTTCAACAGCTGAAGCTGAATATATTGCTGCTACAAGCTGTACAGCCCAACTTATGTGGCTTCAAAATCAACTACTGGATTTTGGGATAACTGCACTTCGGACTCCACTCATGTTGGATAGTCAAGCTGCTGAAAATATCATCAAGAATCCAGTCTCTCATTCCACTACCAAGCACATTGACATAAGACATCATTTTGTCAGAGACAGCTATGAAAAAGGTTTGATTTCCTTGCACCATGTTCCAACAGAGGATCAGTTGGCAGATGTGTTAACAAAAGCTTTAGACACATCTACCTTTACAAATCTGATTTCCAGAATTGGTATGTTAAACATGGATTAAACAAATAAATTTTTCAAGAAATCATAATAAAATGTTTCAGAAAATCAAAAGTTGTTAAATAGCTGTCTGGTTGAAAAATCTGTTTATAACATCTGATCAGATAAAACAACCACTGTTTCATTCATATCCACTGTTGGTTGAAAAATCTGTTTCAAAACATCTGATCAGATAAAACAACTGTTAGTTGAAAAATCTGTTTCAGAAACCTCTGTTCAGATAAAACAACTGTTTCCTTATATATATATATATATACTATATCTATACAAAAAAAAACTGTTGGATCCATCAGCTGTTTGTATCAGTTGTTTGCCAAAAACAGCTGTTCTCCACCAGATGTTTCATCCATCAGATGATTGCCACGTCTGCTCTTATAAGCAGAGGTTTGGCCACATCAGCGGTTTCATTGAGCCTATAAAAACCCTGTTTTACCATAACAGACGTTACACTGTCTCATTGTATTCAAAATACAGAAAACCGCCTTCTTCATTCTCAAACCCTCCATCAATCTTCAATCATCTTCACTTTCGAAATCCATTACAATGGATCTTCAAGCCAAAGCCACCCACAATTGTCTCCCCTATCTGATTAAAACAGATGAAAAGCTTAACTGATGAAACTTACCTGAAAAGGTTTTCAAAAAGGGTGATGCAATGCAAATGAAAAGCTTAACTGATGAAACTTTCACTAGAATGCTGGGTGGAAGCACCCAAGAAAAAGTGTCTAAAGTGTCAAAAGTTTCTAAAACACAAACAAAGAGGACAAATACAACAACTGTTGTCAAAACCTCTGTTGTTGAGCCCACTGCTCCTGGTGATCATGGCACTACATCCAGTGCTGTGAAACCCACACCAGCCACTTCCAAAAAGAAACATCCATCCACAAAAACCACCACTCAACCACAAATGAGGCTTCTGGATGTTGAGGTACCAGAAGAAACCTCTGTTGCACAACAAAAGCAACCTGAAACCACTGTTGTTACTTCCTCACAATAGTTGGATACCTCCACCTGACCAAACTCCTCATGAATCCTCTCAAAAGGATCATGCTGTAAGCCAAGGGGACACACATCATGATACATTTGAGTCACTTGACCAAATGTTCACAAGCCCCTCTCCCAGGGCTAATTCTCTTGTTACTCCTCCACTCTCACCATCACATCATGTACCACAAACCATGCAACCACTGTTTGAAGCAATTGCTAAATCTCAGGAAGATCCCAGTTCCTCTCTTCCACCTGTCACTGAGAGTATACTCCAACAAGTGACTGGTCCTGAGAATATACAATCTGCTATCCCACAAACAGAAGAGGAGGTTACACCACCTGAGTTCAATGAAGCTCTAGGTGAGTTTTCAAGTGGAGCGTGATGTAGAGACCACTGTCTCACATCAGGACAGTGATTACATAGCTAAGACTCCCTTGAAGGCAACAACTGTTGAAGCCACTATAGTGTCTCCAAAAACAGTTGGAAGTCCCCAGTACCAAGAAAAAGGGGCATCTGATTCACCTATTAGGACTGAATCAGGTAGAACTACCACTGGTAGGGACTCAGATGATCCTATTAACTTAGGAGATGGGTCAAAATACCAAGAATTGACGGACAGAGTTTCTGTAATTGAAACCTCTGTAGCTGACATCAAATCTGATGTCAAGCTTATACTGAGCTCTATTGCAGACCTTTCCAAGAGTCAACCATCTACAGCTGATATAGCCAGTGAGTTATGGAAATCAGTTTCCCCCATCATCATAGCTCACAGAACATTGGCTGATCAGACACATGAGACCTACATGGCTGAGATCAGGAATATGGTAGATGCAAGGTACAAAGATACCCATGCTGATATTAAAGCCATCAAAGACCACCTGCTGAAGACTACTGGCTCTGCCCCTACCACCATCCTCAGGGATGAAAATGATGATGCTTTCACGGCTGATGATGCCAAAAAGGGGGAGAGTGGCAGAGATAGGCTACCAAAACTAGATCCTTTTGGTTGTCCTCCTTCTCAAAAAGGCCAAGCCAAGTCTGCCAAGAAACCAGAGTCTACCAAATCAGCTCCACAACAACAACAACAAGCAACACCAACAGCACCACCACAACAAACCACTGAGAAGAATAAAGCAGTAGACAACTCTGCAAACATAGAAGCTGAAAAGGCTGCTCAGGCCAAACAAAAAAGGGCTGACACCTTGGAAGCTAAAGCAGAGTTGCTAGTGAATCTCAAGAGAGAACAACAGCAGGAGATAGAAGATGTGGGATCCTCTAAAAGGATGAAAAGACCTGCTAAGCATGTTAGAAAACCACCATCTAAATTAAACACCTCTGTTGACAAAACCACTGCCACCCAAAACACTGAAACTACCCAAAACACTGCTTCCCAAACCACTGTACCCAAACCAACACACACACCTGAACAAACAACCACCAAACCTACATCACCAGCCAAAACCCCAACATCTGCTGGTTCTATTAAAAGGCCAACAGATGTTAATCCAACCACTGCTACCAAATCACCATCACCAAAAATCATGTACACAAGGAAGAGAAAATTAACCTTTGTTGTACATGATGAAAACATACACACATCACCAAACACCACCTCAACTGCCCAATCCACTCCTCCTATCACAGCTATTCCAATCACATCATTCTCACCACACACATCCAAGTTCAGATCCCATAGACCACCACCAACCATTACACCATTGGTTGTTCAGTATCCCCTCGAACTTGATCTACTCAAGGGGGAATTACAATCCTTCTACAATACTGAACAGCCATCAGAAAGATCCTTCCCATCTCTCCCAAACTTCCCTGTTCCCCTCAACCTTGATAAATATCTGAAATACAAGGGTGAACAGGTGGATGCCATCATTAAGGAGAAATGCAAAGGGAAGGATGACAGGACTGCTCAGGGCATCCATTCAGCAGAGCTTAGCAAACTCAGAAGGATTGAAGACTATGCTAAGACCCTGAGCAACTCCATGTCCTCCATGCCTCTCAGTGTTGATCTGGAAAAGGAGGTAAGGGAATCTCTTCTAGAACAGATTATGGCAACCAAGCCTTACAAAGCAAATAAGAAGCAGTTCAATGGTTGGACCACACATGCTTTGAGGGAAGAACTACTCAGAATTGAAGAAATGGCCAAAGACCCCAAGGCTAAAGTCTCTACTCCTAACTTTGGCAAAGGCAGAGACCTAGTCAGAGCCTTGAAGTTTAAAAGGATGAGGCAAGAGATTGTAGCTGCCAACTATGGGGAGATGAGGTCAGTTTCCAGATGGTCTGAGTTAAGGTTGGTTGAGACTTACAAAAGTCTGGAAGAAAATAGGAAGAAGGATCCCAGCCTACCAAGAAAACCAATTTACACTGATGAGCCAATGATGAAGAGACCCCAACAGACCTTTACCTTGGACAACTTACTTGACACCTCTGACCTAACAACTGCTGCAAGAAGACAGTTCAAGAAACAGAAGGAAATGTCAGAGGAAGATCAAAGAAAGTTTGCTGATACATTCATCAAGGAAGGGCTCTTCAATCAAGTCCATTTCTTCTCTGATCCTACAACAGAGAAGCTTAGAGAACTCATTGGAAGACCACCTTCACCCAACTCATCAAGAATAAAACTTCAACTCAGCAAATCCACTGACTCAAAAATTCTAAAGTTGAAAGTCAACAAAGATAACCACGAATTGACATTGCTCAGGTCAGATGGAAGGGTTCAGAAAATCAACATGGATGATGCTTACAGCCTATGTGCAGAAGATCACCAAACATTGCTAAATCTGGACCTAGAAAGAGATGAAGAAGACTTATTTGCTCTGAACTTTGAATTACAATTCAAAGGTCAAATCAGAGAAAGTCTGATGAGGAATAAAGATCATTAAATAAAGCTGAGTTTTGGCATCATCTGTTCTAGGGGGAGATTGTTGGGTCTGCTGACCTAGAGAAGAACAGATGATTAGAAAGCCAAAATATGCTAACAGTTTGATCCTTTGAATAAACAGTCTTTACAACTTACTTCTCCCAAAAGACTGCTGACCCTAACAACTGTTCTATCCAAACAACTGCTCAACAACTGCTGATACAAAGAACTGCTGAATAAACAACTGATGAAGAACAACTGCTGACCAAAGGTCTGATGAAGAACAACTGCTGATACAAGTACTGAAGACCAAAGCACTGCTGGAACCAACAGCACTTAGGCTCCAGCAGTGGATACAAGACCATCAGAGTTTTCCTACAACAGCTGTTTAATATCAGTGCTTTCAATGTAACAGTAGTTTGTAATAGGCAGATGTTTATGTTTGTTATTCTGTTAGAGGTCACTGTCTTAGGTGACGTCAGCTTAGGTCATCAGTGCTTTGAGTCTGTCTATAAATAGAACAGTGCTTGTACTGTTCTATTGCATCACACACACAAACATTCTCTCAGACAAACACTGTGTGATCAGGCTGAGGGGGAGTAATTGTACGATTGTAATCTTTTAGATAAATGAAAGCTTTCGATCTGAAAACATTTACTCTCTTGTTTTGATTAACAGTTTATTATTCCGCTGCACTTTCATTCTATTTTCATTTCATTATTACCATATTTAGTTAAACAATCAAAACAATCAAACTCAGATCCTAACAGTGTAATTCAGTTGCGCTTCGGACAAAGTTTTGCTCGCATAGTAAATTACCACCGGCTTCTTATCAACTCGTTGGCCCAAAACAGCACCAATTGTAGTGTCGCTTGCATCACACATTATCTCAAATGGCTTCGACCAATCCGGTGGTTGCAAAATAGGGGCCTTGACCAAATGTTCCTTCAAAACATTGAAAGCTTGCAAACATTCGTTAGTAAAATCAAAGGGAACATCTTTCAATAACAAATTACATAAAGGCTTGGTGATGACACTAAAACCTTTAATAAAACGTCTATAGAACCCGGCATGTCCCAAAAATGATCTTACCCCTTTAACATTTTTCGGTGGTGGCAATGATGATATTACCCGAATTTTTGCCTTGTCCACCTCCATACCCTGCTCATAAATCACATGGCCTAACACAATTCCCTCTTGCACCATGAAATGGCTTTTCTCCCAACTAAGCACTAAATTTTTCTCAACACATCTTCTTAATACTTTTTGCAACTCGTTGAGACAAGATTCGAAACTAGTGCCAAATATTGAGAAATCGTCCATAAACACTTCCAACGACTCTCCAACCATGTCCGAGAAAATACTCATCATACATCGTTGAAAAGTTGCCGGAGCGTTACACAATCCAAATGGCATTCGCCTAAAAGCAAAAGTACCATATGGACAAGTGAAGGTGGTCTTGAGTTGGTCATCCGGGTGTATTGCTATTTGGTTATACCCCGAATACCCATCTAGAAAGCAATAATATTTTTGACCCGATAGTTTTTCAATAATTTGGTCAATAAATGGAAGTGGGAAATGGTCCTTGGAAGTAGCGGCATTCAGTTTTCGGTAATCAATGCACACCCGCCACCCGGTAACGGGTCGGGTAGCAATTTGTTCACCATTGTCATCTTTAATTACTTGAATACCAGACTTCTTAGGGACCACTTGAGTAGGACTTACCCAAGCACTATCCGAAATGGGATAGATAATTCCCGCATCCAACCACTTAATTACCTCTTTCTTTACCACTTCTCTAAGGTTCGGGTTCAACCTTCTTTGAGCTTCTCTTGTGGGCTTTGCATCCTCGGTGGTAAGAATCTTGTGCATGACAATTGATGGACTAATTCCTTTAAGGTCGGCAATCGTCCACCCAATAGCTTCTTTATTTTCTTTCAAGACTTCCATCAAAGCTTGCTCTTGTGCCATCTCCAAATTAGAGGCAATAATGACCAGTAATGTGTCATTATCCCCTAAGAAAACATACTTCAAGTGGCTTGGCAAGTCTTTAAGCTCCAACTTTGGTGCCACTTCTAACGAGGGTTTGGTGCCCGAATCAATTTCCACCAGAAAACTATCAAACTGGTGAGACCATGGTGGTCAACCCTCCTTCAACGCCAACACATCTTGCTTTTCTTCTTCAATCTCCAAATCACAAGCATGTACATGTTCAGAAAAATTACAAGCACACAATTCCATTCCATCTTTCTCATACTCATATGGATTGCATCCCTCAATGATATCTGCCATAAAACATTCTTCAACACCGGAATCATTATCATTGTTAGTAAAAACATTTAAACGCATTTTCCGGTTTCCAAATGTCATATCTATTGTTTTATCAGAGAACAAACTGTGTTTAATATGATGTTTTTTGTTACAATGAGAAGAAAAGAAAACCCCAATAAATAGGGATACAATCAACCAAATAAAGGAAATATTGCTGGAAATATGGATCCTAACGGCTAGTTGACTAGTTGATTTGCTGAGCTGTAAATGTCTTCTAAGAAAGGACATGATGAGCAATTTCTAATTCTTTCTTTTTCTAACACTCCCCCTCAAGTTGAGTAATGGGATCTCCAATACTCAACTTGTTAAGACAATTGTTGAATAGTCTTTCGTTGACGGCTTTGGTTAAAATGTCTACAAGTTGGTCCTTTGAGCGAACAAATGGAAGTTCTATGATCCCTGCTTCAAGTTTTTCTTTAATGAAGTGCCTATCCACTTCTACGTGCTTCGTACGATCGTGTTGAACAGGATTCTCTGAAATTTGTATGGCTGCTTTGTTATCACACATGATTTTAATAGGCGTAGTGTGAGAAAAAATAATTTCTGACAGAAGTTTGCGTATCCAAAGGACCTCTGCCAATCCTTTTGCAATGCCTCGGAATTCTGCTTCGGCACTAGATAGTGCCACAACTTTTTGTTTTTTGCTTCTCCACGTAACTAGGTTTCCACCAACTAAAGTAAAATATCCCGAAGTTGATCTCCTGTCTTCTTTATTTCCTGCCCAGTCTGCGTCTGTATAAGCCTCGATCCTTAGGTGTTTATTTTTTTGAAATAGGATCCCTTGGCCTACTGTCCCTTTAAGATATCTTACGATCCTGAATACCGCATCCATGTGACTTTCTTGAGGTTGGTGCATAAATTGACTGACAACTCCTACTGCATAGGCAATGTCAGGGCGAGTATGTGAAAGATATATAAGCTTGCCTACCAGTCGTTGATACTTTTCTCTGTCTGCCAGTTTTGCGCCTTCTTCTGTACACAATTTCAGGTTAGTCATCATTGGAGTATTGACTGGCTTGCAGTCAATCATCCCTGTTTTGGCTAGGAGATCTAGGATATACTTTTTCTGAAATATAAAAATCCCTCGTTGAGACCTAAGGACTTCAATTCCAAGAAAGTACTTGAGTCTTCCCAAGTCCTTCATTTCCAATTCGGTGAAAAGGTTTGTCCTTAGTTTCTTTATTTCATCTTCATCATTACCTGTAATAATCATATCATCAACATATATAATTAAACACGTTACGAGTTTACCTTTTCGTTTAAGGAATAGTGTATGGTCAGCATTGCTTTGTTTGAAACCATATCCTTTCATTGCTAATGTAAATCTCCCAAACCAGGCCCGAGGAGATTGTTTAAGACCATAGAGAGATTTCTTCAACCGACACACTTCTTTGTTTTTGAAGTTCTCTGTGAATCCTGGGGGAGCCTCCATGTAAACTTCTTCTTTCAACTCTCCATGTAGAAATGCGTTTTTAACGTCAAATTGATGTAGGGGCCATCCCTCGTTTGCAGCTATAGAGAATAGAACACGAATTGTGTCAATTTTAGCTACCGGGGAAAAGGTTTCGGAATAATCAATCCCATATGTTTGAGTGTAGCCCTTTGCTACAAGCCGAGCCTTATATCTTTCAATGGTTCCATCAGGTTTATGTTTGATTGTAAAGACCCAGCGACATCCTACGGGTTTCTTTCCCGGAGGAAGAACACACTTTTCCCATGTATCGTTTTTTATGAGTGCTTCCATCTCTGCTTCCATAGCTTTTTTCCAATTTTTAGAGTCCAAGGCTTGTTCTACTGAGGCTGGGGTTTGTTCATTGTATAGAGATGCAGTGAAGGCTTTGGCTTCCCTGGATAAGTTACCATTGGTAACGTTTGCCATGGGATATCTGGATGACTGCACCTCTTTTCCTGGAGAGTACCGTTTTGGAGGGACCCCCTATTGATTCTTGGGGGTAAAACATATCTACCATTTGTCTCTTGTTCCTCCTGTTCTTGTATTGGTTCTTCTTGATCCTGTATTGACTCTCCCTGCAAATTTTGTTCAAATTCTATTCCATTGTTGTCAGTTTGAGATTCATTATTTTGAGTATCCTCAGGTTCAGATTGAGATTCAGTATTTTGAGTTTCTTCATGTGTAAGACTTACCTCATTACTTGGACTAGGAGGATCTTGGTTAGTGGTACTAATGGTAGGTGCATCAGGAGTAGGTGACTCATTTTGGGTATTGTAATTAATTCCTCCTAATGAAGGAATCCACTCTAGCCAACTCAGGGTGTCACACTCTTTCTCCCCCTGACCACTGGGTTGGGAAGTATAAAAGTATTTGGTCTCAAGCCAGTCGCAGTTAAGAGTAGTGTACATGTGCCGACATTTTGGACTTAGCATCGATATCCTTTTTGATCGATACCATAGCCAACAAATACACATTTCTCAGCACATGGGCCGAGTTTGCCCCGATCATGTTTTGGTACATGAGCGTAGACAGTGCATCCAAAAACCCGTGGTTGTAATGTGAGAGGTGGCGGAATTTTGGTAAAGTCGGAGAGAGCTTGAAGAGGAGTTTTCGAGTTAAGAGCTTTGGTAGGCAATCTATTGATCAAATATGTGGCAGTAGACACAGCTTCAGGCCAAAAAAAAAAGGTCGGAACCCGAGATTCAATTAAAAGGGCACGCGTTATTTCTAAAAGTATGCGATTCTTTCGTTCGACTGTGCCATTCTGTTCGGGGGTATTTGGGCATGTTTTTTGGTGAATAATACCTTTGTTTTGACAAAAAAAAAATTCATGGAATTATTGATATATTCCCCTCCATTATCGGATCGAATAATTTGAATATTACTTTTAAATTGTGTTTGTACCATGGCATAAAATACCATGAATTTATCAAAAACCTCATTTTTGTGTTTCAAAAAATAAACCCATGTCATGCGTGTGCAGTCGTCAATAAAAAGAACAAAAAACCGGAAGTTTTGCCCCCCAGTAACTTCTGCGGGTCCCCAAACATCAGAGTGAATAAGGGAAAATGGTGAATCCATTTTTGTGTTATTTAATTTATAGGTCTGCCTATGACTTTTAGCTAGCACACAAGTTTCGCAATGGAAAGTATTATTTGAGGAAAAAAGTTTCGGAAATAAAAGACGTGAATAGCCAATAGATGGGTGTCCTAATCTCCTATGCCAAAGCCAGGCCTCTCTATCTGTAGTCCCGTGAGCAAGCATTACTCTACCCTGTTGAGTCACTTCCTCCACATAGTATAGCCCTGATCGCTCAGTGCCACGCCCAATGATCATTCCCGTCCTAATATCCTAAAGTATGCAAAAGGTTGGATACATCAAGACGGTGCAATTTAACTCTTTTGTTACATGGCTAATAGATAATAGTTTATGAGATAAGGATGGAACGTAAAGGCAATTTGGCAGTTTTAACGTGGGAGATATTTCAATAGTCCCACTTCCTTAGCGGTTTTAATATAATTAGTCCTAGGTTTTGTTTTGGAAGTTATATCTGATAAATCGTAGGTCATAGTGTCAGTGGCACCACAGTCAAAAATCCATGACCCATTTGTGTTGATACAATTTTGGGCCATATTAGCTTCAGATTTTACACTATATTTTTTCTTTTGACCATTTATTCTTTTACGTTTTCTTTTGTAAAAAACTTTTCTTTTAAAATACACTTTTCCTAGAAAATGATGTTTTGCTTTTGCTTTTAGAAAAACCGACTTATAGAAATTATTTTTGGGTGGTCTTTTTTCTTGGGTTTGGGTTGAACCTTCATGATTCCCAATAAGCTGGTCCCCCCCCCCCCTTTTTCTTTCCCCAAAAGTTTTCTTTTGCATCGGTACTTACAGGGAGTATTTGACCCTTTTATTCTTTCATATTGGAGACCTAAGTTACTGTGTTCATCTAACAAATCTAGAAGATTATAATCAAAGGTTTTAGGGTTATGAAATGGGTTTGAGATTATTTTCCCAAACCCGGTACCTCCATCCAATGAGCAATTACTTCTGAAAGCTACGTCTTCGAAGCCTCCCTGTTTCAGATCGCCGCCGCCGCCGATGTCCTCGGTGTTGCTGGTGGCGGCCACTGCCTTTCTATTCCCCTTTTTATGACCGCTCCACCATTCAGGATAACAGACTATTTTGAAGCATTTGTTCTTGGTATAGGTAACCACGAGGGCATCCCATAGCGTTTTCGCTGTAGGAAAATCCGTAAGGTTGCTTGCCAGGGCGGGTTCGATATTATGGATGAGCCACGACAACACAATCAGATCGTTCTGTTCCCATTGCTCATATTTATCGTCAGTTTTTTCTGGTGGGTTTTCGGATAAATGGCTGAGTAAGGATTTTGATTTTTCTCCTATTGCGACTCGAATCATTCGAGCCCATAGGGGATGGTTATGGCTGTTGAGTGTAAGATTGATTGAGAGGCTATCAGATAGTTTCGGATGTTGGTTTTGGGTATTCAAGATTTGTTTGAGCAGATTGGCGAGTTGGATGGTTATATCATCATGATTTACCATGGAGCCGCGGTCTTTATCAGACATGGTGGCTTTTGGTGAGTCTTTCTTCTCGGTAGATGATGAGCAATGAAAAAAGATTCACGGATCACTGCTCTGATACCATATTGTTTTATCAGAGAACAAACTGTGTTTAATATGATGTTTTTTGTTACAATGAGAAGAAAAGAAAACCCCAATAAATAGGGATACAATCAACCAAATAAAGGAAATATTGCTGGAAATATGGATCCTAACGGCTAGTTGACTAGTTGATTTGCTGAGCTGTAAATGTCTTCTAAGAAAGGACATGATGAGCAATTTCTAATTCTTTCTTTTTCTAACAATATCGACCGTGCCAAATCTACAATCAATTACCGCATGCGCGGTGTTCAAAAATGGCCGACCCAATATAACATTTTGTTGTTGTTTTGAATCTGCGGATGAATAATCCAATACCAAAAAATCAACCGGGTAATAAAATTCATCAATTTTAACAATGACATTTTGAACCATCCCCCGGGTTAACTTATGAGACAAATCGGCTAAAACAACCGTTGTCTCCACCCTAGCTAAAGGACCAAAGTCATATTGATCATACAACCCACCCGGTAAAATACTCACCCCGGCTCCAAGATCTAGCAATGCCTTTGCCATTTGAAAATTACCAACTTGAATATTTATTAATGGCATGCCCGGATCTTGGAGCTTAGGAGGAAGCTCCCCATTTAAAACTGCACTCACTTGACCGGTAGCATTTACCCGCTTAGGCATTTTTTTTCTTTTGTTGCCTCTTTTGCGTACATAATTCTTTCAAAAATTTAGCATAGGCGGGTACTTGTTTTATTGCATCAAGTAAAGGAAGATTTATTTTTACTTGTTTAAACATGTCTCACATTTCTTCTTTTTGGGGACCTCTTGATGCAATAAAATTTTTCTTACCCGGGTCAAGTAGAGCCGATGGAAATGGAACTTGATTCGGCTCATTTTCAACTTTTTTTATTTTTCTCATTCGCTTCCGGTTTTTTAACATTTGATTCTTTTTGTAAAACTGGTGGAGTTTCATCATTTTCACTTTCATCACCCGTAACATCCTCAACTACCCCCTCAACAAAACCCGGTGACAAATCAGTTTTAAATTCTTTACCACTTCTTAAAACACTCACTTGATTAACATTAACATTATTACCTCGTGACGAGCCATGTGACGGATTTACCTGAGTATCACTAGGAAGCTTTCCTTTACCTTTCTTTAATTCCGCCACGTCAGTTGCTAATTGGCCCATTTGAGTTGTCAATGCTTGAATGCTTTTATCACGAACTTCATCCTTTTGTATCCGAGCTTCATCAAGTTGGTTTCTCTTTTGCATGTCTTGTTGCATAGCTCGAAGCATCTCCATAACTTCATTTCCGCTTGATGAGTCTTGACCCGAATTCCTTTGACCAGTTTGAGCTTGCCCTTGGTATCCACTGTTGTATCCACCTCTATAGTTTCCTTGATTTTATTGTTGACGAGGTACATAATTACCTTGAGCAGCTTGAAAATTCGGGTTGGATTGATTTGATGCATTTCCATACTGAAAGTTTGGATGATTTCGTAACCCGGGGTGATAAGTGTTAGAATTCATGTCATAATTTCTACCACCCCCTTGAATAGCATTCACTTCCTCCGTTTGTCCTTCATTTACCACCACTTGACAAACCTCCGCCGTGTGGCCTATTTCTTGACAATTGTTACAAACATTGTACAATTGATTTGAATTTTGAGCATTACCACTTTCTACCCCATGCACTTGAGGTCTTTGAATTACATGCCTTGCTCGTCTCGATGATTGAGCCTTTCTTTTGGAAGTCACCGCCATTTGCTCTAAAAATGTCCAATCGTCTTGCTCATAATTTGTACCAAAAGTACCATTTGTAATGGACATTAAATCACGTGCATCCTCCGAACTCAACCCTTCATGAAAAGCATTCAATAATTCCCACAGTTGTATACCATGGTGAGGACAATTTCTTAACATCATATTGAACCTCTCGAACGCTTCATGAAACATCTCTCCCGATTGTTGTTGAAAGCTTCTCAACCCTCTCCTTGCATCATTAGTCTTTTGAGAACTATAAAATTCATCCAAAAATATTTGTTGCATGTCGGCCCATGTAAAAATAGATGCGGATGGTAAAGTGTGAAACCATCTCTTTGCCTTGTCTTCCAATGAAAATTGGAAAAGAACCAACTTCACATCATCTGCAGAAAAACCTTGCCCCCCAATAGTGTTGCAAATAGAATAATATGTCTCCAAATGAAAATAAGGCTCTTCCGTTGTTAGCCCCTTGAATTTTGGTAGACTTTGGAGTGCGGTTGTTCTAACTTCAAAAGTTCTTCCATTTGCATTTTGCGGAATCACTATTGGTGATGGATTATTAGTGATAATTGGCCGAAAATGCGCTTCAATTCCCCGTACAACATCACGGTGGAGTCTTCTAGGTGCTCCCAATGGCGCTCTTGGTTGACCCATAGGTGGTTGTTGTTGGTGAATCGGCCTTTGATGTTGAGCTTGCATGTTTGGAGGCCGCATTTGGTTAAGTGGTGTGGGACGTTGCAAGTGCAATCCTTGCGGTCTAACATGTTGCACACCAACCAGTAGTCTTCCCGGGTCTTGAAATGGTAAAAGTGGTTGACTTACTTGACCCGTTTGAGCTTGAGATCCCACAAATGCACCTTCACCTCCATAATAATACCCCTCTTCATTATACCCACTAAACTCTTCATCATCATACCCATCATCATACACATCTCTTTGAAATCTAGAATTTTGACCACCTGGAAAAGATGAGTAGTAAAAACCCGATTGGTTAGGTGGTTGGTAAGTAGATGTGGTGTCGACAATTGTTGAACCTTGTCCTTGTGGTTGTGGGATAGTAGAAGATGATTGACCCGTAGTTGGGAAAAAAATGGGAAAATGGTGGTATGGTGTTTGATGGACTAAAGGTAAGGTTTGGATCAACTTGAGTGGAACTCGGTTGGGTGGTGTTGATTGGTGTAGCAGGATTGTTGGAAAGGTTAGGCATTGTGGTGTTGGGTGAATGTTGTGAAGAAGTAGGCATGAATGATGAGGTCCTTTGACCCGTTGTTGGTATGTGAGAGTCTTGCATTATGTTTCTTGGTGTAAACGGTGAAGTAGGTGAATCAATGATTCTGTTTCTTCTTATCAAAACTCGGTTCTGTCTCAATGTCCTTTCAATCTCCAGATCAAACAATAGTGGTGATGACTCGTGAGAGCCTCTAGTATGCATACACTTGAAGTACCTGCACACTAAACACAACCAGTGTAAACCCGAAAATAACAAAACAAAACTAAAAGATTAACACACGTTGCGCACTACTCCCCGACAACGGCGCCAAAATTTGACGTGTTTGTCGTGGTACACGTAAATTTCCCAATTACAACTATTGAATAGTGGCAAGAAGGTATCGAACACAGGGAGTTTGTGGAAAATGTGTAGATTCTAGCTTTGTTAATTAACTTAAAATTAAACTACTTTACGAAAAGTAAATGATTAATATTTTTGGTTGTTTTGAATTGAACTAAAATAACGACTAATTATCGATTTAGACTTAAGAGCGTTTCTTCAAATTATGAGATAATGACCATTCAAGGATCCGGTTTTTCTAAACACTTGTGTAAAATTCCAACTAGAAAGAGTTACATAGACATAACTCATGTAAAAACAATTGTTGTGATAAAAGGGAATAAAGTACTCGGATTATATTAACGCGAGGTTGTTTCCCGATGACCAGTTAATCAATAACCAACCCAAATCCTTCCCGTGATATCTCGGTTGTTAACAACACCAAGAACATACGCTTGAGACTAGAAATGGGTAAATTAATCAACACACTACAAACAATCATTCAAACATCATAATAATCAAGCAAGAATACTATATTATCATTCTAGAAATTCAAGGAAACATACACAATAGTTTGAGAAAAACCTTCACCAAGAATGATCACCAAAGGTTTTAGCCTAGCATAGTTTGGTGAATCATCAAAACCTTCAAGTAATTGTTCATAGGAATCAAAAACACAAACCCAATGATTAGAATTGTTCTCCCATGATTACTAGCAGCCAAAATCGCCCAAAAGTTGCTTAGAAACGTTCACAAGTGAGAAGATAACCAAAAGACACCATCAAGTCGTCTTTAATAATGGGAGTTACAATTTGGTGCAGGGGCCACCGTACCTTACGGTGGCTACCGTAAGGTACGGTGGAAATAAAAAGTATTACGCTGGTTCGGGACTGAACAACGGTGGAAAAACTAATGTCCAAATGCCACCGTACCTTACGGTGGCTACCGTAAGGTACGGTGGAGCCTTTGTAATTCTCAATCAATTTTTTTTCGTCTTTCACTCCTCTTTGTCCCGCTACGTTCCGGTCCGTTCCAAAGCCCATATTTCTTCGTTTTTAGCTCCTTTTCATACCTGCAACCAAAGTACTCGTAGTCACCCAATTCCAAGCAATCTCATGATCAAATGTGGTTAATATAGACGTTTTAACATTATAAAGGGTTGTTCCTTGAACCACCCGTCACTTATGTGCAAGAAGAAACGCGTGTTCGATCCTATGTGGTTGATAAATTGTAAAAAAGACGACATCGACACATTGTATTATAACCAGATTCATTTTGATGTGCCTGATCTTGAGCAATATTGGAGATTTCAGAAGGTTGCAATATTATGTTTTACATTCGGAGTTTATGCAGGTTGTGATTATAAGACTCTGTTTGGGAAAACAATGAAGCTGAGAACTGAATTGAAGACACGTCGGTCGAATGTTGAAGGAACTAGTTTGAAGAAGAAGGTTAAAGTCGTTCTGAAGAAGAAATAGACAAAAGAATCCGAGAAACGGACAAACGGGAGTTTGTAGATGCATTTTGGTGTCTATCGCTTTCGTATTCACATAATAAGATCAAAGATTTCAAGTTTTGGATAATTAAAGTGTTCATTCGAATTATCGAAGGGTCGAATGAGTTCTTAGAAGGTCGAATGAAGTTTTTGATTGATTATTATCTTGGTTCGGGACAACGAAGGTTCGAACCAGTTCATTCGAACCTCTGCAGGGTCGAATGAATCAGTCTATATATATGTTTGATGTGTTTTGCAATATAATAGTTGGTCATTTGATTAGGTGTTTGTGTGTGTGTTCTAGGAATGTTCCAGAGAGTCTGTGTTTTCATTAATACTGGTCTGTAATCGTTATAACTAGTTTATTATTAATGAAAATGTTTTGAAAATGAAATCTAACTTGTTTTGATTATGGTTTATATCATTTTGCATGTTTATTAGGGTTTCCGCATCTGATTCATCTTGACTCGTGTGATATCTAGTGTTCTTTGTTAAAATCCGATCCTACATAACTAACCATAGTCAAGCATTTAGTTACGTATGCACATGCAAGTTAACTAGAGTTCAGTTAAAGTGTTAACCTGAAGTTGCAGGGTATCACATACCACCATTAACTATTTTTCAACCACCTTCTTTATTACCCCAACCACCAACTAGCACTCTTAATTTTTTAACCCTAATCTTTCATCTATAAATACACACTCCCATCAACCCTAATATCTTTCACCACTTCCTACCCTCCCTCAAGCACTTGACCCATTTACACTTTAAAACACTTTTGGGTTGCCTAAAAAAAGTGAGTATACTTGACCCATTTACGCTTTAAAACACTTTCGGATTGCAACATGTAAAACTATTAAATTCACTATCACGCACACAATCAATCCCATGCAAACACTCACTCATTAAATATGCTTATTTATTATGCTACTTATACCATACACGCTAGAATAATTATGTTAAGTTATCTATCATTAACTTTTCAAGCCTCCCTGAACATGTATAGTGTTATATGAGTAGCACACCTCCCCATTTGTAGTTGTTGGATCAGTTTGCTCTTTTGTTTAAGTAAGAACTTGCTATCTTTGACACTTAAGTGTTTTAGCAAGCCCTTTGTATATCAGATTATAAGCACAGCGGAATGTATAAGTTAAAGCAACACTTTTTATACTTAGGAAGAATTATTACTCCCCCTAGATGATTGAAACTAGTAATGACAAGTATTTATTATGAATCTAAGCAGTAAATGAGAATTAGATACTTAGACAGATTCACAATAAATACTGAAATGGAATAGAACAGGGAAAGTGTTTGAAGGATTTTTCTATTAAAATCAATGTCTAAAATAGAAGGTTGAAGCCTCCTATATATAGACGTTTACATACATGTATCTTGCCCAAAAAGCAAGTACAGAAACATCAGAAACAAGTTGCACAAGTTGCAACATTGAAACTAACAAATACAGCTAAAAGTAATAATAAACAATAAACTACTAATACAAAAGGCGGTGGAAAATATCTGATGCTAAGTGCTGATGAATGACAAACTACTGATGAGTAGTTTGTCTTCAGTACTTCTGAAGTGAACTTGTCTGGTTTGGACTTCAGAACTTCTGATGAAGTTTCTTCTTCAGCACTTCTCATATCTTCTCTTCAGCAGTTTCTTGTCTTCTCTTCAGTACTTCTATACTTAGCCAAAATGACAGAAGTGAATTAGACTAAGGTTTCCAAAAGTGGTTTCACCAATCCTCTTTGTCCTAACAATCTCCCCCTGGATTGATGAAGCCAAAACCTTACTAATTCCTTATGATTTTCTTCTTTCTTGAACAATCTTCCATATCTCTTTGTACATGGTGTTCTTGAGCTGGTTTAACTGTCCATCAGATAGAGATCCTCTCTGTGGTTCCAGATGTTGAATTGTGAGCAGGTCTTGTGTTGACAGTTTCTTTAGATCACTGATCTTCTTGTAAGCCCTGCTTGAAAGGTCTCTTCTTGTCAACAATACTGAGTTGTTATCAGTAAGTGACCATCTGATGATAGGTACCTTTGACCTGTTAAAGTCAGAGGAATAGGGAACCAGACTTGTCCCTTGGGTTGATGATCCTGAGTGTTGGATGCTTTCTGTTTCAGTTAACCTCAGGTGGGAGTCTCTTCCTTGTTGTTGTTGTTGCATATCAGGCATCTGAATAGTTGGGAGATGGTGTTCAGTCACTACCTTGGTATGCATCTTGTCTTTGATAGTCTTTTGGATTTGGTAGGCAAAAGTGGAAGGATCCCTGAATTGTGTTAACAGAGGTTTCTCCTCAATGTCAAAATCTGAATGGACTATTGAACTTCCTTCAAGTAGTACCATTTTGAAATTAGTTTTGACATTGTCCTCTGCTTTCTTTCTTTGAGTATCAGGCTTTCTTGTTGATACACCAGAAGTTCTAACTACTGATCTTGAAGGATCAGCAGTTTGAAACTTCTCTAGATTTGCAGCCTTGGCAGCCTTGTATTTTCTATAAGTATCCATCAGTCTTTCTTCTTTCCATCTGGATACTGAGGCTTTTGAACCATAGCCCTTTGCTACTAATTCATCTATCATTTGGGCTCTCTTGGCCTTTCCTTCTTTGCTTGTGGCCAGTTTGTCTGCAATGATTTGTGCTCTTCTTGTTAGCTCTTGCATAGAGAGTCCCTTGAGTGTGTAGGCTTTAGTCTTGCTGTTCTTTGTGATGTAAGACATCAGTTGTTGTCTTTTGTCTTGTTCAGCAATCTCATCAAGGCTAGCCTGCCTTTGTAGTTCAGCTTCATAGGCCTGAAGTTTTTCTTCATGGCTTAAGTCTAGATCATCCCTTTCTTCCAGAGTTTTCCAGATCGGATCTTCTCTGGCCTTCTTGTTGGCTGCAACTAAACTCTTCTCTAGTAATTCAGCTGATTGAGAGATAGGAGAAGGGTTTAGTACAGTCATTGTTGTAACTGTTGTAGTAGGCCTGATAGGATCAGATGTTGGTTGGATGGGAGCCGTTGTTCTAGAAGGGTCAGCAGTTTGAGGTTTGGAAGTGTTAACCTCTGACGGGTTGACAACTGCTGATGGTTTGTCAACTACTGAAGGATTGTCTTCAGTACTTTCTGATTTTTCATCAGAACTTTTGCCATCAGAAGTTTCTTCATTATGCCTTAGGGATTCTTCAGAGGTTTGGGTCTCATCTTCTTTTTCTGTGGCTTCAATTTCTTCCACTGAGACACCAAACTGTTTGGCCAGTTTTTCTTTTCTGGCTTGATCCTTCTGATCTCTTTCAAGGATGGCCACTCTTGCCCTTATCCTGGCTTGGAATGACTCCTTAGGTTCCCTGATTTTCTCCCCCTTTTTGGATTCATCAAGTTTAAGTTTAGAGGTTGAGGGTTGGGAGAATTGACCTTGAAGATGAGCAATCTGTTTGCTGTTGAATTCTATCTTGTTGGACAGATCATTCATCTTTGTCTTGATCACTCCAAATTGATTTTTGATTGACAGCTCCAAGTTAGCTGTGTATGTTTGGAAGTGATTCTTGATGAGAGTGTTCATCATGTGGTACAGGGGACCCTCTGGGCTGCATAGCTGGTTCAAGTCTATGCTTGTTTGCCCAGGGAATTGGGTAGGCATTTGTTGTGAAGGGTATGTTTTTGGGAGATCCTCATGTTGTACAGAGGATGCCACTCTAGGGGTTTTAGGGATTGAGTGGACTTTAACCTGTGCAGGGGTGACTGGCTTCTTGAGCTTGGATACCCCTGAAACAGGACCTTCATAAAGTGTCGTCAATTCAGTAGTTTTAGTTTTTGAAACATCATCCAAATTAATGGAATCATCTGAATCCCTGATGTTGTCCTCATTGAGGACTGTCTCGGTTAAATCACGAGCTGAGCCCAACTCAGTTCTCTCATGAACCTCTTGTTCTTGGTTCTGAGGATTTCCTACTTCAGGCATTAAGCCTTCATCAGTAGTTGCCACATCTGAGGTCTTAGCTGTTTTACTTCTATCCTCAGATCCACCACTGGGTGGTAACTGAGTAGTAGCAGCCTCAGATGCCCCAAGAGTCTCTAAAATTGGGCTTAAAGACTCTGGTCCACCCTCATCTCTTAGGTTAGGGCTAGTGATGTCCACATCCATGTCTGATGTTGTGGTTATGTCCCCTGTTTGTTGTGGTTGTAGGGGACTGACATAATCAGATGGGACTTTCTCTTTTAGCCCAGAGAGAAGTTTGGCAATTTCTATTGCGTCTGGTTCAGAAATTTGAGGGGTTGGTTCAGTAGTTTTGGCAATAGGTGAAATTGGTTGGTCAGCAGTTTCAAAAGAAGAGTGAGTTTCAATAGTTTTTCTAAGTCTTTTTCTTTTGAATAAGATAGTTATGGGTGCTCTTGGTGGGGTTTGAGATGGATGAGACTGAGAGGGTGTTTCAGTCTCACCTATTTGAAGAGCAGATTGCTCAAGAGCATGTTCAGGCATCTCTACCTCCTGAACAGCTTTTCTTTTGGGTTGGTGGGTTTTTGTCTTTGTTGGCTTGGGCTGTTTGGCTTTTGGTGGTGTGATTTTGGAAGATGTGGGCTTCAGGGGGACATGTTGTTGTTCTCCCTGATCATCTTCTGGCCAGGTAGCCGGTTTGTTATGCCTAGAGTATGCTTGTGAGGTTAATGGATTTAAAGTTGAAACTTTTCCCACAAGCACCTCATTACCCAGTTCCCCTATTATGCATTGCATAATGAACCTTGGGTATAACAAAAACTTTTTCTTGGTATTATTGTGATGTAACACCAACTCATTGAAAAATAATTTTGATGCCCTGAATTTGGTTTCATTCACAATGGAATGAAATATTGGTTGAAAAGTAGAGGGCATCTGGTCATAAGACCCTGTTTTTGGACTCAAACACATAATAATATAATGAAACAAAAGCTTGTATATTGGTTCAAAATATTTTTGAAGATTGTAGCATGGGAGAGAGTACCTTGATAACCACACTCTGTCATGGTTAGGTGAATATCAGAATTAGCAACATGATCAGGGGCAGTTACATCATCCAGGCCCAGTCTTGTTGCTAGTGTGGCCGGTGTGATGGTCAGTGGTTTCCCTTGTATTCTTGAGTTGAGGGAAATGATTTCATCATCAGCCGTCACCGTCTCAGCATTTGCCCAGAACTCATTTAGAGTTTCAGTATGAATTGGTGGGTTTATTGTGAGAGCAGTAAAATATTGGGATTTTACGACAAGATCAATGATCTCATCGTATTGGGACCAGCCTTCTTGTTTTTCAAGAAAGGCCCTTTGATTGTGTCCCTGTTTTAGAACGAGAGCCATGTGGTTTTTGTTTTGGTTGATCGAACAGTTGATTTGCAGGTTTAGGTTATTGAGATAGTTTTTGAGAGAGAAAGAGGGATATTTTGAATTTGAAAGGATAAGTGTTGAAAAAGGTATTTATCAGAAGTTTTAACCGCTTGAATCTTCTTTATTAGAAGTTTTTAAACCGCCTCGGTTAAAAATCTTTTTATGAGAAGTTTTAAACCGACTAGGTCAAAACCTCTGATGATGGGAAAAGTCAGATTTGCCCTTTTTGACTAAACTGCTGATGAAGGATTACTTCATCAGTAGTTCCCATTTTCTCTTCAGTAGTTTTAAAAGTTGATGAGAAATGTTTTTATAAATACTTTTATTCATAACTTCTGAAGGTTATTTTATCAGAAGTTATACACTTTTCAGAAATTATCCTCATACTGATGTTTTGTTCATCAGTAGTTTCTCTCTTTTCAGAAGTTTTGTTTCAGACTTTTTGTCCTTTTTGTAAGTAAAAAATGAAAAATATGTGCAGAATAATAAAATAAACACTTACAAATTTAGCATCCCAAGCATGGATACTAACTTCTGAAATGTTGATGTGTCAAGGGGTTTTGTGAAGATGTCAGCTATTTGATTAGCTGTTGCTACATGCTTCACCTCAATCTTGCCTTTTTCATAGCAATCTCTTATGAAATGGTACCTGATCTCAATATGTTTGGTTTTTGAGAACTGTACCGGATTTTGAATGATGCTAATGGCAGATTTGCTGTCTACAAACAAAGGTGTCTTGGTTTCTTTGATTCCATAATCAAGAAGTTGATATTGGAGCCATTGTATCTGTGATGTACAACTTGCAGCTGCAATGTATTCAGCTTCAGCAGTTGAAGTTGCAACAGATGTTTGCTTCTTTGATTGCCATGACACTATACAGTTACCCAAGAATTGACAACCACCAGATGTTGACTTTCTTGTCATCTTACACCCTGCATAGTCACTATCTGAAAAAGCTGATAACTTGGTATTGCTTGAAGCAGGATACCAAATTCCCAGTGTTGGAGTTCCTTTCAGATATCTGAAAATTCTTTTGACTGCTATAAGGTGTGATTCCCTTGGTGCTGATTGATATCTAGCACAGACACATGTTGAAAACATAATATCTGGTCTAGAAGCAGTTAGATATAAAAGGGAACCTATCATGCATCTGTACATGGTTTGATCAACCTGTTTTCCTTGATCATCAGGTTCAACTTGTGTGATTGGTGTCATGGGAGTGGAACATGATTTACAGTCTTTTAAAGAAAATTTGTTTAATAATTCTTTAACATATTTTGATTGATGTATAAAAGTTCCATTTGTTTGTTGCTTGATCTGTAGTCCCAGAAAGTACTGCAGTTCTCCCATGGTACTCATCTCAAATTTTGATTGCATGAGTTTCTTAAAATCATCACACAGTTTTGTGTTTGTTGAACCAAAAATGATATCATCAACATAAATTTGAACAAGTAAGACATGATTTCCAACATGTTTAATGAAAAGAGTTTTATCAATGGCACCTCTTGTAAAGTTATTTTTGAGTAAAAAGGTGGAGAGTGTATCATACCAGGCTCTTGGAGCCTGTTTAAGCCCATAAAGAGCTTTGTCCAGTCTGTACACCCACTCAGGATGAGAAGGATCCTCAAACCCAGGTGGCTGACAGACATACACCTCCTCTTTTATTTTTCCATACAAAAATGCACTTTTTACATCCATTTGATAAACTTTAATTTTGTTGGAAATGGCATAGGCCAGAAATAACCTGATGGCCTCAAGCCTTGCAACTGGAGCAAAGGTTTCATCATAGTCAATTCCCTCTTCTTGAGAGTACCCTTGAACTACCAGTCTTGCCTTGTTCTTGATTATCATACCAGCTTCATCTTGTTTGTTCCTGAAAACCCATCTTGTGCCAATTGGTTGCTTGTTTGGAGGTAAGGGACAGATTTCCCAGACCTGTTGCTTGTTGAACTGAAGCAGTTCATCTTGCATAGCTTGCACCCAATTATTGTCTTTGAGGGCTTCCTGGTACTTCTTTGGTTCCAACTGTGAGATAAAGGCTGAAAATAGACAAAAGTTGGAAAGCTGGTTTCTGGTAAGAACACCTGAAGCTATATCACCCATGATTTGATCAAGTGGATGATCTCTGTGTTCAATCAGTTGTTGTAAACCACTGACAGGTGTAGGTGGCTCATGTTCTTCAAACAAACTACTGAGGTCTATAATATCTGGTTCAGATGTTTCCTGTTCTTCAGTAGTTGGATCTACTGAATCAGAAGTTTGAGTTTGTTCCTCAGTACTTGTTTGATCAGAAGTTTGGGGAACTTCTGATGATTTTGAAGTTGACTTGATAACTGTTTGAGGAGTCCATGGTATGGGATCCTCATCATCAAACCTTTTGTCACCATAATAAGTAGGTTTTGATGAAGTAACAGCCTTCTCAGGTCCAAAGTGGAAGTTGTCAAGGTCAAAAAGTTCAGCAGGATGTGCTGGAATAAGAGTGTGTTTTGACTCATTGAACTTGACATTCAATGTTTCTTCTACTATCCTGGTGTGAGAATTAAAAACCTTGTAGGCTTTTCTAGTTGAAGAGTAACCAAGAAAGTAACCTGAGTCAACTTTGGCAGCAAACTTTGAAATAGATTCCTTGATGTTCAAGATGAAACATTGACACCCAAAAGCCCTGAAAAAGGAGATAAGGGGCTTCATGTCATGAAGAACTTCATAGGCAGTCTTGGAATGTCTCTTGACCACAAGAACTCTATTCTGAACATAACATGATGTGTTAACTGCTTCTGCCCAAAAGTACAAGGGCAGTCCAGAATCAGCTAACATTGTTCTTGCTCCTTCTATTAAGGTTCTGTTCTTCCTTTCTACTACACCATTTTGTTCAGGAGTTCTGGGAACACTGTATTGTCTAATAATCCCTTTAGACAAACAGATTTCATCCAGAGTTTTGTTCCTGAACTCTGTCCCATTATCACTTCTAATGGTTTTGACAGGTAGAGAATATTGTTTCTCTACTTGTAGAATGAAGAACTTGATGATTTCAGCAGCCTCATCCTTGGAAAATAAGAAGAATACCCATGTGAATCTTGAGTAGTCATCAATGATGACTAAGCAGTACTTCTTCTTACCAAGGCTCATAATCTTGACAGGTCCAAATAAGTCCACATGGAGTAGTTGAAGACATGCAGTTGTTTTTTATTCTTCAATAGACTTATAGGAGGACTTATGCTGTTTTCCCTTTAAACAGGATACACAGTGTTCTTGACACTGGTATACTTTCAAAGGTAGACCTCTGACCAAGCCCATTTTTGTGACTTTATTTATGGTTTTAAAGTTCACATGGCCAAGTCTCCTGTGCCAGAGATCTGTTTCTGAAGTTGATGCCCTTGAGAAGAAACAGGCAGTGTTGTTCAATACTTTGTCTTTCTCAATGTCCACTGCATAGACATTGCCACATCTTTTGGCAATCAGCAAAGTATGATCTTCAATGATCTTCTCTATCAACTTCTGGCCTTCTGGTGAGATGATCTTGCATGCTGTCTTTGTGAAAAAGGAAGAATATCCTTTATCACACATTTGTGACACACTCAGCAAGTTGTATTCAAGGTTTTCCACCAGATTGACCTTGTCAAATTGTATTTTGCCAGAGGAGACATTGCCATGTCCTAGCACATATCCCTTAGCATTGTTCCCAAAGGATACAGATCCTTCTCTTTGGCTGATAAAATTGTTTATCAGGTATCTGAATCCAGTCATGTGCAAAGAGCCCCCACTATCAACATACCATATGTTGTTTAAGCCCCTGGAAACCCTCTGCACACAATAGCAACTTAGTTAGATTTAGGAACCCAAGCCTGTTTGGCTTTGGGTTTGCTCTTGAGAACAGTTACAGTTTGTTCTTGACCAGGTTGAGAAATCCATGTCTTTTTGGCAATGGATTTTTCATTAAGAACCATGGTGGTATCCTTTTCAAGACCACCATCAACCTTGGTCATCAGTAGTTGTACCAAGTTCATTAGTTTTTGAATCTCAGCAGTTTGTGAAACTGCTGATGAATCAGGTCTAACTACTGATAAAGAGTTTTGAGAAAAAGATTTTAGTTGAGATTTTATCTTTTTCTGAGAAAAGGTGTTTTCAGGTTGTAGTTTCTTGGGATTAAAGGTTCTTTCATAATCATTTCTGATTTGATTTCCCACAACCTTTTGTTTAATTTTATGATTGAACTGAATTCCTTTTCTGTATCTACAAAACTCTGTTTTGTGGTTGAACAGACCACAAATTTCACACTCTTTTGCCTTTTGTTTTTGATCTAAAGGCAAATTTCTGACATTAGTGTAAAGATTTTGCTCATCAGTAGTTTTCAGGGTCTCAACTCCTGATGTAGATGAAACTACTGATGGCTTGTTGTCAGATTTTGTTAATACTTCTGAAGTACTTTCTTTGAAAATACCAGGATTTCTGTTTAGAAAGTTTTCATGGAAAGATGTGCAGTCTTCCCCTTCAGAAGTTTCATTTGAAACAATTTTTCTCCCATCTTCAGTAGTTTTGGGAGAGAAATCTGTTGGTGTTTCAACATGATGGTACCCTATGCCAAACTTAACATTTGAAGCACTCTGTTTGTTTAGCAGTAGCTGGTACCCCTTACAACAATCCACCCATTTTTCACAACTGATCTTGGTGTCAGCAAGCTCTTTTCTGACATTCCCAAGATCTTCTATCATCATTTTAATTTGTGCTTGGGTTTCAATAGCTGAGTTAGTTAATTTAGAGGCTTCTTTTGTTTTAGCAGTAAGTTTTCTCTCTAAATCACACTTCATCTGAGTGTATTTTCTTTCTAAATCATTGGCTTTTCCTTGTAAGTGCACATTTGTCTCTCTTATGAGAGCAAAAGTTTCTTTGCAAGAGTTTGAGCAAAGTTTTGTCAAAGATTCTTTTGATACCTGTGACAATGCAGATTTTGAAATACAGCCTTCAAATGCCATTAAGGCAAAGTTCTTTCTGCCATTGTCTGGTTCTCCCCAGTTGATGTCAAACACCTTGTTGTCTGCATCAGGATTGCACTCTGTGGTGTCAAAAGGGAGACTGCTCCAGTCAACATACCCTGAGGTGAAAAGACTTTGTTGAGAGGGTTGTTGAGGCTGTGGAGGATGTTGAGCAGCTGGAAAGGGAGGGATTGATTGTTGGCTCTGCATCTGTTGAGCAGGCATTTGAACATATTGTACTTGTGGCATGTATTGCTGTTGAGGAGCTTGTGCCTGTACAAAATGAGCACTCCCTTGAGTTCCATTATTCCTATTATAGTTGGGGTTAAAGTTATTTCCAGATTGTGATTGGTTAAAGCTAGAGTTTCTACACTCTCTAGCAAAGTGTCCCAACTTTTGACACTTGTGACATCTCAGTTTAGATTTGTCAAAACCAATTTTTGTATTACTGGTCAATCCTGAAAATTTCCTTCCTGACCTTTTATCAAACTTGTTAGTTTTAATGCTTAGCATGGCCAGTTGGTGTAAAATGTCCATTTCTTCTAAGTCATCACTGCTAAAGTTTTTCAAATCATCCATGATAAAACATAGATTATCAGCAGTTTGACTTTGGTCATCATTGTCATAACCTGGGAAAGATCTTTCTGATGAGATCCCAGTTGTTATGTCAATGTTGTCATAAGATCCATAGGAACAAGTTGGTGAGTCTTGTCCCAAAAGTGCTGTACTACCTCGTAGGTAGTCATCAGCAGTTTTACCAGATGATTGTAATTTCTTCTTTTGATCAATTTCTCTCTCAAAAGTAAGTAATCTCCCATGGAGTTTTGTAAGAGTGAGGGAGCTAAAATCTGGTGAGGATCTTAAAACAATGGAGTATGTTTCCCATTTGTCTGGTAAAGACCTTAAAAATCTATGTAGCATAGATACTGTTGTATAGGTCTGACCATTTAACTTTAGCTCAAATATTAATGAGGAGAATCTTTCAAATTGTTGAGTTAAAGTTTCCCCATTAATGTGAGCAAATGTCTCATATTGTTGAGCTAAGATCTCTCTGGTGTTGGCAATTACCTCTTCAGTTCCTCCAAACTGTTCTTTAAGACAATCCCAGAGTTCTTTGGCACTTTCACAATGTAAAAGGCCAGAGTATATCTCATTTGGGAGAGCCATTGCCAACATAGAGAATGCTTTTGCATCTAGCTCAAGTTTTAGGAAATCATCATCTGTATAGTCTTTTGGTTCTTTAGGAACCTCAACTTTAGTTTCAAGATTTATGTTTACTGGTTTGTGAGGACCATATATCACAGATCTCCAACAACCTGTGTTGGTCTGTGACAAGGTATGTGCCATTCTCTTTTGCCATATGTTGTATTCATTTCTTACAAGCATGGCAGGTTTAGTGGCAGAACCAGTATTATGTGGATCCATTTTAAAGAGTATTGATTTGTCAGGTGACTCTTTTAAGTGATGGATGTTTGATAAAAAGTGAACTTTTGATCTTTTATTGAGTATCAATAAGAGCTTTGTGTCTGATTCTCAATTTGTTAGATTGATATGTGATCAGATAAACCAATGCTCTGATACAAATTGTTGGATCAGTTTGCTCTTTTGTTTAAGTAAGAACTTGCTATCTTTGACACTTAAGTGTTTTAGCAAGCCCTTTGTATATCAGATTATAAGCACAGCAGAATGTATAAGTTAAAGCAACACTTTTTATACTTAGGAAGAGTTATTACTCCCCCTAGATGATTGAAACTAGTAATGACAAGTATTTATTATGAATCTAAGCAGTAAATGAGAATTAGATACTTAGACAGATTCACAATAAATACTGAAATGGAATAGAACAGTGAAAGTGTTTGAAGGATTTTTCTATTAAAATCAATGTCTAAAATAGAAGGTTGAAGCCTCCTATTTATAGACGTTTACATACATGTATCTTGCCCAAAAAGCAAGTACAGAAACATCAGAAACAAGTTGCACAAGTTGCAACATTGAAACTAACAAATACAGCTAAAAGTAATAATAAACAATAAACTACTGATACAAAAGGCGGTGGAAAATATCTGATGCTAAGTGCTGATGAATGACAAACTACTGATGAGTAGTTTGTCTTCAGTACTTCTGAAGTGAACTTGTCTGGTTTGGACTTCAGAACTTCTGATGAAGTTTCTTCTTCAGCACTTCTCATATCTTCTCTTCAGCAGTTTCTTGTCTTCTCTTCAGTACTTCTATACTTAGCCAAAATGACAGAAGTGAATTAGACTAAGGTTTCCAAAAGTGGTTTCACCAATCCTCTTTGTCCTAACAGTAGTTCATTGTTAAGTATTCAATCAATCATGCTTTATTTACTTTGACGATAAGGATACTTTACGGTCTTTCACTTCGTTGTTAGATTTTGCTATTGGAATCTTTGGTATGATAGTAGTTCTTGCATGCTAATATATCCCATAATTTAGCATACAATAACACATGGATTTGATTTTATTCAATCATTATACTATGTATGTATTCAACCTTGTATGCTCGCCAACAGAATTTGTGTTGACAAATACTTTATACATGTTGCAGGAAATGTTTGATGAGACGATACAAGAAATGTCACATAGGATTCGACTTTAGAAACACACGAGTCAACTATCTTTTAATACATGTTATGTTTATTGTACTCCTTTGAACAATTTGTACTCTTTTGGAATCCTAGCAATAAATGGAATTTATTTTAATCTATTATCATAATTTAGTGTTATGAAGTCTTTCAACAATCTATCACAAGTCATGCCCCAATTTATTTTGCAATCGGTTGGTTTGTGACACTTGTCGTGTATTGTCCAACAGACCCTAGTATCCAGATCTGACCAAAATATGGTTTGAAAACATAAAACCAAATCAATTATTGTTATTATGTGTTTGTATGATGATTTGATGATTGAATACACTAGGATGTATGCTAGATCTATAAACATGTTTTATGATGAAGCTTTGAAGAACCACGTTTTAAGGATTTGATTCTTAGATTTGCTTGATGATGTTTAGGATTGAGTTTATGGTAGTATAGATTAAATAACATGGTTTTGATATTTATTGGATTGAAAACATTATGATGTTCATAACCTGCATTAAAGGAAACTTTATTGATTTTGGGATTTTTATATTATGGAGGCCTAATGATAGGTGACTTGGAGCATAGTGGTCACAAGTTCGAGCCTTGAAGGATACCAGGTTTTACCGATTATTCACTGTCATGCCTTCGGGCAGATGGATGGTCGGGCTTTCTCTGGATTGGTGGAACTGGAGGACTTCGTGCCCCGTGGGTATCCTGGATTCGTCATAAAGGGATTCCCACGGGAGAACGTGAAAATATTGTTGGCCTTTCAAAAAAAGATCTATACATGATATGGGTTATGTGATGTTAGAACTTGCTTAGGAATAATTGTTTAAACTTATTAGAACTTATTAGAACTTTTGTTTCGCTGAAAACAAAGTTAGGATCATGACTTATTAAAAAGGTATTAAAAGGGTAATTTTATGAATGTGAAGTGTGTAAAGTGTTCATAACTTACTAAAAGTAGAAACCTTTCATGTCATATGAGTTGTAGGACTCATACGGGGTATTATATGACTTCTTGCTATGACATGTTAGGCATGAGTCATATGCTTAAAACCTGAACTTGTGATATGTGACAAAATTGACAAGTTATGTGATTAGTAAACATGCTAGTACACTAGGATTGCATGTTGGGTGTAATTTGTAATTCTAGACATATCAAATATGAACAAACAAAAATTGCTAGTAGGGTCACCAACGGGTCATCGAGTCAAACATAGTAAACCTGAAACATTTTTCATAAACCTAAACTAGGTCATTGTTTGGATATAATGGGTCAATTGGAGAAACGATAAACTTGGACAAATACTTATAGGCTATTGAATGTTAGGATACCAGTAGACGAGACACCTTTCATTAACACGCCTGGTACTTTATTAGCACACAGCCCAAGGTGAGTTTCACGGCCCCTTTTTATTAATTTTCTTGTTAGGAGAGAAACATATTTCTAACTATTTTAGATCATATATTGCTATCACATGTGTACTTAGTGCAAAAAAAAAATCACACTTATAAGTCCATACATTGTTGGACCGTTAGTATGGAGTTATACAGCTTGAAAATCTTGGATAGCGCTATTGGGTCTGACAAGCTCCACTTGTGTTGATTAGAGGTCAAATAGGTGCAATATTGGCCTAACACACATTGCCATTGTTTTGTGATGAACTTGGAGGGAAAGTCAAACAACTACCAACAGTTAGCTTCGGTCGTGAACCACTAAAGTAACATGAACGAATGACTAGCTAACATTAGATAAGTAGTTGATATATGTGGATCTATGAACATTTACTTCTTACGACCACTCACACATTTACTTAAAAAAATCTGTGAACTCACCAACCATTGTGTTGACACATGTTAGCATGTTTTCTCAGGATTGTTAAAGTACACTTGGATTAGGACGCCTTTGAGGAGTCTCGATTGCTTACCAAATCATTTTTTTCAAGCACTCTAGAATTGTTTGGTTTTCATGGTGTTGCACATATCGTGTGCATAGTTGTTTTCATTTTGTTAAACTTATTATGCTTCTATTATATAGCTATTTCAAACTCATGTTGAATGAGAAACGTTGTTTTCAAACTCATATAATGCTCGTTCAACATTATCAATGTCTTGGATCATGGTAGGTCATACGTCTTGCGGTACAACCCGCATATGGATTTTGAGGGTGTGACATTGAAACTCTAGCTAGCAAGATTGGGTCCAATGAAAAACATAATATCTAGTAGTGGATCGATGATCATCAAGGTAACTAGCCAAATCGACATTTGAGTAAGCATGAATAGTAAAACTATCAGATCGTCGAATAATCAGCCAATGAGAATTTATATCTCGAATATACCCCGACATGCACTTGACTGCGACCTAGTGTTGATCAGTAGGTGTCTATAGAAACTAGGACACCTTACTAATATGCAATCTCGGGTCGACCCATGACCAGATACTGATGAACACCAACAATACTCTGATAAATTTTGGATCAGCTAACAGGGTATGTGTATGACGTGATAACTGATAAATAGAAAATAGACGTATAAATAATGGTCGACACTCAGCAAGGCATGTGCAATGTAATATATCAGGTATGTAGCACAGACGAGATATATCAAGCTCTTCATCAGTAAAAGTTGTCTCAAAACCAAGAAATAGGAAAGTCGACCTAGAACCTTTGTGTGCAAACAGTGAATGTAGTTAAGCAATCAACTCTATAACAAAACATAACAAGTAATCCAATCACGATAATACGTAAACAATGAGGTATTAGACATTCACCAAGTGAAACCACTGGTAATAAAAGCATAGGAGAGCTTTAAACCCAAGCACGCGGAGCCTGGTTCAAGTCATAAAGAGCATTCTACATTCGACAAACATGAGGATGTCTAGAGAAGTCAACAAAGCCTGGAGGTTATGCCATGTACACAATCTTGAATAAATCACAATGAAGAAAGGCATTATTGACATCAATCTATCGAATTCCTCATCCCCTAGAAAAAGCAATAGTACAAGCCGAATAGTGGTAGGTTTGACTAAAGGACTAAAAGTCTTAGTGTAGTCAATACTCTTAACCTAATGAAAGCCCTTAAAATCCCGTCTGGGTTTATATCGACTAACAAACCCATTAGGATTACATTTAATCATGTAAACCCACAACAACCATCAATGTTAGCATCAATGGAAGGTTGGACCAAAGTCCAGGTTTGTTGGAATATAAAGCCTCCATATCATATCGTATAACATCCCACCAAATAGATCATATCTAAGCCTATTGAAAAGTGGTAGTCTCAATAGTAGAGGAAGTGGTGGCATGAAGAATAACTTGATTAGAAAACTGGTGATGTTTTATAGTCTGATCACGAGAACGGGGGATCATATATTGACAGAAAAGGGGAGAAGGATGAGAAGTAGAGGAAGTAACAGAAGAATAGGAAGATGAAGAAGTAGGAAGAATGTTAGGGGGATGAATATAGAGATAAGAAATAGGAACAGAAGAAGTAGACGTAGAAGAAGATCCATGAATGTCAAAATCAAATCATGGAAAATGACACGTATCGATGTAAAAGTATGAAATGTGTGAGGATCATAGCAAAGATAACCACTATGACTCGGTGCATAACTAAAGAAGATGCAATGTATGGATTTGGGTGAAAGCTTATCCGTTGTAGCGTCACCAAGAAACAAATAGCATAAAAATCCAAAGGTACGAAGAACAAAATAGTCTGGGGAACAACCAAAAAGAACCTCATGGGGAGAGGAATGATTAATAATCGACGAGGGTAACTTGTTGATGAGATAAATTGCAGTAGCATATGTAGTATTCCAAATATATTCGGTAGATATATCCCAATAGTTATTGGGTAGAACCGGTTGAAGAAAAAAAAAACAGAGCCGAACAGAGGTGGATAATAAGCAGAAGAATCTAGATCGAAGAAGAAAAACAGAAAGAAAGAAGAAATAGAGCAGAGAAAAGTGGTGATCGGAATCAAGAGCTTAGAGCTTTGATACCATGAAACAAAAAAGAAACTGTAACTTCATAAATTATGTAATAAACAACAAGCAACAACGTATATATATATATACACACACACACACACAGAAATGGAACTGTAACTAACTAACTAACCGCCTCAACCTATCACTAGCGACTAACTAACTCAACACATATTAAAATACTCTCTAATATAACATATAATTAATTAACTATACACACTTGATTTATTGTTATGCATAGGATGTAATATAAAGAATTTGTTGATTTGATTTACGATTGTGTTAAGAGTTTAAAAGGAAGCCCGGTTGTCTAATGTTTATATATATATACAGATGACGATATATCATAAATGTTGTATTTTACATAAAAGAAATAACTTCGTTAAGACTAGTTATATGATGTTTGAGGTATATTTATAAATATTCCATTATCTATCTACAATCACCCTTTATTAATTAACACTAAATTCACGTTCTCACATTTAGAAACCATTATCAATAAAAGAAATTATGAATATGTATCTTTCGAGAGTATAAAAGGTTAGAAAACCATGCTACATGAAATTTAACCCCACATGAGGATGTAATCCACATACGTTTTGTTGCAAAAACACCATAGAAGAAAACAATACCAAGAAAAAATATGACTCAATAATCGACATTTTTATTTATTACTTAGTCATCACAGATTATAACAACAATGAATTGAAAGAAAATTATGACAATTGAGGCTAAACTATAAGGAATAAGGAATCCTTAATTTATAGAGGAGCTAGGTTGGTTTCTCTCTTTGTAACTAACTTTAACAAACTTTTGAATCAGAGTTACAATAGCAAAACTTTGACTTTTAGCTCTTGTCAGTTTTACCCCCTGCTCTTTGTTGTACTTATTCTTATTGGATAAAATAATAAACGAACATAATAGCAAGTTGACTTGTAGCTTTGATTCTCAACACCTATCTACCTTGAAAAAAAGTGAACTACGAGGAAATAGATCGATGCATGCTAGGCTTATGTATTAGTAGTCTAGTATCAAATGCGCTGACTTAATTACATGACGGAAATTGATTCGCGACGTTAAAGTTACATACTATTTTTTGAAAGGATTTTGGTATATTATCGGCCGTATGGGTATAACACGCTAAAGAAATTATATATTTCTATTATTTTCTCCCAAACTTATTGCAACACATTTGTTTGTGTATGACAAACACCTTGTATGCTAGGACAAATACCTTACATGCTAGACAAAGTTTGTGATTGTGACCCTTTACTTTGTTCGAATAAAAAGTGTCTAAAGAAATGCATGTTTCAATGAACTAATTTTTTTTAACACCAATGAAAATGTTTATTGATATACAAAAGGAAAATTACATAAGATAGCAGGTAGGTGGGCAACAAGCTACACCGCCACCCCTTTTTAGATAGAAAACCCTAACCTACTAAAACAAATCCTCACCCTTGAGGGGTCGAAAAGTTGTTGTGGACCACCCGCTGGACTTTTGTCAAAAACTGAACCGCCTTTTGTACCAAGGAGCCGAATGTGTCAAAAGCCAAAGGGACGAAGGCATGATGATTATCCTCACAAGATTTAGCATGCTTTTCCACATTCTTTGACTTTGCTCTTAGTACTGCTTGCCCGACCACGAATCCACTACCCTAAACCCTGCTAAAGAAAATACACCTATAAGGTCAACGCATGCGTGTTTCCCACCCTCCCAGCCAAAAATTAGCACATCAGTCGAGCGTAGAGTGGACCTCCCTTCTGCCAGGTCTGTAAGAAAATTAATCTGGCCTCTTTCTGGGTCGAGATCCCTGCTCGTCTGAGAATATCCATTAACGAGTCCTAAAAAAAACGTGGTGATACTTGAACCCTGACAACTTTCAATAGTGGAGCGCATGCTCCCCGTATTTATCTAGGCATCCTTTACGGCAGACCAGATGTAAGATCCTAACCCGAAATCATGTGGTTAATGTTTAAACTTTCGAGCTTAGGCCTTAGTCAAAACTCGCTCCCAATTAAAACTTTGATATTTAGGAAAAACCCCAAACCGTTATGTTCAATACATTAATGGATCCTATTATTGTTACATTTTAAGTGCTAAAATCATATACTAGTTTTTGAGTTTTAAGCGAGAGTTCTTGTTTCGGAAGCTTTTGGAGTGTTCGGGTGTGTTCGGCTCTTTGCTCGCGACTTGATCCTTGCTCCGGAGCTCCAATCACATGAATACGTAGCACCATTACACAAAGAATGGTTAGTGGGATTGATAATAATGCATTTAGAATAGTGGAAGTGTCGAAACACATCAAAAACGGAACGAACTAGATCAAACGAAAAAAAACAACACTTTTGGGATGGAACCCGCCGTAACCTACTGCCAACTGGCCGTAGGTTACTGCCAGCAGGTTCTGTCCCTGGAGCTTTTCTCAGCCTTAGTCATTTTTCCCTTGTCCTTCCTTTGTCCGTTTTTTCCAGTTCTTGGATACTTTTAAAGCCCAATTCATGGCCCTTATTAAGGACATTTGGGGACATATTTAATACCATTTAATGAGCTTGAATAATGCCCATTTGCCATGTTTAAAAACTCTATTTGGCTTAACTAAAGACTATGCGACTTTTACCCAAATTGACTCGTTAAGGCCATATGTTATACAAAACCTTATTTGACTACTCAAGAAGCACAGAAATCATATTATCAACCCATTGGGCACTTGTTTAAATAAAAACATAGTCTGGTTTGTCTCATTATGACCCGGTTCTCATATTTAAATGTTTATGTTGTTTTGTTACCCAAATCGACCCGTTTAGGCCATGGGTTATTCAGAACACTAATTGATTGTACAAAAAGCATGATAATCATATTGTCAACCCATTGATTACTTGTTTATCTAAAAACATGGTCTGGTTTGTTTCATTATGACCCGGTTCTCAGATTTAACCTTTAATGAATGATTAATATTCCCAAAATGCCTTATAGGCAAATACTTCAAGTTATCCATCCATGGCGACACTACTTGATTTGATTCCATTGTTTTTATTCAATGACTTGTTTGGAAACCTCTAAGACCTTACGGACTTAGATTTTCCACCTTCTCGAGATTTATCTAAGTTAGTCAATTATAAGCGCATTAACGCGCATTAGGCTTAGTTATGAAGATAAGGCATCCTCGCTTCATGTGAGTGGTCTTAGCATTCACATTACTTCACCCGTGGGCGTTTATGTAACTACGGACTTACCGGGTGCAATTGCCCCATTTCCATACCTCAGTGATTCCATTCCACAATACCTTGGCATTATGTACCTTATTCCCAACGTGCTTACCTGTGGAAGAATTTCTTCGACAAGCATTAAGTATTTGGTATTCAAATAGTGACGCATCACCATTTGACTTATTTCATGAAACACTTTGAATGCAACACTAGACCTTAGTGCTTTGAATAAAATATATGTTTCAATTTATTTATATGCATCTCTCCTTTTTGTTTAAAACAAATCACCTTGTTAATAGTTATAAAACAGGTTATTATATAACTTTTTGTAATTTGACTCTTTGATGAATTCCACCACTTGATTGAGACCCATCATTTCATTGGTTGTTAATAAACAAGTTTCTACTTGATTCCACCCGTCTAGACCCGTTTAGTGGGTTTCACCACTTGTTGTCGTACCTTTATCCCATACTCGATACTCATTTAATAATATGCGACACATATCTAACATGTTTAAGTCTATTGGCGGAAGTAACACTTACCTTGTATTCACTCCCATTTCCTTGCAATTTAAGTTTGTATCCATTTGACCCGTTTGCTTGTTGATCCATTCCTTCCAAGCCTACACCTAGCTTGACAAGATCAACCTTCACTATACTCATAAGATTGTTCAAGTTAGTCATCGTTCCCAATAACTAACATACCTCATGAGTTTATTCACATTATATCACATTCTAAGATCGGATCAATTTAACTTCTAAAGGTTAACTACCCTTAGCATGATCATATGTATTATCAATTTCCTAATCATCATTAGGCTACATTTTCGCATATGATATCATTTATCTTTCAAGCATGTATTTCACGTTTTATATGCGAGTAATTCCATGATTGACCAAATCAAGTTATCACCTCAATTTGCAAACAAAGTCATTGAGGCGTATCATCAAACATTTTATAGGCATCATTTAACAAACAAAGTCTCATGGATGTTACCATTGTCCATCCTATTTGTAGTCATTAGGCATTTTCATCACCCAAAGCATACTCATTCAATTTTGTACATTATAACACACAATGATTCATATTACAAGGTAGATTTCATGGTTAGGGCCAAAAACCTATTTTCTTCATTTCACTTCAAGAATCATCAACATATTTTTTTTTTTTTTTTTTTTTTGTAATTTAACACCTATATAACATTTTTTAGGCATAATTTAGGTCCCCCGTCACAAGGGTAACCTTCAAACAACATAAATATACTATCAAACATTTGAGCTAGAATTCTCCTCAAGCTATAACTAGATAATTCATCTAATTTAACACGAATTAAAGGTATATTGATGTGTATCAAGCTGAGATGACTCGATTAAAGGCTCATGTAGACAAAATCCTCTTGATCTAGGCTTGGATTGAGCTGGTTATTGAGTTTTATGGCTAGTGTGTGTTTGGAGAATAAGAATCTCCTGATGAAGACGATTACACACATGTGTGTGTTTTTGTTTTATTAAATTTTAATAATAAAAAAAAAGTTTATCACCGTTGGCGACTATAGTCCCTCTAGTCTCATTTCCAAGTGTTTTAGATTAAGTGGCTAGCTAGATTAGTCTCTTGCATTGGGTTTTAGCCCCCCCCCCCCCCCCCCCCCCCTTTAGTCGACAATACTATTGGTTTATATTCCTATTATAACACAGTCCCATTTTATTTGTTGCTATGACATTCGCTCAATAACTAATTTCCGTTTGTTATTTGTTAATTTTGCCAGATGGCATAATTAAACGAAACCGATTTTTGAGGTGTTACACCAGACAGATTTTATCATCCGGAAACATAGAGATCATTAAGCGGTACTTAAGGATTGACTTATACTCCACTAATGATAGCAGTTACAACAAAGACCGCAGTTGCCTATATATATAACAAAAAATGCATAGTAACATATAGCAATGTACTTGAATTATTGATTTAACTGAATAATAATTCACCATACATAAATATACAATAATATAAAAAGGCAATAATACATGCACTATCTCCCCAGCAAAGAAAGCATGGGACAATTGGTGTTACTTGGTCTGGGACTCTGGGCCCCTCAACACTTACCCAACACCACATGAATACATGATACATTAATACTGTCTGGATTTATAGCCACCCAACTATTTTATAAAATATTGTTAGATTTTAACTCTCTTTATTTTCATTATTGCTATTTTCTGCCCTTTTTTCCTTAGGGTTTTAACATAAATAAATAGTTTCTAATTTTCCTTAGGCTTACCGGTAAGGAGACGCCCCTGCCCCGTCCCCCATCCCCACACCGCCCCCTGCCCCCGTCCCCTTTCCCCCTATCCTCCACGTCTCTCTGCGGACGAGATGGCCTGACCAATGGCTGATTTTCTTTTCTTTTTCTTTTTTTTTTTAAATCCAACGGCTATGTAACGGCTATTTTTTTTTTTACCCCAAAACCAAATATATAAACACCACCATCCAAATAAACCCACATAAATCAACCAAAACCAACATAAAACTCTTCTACTTTCTTTAAAAAAATACACAACAATGTCATACCTACCAATGATTGATTCCTCATCTTCGTCGAGCGAAGAAAACCGGGTTTTTGTGAACGCGGTTTGGGAATCGGCACAACTAATCGTGGCAGAGGAAGACGAGGTGAGCTCGCAACCGCGACCTAGGCAAGCGGCCATAAACAGAGACCGGGAGGGTAAGTTTATATTTTATCTTCAAATATATATATTTAGATACTTTATTTTTTAGAAAGTATAATTTTTCTTCAAATATATATATTTAGATACTTTATTTTTTAGAAAGTATAATTTTTCTTCAAATATATATGTAGGTGCACACGAGCGATTAATCAGTGATTACTTTGCCGACCAACCGGTGCATACGGACGAGATGTTTAGGCGGCGGTTCCGGATGAGCCGTCGATTGTTCGTACGTATTGCCGATGATTTGGCGAGTTGTGACCCGTATTTTACATTACGGCACGATACTAGAGGCAAGCGAGGGTTCACAACTTATCAAAAATGCACGGCGGCATTGCGGCAACTAGCTTACGAGACGGCATCCGACTCGTGGGATGAGTATTTACGGATGTCCGAAAGAACGGCACGTGATTGCTTGTATAAGTTTTCCAAGCGCGTTGTCAAGATCTACAGCAAAAAATATTTGAGAAAACCAAACTCGAACGATATCCAGAAATTGTATCAGTTCCATCACGAAAGGCATGGTTTTCCAGGGATGCTTGGAAGCATCGATTGCATGCATTGGCCGTGGAAAAATTGCCCTAATGCGTGGTGTGGCATGTTTTATCGAGGCGATCAGGGTCACCCGACTATTATCTTAGTGGCTGTCACGTCACAAGACTTGTGGATTTGGCATGCCTTTTTTGGTGTTCCCGGTTCCAATAACGACCTTAATGTTCTTAACCAATCATTGGTGTTTGATGATGTGAGAAAGGGAACCGGTCCGGATACAAAGTTCACAATTTCGGGGGTGGAGTACAAGCACGGGTATTATCTTGCGGATCTAATATACCCAACCTATTCTACACTTGTTAAAAGTATTAAGCACCCTCACGACGAAAAAAGAAAGAAATTTGCAAAGTTTCAAGAAGTGGCGCAAAAGGATATCGATCGAACTTATGGGGTTCTACAAGCGAAATGGCACATCATCGCAAACCCGGCACGTGCTTTAACACCAAAAAAACTTCGTTATTGTATGTACGCTTGTATCTTGTTGCATAACATGATCATCGAAGACGAAGGCCGAGCTATTTGTGAGTTCGATGAAAATGCAGTGGAGGAGAATACTATTCCGGATGACGAAACGCAACAAGAGTTAAACGATTTCGCGTTACGTAACGAATACATCCATCATCATCTACAAGCCGACTTGATCGAATATATATGGAACAACGGAATCGACGATTAGTATTTTACTACTTAATTTTAGGATGGTTTGTTATTTTTTTTTTAATTTTTTAGGATGATTTGTAATTTTTTTTAATTTTTAGGATGGTTTGTAATTTTTATTTTAAATCTACTATTTATTTGAATTTTATTTTGTTTATTTGTTAGTTTTATAAAAGTAGTTAAAATTAATATTTATAAAAAAATAATAGTAATAAATGCTTGAGACATGGGTTTCTCATGTCTCCACACCCCACCCATGTCTCAAGCATATGGAGACATAACTTTGTTGAGGTGGCATCCTATGTGGCATGGAGACATGACCTTTCTCATGTCTCCACACCCTATAGCCTTAGGGTTTTAACACTCGTACTACTTTTTGATAATTCAAATTTCGCAGTGTTCGAATATCTTTCTGAAATGAATAAGAACTTGTTTTTTTATATTTAAAAAGCAAAATTACAAAGGAAGCAAAGAAATGCCCTGAAGAAAATATTATACTAGTCGAGTGTTTTAAACACTTGGGAATTGTTGAATGTATACTAGGGACTACAATGGTTCCTTAATCAAATTGTGCTTGAACAATTGTCTTGCCGGTTCGTTGTTCGTATAAGTTTCAAGAACCGAATAATGTTATAAATAAATTAGCTATAGAAAGTAGTATAGCTTGTGTTTTTGTAAATTTATATAACCAACTGAACAATAAGTAATGTGATATATAGATAGATAGATACAAAATAACAAATATTTACGTATTATGGGAACATAATTAACACAACCAAGTTGTAAACCTAGCTTTTAGGTTAGAGGTTATGGATTCAATATCATAACTCATAAAGTTTCATAAAAATCCACTTATAACTCTTTTAATCTTTCAATTTGCGGAGACTTACATCGGCTCTTATAAGCGGATTTTGGAGCACTTTATATAATGTATATACCCAAAAAAAAAACATGTTTGTTCTATCCTGATTACCAGTTCAACCAACAGTCTACCCAAACCATCCCGCCCAAATCGTAAGTGGTCACCGAGCCCCCAATCACCATCGTCCGCCATGTCACCTTCATAACCTCCACCTCACCCATTTGAAGAAGAGAGAGAAATAAATAGAAGAGAGACCCGACGGGGAGGTCTCCACCTCAGCCTCCCAACCTCTTCCCCGATAGCACTCCACACAACCTAACGGTGTAAAAGTCTTGGAATGGAGGGCAAGGGCGGACCTAGCTTGAAGCTAGGTGCCGCGTCCGTTGCTACTCAACTTCGCGCGCGTAGTGGAAAATTTGTTATTTTTTTACGATATTTTGAAAACATTACTAATAAAATGAAAAAAATGAAAAACGTTACTATTGAAATTAATTTCTAGATCCGCCACTGATGGAGGGTCTGCTCTGAGTTCGTTCCCGTTAATGACATTGCTCGAAAGTGATAAGCCTTTAACCATGAATATAACACAAAACTAAGTAAACATTTATATAGTCTTGTTGTATATCATAGTTAAACCATGAATATAACTATCTAATTAAATAAAAAAGAAACTTTTTTTAGTCCTAGCTCCGTATTAAAAAAAATAATAACAAGACAAAGATTGATATGATAAAGAGCGAGATATTGGGAATTTGGGATAACGGAGTTGGTACTAACTAACATGTTGGAAAAGGTACCAATGTGAAAATGAGAGGTTGTTACAAAATCAAGTTTAATAAAATGTATCATATGATATTTATGTTCTCAAGATTAATAAAATTGTTCATAAGCATTAATTATATGGTGAAATTTGGGATACAATTAACGCTCTTGTAACCAATGTTTTAAAAACCGGTACATACTGGCCGGTTATACCGGTATTATCCTTTTCGGATTAAAATCCGGTACGAAACACTCTAGTAAATATGAGAAACAGTATTGATTTTATACCGCCGGTAAAATTCGGTATACCAGTTTGAAACGCTATACCAGTACTGACATAAATTAGTTTTTAGGTTATTTTTAGATTATTTTTTATTGAGAAAAACATTTAAAAAATTAAAAAACTTTAGATTATCTTTTGGATTATTTTTTATTTATTGATTGGCTTTTTTTATAGTATTTTAGTTTGTAATTATGTACTTTTAGATTATTTTTGTTTGTTAATGTTTAAATTATGAAATTATATATATATATATATATATATATATATATATATATATATATATATATTTTATCGGAGAACAACTGTGTGGCAACCACCCTTGCGGGGCGCCGTGCCCAAGAATCGACTACTCGACCTCCAGCAGCCCCCGCCTTCTCCCGATGCGCGAAAACCCAAGCCCCGCCCGCCCGAAGGCACGACAGTGTCATAGAACTCGGTAAAACCTAGCCGCCCGTCAGATTCGAACTGGCGCCACCCGTATTCGATCTTCACCCGGATACCAAACTATAAATGTTGGAAGTGGGAATTGAACCTTTGATCACATAGGTGAAACAAAAGTCACTCCACCACTCCACCACTATGTGTCATACCCTCAAATTCTCACGTGCAGAGTTTTACCGCGAGGCGCGTGACAAACCATGATCCAAGTCAACGGTCACAGTAAACGACACTATATGATATGAAAACAACGTAAATTGCCCATTAAGTTTCAAAACCGTTCCAACACAGCGGAAGCATAACATATTATTACAACTCAAAGGTAAAACTCAAAGTCTGAAATGTTTAACGAAAACGCTTATGATTCCTAGACGGCGTGAGACTCCGTGCGCCTAACAATAGCTGCTACCTTAGCGACCTGAGACAAACATACGAAAAACGTCAGCAAATAATGTCGGTGAGTTCACAGGTTTTTAAGTAAAACATTTCATGAACTTTTGAAAGATTATCATGATACTACCGACCGATGAAAACTTCGTTAAATGTTTGAACTCCATAAAGAACCTTCCAAACAAACTATCGCCCACCACGATTAACGAACTACCATCCCATGGTCAACGAACTGCTATATCATAGCCAACGAACTACCACATTGTGGTTAACGAACTACCGCATCGCGGCTAACGAACTGCCACAACGTGGGCCATATAATACTGAACATAAATGAATACTTTGAACCCAAATGAGCACACCCAAACGTAATGAACTTGCGAACACAATTGACACACGTTTAAAGAACACAGCATGTTTTCTCCCCCGAAAATGTAAAACCAGTAAAAGAGTGGGGCTGTGAAACTCACCTTAGAGTGCGTCTTCTAATAATTAGAAATCCAACACGTGTATGATAATCCCAACTAATGAAAACCTATCAATGAGTTTACATAAGTGTGATGACTACTAACCCGAAGGCTAACTAGTCCCCGATTGTCCAAATCTTGACTACGTGTGTTAAAAAGTGTGTTTAAACGTTAACCGGACATACCAGACAGACCCGAGAACCCGTTGGTGACCCATTACATCAATTAGTCATGCACATAAGGTTAACACATAAGTTTCAAGCATAACGCACTTAGTTTGCATCAAAAATCGCATATACGAAGTCGTAAGGTCGAATCGGGAGTTTCCTGTGTTTGGTTCACCCCCAAGGGCTTCTGGTTCGACCCATGGACCCTTGGTTCGACCCTCATGATGTTCATTCAACCCATTCACAAGTTCATTTGACCTAACACATGTTTATTTGACCCTAACATATGTTTATTCGACCTTAACGTATGTTAATTCGACCCTAATACGTGTTAATTTGCCCCCGGGCACCCAGATTCGACCCCAGGCACCCACATTCGACCCAGACACCCACATTCGACCCTATGGTGCTACATTCGACCCCTAGGAGCCACGTTCGACCTCCAGAAGCCACGTTCGACCCCTAGAAGCCACGTTCGACCCATTTGAGCAACATTCGACCCCATGAAGAATGAGTTCCACGTTCGACCCTTTGCTGCAAAACTTCAAAAAACGCACCAAAACGCATCTAAAGGGTCTGAAAACATCATGAAACATCACCAATCACAGCAGTCAACTATCATTAACATATTCCTACAAAACCATACCGATTTTATCCCGAAATCCGTCCGTTTTACAAGATACCCGAAATGGCAAATTATGGAGATGTCACATCAAACGCATGCAATCTTTACCCAATTAGGAAACTTTCTGAAATCAATCAATAATCAACTTAATATACTCAGATTATCATGAACAAGAAACCCCCAATCATGTCCTTTTCACTATCATCATGAACAAGCCCTGGATCTAACCCGAAATCCTCAAAATGATCAAAACATCATCAATAATCAATTGTAACCTATCTCAATCATAAATCATCATCAATAAAAGTCCTAGATCATTTTTATAACATCTATACAGCAATTAATCATCAAACAATACATGACACCACATAAAACACCATTAACATATGTTAATTTGTATGAAAACTCATTGTTTATGAATAGGTTTTGTTTAGAAAGATGTTAGGAAGGTTTTTATCCATGAAAACATGTTTGAATCAGATCTGGACTCTTGGGGTTTAATGAAAACGAATCAAAATGCTTTAAAAAGGATTTAGGATGAAGAACACACCTTAGATCTTTGTTTAGAAGATGTTTGTAGGTTAGATTATGGAAAACAAGGGCAAAAGCTCATTCCCCAATGATTAAAGTTGCTAGAGAGTGTTTGGAGGCGTTTAGGGTTTGTGAAATGGTGAAAATGACAAAGTGTGGTATTTATACCCAGCCCACATTCGCCCCTTGTTCAGGGTCGAATGTACCTTTACTGGTCGAATGAACTTATATGGTTTTCTCATCCCAGGTTCGCCCCTATATTGTGGGTCGAACCAAGATCATTTCCTAGGTGTGTGTGTGATTAACCCAATGATCCTCCAATTATTGAACCTTGGACAATACGGACTGTGTTCCGACTCTACTGACCCCGTCAAGTATGTTTAATAAACGTTTCTCGCTAAGGTAGACTTTATATGTTTGTAAAATGTTGACCTAAACATGTCGGGTGTCACACTATGGATGGATATGAAATTATATAGTTAACTAATCAATCTGGTTGAACCACCCGGTACAACACGGTTCAACCGGTTGAACCATTTTTTAGCCAAATCCAGGATAATTAAAAAACTGGTTTTTAAAACATTGCTTGTAACTTTTGTGTTTCTATGTTAAGAAATTATACACGTCCCACCTTTTACAATAAGACAAATTATGTAAAGTAATGTCATTATCCTACATGACTTCATTCATTATTATATAGTCTAATAATTACCCATTTCAACCACCCAACTTTTCATGGAGTGGTATAGAGACCTAATAATAGGTGAGTTGGGGCCTAATGATTGCAATTTTGAACCTCAATGGATACCAGGTTTTACTGATTATTCACTGTCGTGCCTTTGGCAGGTGAGTGGTCAGGTTTTCCCAAGATTGGTGGACCTCGAGGACCGTAATGACTTTGTTGGCCTTTAACAAAAAAAATAGTTACCCATTTCTTTTTGTAAATTTATTAACTATAATTCATAGGTTGATAATAATCCAAATTAGATGTAAGACCCTAACCCATAAACATGTGATTAGCACTTAAACTTACGAGTTTTTGGCCTTAATTAAAAACCACTCCTGATTAAAACTTTGATATTTATGAAAAACCCAAACCATTGTGATCATTTACATTATTGGATACCTCATGTTTTACATTTTAACTATTAAAAAGATATACAAAGTTTTTTGCATTTTAACGGGAGTTCTTGTTGTGAAAGCTTTTTGTATGTTCGGGTGTGTTCGACTCTCCTCGCAACTTGATCCTTGCTCCGGGATTTCCAACGAAGGTGTACCTAGGACCATTACACAAAGAATGGTTAGTGGGATTGATAATAATGTCTTTAGAATAGTGGAAGTGTCGAAACATGTCGAAAACGAAACGAACTAGACCGAATGGACAAAAGAACACTTTTGGGATGGAATCCTGTGACACCAGTCAACGATCCAGGTCAACATCCGTACGCATCTTACTTATTATTATCATTTCATGTGCATAATTAGACATTTTGCACACACTATACCCCCCCCCCCCTCCTAGTCTGGTAAAGCACAAATTATTCGAAAAACTCAATAAATCACCCGTTTATGCATACAACACCCGAACAATACAACAACAATTGGCGTTGAACAGTCAAGCCAATCACATGCTCAACAGAGAGCAACTGAATACCCGATTAACACAATTGTACAAAACGACAATACAAGTGGCAGTGCCTGGGTGGAGAGTTACACAAATCCACCCAGGCCCGTATAATCACAAAGTGTTTCATGAAAACACCACCCACGCGACTCATGAAATAAACATATGTTATCATTTGGCATTAATACTCTATAACAGATGATAAGTTTCCTACTATCATATGTATACATATAAGATTGACCTATGAATAATGAACACAAAAGTTAGGAAAAATGATACATGTTGAGATTGTCATCGAGCATCATGAAACCTAACTAAACACATGACAATATGGTCGCCTAAATAGATATTCCTATATCAAGGGTGACTAGAGGTTATCAACAAACCATCTAGACGTTATGCAAGTGTATTATCGGCCACCTATAGTGTACACGTCGACTAGCCCTCATGATCTCAAAACCATTTTCACAAGCACACCCACGATAAGTGAAAAGGTCTATAACCAAGTAAACTTATCCTTGATTTCAACAACACAATAACTATACACACACACACACATATCCACGGCAATATACATATATATATATATATATGCAAACACATGCACCTTTTCGACTACACATACATACACACCTATGTCATGTCCCTTTCCTACAACCCTTGGACCCTTCCCTTTTGTTTTCTTCTTCGGCCGAAACCTTAACCAAAGACTCTCATGGGTCTTTGTCAATGGAATATCCAAATTATACATGAATAAAGGAAGAACCATCACCACACCCTATAAAGGTTGACTATGTGAAGCTTCCTAATTTGGAGGAAAAACTAATCGGCCAACACCTATGCAACAAGAAGTATGATAAGACAACAAACAAATATCCTTGACAATGACTACACCAAGATTGACAATCACACAAATCTCCTCATGCTTATTATCGGCTGAAAACTCCAAGCCATCAAGTGTCACTTTCATTTTAAAACTATTGTTATACTAAACTAGGAATCATCCAAATAGTCACCTTATTCCAACACATGATCCTTTACCTCCTTGTTTATTACATTACAATCGGCTAGAATGGACAAGAGGAAGGATGGCATAAACTCTTACACCAACTAGGGAACAAGACAAAAATGATGATCCTACTTCTAAGATGAGTCACCTTACTTCTTTGGATTATCGGTCAAGCATAAAGGGAAGCAAGGAAGCATTGAGTTGTCATTATCAACACTAATCCATGATAACTTACCCAAAACACTACACAAAACAAGAGTGGAAGACTTACCACATTTGGATGTTTGTCTTCACTCAATCGGCCCCTATAAAAAGAGAGGCAACCATTGTGATTTATCCCACACCAACACTTAACTCACTCACTCACACCTTTGCACAACCTCTCGGCCCTAAAGATACCACAACCGAAGTACAAGACAAAACTCAAGAGGAGGATCAAGGTTCAAGAACCAAATCGGCCCTACATTGTCTCGAATAGGTATGATGTCTAGCCATTGTGTTCTTTTGAAACCACTAATCATTCGGCTTACGTTAAACACCCGACCCTCGGCCCATAATCAATGTGATCGACCATTCACACGCATGAGATTTATAAACATAGTTCATTTACAATAGTTTCAACTATTTAAGATCACATCATCAAGTTTCCACCCATATATGTTGTCAATCGGTCCTAATAATGCATCCATAGCTTAAACAATGTTTTGGGATCAAACCATGACCAAGATACTCACACTTAGAACCAGTTTTTATAAACAAACTTGCTTAACACACACTCGAAGCTAAAGTTCATTTTTGGGAAGTAAATACAATCGGCTTTTGTCAAAAACACCCCTACACCTATTGTAATGCATCAATGGTGCTTTGATAAGCGTGGATCAATTGATTTAGACCCACTAAAGGATCGATTTCAAGGCCCATGTTATTGTGTAGTTTCGGCTACCATACTCTAACGTATGTTAAGAAGACCATAACACATGTTAACACTAGTTTGGATATTATAAAAGCCTAAACATATGTTAAAATACTTGACTTGCTGCAAAACGACCACAAGTGTTAGAATGGGAATAATCTACAACCCATGATGACATGTGAGGCCCACATTGTTCACAAAGGATACCATTTTTACAATAAAACACCCGGAGATTCCGGAGTTTGATGCTTTACAATAATGTACGCGAATCAACTAACAAATGACACGTGCACAAAACATAGCCCACATACACTAAAACCAAGGTCCATGGATGTCGGGTGAACAACTTGTATGATAAACGACAAGACCGTACAACTTACTATGTCCATAATGATCATAGGGTATCATTTGTCGAGACGATAGCTATTTCATTTTCCTGCTTTACCAGACCTTATCCTCAAATATCAGGTGAGTTTCACGGCCCCATTTTACTATTTCTACATTTTTGGGGGACAAAATGCTACAAATCTAGTACAAATATCATTTTGTGTGTTAATTCTATCGGGACTACCATGTGGAACATGAGACATTTGGTACATGAGCTCAACAGTCCTCGTACTTACATTATACTGTGACCATTAGCTATCGAAAGCCATGGAACACTTTAATAGATCTATTGGGTTGACACCCCTACTCTTGGTTAGTCGCTCTAACCAGTTACATACAAAAGAGTGTTAGTATTCTACGATACAAATATTGTCTTTAGTGTACAATGCACGAGGCACGAAAGTCAAGAGGTTTGGTTATGGGACTCATGGTTTGCACAGTAATCATACGCTTAGCTAGCCTATGATTGGTGATACATGAATTACACGAGCACTTTACCTAGTACATCTAAACCTGTGAACTCTCCAACATTATTGTTGACAAATCTTTTATGCATGTTTTTCAGGTAATTGACGATGAGAAGCAGAGACTTGGGAGAGGGGTTCGAGCATGCACTAAGTGGTACTATTTTTGGATCGGGTCTTGTCAGTTCCACATTATTTCAGTATTTGAGTCATGAATTCCAGACAATTTACTATTTTCAAACAATGTTATGATGATTTAAATAATTTATGACATTATCCATCCTTCGATGGTATCCATTTAAATAAATCTGCGTATTGCTTGAACCTTGTGCTTGAAAACCTTTCGAAGTCGCATCCCCGTGTTTCCGCCTTGGCGGGGTGTGACAAATCCGCCGTAACCTACTGCCTGCTGGCCGTAGGTTACTGCTAGCAGGTTCTGTCCCTGCAGCTTTTCTCAGCCTTAGTCATTTTTCCCTTGTCCGTTTTTCACAGTTATTGGATACTTTTAAAACCCAATTCAAGACCCTTCCTAATTACATTTGGGGACATGTTTAATACCATTTATTGAGCTTGAATGATGCCCATTTACCATGTTTAAAAACTCTTTTTGGCTTAACTAAAGACTATGTGAATTTTACCCAAATCGACTCGTTAAGGCTATAGGCTATACAAAACACTTTTTGACCATTCTAAAAGCATAGAAATCATATTATTGACTCATTGGACACTTGTTTAACTAAAAACATCATCCGGTTTATGTCACTATGACCCAATTCTTAGTTTTAAATGTTTTTGTCAATTTTTACCCAAATCAACCCGTTAAGGCATTGGACTAAACAAGGCACTATTTTACCACACACAAGGCTTCAAAACCATATTGTCAACTTATTGGACACTTGTTCAACTAAAAACATTGTCCGGTTTGTTTCATCATGTTTCGGTTCTTAGATTTAACCTTTAGTAAATCTTTAAATTTCTAAATATGCCCCTTATAGACAACTCATTCAATTTAGCCATCTCTGGAGACACTACTTGATTTAAATCCATTGTGTTCAACTCAATGACTCATTTGAAAGCTTCTAGGCCCTCACGGACATAGTTTGGTTACAATCCCATGATTTAACTATGGCTTTAGACATACTTGGCGCCAAGGCGCGCATTAAGCTTAGTTAAAATAATACCGAATTGGCCTCCACACCTTTTATGGGTGGTTTTTGAATTGAATTCACTTTGCCCAAAAACTTGTATCTAACGGCAGACTTACCGGGCGGCGTTGACCCATATCCATACATCCATTGTCATTACTTAGGCATCGAGTGCCTAACTTCCAAGTATTTTCCTGCATACATTCTAGATTGACCACATTAGTCTCTCGAGACTTAATGGTGACGCATTTGCCATTTGGCCCCTTAACCACGAGATTCATAAGGCTTAGAATACTAGTATTAAATGTCGAGTTCGAATGATGAGAAAATCATCATTTGACCCATTAAGGCTCATGGTTCATAACACCATGACCTTCCAACCCTTAACTATGGGGAAATGGCAATCCCACTTGACTCATTTACCTAAATTGCATAACTTCCTTTTTCAAGTGATTTTATCTAAATCTTGAGTTTAGACTCTTGCTTAACACATAGTTTTATTTATTGACCCAATTGATGATTTCCATCATTTAATTAACACACTTTGATTCATTTACTACCATCAATCCTATTTTGACGTGAATTCGCATAAATTACTCGTTTAATAGCTATTACACCTAAGGCCAACTTCAATTCACCAAACCAAGGTTCATCTCGTGTAGTGATTGTGGACCCAGGTTTAACCCATTGGGTCCATACCTTTGTCCCACATCAAATTTTAAACAGTTACATCAATACAAGAGTTATGCTTGTAGTCTAGTAATGTAAGTATTACTTACCTCGCATCCATTCTCGTTTCCATAAGTATCCACCTTGCATCCGTTTGACCTGTTTAATCCCTCTTTGTTGTACCTAACTTAGGGATGAGTCAAACTTGTTTGTTAGAATACATAATATGGAATTATTTCACTATCCATAACATCATGTGTTCATTATCAATCCTAGTTCAACATTGCATTGCAAGTATTCATGCTTATACATGTTTTACACATTATTTCCTCATTCAAGCATTTTATCGAACACCTCATATGCACCATTTTCATCATGTTAATTCTAGGTGTTCAAGACTTTCTAGATTTTACCATGGCTTGATTAACCACTTACACATGATCAATTCACCAATTGGCATACATACATTATACTAATCACATCGGATTTGCAAGGTTTTACCACATACTAGTATAGTTCATGTCTAAGGTGAAAACCCGCTTTTTATCATTTGATCCAAGAATCATCAATCATCATAATAGTTGAATTTAAACACTTATATGACATTTTCAAGTATGATTTTGGTCCCCCAACTCAAGGGTAACCTTCAATTATCTCAATTACACAATCACCCTTTTGACCTAGATTTCTCCTCAAGCTTAAACATGGGGATTTTATCAATACACACCATTTTATCACATATTATAGTCCCTATGATGTCTACTAACATTAGAAACCTTTAGATAACAAGAGATCATGTTTTTTATAAAAACCCTATAATCATCCTCTTTCGAAATCCATGGATTTTGATGAAATACAAGGGTCTAGAGTTACCTTAGGATGTTTAGAACACTAGATGCTCATGAATTCCATCATGCATTGGCAAGAACCATCGATTTTTGGCTTGATTTAGGGCTGAATTGGATGAAACTCTTAAGCGTGTGTTTTTGGAGGTGTGATGAACGATCTAAGGTGTGTGTCTTCACACACTTTTGTTTTCAGTTTAACCCCCTTTTTATCACAACTTTGCTTAATTGTCATATTTAGCCCCTCAGGTTTAGTGCACGTATATAATCTTTACTACTTAAGTTAGTTCTTGTAAGGTTCCCACATATGTTTGCAATTAACGGTACTTGTTTATGTCTCGTTTTATTATCCGTAAAACATTCATTTTTAATAATAATAATAGGCTCAATATTATATATATTGATCCTGCCTATTAACTAATTACACGAAACGGGTTTTCGGGGTGTTGCATTAGATGTAAAATTCGTGAAACTTTAATAATCTAAACTATTAGTAATAGGTCGATAATAATCCAACTTACGAGTGCCATTTATGATTTGTTACATTGGCAATATAATTATTGCTAAATGTTTATAGCCTTCAAAGGAGGACTGCCTTCTATCTAAGTTGTCACATTATCAAGGAGGGTAGTCATGAGTTGAGGGGATGAGCCAAGGGTGTGGGCAGGAAGGTCGGGGGCAATGTGGGACGATCCCCAGAGGTTGGGACGGGTCATTCCCACACCCACTAGCCTTATATTTCTGTTTAGTTTTAATATTTATATAATAAAGGGGATCAGGTTAAAAAAACAGAAGAAGATAAAATTTCTTGTGATGAAGAACACCAAAAGGATAAGTAAAATAGATTGCTATTTCATATGTTCTCTCGGGAATAACCCAAATTAAAAGCACTTTAACCCACCTCTAAATCATCATGATTATTTTATATAAATTGGTCTCTAGAGTCATTGAATCATGACCGTTGGTTCTCGACAGAAGCATCATTGATTTTAGCTACAATATACTCCTTTAAAAAGGTGGGAGGGTCCAGCTAATTAAAAACGTTTTGTTCTTATCTTTATTTTATTTTATTTCACTAACCACAATTAAAAAAAATAATGGTTGATTGAGAAAAGAGTAAATGATTGATTACAAACAAACTTCTTAATAACAAAAAATAAACTGTTTTTACCTATCTATACATAGTAATAAAATAACAAATAAAGAAAAATAAAGATACTTTTATTTTGTTCGTTATTGACGGGTTTTGAGGAGAGCAGATCCAATCATTCGCAGCTCAAACCGCTTAACCGCCCCGGCCGCCTCCCTCATCGTCGTATCCACCACGTACGGCGTCCCCCCAACCTTCATCTCCGTCGTGTTCACAAGTTGCCTACACGGCTCTCTCCTTTCGGATATTGTCCCATGGTAATGGTAGTACATTATCTTCCCTTCTGTTTTGTGTGTTGTTTTCCCAATTGTGTTCTCCGACATGTGCACACCCGTCGCAAACGCATTACGTGGTTGGATAGCGTACTTTCGGTCCCTCCTTATTCCTTTCACCATGTCGCGGTACACCAACTTCTCAATCCCCCATTTCCTGTCAAACCATCAAAACCGAACCATTAGACATTAGTTACACTTATACATCACTCTTAGATCTACATTTTATAAGAATACAAATACAATCAATGCAACCAAAAATAACGTAGTCTTGTTAGATTCACTTTAAAATTATGATATATTTATATATTAAAGATCCATATTACATATCTAAAAATTAGTCAATTATCAAAAAAGTTGATAATAAAACAAGACGGAAACATACAATAACCTACCTAACGGTCATATTCAGTCACCCAATGGGATCCATATGAACAACCACCAATGGAAGGAGAAATTAATTCACAATAAATAAATAAATATACTAAAAATAATAACAACAAAACTACAGATGGAGCCCTAAATGTAATATGAACAGCTAGACATCCCAAATGCTTGTTCACAAAAAGCCTTCATTAAACAATTTTAAAACCCTTTTCCATTTTCCAAATTCAGATCTACAACAATTGGGTAAAGAAATTATTCCAACATTGCATGTGATTGGACCACCAATTATTCGGCATGACATAGGTCAACAATAGTTCATCAATCAATTATTAATTTAACAACAATTCAGGAAAAAAAAAAAGTAATAGCGCAACTTGTTACCCACCTACCTGCTATCATTACGTAATTTGCGTCTTTTATTGAAATGAATAAAAAAATAAGTTCACCAAAAAAAAATTAATTTCAATATCGGTCACAAATTATTTTTTTAACGTCCAACAAAACCCGACCGCTGAGAACAAATAAACCAACAAAATGTACAATAAAAATAAACACATACCTATAGATTTTACCAGGATGATCATCAAGATAACAAAACTTATTAGAAATAGTCCTCTGTTCAATAGTAAACTGTGTAAACTCCTCCAACGAGTCCATAACCGACTTAAGCGTACTCTTCTTAGGCACAAAAATAAACTCATCCACATCAAAGAAAAACATCCATTTGGTCATAAACCTATACCTATGCAAACAATCATTCACAACTAAAAACTGGTTATGATAATATCCATCAAACCTCTCCTGTTCCCTAATATCCTGCACTGTCACATAACCTCTCTCTACCCATGGCCGTAACACGTCCATCACCTCACTATGCACGCCTCCAGCATCGTATATCACAAAATGTGACCTCTCTCCAAACATTTTTACGTGGTACGCTACCCATTCCCGTACCCGTTGCGGACTTAAGTTTCCGTACAACGGGGACCCACAGTACAAATAATCGTACTTTGGTGGTTTATTAAATTCGGCCAGAGCAGAACTGGCCGAATTTAATAAACCATTTTTCTCTTCATATGCATCTATGGTATCAGTTAAATTAAAATTAGCATCGCCTCCGCCTGACGTGGAGGCGTGCAGTACTAACCGTCCCCCGTGAGACTCGTCTGTTCCTACAGGGGACGGGAAGGTACAGTTAATAACTACGACCGTGTAGACACGGCCGTAGCCCCAGTCAGGGAGGATTTTAGTACCGGAAACGGTTACAGAACCGTTTCCGGTACTATCGTTGTTCGGGACCCACTCGCAAAGGTAAGTGGGTTTACCGAACACGTGTAAAGGCTTTGAGGATAACCCAAGGACAGCAAATGTGTTAAGTCCGCCTCTGTAAGCAGACATGAGGATAAAATTGTAGGCGGCTGAGCCGTAGGTGTTGAAATTGCGTTTAATAATACCGTGTTGTTGGATAATATTATTATTCTCAGTTTGAAGTTGGGGGTGTTGGATCTGAAGTGGGGGTGAAGACGGTGGCGGGAAGGCGGAGCAGTGGCGGAGGTCTTGGATGGAGAAGGAGAGGTGGGAAGGGAAGAACTGAAAGAGGGTAATGAGGGAGCAGAAGAATAAGAGAGCGGATAATAATAATTTGAGCTCAGGGACACAGTTCCAGACGATGCCGATGAACATCTTGTTGTTGGTGTTTGGGTTATCTGATGGGTCTTTGGGTTTCACCATCTTTGTTGAAGATGGTGCAGAGAGAGAAAGAGTGTTTGAGGAGTGAGATAAAAGGAAGGAAGGAAGGAAGTAAGAAATAAAATGGGGGTGGGGTGGGATGGGAAGGGATGATTATGTGGGTGAAGAGAATGAGTAGAGTATTAAAGTGGCTTTTTTGGAAGTAAATTATTATTATTGCTCTTTTTCTTGCAAAAACAAAAAGAAAAGTGTATTATGTTGTGTGTATAGGATTCGGTTTTGGTTTGTTTTTTTACATTTATATGGTTTTAATTCTCTTACAATAGCTTTCTATTTTTGAAGATGTTTTTATAATGTTTTTATTCACAAGGTCATCAAGCGGTTACACTCAAATTGATTGTGAAGCTTTTTATTCCTCAATTTGTACTATATAAATAATCAAGCCCGTTTTAGTTATGCTATGGTTAAAAAATCATGCTATAGAGTGTAACCGCTTGATGACCTTGTGAATAAGATTTACTAAACATGAGAGATGATAGAAATTTGACATCTCAATGCTATAAATGAAATGAAAAGACCAGGGATGAAAATATAACACGCTGTGGTGTGTTAGTAGGTTCGACCCTACTTAATTAACAACATCAATGCATGTATAAAAAATGTATTGTTAAGTAGATAGGTATATTTTGTTATTTCTTGTTATGAGCAATAGTGAGTCTATGTACTGAGTTAGTTTCTTTGAGTCATTAGTTAGTGCACAAGTTGAGTTGATCGTTTATTTTGTTGTAAACATATAAATAGACCAAGTAGATTATTAATGTTATAGGAGGAATGAAATGAATTAACTTCCCTAATCTCCATAATACCTTCTCTTAATATATCCAATTCTAAAAAAGATACACATCACTACAATACTCCATTAGAATCATTAGCAAAGGAACTAAAGTAATACTTTACGCAATACCTCTTGCTTATGTTAATACTTATTGTTACACGTCGATGCTCTTGTGGTCTGTGATGTAGATACAAATACTTGCAAGTACAAAATCCCACGTGGCAAGAATATATTGGTTGTAAGGCTGCTTGGAGTGGGGCGGGAAGGGGGGGTAACACCGCCGCAAGGTGGCGTGGGAGGGGCGGGAGTCAAGGGGGCGAGTGGCATTTGGCTAGCGTGGGGCTTGGGGTGGGGACACTTGGCATCTTCTGATTGGTGAGGGTTTTTTTTTTTTAACTTTAACACAATATAATATTATTTCCTCCCCTCCCCCTCTTCCCCCCTTCCACTCCCCACAATTTTTTTCCCCTCACATGGGTCCCACAAGTGCCATATGGCGCTTCGTACCCCTCTTTCCCCTCACCACTCCGAGTAGTCTAATCATCAACTCAAATCACAATAGCTGGATTTTATTGCAGTGCCTCATTTCTATTTTTATTTTTGTTATTTTCCTTTAAATGTGGGTTGTTACAGTTACTTGAAATATGGCCCCCGTTAATACAAGATTCTTGAACAATGCAATAGTTTAGAAAAGAATAATGTCAAATTAGTCCAAGTTTGACAAATCATATTCAATCATATTTACAATTGAAAACTTTTTATTTTACCAAAAAGACAATCTATAATCATAAGTTTGATAAATATGTTTAATGCGTCAGGCATACAATAATAATATTTTATGTTTATGTTTATGTTTTGCGCTGTAAATAATATTGAGAGAATATGTTTTGTATAAAAATAAAATAATAATAATTTTTGCGGTAGAATGGGGATGCGCTGTAACACTCTGGAGGAAAAACATGGTGGCTTTTCTTTGGCCGGGCCACACCCAAACCGACACCGACACATATAAAACACTCTCATCCTTTCATATAGCGGCAAGTTTACAAACACAATTTTAATTATACATAAAATAATAATAATAATAATAATAATAATTTTATTAATTGAAATAAATACGGGAAAGTTCCGATACAAATGAGATAAACGTACAAAATATACGAACTGAAGAAAATGAAAGATACGCCCGGTGGCATACATGTAAATATTGACAATTTTACATAACTAGTATAATTATGTAATTACTCTAAATAAAATATTGTTGTTTACAAAAATACCATTGTGCCCTTTTTGTGTCATTTTTGTGCCCTTCACTTTGTATGTTTTGTAGGATAACTTATTTTGTATTTGATCTTTTCTTTCTATATATCTATAATATAAAATGTTTATATAACATGAAAGATAACAATTCAAAGAAAATGGATGGTATTAGAGTAAGGTGTAAAATAATGGTTCAAAACTTCATTTTTGTTGCTTCACGACATATTGGAAGGCAATCAACAATGGTTTACAACAATTTAAAAACACGCGTTTATCTTATATTATGTACACATAATTTATACATATGTAGGTAAGCTTTTAAAACTATTAAAAACCTGTATAAAAAAAATTAGTTTGCTAGCCATTTATATAAAAACATACAAATTTGTATTCAAGAAGTATAAATTGAAAAATTACAACGAATTAAGCATGTTGTTTTCATTCCCACAATAATTCATGTAATTGGCGATGATGGTTGTTAGTTGTTAGAGGGTTTAAGTTATTTTGTTTTTTACATGTGCTATATAAATTATTAAAGACAAAAGAATAATCAATTTTTAGTTTGGCAAAAATATAAGGGAATTTTTGTTGCTTTTAATTTAATATATGTAGAGTTAAAGCTAAATAGGAAGTTATTATAGTTGCTTTATACAAACTTTAATTAATTAAAAGCATTTAACTTGAGTAAATATGTATTCTAGGTTCTAGGATAACAAACAGTACTGGTGTGAGTGTCGGTTCCTTATTTAGCATTTTAGATAAAATCTATCAAGAACACTTCACCTCCTAATTCATGCTTTATCTCATTCTTTCACCAAACAAAATCAAGACCCATTATTGGATGTGGTAACTGTTGAATATGAAAACGCAGGTTTCTAATTTGTGCACTCCCGTCATGTCTTAGACAAGTGATCAAGTAATGGCTGGCATGAAGCACCGTTGTGGTTTGATCACGGCCAAGTGATGAATTGGTGTGTTCTCCATGACAGCTAGCTATACGGAGACAAATTTTGGGCGGATGTTTTGGGAAAGTGATGGCAGGAAACACCGGTACCCCAACTCATTTGATCACTTGATAGGTGACATAGCTTGATTGGTTGGTGCCAAGTGATCAGATGATGGTTTCGGGGAGTACCCGTCAACCTAAATGTATATTAAAAATTCTTAATTGTGATTAAAAACGTTAAGAAGTACGTAGATATCTTCTTTTAACTCTAATAATAAATTTGTTGATTTTTTTTTTGTTTTTTTCCTGATATGCAGCTTTTTATATAACACAATAAACATGAGACGTGAGTGAGTTGAAATATAATTAGGAATTAATTAGAAATAACTATGATCGATCAATTGAGTGTTCGTTATTCTACGAAGGATCATACACAAAAGCTCTTTGCTATCTCGGAGTCTTGATTTATCTTTGGCAGCATAGCTAAGATTCTAATTTATTGGAAGACTGTGTGTAACACACCAATTTATATATTTTGTTGTAACACACCCAGTGGCGAAGCTTGCTGAAACTTCGGGGTGGGGTCGGAAATCACTAGTTTTGTGGGGTCGAAACCGTATATACCAAAAAATTTCTATACGATTACTATATAATCGAAACTTCTAAGCGAAAATTCGGGGGGCCTTAAGAGCTACGCCCATGAACACACCAAGGGTTCGTTTTTAGTAGAATAGGGTTCGCCATTTAGAAAGGGGTAGAGGTGATGGCATAGCTTATTGCCTGTCTGCTTACTATCTTAATGTAATTTTTACAAGTTATAAAATGATGTCTTATTTATAGATACTATTGTACATTACCCATAAAACAAAAAATTATCTTTATTTGATCATAAGTTGAAAATACATGAATTTTCTTACAGTCACAAGACGGTGTCGCATAGCCTGATTCTTTTGGGGAAAAGATATGTTTGTGAGGTGTACGAGGTTGGTAGTGACGATGACAGTCAACAATGGAGGTTGCAACTATGGCGGTGAAGACATGGTGGAGGTGCAACTAAGGGTTGTACGTGTCTTCCGGTGAGTGACATGTTAGTTATATGTTATTACTATATTATATTGAATATAGTATATATTATAAAAAAATAACTATAAGTTTATATCTTTATATTTAAGCATTCAACGGTTTAATTAATTGTAGTGAACCAGAGACTAAAATATACATATTCTAATTCTAAGTAGAAATAAAAAACAAATTAATGAAGAATGAAGATTTATGCAACTTTCCTTAAAATGTAGTTTTCCGCAAACTTTATTGTGTAATATTATTATATACCCAAGGCATTATAGCCTAGTGGTATCTTGGTGGTGAGATAAGACTTAGGGACCATAAGGTCCTGGGTTCGAATCTCACAAAGGGGGTTTTCTCATAATTATGAGTTTCCTCCTGAATTGGTGACTTGGTGGTGGAATATGATCGCGTGGCAACACTGGTGGCACGATAATACTCCAGTGTTCCGTGAGTGATTCCAATTTGTTGGCCGTTCAAAAAAAAAAATAAAAAAAAATTATTATATCATCACAATATGATGTTAAAAGGTATTGGGGGGCACAGGCTATATCTAGCCATAACCCTTCCTCCTTCACATGGTCTATCATGGTTGCTTATAATTATTACTGTAGGGACCTGGACCATACACACAAATTTTTTTATAAAACACTTAAAATGTAACTATTTAAACACTAATTAAAGGACACTGCTACAGCGGTACTTTGGCGACTTTGTGTAGGTGAGCTCTTTGTTGGAGTTTCGTTCTTGACATAATGGTACACGTGAGCTAAGGGTTTTACCATAGTCGGTCTTCGGACAGTAGGTTTGCCGTGAATTGTTGACGGGTCAAATCACCATCGTTGTCTGCAATTACAAGCATGTGCAACCTTTTACTTATTTGTGTACCCGGATGACCAAACTAATTTGTAGGACTTTAAAAAATTAATATTATTTAATTTGTAGTTATAATAAAGAAAATCAAGTTTTCTGTTCTTATCGAACAGATTTATTTTTGTTTCCGAAGGAACTATTCAAATAGATTATCTAAAAATTATGATTCTTAATTCTTTTCTTATTTCTTAAAAGTCAAAACTCAAAAACTCTTTCAGGTCTTTGTATAACAAAACAAAGTAACACGTTAAAATTCGAAAGATGTAGTACTTTAATATTAATCAATATAATTTCAGTTGGACAAATAGTTATTCTCAGTTGTACAGATGAGTAATCTACTTAAGATGATTACATAAATATATTATTCGAGAAATAATACGATTTATTGTTGAAATAATTCTGGAATTTTGTGACAACTTCATGAATTTTTATTAGTGTTATTGTTTATAAATGTTCGATAAATCGTTATCACTCGAATGTTATATAATTGTCTTGAATATGACTATATGAGGCGTTGCAAATGTGTATATACAGAGACATGTGTTTTTTAATCACTTTTAAGTTGACACTTTTATATTGAGAAGTGTGAAAAATGTTAAAACACGTGTACGTAATGTGTTAATGATTTAGTGATCGAGATAGTAGGGTAGAAGTGTGAAAAACATTAAAACACTTGTACGTAATCGTCTTTCGTAAGAAAAATTACTTGTGCATTAGGCGGTTCTTGCAATTCTTAACGTATTCTTTATGTTTTAATGAACGACCTTTTATTTGTGTGTAATAAAAGGAATAGAAAAATGGTATATTAACGTATGTCCCATAAAACGAATTTAAGATGCTATATGGCCCATATTAAAATTCTATCAATATCACTTGATATTGATGTTACATATATAGATCCAGGTCTATGATAGTCGAGTGTATCTTCCCTACTTTTATAACTTAAATTAGTCACACTAAATGAGTGTCCAACAACCAATAAAGACGGCCCTCTAGCGGTCGACGAAGTTTAAAAGACATCAAGCCACAAATTTGGTCACTAGTTTAATCAGCATCATACAATTCCATCACTTATAACTTTATCATGTTTTGAGGGTTTTTTTTTTTTTTTTGAACCGTAAATTTCATTAAAAAACAGGGCACGTCCTCAGAACAAGGACCACCAAACAAAACATTACAACATATACAACGGGTATTTCACCCAATCCTTCCAAACTGTAGACTCCTTCCTAGACCAATTTGAATACCACAAAAAAGACAACGATTTAATAGAAGCTACCACATCACAGACTTTAGGGTCAACGCCTTCAAACAACTTCTTGTTCCGAGCTTTCCAAATAGCCCAACACGAAATCATCATAATCCCATTAAAAATCTCATGACTCTTCTTGGAACCAGAATACCAATCAGCAATCGAAAGAATGTCCGCAAAAGAGAACACAAAAATCGGACAAATTCTGCACCAAGCTCTGATCCCGCCCAGGACCCCATACGAGAAACTGCAGGCTGAAAAAATGTGGTCTACTGTCTCATCCGCTGTCGAACAGAAAACACAGCTGGAATCCTGAATAATAATATTCCTCCTGACCAAAGCCATCCTCGTCGGTATACGATACTTCTCTGTACGCCAAATAAAAATGCTAACCTTTAAGGGAACCCATTTAACCCACTGCATAACCTGCGACTGGTTCTGAACTTGGCCACGTCTGAGAAGCTTCTTAACTTGGCTGACTGAGAAGTCATTCTTATCCTTATCTTCCCAGAACACTCTATCTTCCTTGTCCGAACCTGAAAACCGGCTGCACACTTCTATAACTTCTTGCATCTCAGATATCTCGGCCACTGTCATGGGACTTCTCGACGCTTGTTGAACAAAACGGAGGCCATTCTCAGTCCAAACAAATCTGTCTTTTATTTTGCAGCTTTTAACTCTATCCAAATTAAACAAAAACGGCCATCTGTCTTTTAATAAAGAATCGTCGTACCATAGGTCCAGCCAAAACCTTGTAGTATCCCCTCTCCCCGGGTCTGTTCGAATACATAGTTGCAACTTCTTTCGCCAAATTGAAGGCCAGACAGAGTAGAGACTGTAGGCTTCCAGCAGCTAGTTATCGTTTTATCTACAGGCAGAAATGACCACCTCCCTTTTCCGCCGTGAATCACCTCAATAACATTACGCCAAATCGAACCCTTCATTTTATGAAACCTCCACGCCCATTTAGTTAATAAAGCAACATTTACATCGAAGAGCTTTGACACCCCTAAACCACCTTCAGCTTTAGGCCTCGTGATCTCTTCCCAAGCTACCCAATGTAGTTTCTTTATGTTGGATGTACCAGCTGTAACATTTCGCATTTAATTCTATGTACGTTACGACATTTATTAATAAAACGTCGAATTTTTATCATTATCGTACCTTTTAAAAATATTTCGTGACACGTTTGGACTCATAGAACCATACTATAAATATATATTATTAATATAGTAGTGGAATTAGTGTAAAAAAAGTAATTGTTTGGGCCGGGGTTCGAACCCGCGTCCCAAACCGGTTCACACACACACACACAACCCAACTAACTGGGCTACACCTCTTATTTGATTATTTTCCCACGCATATTAGTTATATGGTTTGCTTAAATAGTAACAGTTGACTTGGAAAGTCAACTGCAATGATAATCATCCAAAATTAACATCAATCCGCGTTTCCAAATCCTGTTATGGTAAACATTGGTGATTGATTGACCAACTCGCGTATTCTACACGCTTAATTATCATCAATTCATACCAAAATCGTTCTTTCACGCGTCATTGTTTTTAAAACAAGTCAAACCTTACCAAATCGATCACACGAGTGTTACACTATAAATTGAACACTCATTCTCCATCTCTAATCGCCGAATACCCTTTCCCCACTCTCAATTTCTGCTAAAAACCTCATTCTAATATCTAATTAGTTCGCGTTTGACTTTACGGTTGACCGAGCATTTCATCCACGAAAACAAATTGTAAGTTCAATTTTTTTTGTTGGGTTTTGTTTATCGGCCATAGAACAACAATAACCCCATGAATAATCGGGTTATTGCTCAATCGTTTTGATTATTGAAAAACCTAGGGTTCTTGCGTTTGAGTTTGGGGATAAACGAACTGCAGACCTCGTTATTTAATTAATACAGAACAATATTCATCACCAACTGATCAATAGATCAGTTGGTGTGGCTTCTTTTCGTTAAGACACGAACCGGCCTAAGGCATGGGTTCGAGTCCCTCACACTGCTTCTTTTTTAAAACCAAATTTTGAAACTGCTCAGCAAGACTATATAATTATTTCAAACCTAGATTAATCGTTTTCAGGGTCTAGACCAGATGGTCTAGGCTTGTGATATAAACATCGAACCGGCCAAAGGCCCGGGTTCGATCCCTAGCATATGCAAACATTTTTTTTTTTACCCTTTATACTTATATATATATATATTCACTATTATTTTTAAAAATGGTTTTAAAATACTAAAATTGCTTTATAAATTCTACAAAAATTATTTTATGATGTTCTAATAGAAAAGTTTATCATACAATTTTTAGTTCTTCGAAAATCTTATATTTATTATATATAATAAATATTACAAGTTTATTCTATTATAATTATAAAATTCTATAAAAATATCAAAACTATTTTATAAAATTCCACAAAAATTATCCTAAACTTATGAAATAATAAACATTCCAGAAATGATTTTTATTTCTGAAAAATCATTTATTTAATATTTTTAATCGATTTTTGTTATTTTAATCATAAATAAATCATAATAAATTCGTTTTTCATTATTTTTGCATCAAAATTTCACATAAATTATTATTAATCATTTAGATCAGAAATATAAATTTTTTATTCGAAATTGTAATTTTTAATATTTTTAAATATTAAGTCTATATTTTGTCAAATAATTATTAATATATAAATACTCATTAATTAGGAAAATAATTTTATAAAAATTATTTTTACATTTATTACATTATAATTCAATTACTTTTAGATAATATTGGTCAGAAAACATTTTCATTAATTATTTCTTTATTTATTTAAATTATTCAAATAATAAGTTATTAATCCCCAAATTAGGAACCCTAGCACATCTTAGACTAGAAAACTTAGACTTATTAAGTTTTCCCCAACACTTAGCACATCTTAGACTAGAAAACTTAGACTTATTAAGTTTTCCCCAACACTTATTTATTACCTTGAAATAGGGTGATATTTGGATACACACGAGCCACATTTACTTATATAACAAGGGTCATCATTCTAACACTAAGGTGAGTTTTACATAGCCCCTTTTCTATTTCACTATTTTGGGATGAAACATGTTACAACATTCTATCTACAATTCAATCATAAAGTGTCTATATGTTATTCTATGTTGCATTATGTCTTAAACATGACTAGGGTAAGCACAATATTCTAGCATAATTTATTAATCCCCAAATTAGGAACCCTAGCACATCTTAGACTAGAAAACTTAGACTTATTAAGTTTTCCCCAACACTTATTTATTACCTTGAAATAGGGTGATATTTGGATACACACGAGCCACATTTACTTATATAACAAGGGTCATCATTCTAACACTAAGGTGAGTTTTACATAGCCCCTTTTCTATTTCACTATTTTGGGATGAAACATGTTACAACATTCTATCTACAATTCAATCATAAAGTGTCTATGTGTTATTCTATGTTGCATTATGTCTTAAACATGACTAGGGTAAGCACAATATTCTAGCATAATCATTAACATTGATCAGCCGACGGTATACAATGATAGATCTATTGGACTGACAATCCCACCCGGATACGTGTACCTCCTACATAGGTAGCGTGGGTGATTGTTATCGAATTCATAACATAATCGAGTGAACCATGAGCGTATGGGATGGACCACAATATTCTAGTCACAAGGTTTGATTATGCACTCGATTTACCTGATAGTATGTTTTCACATATGGACTAGACTTGCCATGACACTTGAATTGTACAAGCTTTATTCAATTATCAAAACCTATGTAATTCTCACCAACTTTTGTTGACCCAAAAATATTTTCAAAATTAACATGTTTCAGGTAACAATGAAGCTGAGGCTTAGAGTATGCATGATGGATTCTAAGAAGTTATTTGTTTTATTGGATGTTATGTATTTGGGATTTTTAGACATCTTTTCATTTGGATATTATGTTATCAATAAATTATTTAAAATTTCAATATATACCATGTGCTACTGAAACAATCATCAATACGTGACATCCCGATGTTTTCGCCATCGGTTGGGGTGTTACACCAGCCCATAAGAAACTTTTGAATACACTCTCTATTTTCTTTATCACCGCTAAAGGAGCCTTATACATAGACAAGAAATATAAAGGGAGATTGGCAAGTACGGATTTAATAAGCACTAACCGACCCCCCATAGAAAGAAGCTTCGCCTTCCATGATGACAGGCGATTTTGAACCGTATCAACAACTGGAGACCAATTAATAATCCTGTTCATGTTTGCACCCACTTTAACTCCTAAATACTCAAAGGGAAACCCACCCACTTTATAACCCAACACTTCTGCCATTTTCGATACTTCTTCCTCCTTCACCCCAATGCCAAATAATTGAGACTTGAATAAATTAATCTTCAAACCGGAACAAAGGTAAAAAATTCTGAGAAGTCTAGCCGTTTGAACAATATTGGCATGAGACCATTCTCCCACAATTATAGCATCATCCGCATACAATAAATGAGAAATAGAAATATCCGAATTCATAAAGGAAATACCCGTGAACTCCCCGTCTTGAGTAGCTTTCTAAAAATACATGACAACGCCTCCATAACAATAAGAAAAAGAAACGGTGAGAGCGGATCACCTTGTTGTAGCCCCTTTCTCACACTGAAACTCAAATGTCGGCGATCCATTCACTAACACAGAAGACCGGGCGGACTCCAAAATCCCACTAACCCATAATCGCCTTCCATGATGACAGGCGATTTTGAACCGTATCAACAACTGGAGACCAATTAATAATCCTGTTCATGTTTGCACCCACTTTAACTCCTAAATACTCAAAGGGAAACCCACCCACTTTATAACCCAACACTTCTGCCATTTTCGATACTTCTTCCTCCTTCACCCCAATGCCAAATAATTGAGACTTGAATAAATTAATCTTCAAACCAGAACAAAGGTAAAAAATTCTGAGAAGTCTAGCCGTTTGAACAATATTGGCATGAGACCATTCTCCCACAATTATAGCATCATCCGCATACAATAAATGAGAAATAGAAATATCCGAATTCATAAAGGAAATACCCGTGAACTCCCCGTCTTGAGTAGCTTTCTAAAAATACATGACAACGCCTCCATAACAATAAGAAAAAGAAACGGTGAGAGCGGATCACCTTGTTGTAGCCCCTTTCTCACACTGAAACTCAAATGTCGGCGATCCATTCACTAACACAGAAGACCGGGCGGACTCCAAAATCCCACTAACCCATAATCGCCACCTATTTGGAAATCCCATTTGGTCCATCATACTCAAGAGGAAGCCCCAGTTAACATTATCGTACGCCTTTTCAAAGTCTATTTTAAACATAAAGGCTTTTTTTCTTTTTCTTCCGTAACCAACCATACATCTCATTCACTATCATTGGCCCGTCTAGAATATATCTATCACTTAGAAAAGCCGATTGCGTGTCTGAAATAATAGCTCCCATCACCTTTTTGATACGAGACGCAAGGACTTTAGAGATCACTTTACTTATAATACCCACGAGTGTAATAGGCCTATAGTCTCGTAAACCCATCGGCGTTTTTACCATAGGGATTAAGGTAATAAAAGAAGAAGAGCATCCTCTACTAATCTTACCCGTGTTATAAAACCCCGTCATCAAGTCTACAAAATCCTGCTCAAAGTGATCCCAAAAGGTTTTAATGAAACAAAAATTAAAACCATCTGGGCCCGGAGCCTTGTCAGAGCCACAATCAAAAACCGCACTCTTAACTTCTTCTTTAGAAAACGTTCTCTCCAGCCACTCAACACTATCCTTTGGAACATGCTTTATATTCGAGCAAAACAATCTCGGACGTCTTTAAAAGGATTAGCAAACTGGGTACGAAAGTGTTTCAATACCTCCCTTTTAAGAATAGGAGGTTTTGAAATCCAATCGCCATCAATAAGTAACCCCGGAATCGAGTTTTTCTCTTTTCTGCCATTAATCACCCTAAGGAAGAAAGCTGAATTTTCGTCTCCAAGACTGGCCCATCTAAGTCGAGACTTTTGCTTAAGATCTTTATTTTTACACATTTTTGAGAACTCCATTCCTTTTTTAGCCTCCTCCCATATCCAAACCTCCTCTTCTAATTCCCTTTCCTCCATTGTCTTTTCCAGCAATGTTAAATCCTTTTTCATCGTGTCCACTTCCTCCGCTTCTATGAGAGAAGTATCTTTCCACCATCTTTTAAGGACGTCTCTCAAAAATTTGAATTTTTTCATAAGACGCAGATCTAGAATATCTCCACAAACATGAACTTCTAGCGCTTTAGTAACCACATCTTTACAATCTGATCTTTCCAACCACGAATTAAACCACCGGAAAGGTTTTGCACCAAAATTCAAATCAACCAAGGAGAGAAAAATGGGACTATGATCCGAGGAGTCTCTAGATAACGCTCTACACACAGCCAAAGGCCACCTGTTAAAAAAGCTTTCACAAACCAACAACCGATCAATCTTACTAAGTTTAAAATTTCCATCCTTGCTCAATAAATACGTAAAACGGTTCCCCCTCATATTGTATTCAAAAGCCCAGCTTCATAAATGAAAGAATTAAACTCAGCTGCACATGACAAATTAAAATTAGAATTTAATCGTTCCTCCGGAAACCGGACAACATTGAAATCACCCATTAGAACACACATCCCCTACAAACTTTCAATTAACTGTTTCAATCTGTCCCAAAGAACCCTCTTCTCCTTAACCTTTCTGGGGAGCATACACGTTGATAACATTAATCATTGTTCCATCTTCAACCAGCGAACCAGAAGCCAAAATGAAATTTCTGTCTACCACCGTTGACTCCAGTTTATAAACTTTCGGATTATACAAACTCGCCAATCCTCCCTACTTACCACATGCATTAACCTCCACCACTCCCAAACTCTCTCTACCCCACGCTGAGGTAAAATCAAAATTGTGCCCCGAACCCAAAAACGTTTCTTGAATGGCCATAAAACCCACCCCGTTAGTTTCCACAATACCTTTAACCCAGCTTGCTTTCCCAACCCCCCTCAAACCCCTCACGTTTAAGGACAGAAAATTCATGGTTCACCTTAATGAAAGCCTTCCTCTTCTACTGTTTTACGTAACAATTCTTGAAAGCCACTTAATTGCGCTCCAACTTTTGCACCCAAGATCAAGGTTTCTTCAATTTCTGTTTCCGCAATTGGTTTCTGATGTAGACCTAATTCTGTATTACCATTGATATCCAGGTCCTCTACCGTGTCATTGTTCTCCTCAGCCTTAGATAAAAGCTCTTCAAAAGTCTTCAGACCTTCACCTGTATCTCTCTCTTGATTAATCCCAGAAAAATCCTCTGAGTTTTTGTCTTCCATATTCTCCATACTGTTAATAATAATTTTTGACATATTTTGTCCCCGTCTATTAAAATTAACGATATTATAATGATTACCAAACATGACAGGTGATCATTTTAAAGTTGTGAATACATAAGCCCGTCCTTTTTTTTAACGGCAAACGACTTTTATTAAAAACTAAAAACAGTCACTAGCAAGAAGTTAGAGACGCCATACACCAAAATCCCCCAACAAACGTTACATAAGCCGGTCGTAACTATGGTTGTAGTTAGACATAAGACACGTTAAGTTAAATATATATATGTGAAATCCATTCTAACCATGGGTTGTTATAAAGTATAAGCCCTACATTTTGAACTAAAATTTCATCTCCACAGTTAACAATTTTAAACAATTAATTTTAGAAAACATATTTATTTATTTATGTTTAAAGAAAATAATTTATTTAAAATTCATTGAATCATGGTTATGATGTTTAAAGATATTTTTGCATTATACGGTTCTCATAGTTTTTAACGTATTCTTTGTTCTTTCTTCTGAGCATACCGTACATTCATCGAAACTCATTATACGGTTCTCATAGTTTTCAGTGTATTCTTTGTTCTTTCTTCTAAATGTACCGTACATTCACCAAAACCAGGTAATCTTCTTAGGGGGATCCGGGGGCGGTGTTCCCCGTCGGGGGAGGTTGCCACCTCTCACTTTCCTGACTTCTCCTCCGATACCACACTCCAACATCTAAGACTATAAAACCCCCGCCGATTACATTTAGAAAATAAAGTTGCACCATTGAGCCCAATTTATTAACTCAACTTTTTAACGGTTTTTGACCCATATAAACCCTAAAGTTTTCATTTTTTCTAGCAGATTGCCTATTTCAACCCTTGTTGATTTAAACACTACTACGTTCTTGATCTACATTCCCAACATGCTATTGATATAAGACTTACATCATATAACCAATTGCACCATTCTTTAAGTTTTTGTTATAGACCGCCGTCAGTATCATGCAGAATAATGAGATCCAACACCGAGAAAGCATATATGTGGGGATGGAACACCATCCTTCATTGCCAAACAATTGTGGCCATATAGCAAGAAATAAAAAGATGGTCCGAACTCACATACCACATAATCTTTGTTTGCCAAACAATTGTGACATTGTGTATATTTCTTATTATCTTCATTGTGTCATTTTTGCAATTCATAGTCTTTTTTCCTAAGCATTGTGTTATATTTTTTATGACATGTTATGCTGTATTTCATGAACTATTGTGCTTTTTATATTTTTTCACACTTGTCTTTATTTAGATTGTTTAGAATAACAACTCGACCAAATTACAAAAACATGGTTTCATGAATTTACACATTGTAGGTTTTTCAAAGTAGCTTGGGCCTTGGGCAAAGGTCTAACCGTCTCTTAGGCAGCTCTTTAGTCGTTTGGAGGCCCAATTGCTAATTAGAAGTCAAAAGTGCAAAGTGGGCACCGATCCATGAAATTGACGAACCCAAGAACACACTTGGCAGAAATAACCTATGTTTGGTTTGGTTCGATTTTGTTACGCTTTTGAGAAAAAAAAATCTAGATTCTAACCAGTCTTGAACTGAACTGAACCTGGATTTGACTCTCATATTGTATTTATTTTACGAATTGGAACACCTGCCAAATTTTTATTCGATTTAAGGTTCAATCTTTAACCGGAACCAGATATGTGCCGGCCCTATTAGATTAGTACCAAGGTGTAACGCGGTACATCTACAAAAACAGCCTCTCCTCAACCATTTGTAAATGTGACTATAAATTATGTGGTGAAAGCAAAAGTTTTAAATACATTAACTCTACCTGTTTTAACTAGCAATTAGTGACAAACAACATCTCAATCACCATTAACACATGCCCTCACAACATCCAATATCGGATCCTCACAGATCGGGCATTTACCCGTGGTACATTGCAACTCTAGACCGCAATTGTAGCATGCGCACATATGCCCGCATCTGAAACAAATATACTGATCTTCAATAACAAAACTATATAAAAAAGATAAATATGTCATGATTAACTAATCACCTGTATAGAAATGAGTCTGCTTGCATTGCAGAACATACACAACAGTTGCGGGTTGGGCTGGGTTGCTCACTTCTCTTGTTTTGAACTGTAAAAACAAAACTCGACCCATTAGCCATGGATGCACTTTGGTGTTGAAAATGATATTTATATGCAAAATAAGGTGACTCACTTGGCTGCTGTTGGTTCTTAATCTGCATTTTGACACAAGCGGTTACCGCTTTCCTTAGTTCCACGACTTCTTGATGAATTTGCTCCATATGTGCTCTCAAATCATATATGACTTCCATCTCCTGTTAAAAAAATAACATTTATCAACATTACATACATTCTTCTTTTCTATCTAGAAATTGATTCGGGTTTGATTAAAAAGAACTCACAATGGAAGGATGACTAATGAAAGATGATTGTGGAGCATTGTTGTTATTCTGCAAGTAAGGATGATGATGACTACGACAAGGACGATGTTTTTCTTTTTGTTTTCTTGAATCTGTTCCTGAAACGTGCTGCACGCGACTTGCCATTAACTGGTCTAACATGTTCCTCTGATCACTTGAAAGAAAATCCGAAACACTTTTCCTGCAAACAGAAAACATAACATGTATTGTTTATATAATAATGTAAAGATGAATTAACAAGAAGGTTATATTACCTTTGTAGAAGCTGTTGAATGTCTTGACTGCAGGAATGAAGCTGCAGCATCTCTTGGTACCTTTTCTGCCTCATACATTCCCAATCACTTCGCGGGCGTGCAATGTCACTAATCCAATTATAACTATAATAATCTCCTTCTTCTTCACCATCATCATCATCATCCCAATCACTATCTGTGTGAGAGTACTCATTGATCCATTGATGACAGTTTTCTAGCCCGCCCGAATACATTTTTGCAGAAAGACACTGGCTTTTTTGTTGGTTATCTGCGGCATTAGGTAACAGGATCTCAGAATGTGTATCGTCTTGTGCTGATTGATGAGAGACAGTTGTTGATACTTGCTCTTGGCTGCTGGCGGCTGTGGCGATTGTTGCGGCCACCTCTCTGATTGGGCTGCAGTCAACAGAACATTCTGGACTTGTGTTAGGCTTCTTTATATCTTCTCCATTGTTGGTTACTTTTCTTGATGCAGGTGTCTCTTGTTTAACTCCACCACTAAATTTTTCCCTACACACCATGTAATAGTTAAAGTCCAATATAAATTTACATTTATTATATGATATGTTTCCAGTTTCATAGTTTTGTCTTAATTACTTTCTCTTTAGAATCATGGGCGAAGGACTGAAGCGGTCAAGGGGTGCCCGACACCCCTTGTTTTTTTGCTCGGTATTGTAAATTTACTAGTATTCCGCACAAAAATTTTATACATATTGAGTCTGGCCCCCACTAATTTATGGGTCCCGTGACTTTCGGGACTTTAGGCCGCCCTAAAATTTTTGTTCAAGTTTCTGCCTATTCAAGAAATGGCCACTTCGATGAAATCATGTAACCTGAACACTACCCGTTTAAACTGTTTTCTTAAACAAGTCAAATGGGTTGGTGGGTTGTGAATGAGTTGTAAATTGTAATCTACAGTGGCGAAGCTTGAAAAAATAGGGGTAGTAGCCAAAAATCTCGAAACCCAAATTTTTTCCTATCGATGGGAGCCAGACTCAATTCATATAAAAATTACTTACGAACATCGCAAACTTCCACCACTGAGCCTAAAAACAATGGGTCAGGGTACCCCTAGCCCTCATAATATGCTTCGCCATTGGTAATCAACTTGTAAATAGGTTACATGGGGTCAGAAAAAGGGCTTTTGAAATATATTTTTATTTGTCTAATTTAAATGGGTTGACGGGTCAACATGTTTATCTAACCATGTAAATGGGTTGACAGACTGACCTGCTTACTTAAACAAGTTAAAAAAAAACAACTCCAAGCACAAGCCGTTAGGCCAAAAACCATTTACCATATATATAACCTCTTACCAGATACTTTTCATTGTTTTTGAAACACTACGCTTATTGCTTTTAACTTCTTTCTGGTTTTCAGCCTTTATCTTCATATACTGCACACGAAGCAAAGCCTACAAACAACACAAACATGTTTACAACAACCAGAGCTGGTCCTGAGGATTTAAGTGCCTTGTACGAAACCTAAAAAAAGGCCCATATGACATAACGAATTATATAGAGTGACGGAACTAGAACATTTTTATTGAAGGGCCCAAACTACATTTTGTTTCTTATGTTCGCAATCATATTAGTCACTTTGTTTAAATATACGTATTACAATCACAACATCAGTTTTTAACATTAGTTCGATTGGTATTTAAATGATTTGATAAATAATATTATGTTTTTTAGAAAAATAATTAGAAACTGAAATCTTCTTATATTAAAAAAAATGTTATTAAAATATTGAAGATAAAAATAAGAAACATATAAGGTTTATATAAATTAATATTAATAAGTTTAAACGAAAAGTAGAAACATACAAAATAAAGAAAATAAAACAAAGTTTTTATTGTGTTAAGGTTCGAAGATAAATCTTATAGAGTAATAATTTTAGATTATGTTGTTGTGTATTTTTTACTTGGACAGTTAATGGGCCCAATATGTGTATCAAGTATTCTAGATCCACATGAATTGGAATGCAAAGAAGTAAGAAATCCATGTTAGATGAAAATTAAGGCCCCTGGGGAAAACGTGGCTCGGCCGGGAAGGGAACAACATATATATAACCAAAATACAATACCAATGTCAAGAAGCGCTAGCTACTCACTTGAATTCGGCCTTGGTTTGGAAACTTGGACACCGCCTTTCTCTTCATCAAGCTTTCGAGCTCTCGCCTTTTCTCCTGTTCCATCTTATCAAGAAAATCCAAGTAAGACTGACGACGACCTCGAGGTTTACCCACGCATTTTGGTTTTCGATTGGAGGTCTTGGTTTCAGCATCTTTCCATCTTCTAAGAAGCGTTGAAACGCCGCCTAAACTATCAGTTTCCACAGAGCATTGTGATGATAAGGAAGGCTGTTTGCTCAAACCGTTGGTGTTTTGGGGGGGTTGTTCGTTGTTCTTGTGATTTTCTTTGAATTTGTTTCGAACAACGGGGGCTGATGGGAGCCATGAATTATCGGGATGATCTTTGTTTGTTTTTCGGGAGTTGGTGGATTTGGGTGCAGGAGATGAGGGAATGTTGTTGGTGTTGGTGTGATTGTAATTAGGAAGCCAAGAATGATCATCTGAATCGGGCTGAAGATGAAGATGAGGATGAGAGTCGTTGGTGAAGGATTGGTCATTGTGATTAGGAAGCCAGGAAAGATCGATATTATTGGTTTTGGGGATTTGGAGGCTGCAGGAAGCACATTCGGCAGAGGAAGAGGCCATACATGCATGCACAGGATTTTTAGATTAAGCCCATGAAATGAAATGATATTTGAATGAAAATTGGGATAGGGGTGGTGTACGTGTATATTTGCAAGGAGAAAAATGTAAGGGTGAAATAGGAGGAAAGACTTTATCAACATATGGAAAGGTGGTGGGGGACGAGGAGGAGGGAAGGGGAAGTGATTGAATTTTTGGAGATGGCCCTTAGAAATAACAAAAATGGTGTTGAAAAATGGTAGTATATGTATTTGTTGAAAATATTTGATTGAAGTTTTTTAGGATCAGTACACATCATTTCCTATTTTTGGTTGATTGTTTCTTGGAGCTCAAGACCACCATTATCGCCTAATGTCCAGCTAATGTCCAGCCATGCCATTCATTGTATTTCCATTTATAAAGTCTTTGTAATGTCTATTTAAGCTCTGTACGTGAGATGTAAAGTACACAACAACAATATACAATACACAATTTCTCTATTTCTTTTCTATTCACCTTTGATTATCATTTTTAACATGGTATCAGAGCAGCGTTTATGATCCATAAACTTTCTGAACTCATCATTTACCGACAATGTCCAAAGAAAACAACAACAACCTCGCCATTCAACTAGCCAATCTCCTAAAAAATGGAGTTCAAAATCAACCCCTGAACCCAAAACCAAATCCATCCGACAGCCTCAAAATCAACCTGAGTCTCAATAGCCAGAACTACCCTCTATGGGCCCGTATGATACGAGTCGCAATAGGGGGGAAATCGAAAGCCTTACTAAACCATCTTACACAGCCCCCACCCGAACCTATGGATGATCAGTGGGAATAAGATGACTTGATCGTCTTTTCCTGGCTGATTCAAAATATTGAACCGAGCCTTGCTAGTAACCTTACTGAGTTTCCAACGGCGAAAACACTATGGGATGCACTCACGGTTACATATAGCAGTGGTAAAGACAAGCTTCAAACTTTCGATCTCCATGTCAAATCTAATGAGTTCAAGCAGAATGGGTTACCTTTAGAAGAATTCTGGATTGTTATGCAGGGCATCTGGGGAGAAATCGAAAGGCGAGATCCAAACCCGATGACGTGCTCAACCGACATCATCACGTATAACAAACTCAGGCCTGAACACAAGTTATTTCAATTTCTTAATGCACTTGATAGAAAATATGACTCCCTTAAAAGAGAGATACTCCGATGGGAACCCTTACCGTCCGCCGAAGCTGCTTATGCGGCTGTCCGAAAGGAAACCGCACACCAGAATATCTTCGGCAACCACCCACAAGGGACGGTGGTGGGATCACCCACCGGAGACTCGATCGGAGTAGGGCTTGCAGCAAAGGGCCGCCGGTCGGAATAGAAGCATAATCCGTCGTCATCCCGGGTTGATAAAAGCCATTTGAAATGTGATCACTGTGGTATGACCAAACACACAAAGGAACAGTGCTTCAAAATCGTAGGATACCCAGATTGGTGGAGCGATGGACACAAAAAGGGGAAAGAAGGCAAAGCCGCTGCAGCCGTGGGCAATCCAGGGGCTACCAGCAGCGGCGGCAACGGCGAACACCTCCAAAAACCTACCGGAATTCATGCTGAATCAGAAAAAGGAAACCAAGGTGGGAAGTGTTATGTTGCGGCCGCTAATGAGGAAGAACCAGGGAGTGCAGGTACAGGGTTTGAATTTAACATTTCAAACCCTCCTTTTTCTAACTCTTTGTCTTTTAAGCAAAAAAGTTTTAATAAACCCCTTGTGAACCCTCTTTTTTTTAGTCCTCAAATTCTTGATTTATTAAATGAGTCACAAGAATTAGAAGATACCAACAACACCCCTTACACCTCTAACTTAGATGGTAAGGAGTTTAAAAGACCTCATGGTATTGGAAAAGTTAATATGGCAGCGAAAAAAAACCAAGAGAAAGACTCATGGATATTTGATTGTGGTGCCACCGATACGATGACTTATGATAAATCTGATATATGTTCGGTGTCAAAACCCCAAAAAACCAAAATTCATACTGCAAATGGGGAAGTCCTTCAAGTGAAAGGAGGAGGGACTATCCAAATCTCAGAAAAAATGAAACTACCAAACTGCCTTTATGTCCCGTCTTTGTCTCACAAATTATTGTCGACCAGTCATGTTACGAAAGAACTAAATTGTGTTGTGTTGATGCATCCTACTTTCTGTATATTACAGGACATCAGGACAGGGAAGATCATTGGGCGTGGTACTGAACGTCAAGGGCTATATTATGTGGATGAAGTGACTCGACAAGGGACTGTGATGCTTGCTCATGGATCAGCAGACAGAGAAGCTTGGTTGTGGCACCGAAGATTGGGTCACTCATCTAGTGGTTACCTACATCGTTTATTTCCTGATTTATTTCCAACAAATAAAGTCTTGAATTGTGAAACATGTTTTTTTTGCTAAAAGTCATAGACAGACCTTCAAATCTAATGATACTAAAGTTGACTCTCCTTTTTTATTAATCCATTCGGATGTGTGGGGACCAGCTAAGGTTGCGGGGGGGGGGGGGGGGGCAAAATTACCGTTATTTTGTTACTTTTATTGATGATTGCACCCGCATGACTTGGATTTATCTCTTAAAAAATAAATCAGAAGTTTTTTCAAAATTCACATGGTTTTATGCCATGATCAAAACCCAATTCAAGAGCGAAATCCAAATTCTTAGGTCTGATAATGGGGGGGGGGGGGGAATTTGTGAACACTTCAATGAAACAATTCTGCCAAGAAAAGGGAATTCTTCATCAGACATCGTGTGCTCACACTCCCGAACAAAACGGAGTTTCTGAAAGGAAAAATCGTTTTCTTTTGGAAATAACTCGTGCTCTCATGATTGAATCCCAAGTCCCAAAATCATTCTGGCCCGAGGCTCTTGTTACAGCAAACTATCTTATGAATCGTCTCCCAACAAAAGCTCTCGATTTTAAAACTCCTCTTCAAGCCCTTGCTAAATACCATAAACCTCCATCAGACCTTACTCTTGAACCTCGTGTCTTTGGATGCTCTGTGTTTGTTCACCTACCCAAAACCGACCGTTCTAAGCTGGACGCATGTGCCGAGAAATGTGTGTTTGTCGGCTACGGGGTCAATCAACACGGTTATCGGTGTTACAACCCCAAAACGCGTCATATGTATACCACTATGAACTGTAACTTCCTTGAAACAGAATATTTTTACTCTACCCAACACACTGGTCAGGGGGAAAAAATAACCAATGACACACTGAGTTGGTTACAGTGGATATCACACTCAGAAAAAGGAGTTAACCAGGAAGTCCAAAACTTGTCACAATCCACTAGCCCTGAAGAAAGTACCACCAATAATGATCCTCCTAATCTGGTGCCCGAGGTAAGTAATTCTCAAACTCAAGAGTATGATAATGATATATCTACTAACTGTGAAGAACATGAACATATTGAACATGAGCATACTGAAACTCTTGAGTTATCTGAGGATGAATATGAGCAGGAAGCACCACACGTTAAACCAGAGAAATATGCTCTACCCCCAAGATCCAACAGAGGAGTTCCTCCAAAAAGGTACTCTCCCGAAAAGGAAGCTCGAAGCTCTCGATATCCAATGGCGAACGTGGCAGCAGGAAACTTATCTCCAGAGGCAAAAGCTTTTGCCACATCTTTATGTTCTCAAAAAATACCAACAACAGTCGAGCAAGCTCTTGAGTCTAAAGAATGGAGAGAAGCAATGGAGGTCGAAATGGATGCTCTAAGGAAAAATGACACATGGGAAAGATGTACTCTTCCTCCGGAAAAAAAACCAGTAGGTTGCCGATGGGTATTCACCATAAAATATAAACCAGATGGAACTGTTGAAAGATACAAAGCCCGATTGGTGGCTAAAGGGTATACTCAAACATACAAAATTGATTATTCCAAGACTTTTTCACCAGTAGCAAAAATTGATACAATCAGGGTTCTATTCTCAATAGCTGCAAACAAAGGATGGCCGCTCCTTCAATTTGACGTGAAAAACGCCTTCCTACATGGAGAACTCAAGGAAGAAGTCTATATGGAAGTCCCTCCTGGACTCAGAAAAGATCCCAATACTAAAGAAGTGTGTCGCTTGAAGAAATCTTTATATGGGTTAAAACAATCTCCCCGCGCATGGTTTGGTAGATTTACCTTAGCCATGAAAGAATATGGCTTTAAGCAAAGCAACTCAGATCATACTCTGTTCCTTAAACGAAGGAACGGACATGTAACTTGTCTAATTATTTATGTTGATGATATGATAATCACAGGTGATGATGAAGAAGAGATAACAAGATTGAAGGCAAGGTTATTCAAAGAATTCGAGATGAAAGATCTGGGCCGACTCAAATACTTTCTTGGGATTGAAGTCATGAGGTCAAGAAAGGGGATTTTCATCTGTCAAAAGAAATACATCCTTGATTTGTTGGCAAAAACAGGGATGATCGATTGCAAACCTGTGAATACTCTTATGATGGAGAACCAAAAGCTCTACATGGAGGAAAATGCGAAACTAGCTGACAAAGGGGAATACCAGCGGATAGTGGGAAAGCTGATCTATCTCTCACACACAAGACCTGACATTGCCTATGCAGTCGGAGTTGTGAGCCAATTCATGCATCAGCCTCAAGTTACCCATATGGAAGCCGTATGGAGAATTATCAGATATCTCAAAGGGACACCTGGTCATGGGGTTCTTTTCAAAACAAATGGACATCTCGAAGCCCACATATATACCGATGCAGACTGGGCAGGAGATAAAGGAAATCGAAGATCAACATCTGGTTACTTCGCCCTTGTTGGTGGAAATTTGGTTACCTGGAGAAGCAAGAAACAGAAGGTGGTAGCCCTGTCAAGCGCCGAGGCAGAATTTCGAGGTATAGCACGCGGGTTAGCAGAGATACTATGGATACGAAAACTCTTGACAGAAATTGGATACCCTCCACCCCAGTCCAGCAAAATCTTGTGCGATAATAAAGCAGCAATTCAAATTTCAGAAAATCCGGTCCAACATGATCGCACAAAGCACATTGAAGTTGATCGACATTTCATTAAAGAGAAGCTCGAGGCAGGGATAACTGAACTTCCATTTGTCCGCTCAGAGAACCAACTCGCAGACATTCTAACCAAAGCCGTCAGCGAAAAAATCTTCAATCATTGTCTTGGCAAGTTGAATATTGAAAATCCCACTACTCAACTTGAGGGGGAATGTTGAAAATATTTGATTGAAGTTTTTTAGGATCAGTACACATCATTTCCTATTTTTGGTTGATTGTTTCTTGGAGCTCAAGACCACCATTATCGCCTAATGTCCAGCTAATGTCCAGCCATGCCATTCATTGTATTTCCATTTATAAAGTCTTTGTAATGTCTATTTAAGCTCTGTACGTGAGATGTAAAGTACACAACAACAATATACAATACACAATTTCTCTATTTCTTTTCTATTCACCTTTGATTATCATGTTTAACAGTATTATGGTATATGCACTTGAATTTCAAGTCCTTCAAGTTTATACAAAGTTGCAAAACATGCCCTTTACGTTTAAAATTTGATGTGTTATATACTTTACGTTTCAAAATGTTGCACGTTTTGTCCTATGACGCTAACCCAACTAGTTTTTCTAGTTAAATATGTGCAAGGCACGTGAGGGTATAATTGTCTTTTAACCAACCACACACAACCGCCACCACCTGCACCACCCCCCCCCCCCACAATCTTTCATCACAACTAAAAACAGAACCCCTTTCGTCTCTAACTCTACCCATCATTGCCGCCCGCCACCACCACCCAGTCGGAACCCTAACCCTCAATTCCTGAAAAAGTTATAGGCATCATTATTCTCGACATTGGTTGAAATCATGACCGACAATAATTGATGTGTTTTGGGTGGTGATTAGGTACATGAAGACCTTCATTTTCTTCTTAGAATGAGGCATACATTTGGATCACTTAATTACCAATCTTGCTTCTATATGTCCTAACTATTTGCATCAACATCCTCACATTCTTCAAATGGGATTCCATTAAAGCAACTAACAATCATGATCCATTCGTTCCCTATGTTCAACTAGCCCCCGCCGAATCCTATGTCATTGCTAATTACATAACCTTGCGAGACTTGGTTTTGGGCCTAAAGACGAGACACATGTTCCATATGGGCGGTGGTAGATGGAGGTGGTGGTTACTGATTGTGACAGATGGGGCGGTGGTTGCTGGTAGTGGCAGATGGGATGGTGGTTTGCTGGTCGTTGGGTATTAAGAGAGGGGTAGAGAGGTGATATTATATGGTTTTGTTTTTTTTATTAAATTATTAAAAGTAAAGGGTAAAAAGACTAAAATACCCTTAAATGATCAGATTTACCGAGGAAAACTAGTTAGGTTACAGTCAAAGGACAAAACATGCAAGATTTTAAAACGTAGAGTACACAACTCATTAATTTTAAACGTAAACGACATGCTTGGAAACCTAGTATAAACATAAAAGACAAAACTTGAAATTTAGTCAAAAATCAAAGTTGATTCCCATTTGAAAAGAAAAGGTGTTTTAAAAGTTAACTTTACAAAATTTACAATTGTCATGTCAATGTTCATTTTTTGACACATATCTTGGCGACTATATATATTAACAAATTATATTATATTTTACTCTATTAGTATAATACACACATTTTTTCAACCGTGAAATGTATATGTTTTCTTAAACCTAACTTTTTTTTATTAATTATATAACATTATATTTGACAACCTGTGTAATACACAGGATTGTAAACTAGTGCAAATATATATAAAAAATTACTTTAAGAATACATTAGCTATAAGGATTGCACTATAGGGAGTAGGGTTGTCGAACCACGACGAGTATTGGTTAGTGTTAGTAGCAATTTTATTAGTTAAACTAATTAATTAAAAATAATATTTTATGAAGTAGAATGTTGTCGTACTTGCAAAAACTGAATTAAATTGATTTGAAAAGTAAACAATAATAATAAAGAAGTAACTCCCTCTAAACTTCGGGTTCTAGGTTTCACACAGTTTTCAGTTTAAAGATTGAGAACCACATAGACATAGTTTTGAAAATTAGTTAATTAACTGGTAGCACAAGTTCTTGTCATCAAACCCTATTATCTACCCAATTGTAAGCGTCAAGTCAACCCTCTTTATGTCACCCAACCCGCTACTAAGTTTTGTCATCAACCGAACAAGTTGTAAAGAAATGACTCAAAACACAAATCTTAACTAATGCATCAATAACATTTTAATTGTTTGTCATCACAAGCAAAACATAATCCAATACTGAAAATAAATAGAAAACGTACAAAACCTAATCAAACCGTTCGTCTAGAGGAAGTTACAAAAGATTTAGCCTTGCATCTTGTTCATCGCGGTTGCTTCCACCTTTCTTGCTTTGTGCGATGATATCCCTCCAAAAACCAGCCGTTCACCTCTCTCATCTCCTTGGTTGACTGAGTCAACTGGTATGTGTTACTATTATTATTAGCTGGTCCATGCCTCTAAGTGCTCGGGTCTCGAATATAATTTGTACTGTTTTAGCCCCGCTCCATGCGAGCACCTACCAAAAATATAAAATGAATAAATAAATAAATCGTAAAAACAACCAAAAAGTAATAAAATATATACAATACTAAAATAATACTAAAAAAATATACAAACTGGCAAATAAACATGAAGTGTGCAACCGCGCATCATATTTTTCTCAAAAAAAAAATTATGATTTTGATAATTTCACTAAAAATAACTAAAATTGATCAAACGTGAGATGTTAACGAATACAAATTATTAAGAGATATTAGATTTTAATAATTCAAACTTTAACAAATTGGCTGGCATTAATCCAAACTTAAGAAAGTCCCTAACACAGTCTCAACTTGCAAACTATTTTCCTCCACCGAGCCTTTTCTAACTAGGGTCTGACCCAGTTAGTTCATGTGACGTGAACAATGATGTGGAATTTGTTTTAACTCTGTTTGTTTAGTCTCACCACCACCTTTGCTACAACCACCACTCGCCACCATTGTTGCCACCACCACTACCATCCATCTCCACCACAAAATGAATTCAACTCGAACTTCATCGTCGTCGTTTGAATCAGATTAAGTTATCCCATCGCCGGTCAACAAACCACATTCCTCCAGCGAAGCACGTTTGAAACCTACAATTTAGTACGAGAAGCGACGAAGCACATATGAAACTTGCAAATGCACTATGACAACCAAATCTGAAACCTTTAGTTTCGCCTGACCTGTTAATATCTATTGGCATTGCGGTGGTTTATGTAAGGGACGGTGGTAGGTGACGATGGTAGGGGCTGGTAAGGCGGTGGTTTAGAGGTTTATGTAGGGCCGATAGTTGTGCAAGGGGTTGAAGATGATGGTTGTGGGTGGGATGTGGGTAGGTGTGGTGGTGGTCAGGTTGTGGAGTGGTGGTGGTGAGGTGATGAAGACTGTTGTGAGTGGTGCGTCGTGGTGGCAGATGGTAGTGAGAATGGTGCTGGAGATGGTGGATGTGGTTGTGGTGATGGTGCCACATAAGCTTCCACGTCATTAGATAACTAGGTTTTGTGCCATGTCAGTTGCCACATTAGCAAAAAAAAAAAAAAAAAAAAAAAAAAAAAACTAACCGGGTTAGACCCCAGTTAGAAAAGGCTCAAAGGAGGAAAATAGTTTACAAGTTGGGACTGTCAGAAAGCATTTCTTAAGTTTAGATTAATGTTGACTATTAAATCCAATACATCAATTATTAAGACGAAGTTTGGGATTTGCATTTTATATAACATTACCGAAAAATACCGACTATGAAAATCACAAAAAATGGGTATTCGAAGGTAAATCATCCAAAAATACTAGTACTGTATTGAACCGAAACTACTGATTCAATAACGATTCGGTTTTGTCAATACCATTACAGTGTAGTGTGGAGATATTGGTGGACAATGATAAAAGACCCAGGGTATCCTAGGTTTGATTTTTGAGCCAGACGAGTTTTACCAATAATTTCATTGTCGTGCATACGGACGGATGGGTTACTAGGTTTCCCCATAAATGATATTTGACAACTCGGGTACTTTTACAGTAGTTTAATTTGTGGAAAGTGCGCCCCAAAAGTGCTGGGGTCCGATTCCGTTTTGGTTAGTTATCAAGGATATTCGTGTGTGAAAACACATCGAGGATAGAAAGAAAGAAAGAAAGAAAGAAAGAAAGAAAGATGCCGGCGTCAGCAACGATGATCGGAGCTCTACTGGGACTAGGCACCCAGATGTACTCCAATGCTCTCCGTAAACTCCCTTACATGCGCCGTATGTCCATTTCTCCCTAATCCTAACCCTAACCCTAACCCTAACCCTAACTTTTTATTAACATTAATAAACAATGAATTGGTGTTACTATAGATCCATGGGAACATGTTTTGGGCATGGGATTAGGTGCAGTCTTTGCTAATCAGCTGGTCAAATGGGACGCCAAGCTTCAACACGACCTCGATGACATGCTCGATAAAGCCAAAGCTGCTAACGAACGCCGTTACTTTGGTATGTTATTTATTAGGGTTTAGTTTAGTTTAGATTATGACTGAGTAAATGTTATATGGAGTTAAAAGGTTGTTTGTATAGGTGATAATGTGATGTTGCTGGTTGTTTTTGTTGAATATCTAATTTTAGTTAAAACTCTGTTACGATCATGCATGGTAACATTTGATCAGTGTTGTAAAAGGCGCCCTAGGCGCTATTCGGAGGCTAATATCGGAATAAGGACCTAGGCTGAGTCCTAGGCGTTTTTGGGATTAGGCGCCGAGGTGAATCAAGGTGATAGAGCCAAAAGAACAATTTTAAGTTAATGCCTGACTTACGTGACTATGAATTTTACCAAGTGCAGAGCTTTTTGGTTGTGGCCATCAATGTACTTAAAATCGGTAGTTTACTGATTTAATTTCACCTAGTTGGACCTAATATTGGTCAAAGGTGGTCAAATTTCGGTCAAAATCTTTGAAGTATTTAAAAAGTTTTCTTTACTAATCCAATCTGATTAATAAGTGAAAAAAATTACACTTATTAATCCGAATTTCCGTCAAATTTTTTGTGTGTGTGTATATATAAGTTTGCAAAAGTACATATAGGGTTCCAATCTGATTTATTGCTAGTTGGTATCCCACCACCTAACTAGCACCTAGCGATTTTTACCACATGATGGCCATCCTTGACTCGTTCATTGCCCACATTTGTCTCCATAACCGTCTTATGTCCGAGTTGTCACCATCTTGAAAGATCTTGCTTTATAACAAAGTAGAAAAGAAACCTATTCTAATCTATCTATTACATCAAGGCCTAAAAAACGGCCAAAACGAAAATACATTAAAATTAAAACAACCAACAACATACACGTAGGCTGATTGGCAAGAAAAACAGTAAATCACAATCATTAATAGAACCATTAATACATTAAAATTAAAATTCTCAATTAACAGAACCAAAAGGCTTGAATCTATATAAAATTAACAGGTTTATATAGGTTGTAATATGAGATTGCTAGTTGTTCTTGCTGAATATACAATCTTGTCAAACTTTGTTGATGCAATTGCATATCGTTATTCACATCTACAGTTATGATCATGCATTGTAACATTTGTTCAACAGTGATACTCTATTTTCCAAAATTGACCATTTTTGACATCCTTCTTTAGAAGTTAAAAGTATTTGTTCTTCCACAATTTGCATGAAGAAGGAACCAAAGTACCACTACCAAACATGTTCTACCTTGTTGCCAAATAAGAATCTCATGTTTTTGATGTGTTCATTTCGACTAAACAACGCGCGATATGGTGATACCACTTATGTAACTAAAGTGAATGTCTATCACTTCATACCCACATTCAGTAGCTACTGTAGTTTAACTTGTTCACATGTTTTGTGTGTGTGTGTGTGTGTGTGTCATGGAGTTTAAGAAATTTGCAATCATGTTACTTTAGTGGAAAAAGGGAACTCAGTAGAACTTAGGTTCATGGTTTAAAAAAACGGGTGAGGCGTACGCCTCGAGGTGCGCCTCGAGGCGAAACTCTAAGAAAACGAGTTTGAGGCGCGCCTCACGGGGTTCAGATTGTACATACGCCTCTAAGGGCTGAGGCGCTAAAAAAATGTGCGCCTCGGGTGCGCCTCAGGTGGTTTAGGGTGTTTTTTATGTGCTTTTTTTTTTTGGTGTTTTAGACTTTTTGGGTCAATTATTTTAAATTTGATGTGTGTTTTTGATGTTTTAGACTTTTCTAGGTCGAGTATTCTATTTTTTATAGACACATAATTTTTATATTTATTTTTTGACTGCGCCTCGAGTTTACGCCTCGGTTCGCCTCGAGGCTTACGCCTCATGAGGCGAAGGGAAAACGCCTCGAGGCTCGTTTCCGTTCTTTTAAACTTTGCTTAGGTTAAACACGCTTTGTATAAGAAAATAGTGGAGATGCCAGACAGCTAGCTATTTGTGCATAACCTGAAGGCAGATAACTCATATTATGCAGTTTGGCCAGTTATTATCGGGTAGTGGATATGTGATAGCAGGTTTTTAGTTATGAATTGGTTAATTGGTTGACCATGGTATCTAAATATAATAAGGCGCTCCAAAATTTTGATACATCAGTAGAACTAAATTCAAACTTGAAGCGAAATTACAATGTGTATGTGACATTGTTTAAAATAGTACAAAATAATAATAACAACTATGTAGCTAAGTCCTTGAACATACTTGGGATATATCCATCACTTCATGTAAATACTGTTATGGTAAAACTTAGAAGATGTCACCATTGAAGGAATATTTATAATAAGTTACAGATACCTAGGAAAGAATATATTCGAATTGCAGATCTAAAACAACTTTTTAAAATAAAAATTTAGCGGAAGCAATTGACAGTGGCAATAGCTAAGTTACAAATCATAATCAACTCATATACAAGTCAAAGCTTGACAATTTGGAATCCATTGTAGTCATCACCAAAACCTTCGACATGACATTTGGCACCTAAAATAGTGTTTTGGTCTTAGTTAAGAATGATCAATAGATTCAGTAATACAAGATCAATGGAAAAAGTTATACTTAAAGAACAGGAATCATCTATTCATCTCCTCAATAATCCGAAGTAAAAAATAATGAAACTATCTTTGATCGAGCTTTGTTTCTTCCAAGTATGTATGCAACTTGCAGTTCGTTTATTTTTTAAAATGATTAGATTAGAAGTATATTATATAAAAAATGGACGTTGGAATCAACACTTGTCTCAACATTTTGTGCTTGTTATTGAAAACTGTGTGCCTTTTTTAATGAACCGTATGTATGGTTGAAGCTTTTTGTTCATATCCGGTTGATCTTAATTGTTTTATATGCAAAAAATGCAGATGATGATGAATAAATTGCACTTTGGAGAAGTATAACTGGCCTTGCTTGCATGAATGCAGACTTCTATATGGTCAATGATGTTTTGGAACTCAATTTGATTTTTCTTATATGCTTGCCAACCTTTTATTTTAGTACATGAATAAAAAATTGAGTTTATACCTATGGAAATTCAATCAGGGGAACTGTTATCTGATATTATTTTGTGTGAATACCATTAAATATCATATGTTGTTTCAAGATTGGTTTTATTATATTATTATTTACCTGCGCATTGTTTTTTTAGGCCATGGTGATGATCAGGAGTGTCCTTGTTCAGATGGCTTTGAAAAAAAAACTTGGTCAAACCGCCAACTATTGTTTTAAGAGATGACAAACCCAAACAACCGATTATGAGAGGTTGGGATGTTTGAAGGTTGAATTACTAAAGATGGTTCATGATTATAAATATAAACAAATAGTTATCTACATATTTTTAAAATATATAATAATTAATACAAGTTAAAGGGCCAATCCAGGAGAGAGGCATCAGGTTGCTTCTTAGATTGTATGCATCATGTTTATACCACAAATCATGGGTGGTTTTCAATCGTTGAAGTATAGAACGCAATTTCGTTATCATTGTTTTAAATTAGACATCATGTTTATGCCCAAATTACAAAGTCTTCACATATGAAAAGAAAAACCAAGAACACAACATTGTTCTGCTAAAAACATCATTTCAAAATCAGCATATGATATAAGTTCGATCTAAATCAGTTTAACACACAAGTGATCTCCGGCGTTAACAAAATGTCCCTTAATTCGTTTGAGTTGGTTCTCCAAACAATTGGCAAAATCATGTGACAACCATAATCATTGATGTTAACACACGAGAAACTAAAGACCATTCATTCAAAAGTCAGGAGGACTATCACACTATATGACAGGCAAACCAGTTAGCTTCAAAGTGTCAAAAAATGCTCCATTCCTCAAGTGTAGGGTCATGAGGTATTATTCACATAAAAAAGTCCTTCCCGAGACCCTAACCAAGCCCCTGGAAAGTTATTTCTTCCATTGGAGCCCCCTCCTGCTAAAAATACATACGAAATGGGTTAAATGTTAACAAAAAAAAAATAATAATAATAATAATAAAATAAAAAAGAAAATGAACCACATTGAATGTTAACAGATTACAGATGCATAAGGGAGTACCTCTTGGCCAGCATACAACTGCGGGCACTGAATTCATGAATTTATCTTCGTATAGCATTTCACCTGACTTTAACCTCCACACCCGCAAATAGAAATCCTCTCCTCCTAATAAATTACATGCATTTGTTACTATTATTGTTTTGAATGTGATACACAACACGGTTATGTAACCGCCTGTGTTTTCTGATTATCATTTATGCACCATGTGCAAGTGTACCTGACATGACGAATCTCTCTGATGCATCCACAGCCATCTGTATACGCGTATGGGAGTTAAAATTTCCCTCATACATTTGCACAGCCCCTCTTTGAGTCAAACGATGATCATAAAGCCGAATCTACATGGGTCGGTCAACATGTGAGTGGAATGGTGTATACTGTATATCAGCTCGATAAATTTCAAAGTAAATAAGTATGCAAACGTACCGTTCCATCCATGGAGCTAGCCAAGAAATACTGATCATAGAGATTAAGTGCTACCAAACTGGTATTCGTAAACCAAAACTGTCACGTGATAAAAAAAAATAATACAAAAGAACACCGATGAATTTAAATGGTTTTCCACTAACCAGGAAACCGATGAAGGCAGAAACACTGATCGAGTGTGATGGACATTCCCCCTAACCTGCATGCATCAGATCACTGTATCTTTGAGTCCTTCAAGACCCTGAACCATGAAAAAGATGGTAAGGGAATAGAAATTACCTCAAACCATTTGTTCTCTCGTTTTTTATTTCTTCCGCTTGAAGGTTGGCTTGTTTTAATGGATGGGAATTGAATTTGATGTTTAGGAAGATGTTTGTCGTGCAAGTCTTGGGGTTTCTGGCGTGTATCAACCGTCAAAATAGCTCCATTTCTAAGTCCACATAGAACAATATTTCCCTGTACAACAACACATTGTGAAATTCAAAATAAAATTATAAACATATATGTTTGTTTACGTTGTATCATGGACTTACGGAACAATCAAATTGCAAAGACAAAACATCACTCTTGGAACGGAATATCCATGATTTTCTTCTAGATTCCATATGTATCAAAGCAGCTCCACTGTCGGTGCCTACAGAATCCAAATTTATATTCATAAGCGAGTAGAAGCAAGACAACAAATGCGAGTAAAAGACGTACCAATTACAGTTCGGTTTCCATTTGAATTGCAATCAGCTGTCCAAATTGTTGATTTTGATATAGAAGAAATCAAGTCAACTCTTTGACCAAGTAACGCATTGCCCGCAACATACTCCAATGGTTCACTAAGGTTTACTGAATAAACAGATCCACAAGATGTTTCGGATCCCAGAGTAGTTAGTCTGTTGGCTTTCAGTTAAAGTCTAAATATTAAACATTTGATCGGTCAAAAAATGGTTTAACGTTAACGGGTAGATAAAATTTTAAAATGAAGGATGTGAAGGATACATAGCATGTGAAACTGATGAATCAACATCAGTAGGTTGAGGGTAATAATGGTTCCTTGGTATCTTTATACAGGATACATTTGAAGGCATCAAAATTGAAGCTCCATTCGCGTGCCAAAGTCTTGGTGGTTTTAATGATGTTTGGTTTTCTATGTTCAGAGGCTGCACGACATCTGGCAAGTGGTGCGTACCATGTTCTCCAAAACATCCAGCTTCATATGCACTGCATGTCATTAGCAAAATGAATTTTCAAACATGCACTTTGTTGTTTCAAGATTCCACATGATCACTGTAAATGCATATGAGAATTTTATGTACATTCATCGTGAGTGATCACTTCAATTTATATACGATACTAGGCTTTTGAAAGGAAACTGAAGTAACCTAAGTCATAACTGAACCAAAACAAGAAACCTAATTGACAGGCTATAATCACTGTTGCAAAAGGCGGCCTAGGCGGCGCCTAGGCGCTAGGCTGAACAAAAACTAGGAATTTAGCCCTAGTCGGATTCCTGGGCGATTTGGCCTTTAGGCGGCAGTTAGGCGGAGCCTAGGCGGTGGTATTTTTTTATTTTTTTTTATTTATTTTTATTTATTTTTATTAAATTTCTAAGTATTTCTAGGTATTTCTTAGTATTATGTGTATATATCTCAACATATTTTCAAAAAACACCTAAATTTGTGTATACATATATAAAATACGTATAAAATACCAAAACGCCTAATTCCGCCTAATTTTCGCCTAGTCCCGACTAGTGCCTAGGCTGGACCTCACCGCCTGCCTAGCGCCTTTTGCAACCTTGGCTATAATCATATCTAACACTCCTCGTTAAGTTGGAGACTTGGAGCAAAGATGTTAATCAAGCCAAAGTTGACATAAATGATAGCTTTGTACTTTGACTAGCGTTTTATTGGGAGACGGTGTGTTGTTTCTTGTTCTTATAAGAAACTATATTACCTAACATAGTAACATATACACAATACCTCGCAATCAATCTCCAAGAAACAAGGCAGCATGCCCAATCTACGCTAGAGTTATCTTTCCACTTTGTAGTGATCCTATTTTGGAAAAATATCCTTAGACCTGGTGTGGACTTAAGACAGCTAAAACACAAAGTGGTGCATCCATTGACCTCTGTATAGAGCAGACACAAGACATGAACTGGCTCAAGAGAATAACTAGAAATAATATATCTGGTCATATAACGATTAGCTAATTAAATGTCCTGACTAGTCTTTTGTAATTCTCTCAATCCTTCATAGGACTTCTATCCTCATGAGTTTCCCTATAGGTATAGTAAGCATCACGTTGGCTACTGGTTTGCACCCTAGTAGACCACACTAAGTAAACATTTGAAAAATATAATTCTACTGAGATCGAAGAATCCCTTGTAGAGACCGCGATACATCTAGTCCTGAAGAAGCAACGTAAACGTCATGGATCTGAAATGTAAAACTGGCTATAAGAAGTGCTTCAAGTCTAATAACATGTTGATATTATCTCTCATGATTTAATGTCATCCACATAAACTACTAGGATAATAACCGTGATAATAGTAGTTAAAGGCTCAAGGTGCAAAGGGTGAGCTTGTCAGTTGTAACCTAGGTGCAAGGCGCTTACAAAAGCGCACGCCAAAGGCAAGGAAGACGCACGTCCGGTCCAGGCCACTTTAGCTGTTCTAGACTTGTTTTCTGCTGGTTGAGACTGATTTTTGGCTGTTTCAGACTGTTCTAAACTATTTTTGGCCAGTTCAGACAGGTTTTTTGCCGTCTTGGGCCATTTTTTTCCCAGTTCAGTGCGCCTTGCTACACTCAAGACGGTTTTGCTGCGCCTAGCCTTGCCTCGTCTGGTTTCCTAGGCATGCGCCTTTAACTATATAGTTCCCAAGGGCAGATAGTCACAGCAATCTCATCAAGGACATCAAAAAACCGACCAAACCATATTCTAAGGACTGCTTGAAAAGGCCTTCCAAACAGTCAGTATATAGAAAAAGGCTCACTGTAAGAGAAGAACTAAGCTTCAAAAACCACCTAAATATGGCTGAGATCAATACTTATGTTGATACAATTGTAGAACACTCTAAATAAATTAAGCTGTCTCCGAATTATAAATTAGGCTAGAACTTTATTACTTTTGTTCTTTCTGTAGGCAGGGAGATTATTCAGTCATCCTGTTGTTGTGAGTGTACCAAAACTAGCCTCTAGATATGACGATCATACGCGGCCTTTTATGTATCAGTAAGTAAAAAAGAATCTACCTCCCCCGGCTCATACGAGTAGTAAGAGAAGAAGCATACTAATTGTGAAACCAATAGCCATCTCAAAATGGTAATGTAACAGACACATTATTAACCTACATAATAGTTGAAACAATACCTAAAGGTTCTATTAAGACCACCAGTGAGCAACAACTCCGATTCAACGACCCCTTCGCTTGCCTGGAAGTTAACATATACATGCTCCAATGCAGCCCTCTCCGTTCCTTCGTATTTCCAAATCTACAACATCAGAAACAAGATCAAATCCAACAAACATCCAAACATGAATTACCATAAAAAACAAGACCAACTCACCGTCGGTTTCGACGCTTGTATGTTTTCGTATTGCTCTCGAAAGTTCACCTTCTTGTTATTACAGATAACTGAATTACCACACAACTCTCTCACATGAACCATCTTAACTACTTTGCCCTTTTGCCCATCCTTCCCCTGTTTCTGTTCAAATGTAAAAATAAAAAAAATAAAAAAAAATTAGTTAAAAAAAAAAAAAAAACAAAGTCAATAACTTCTCAAGTCCCAATTGATAATCAAACGAGCGTAAAACTATGGCTAACTCCCACAAGTTTTATTGATGAAGAAACCAACTCAAAACTTCATACAAATCCTTACCAATTAACATGGTGATATAGCTAACCTAAACGCGTTAGACTATAAGTAGGATCCCTATTAATTAATTACATAATAATTATTATCTAATATACATCCTAACATAACACGTGGTCGTGTGGTATACTAGACAGTTAATATTGTTAATCTATCAACTCCTAAACTGAAGCTGATCATTATCTCTAACCGCCTCTACGCATGACGCCATGATTACAATTAGGAATTCCCAACAACTTCAAGCATCAATACATAGAGCATAACTAACAGAATCCATATAAATATTGAAACTTTATAGCATGTATGAATAGATAATAGTAATACCTTAGAGGGTTTAAGGGGTTGAGCAGTGGTATTAGCAGAAGAGGTGTGTCTTGAAGAAGAGCCTGGAATGGGTGATTTAAGAGGGAAATATCTGTTCTTTTCAGCATCATAATAGAACCCAGGAAGATCTATTACCAACAATCAATTAAACAAACAAACACCCATATTAATATATTATTATTATTTATAAAGCAATAACAGACATGTAGAAGGAAGTTTAGAGGATTAACCTTGTGGCATCTTGTTTACAGCAAGCAAGCAGTATGAATGAATGAATGAATGAATTGGGTTGAAGAAAGAAAAAGATGGTTGTAAGGTTATGGGTTAATGTTTGGCCCGATTAATATTTTTTTAATAATAATAATAAAATAAGGCCCATGTGTTTTTGTTTAGAGGCCCAATGATTCCCAAGTATGCGACCCAAATGGAAGATGTGATTTACTATGAGCCCTTGTTAGTTTTTTGATCACTAATATTTGTTTTGTTTGTTTTTTTAACAAGGAACGACGTGACAACCACCGTGACACCGGGTGTTGTGGTCAAGGTCAACTACTCGACTGCCATCAGTTTCTTGGCTTTCCTAGATGCGCAGAAACCCGACATCCACCCACCTGAAAGCACGACAGTAGAAAAATCGGTACAACCTTGCCTCCATCTAAGTCGAACCGGCGCCATCCGTATTCGCTCATTCACATTTTGTTGTTAATAGATACGATTATTATTTACCCTAGCCCTCCTCTGAGGGAATTAAAGCTGAAGAAGCTACAATCACTTTCCGAAGTCTTGGTGGTTTAAGTGATGTTTGGTTTTCTATGTTCAGAGGCATTACAACATCTGGCACGTGGAGCGTACCATTATCACCATGATCTCCAAACCATCCAACTTCATATGAACTACATGTCATTAGTTAAAGATAATATAAGCTTATAATAGGTTTGTGGTTGTCAAACATTTGGGATGCCATCGGCCATGTGTTTTTTTTTTTTTTTATGACAGTGACTAAATATTCTCTGGCATAGATAAAAACGGAGGGTGGTTTGTAAGTGATGTGTGTGAATGCGTCTATAAAAATAATCAAGCTTTAAAATAAAATGAACTCATTAGAAATACACACAAACGACAAGTGTACCGGTTACAATGTAGTAGACAAAGTATCGAACTCTAAGATGCAAACGCAAATTTAGATCACACCCTCTACCGAAATACTGGCCTAAGTAAATAGATATTTTTGAGGAGTTCTAAAATAATTAATATAAAATAAATTGAATAAAAGTAAACTCGGCAGCTAAGACAAAACTAGGAAATTGGAAAACTTGGATATGGAGATGACTGGCTACCTAGGCGAAAATCCCTAGACACAAGCAATAAATCCTGACTCTAGTAATTGACTGGAGACCCTGTTTTTATCCAATAAACCTCCTCCTAAGGATAATTGACTATACTCGAGGCTGGATAAATGAAGAAATGCTAAAATAAATCTAGATCGTCGCCCTAGTGAAACCAAATCCCCCATGAACCATGTAATCAACCTCTTTTGGATTTAAAAAAACGTAAGAGGCTCTCCTAATATTATCGAATATCTTACAATATCCGATGCTTAGGTCCCAGTATTTCACGTGTTAATTTTTTTTATTTATTATTTTAAAAAAACTCAACTTGACATAAAACTTGCTACTCTAGGTTAACAGATAACCCAGACAATAAAAGCATAAACCATCTTGAGTGGCGGCTTCGACTACTACTCGCATTATTACACATATACTATAGATTAAATACATTTAACACACATGATCATGTTTAATCGTTTTTCTTATGATATTCCAAAGGGAGATGACGGCCTTGAGAGTGTTTGATTCCTCGCTTGGCTCGTTTCTTCATCTGGTGTTACCACTTGATCTTACATACCATAAATACACATGAATACGATTAGTATTTAGGTTAATGGGTCAAAACACAACAAAAGAAAACATTATTCATGGTACGCGAATAATCTGTTAAATGCAACAAGCACACCACCTACCGTGAGGGCATTCCCGCAGTGCGTGGCGACCCTTTTTAACAAAAAGTATTATAAATTGGGTTTTTGTGACACTAATTTATGGGAGTTAACTGTAACACCCCAACCGATGGCGGAAACATCGGGATGTCACGTATTGATGATTGTTCAGTAGCTCATGGTAAATAATAAATTTCATTATATGATTTAAATAAATTACATACAATCGTTCTACAAGCATTCGTACATCAAATTGAATAAAACTATGCACACATCTTCAAACATTAATTCAAATCTTCAAGCAAGTAGAACCTGAAACATGTTAAGTTGAAAATAATTTGGGTCAACAAAAGTTGGTGAGAATTACATAGGTTTTGATAATCGAATAAAATTGTTGTGCAATTCATGTGTCATGGCAATCTAGTCCATATGTGAAAACATATTAGAAGTAAATCGAGTGCATAATCAACCATTGTGACTGTTGTATTGTGGTACATCCCATACGCTCATGGTTCACTCGTTTATATTGCAGTAACAAACACCCACGCTACCTTTGTAGGAGGCACGTATCCGGGTGGGATTGTCAGTCCAATAGATCTATCAATGTATACCGTCGGTTGATCAATGTTATGCTAGAATTGTGCTTACCCTAGTCATGTTCAAGACATAATGCAACATAGAAAAACACATAGACACATTGATGATTGAATTGCATAAATGATGTTGTAACATGTTTCACCCTAAAAATGGTGATAAATAGAAAAGGGGCTATGTAAAACTCACCTTAGCAAAATGTTATATCTGTTGAAAAATTGAATAGTGGTGTTGCCCAAATGTGTCAAGTATCACCCTATAATAAGGTAATAAATATGTCTAAGTCTATCTAGTCTACAAATGTATAAGTTCTAGGGCTTCGAATTTGGGGATAAATACTCGTTTGATTAATATTAAAAATGTTTGATAATTGAGAGAATATTAGTAAATAAATAAACAAAAATCTTTTTATGAAATTTAAATTTAAGATGGTCACAATAATGTGTTTAAAGTATAATAATGATTTTTACAAAATTATTTTCTTTAAAATAGAATATTAATTCTATTTATAACAAATTGCCAAAATTTAACTTTAATATTTAAAAATACTAAAATTAAAGAATTATCAGTTTAAAAATTATATTTCTGTTCTAAATATTCAGAAATAATTTGTATAAAATTTTGGTGCAAAAATATTAAAAATTGGATTTACTAAGATTTAATTATGATTAAAACTAACAAAAATTGATTAAAAATATTAAATAAATGATTTTTCTGAAATAAAAATCATTTCAGAAAAGTTTATTGTTATAAAAACTCAAAATAATTTTTGTGGAAATTTATAAAATTGTTTTGATATTTTAATAGAATTTTATAAATATAATGGAATAAAATTGATTTAATTATTAAATATATTAAATAAATGAATTTTTGAAAACTAAAAATTGTGGGTTAAACCTTTTCACAAGGTTGATACAAAATAATTTTTGTAGAATTTTTAAAAATGTTTTAGCATTTTAAAATGAATTTATAAGATTATAAGTATTATATATAATTGATTTGATTTAAAACAAAATATAACAAAAAAAGTGTGCCACAGCCGGGACTCGAACCCGCGTGGCTTGTATAGAAGGCACCAGACACAACCACCTGGTCCAGACCAGTGGTTGTGTTTGGTTTCTGTTTAATTAAAATTAGGGCTGGCAATGGGTAACCTGTTAAGACACGATAAGACCTGTTTGACTGAAAAGTACACTATTTAAACTTTTGACTTTTTTTAATACTTAGAATTAAGAGGCAAAAATCTTTCATTTCCCTTTTTTGGTACATAAAACATAAAACTGTGTTATAAACATTAGATATAAATGAGTTAAACGAGTCGTGTTCATGTTTAGAACTTATTTGTTCGCGCGCGTCAGAGACCTGTTAACCTGTTAGGGACACGATTTGCCAGCCCTAATTAAAATATATAACATACGAGAATCATGTTCTTCCCCAAATATTAAACATACGAGCCCTAGATTTGCAATCAATACAATCACACAACATTAACCCAATTAATCATGGGGTTAATGTTGTGTAAGTTCCGATAATTGAAACCCATAACAAGATTCACACTTACAATGTTTGATTGTATACGATTGCTCAGTCAACCAATAAAGTCAAAACGTGATTAATCACCAAGAACAAAGGATAGTTAATAGAAATTGGAGGTTTAGAGAGATTGTTCGGCGAGGTGAGGAGGTCCAGAAGAGTTCAATTTATAGTGAGGTTGTCTGGGTTGCCGAATTGGTATATTTGACTTCGTTTTGAATGTTGACGCGTTCGTGGATCAATTATAGCAACAATTGAATGATAATTGACGAAGGTACGAGTCATAATAGGCCGGATATCACGTTGCCAATAAATTCCGATCAATGCCGAGTCAAATGGTGGTGATTATGGTAAGTTATTGATTCTCAGTTGACTTTCCAAGTCAACTGAGATGTTTTCGGAATCGTTATATTTATATTATGTCCGGATTGAAACAAACATGATGGCTAGACCAGATGGTTAGGTCTTTGTGTGTATTGGGCCGGCTGAGGACTCGGGTTCGAACCCCGGCCTCAGCAATTAATTTTTAACAATTAATTTTAAAATATATGATATATATATATATATATATATATATATATATATATTATGAATAATTAGGGTTTAAAATGTCACAAAAAAATAATTAAATGCAAACTATATTAATAAAACTTATCGTTTTTATATCCGGATTATACGTAACGTGCTATAATAAATCGTGAAATGTTACAGTCTCCCCTACTTTTAGGAACTTCGTCCCGAAGTTAAAAGAAAGACACTAGGTTTACAATTGGTCGACTACCGAAAACCTTGATAAAATTTCCCACTACCTTAACGTACCTGTAAATTCATGATTACGTTCCGGACCGTAATTACCAATTTACCTTACATTAGGGTTTTGCGTCCTTTTATGACTCTACCGATTGTTGAGTAGGTTCGATAGTCTCCACCAGTCGTTGAGCAGGTGGTAGGGCCTCTCCCGACTGTTGGAAAGACATGATGACCTCTACCAATCGTTGAGTAGGTTGTTTGGTAGTCAACTAATTGATGTACAAGTAAGCAAGTATGATTATAGATATAGCAAATAGTTCACAAACAAGCATGCACTCAGATGTTATGATAATACCCAAATTTATTATTTGAATCAAAAAGTGTCAATACATAGAATTTAAATAGGTAGACATTGTTCAAGTGGTGGGGTTTGCTGTTAAGTAGCTGGAGGGTCTCTAGCGGGGTTATTTGGAGCATCAAGAGCGTTTGTAGCAGGGATTCGACAAGCATCCGCAAAATGCCCATACCTTTGACAATTGGTGCACTTTCGGCAGGGAACTTGGGTTGGATGGTGATACTGGCAGGTGTCACACTTAGGTAGCTTCCCGTTGTATTGTTTCTTGTTGGGTGGAATAGTGGTGTCTATCGCAAAATTCCTGACCTTGCACTTCCCGTTGGTTGAGGCCTCGGTTTTGATTTCAACGGCAGGTTGGGGAGTATCCTTTTTCTTTTCCCCTTTACGAGTCAGGGTTCCTGCCTTCACATGGTTATCTGTTAGGGTGGCAGCCAAACGCTTTGCTTCCTCCAAAGTAGCAGGGTTCCTTCCCCACACCGTGTCTTGAATCTGCATCGGTAAGCCACCAATGTATTTTTCGATCGCAATGGGCAAAGGGGTGACTTTGTGGGGTAGCAGTAAGCTAAGTTCGTGAAAACGAGTGTTGTAAGCAAGGTTTTCCCCACTGTCTTGAGCAAGATCATGAAATTCATCTTCCAGCTTCTTAATTTCATTACGAGGACAGAACTCTGCCTTCATAATGTCTTTAGCTTGATCCCAAGTCAAGGCTAGTGCAGCTTCAGCTCCGCGAGTGCGTTTTTCTTCATTCCACCAAGTGAGTGCTCGTTTGTGAAGAACACTCATGGCATAACGGACTTTAAAGTTGTCGGGGCATTCACTGTTGATGAAGGTATTCTCAATACCCTCAAACCATTGTAGGAGTCCCGTAGCTCCTTCTTCACCACTAAACTTTGGGGGATTACAAGAATTAAAGTGTTTAAGGGTACAGGCTGGAAGACCATTCCCATTCCCGTTGTGGTTTCCATTTCCATTCCCGTTGCCGTTCCCGTTCCCGTTGCCGTTCAACTGGATGACTTGAGCTAGTAAGTTGGGAACCAGAGTTGCGATTTGCTGTGCCATTTGTTGAGAAATGATTGCAGCCAGTTGAGCATCGACACCATTGTTGTTGTTGTTGTTGTTGTTGTCATGGTTATGGTTGTGATTGCTACTCCCTTCATCATGATTGTTACCACTGTTAAGACGAGCACTGCGACGTGGAGGCATGATCTGTAAGAGACACAATGAATTGAATAAGGTTATATAAGGAATGTAATCATTTATTCATTAAAACGAATAAACGAAAACGTTGACTTATCAAAGATTCTAGATTCTAATAATATATGAAGACATGCTTTAGCCTATAAGTGAACACTCATCCCGAGAATTCCCAGGTAGGCATCCGGGTCCCTCGTCTGATTGGGATATATGCGCAATGCCAGCCTAGACAGAAGACGCAGAATACAGGCGTTCACCCTTCCAGATTGCACGTGTTCGTTATTAAAATCTAGAACTTCGACGAGATCTCAAGGTGGTTCAGGTTAAACCTGAGGATTTTGTCCTATTAGTCTAAGAGTAGACCCAGTGATGGAAAGCAACCTTCTTGTAAGGATGAAAGTAGGGATAAGAAGTAGGAGGGAGATAGAGTATAGCAAGTAAAAGAAGCAAGTACTGGTTAAATCCTATGGTTATAGACTAGATTATTTTTCTAATAACCTAATTCCCTATAACCATGGCTCTGATACCAATCTGTAACACCCCAACCGATGGCGGAAACATCGGGATGTCACGTATTGATGATTGTTCAGTAGCTCATGGTAAATAATAAATTTCATTATATGATTTAAATAAATTACATACAATCGTTCTACAAGCATTCGTACATCAAATTGAATAAAACTATGCACACATCTTCAAGCATTAATTCAAATCTTCAAGCAAGTAGAACCTGAAACATGTTAAGTTGAAAATATTTTGGGTCAACAAAAGTTGGTGAGAATTACATGGGTTTTGATAATCGAATAAAATTGTTGTGCAATTCATGTGTCATGGCAATCTAGTCCATATGTGAAAACATACTAGAAGTAAATCGAGTGCATAATCAACCATTGTGACTGTTGTATTGTGGTACATCCCATACGCTCATGGTTCACTCGTTTATATTGCAGTAACAAACACCCACGCTACCTTTGTAGGAGGCACGTATCCGGGTGGGATTGTCAGTCCAATAGATCTATCAATGTATACCGTCGGTTGATCAATGTTATGCTAGAATTGTGCTTACCCTAGTCATGTTCAAGACATAATGCAACATAGAAAAACACATAGACACATTGATGATTGAATTGCATAAATGATGTTGTAACATGTTTCACCCCAAAAATGGTGATAAATAGAAAAGGGGCTATGTAAAACTCACCTTAGCAAAATGTTATATCTGTTGAAAAATTGAATAGTGGTGTTGCCCAAATGTGTCAAGTATCACCCTATAATAAGGTAATAAATATGTCTAAGTCTATCTAGTCTACAAATGTATAAGTTCTAGGGCTTCGAATTTGGGGATAAATGCTCGTTTGATTAATATTAAAAATGTTTGATAATTGAGAGAATATTAGTAAATAAATAAACAAAAATCTCTTTATGAAATTTAAATTTAAGATGGTCACAATAATGTGTTTAAAGTATAAAAATAATTTTTACAAAATTATTTTCTTTAAAATAGAATATTAATTCTATTTATAACAAATTGCCAAAATTTAACTTTAATATTTAAAAATATTAAAATTAAAGAATTATCAGTTTAAAAATTATATTTCTGTTCTAAATATTCAGAAATAATTTGTATAAAATTTTGGTGCAAAAATATTAAAAATTGGATTTACTAAGATTTAATTATGATTAAAACTAACAAAAATTGATTAAAAATATTAAATAAATGATTTTTCTGAAATAAAAATCATTTCAGAAAAGTTTATTGTTATAAAAACTTAGAATAATTTTTGTGGAAATTTATAAAATTGTTTTTATATTTTAATAGAATTTTATAAATATAATGGAATAAAATTGATTTAATTATTAAATATATTAAATAAATGAATTTTTGAAAACTAAAAATTGTGAGTTAAACCTTTTCATCAGTTTGATACAAAATAATTTTTGTAGAATTTTTAAAAATGTTTTAGCATTTTAAAATGAATTTATAAGATTATAAGTATTATATATAATTGATTTGATTTAAAACAAAATATAACAAAAAAGTGTGCCACAGCCGGGACTCGAACCCGCGTGGCTTGTATAGAAGGCACCAGACACAACCACCTGGTCCAGACCAGTGGTTGTGTTTGGTTTTTGTTTAATTAAAATATATAACATACGAGAATCATGTTCTTCCCCAAATATCAAACATACGAGCCCTAGATTTGCAATCAATACAATCACACAACATTAACCCAATTAATCATGGGGTTAATGTTGTGTAAGTTCCGATAATTGAAACCCATAACAAGATTCACACTTACAATGTTTGATTGTATACGAGTTCTCAGTCAACTAATAAAGTCAAAACGCGATTAATCACCAAGAACAGAGGATAGTTAATAGAAATTGGAGGTTTAGAGAGATTGTTCGGCGAGGTGAGGAGGTCCAGAAGAGTTCAATTTATAGTGAGGTTGTCTGGGTTGCCGAATTGGTATCTTTGACTTCGTTTTGAATGTTGACGCGTTCGTGGATCAATTATAGCAACAATTGAATGATAATTGACGAAGGTACGAGTCATAATAGGCCGGATATCACGTTGCCAATAAATTCCGATCAATGCCGAGTCAAATGGTGGTGATTATGGTAAGTTATTGATTCTCAGTTGACTTTCCAAGTCAACTGAGATGTTTTCGGAATCGTGTTATATTTATATTCTGTCCGGATTGAAACAAACATGATGGCTAGACCAGATGGTTAGGTCTTTGTGTGTATTGGGCCGGCTGAGGACTCGGGTTCGAATCCCGGCCTCAGCAATTAATTTTTAACAATTAATTTTTAATATATATGATATATATATATATATTATGAATAATTAGGGTTTAAAATGTCACAAAAAAAATAATTAAATGCAAACTATATTAATAAAACTTGTCGTTTTTATATCCGGATTATACGTAACGTGCTATAATAAATCGTGAAATGTTACATTAACGAATAGCATGACTATTATCACAACCTTGCAGACCATACATTAACCCGTTACCAAATCTTGCGATTCCATTCAATGATCTTTGAAAAATACACGCCCTTACCATTACGCTTACATGTAAGTAAAACTTAACAAAGCAAGCATTAGGTATCGGGTTCAAATGGTGACAACATCACCACTTGACCCTATTGACCCGTTAATCATAATACTCAATATTCACCACTTTTTACACAATCAATTGGACTTAGTCATCTCATATATGAACTAACTCGCATATACTTCTATTTGAAGTAGTATGGTTATTCATTTATCTATAAAGGGGTTACACACCCAGTTTTTCCCTATTGACCCATTTGGTAACCTTTTATACATTCTTATGATTTGTTAAGTATCTAGGCTTTTACTAGATTACCCACATAGTATTAAACCTTAAACGTCCCAGACCAGACTTACCATATTTCGTCTAATTTTTAGATTACAACCCCAAGCTTGGGTTAAATCTAATATTCCCGTATTACCATTCTATGAGTAATTTCCATTCATTTACTATCAACTTAGTACTTAAAAAGTTCACACTAGTCATACGGGTTTTCAAAACTATAAATAAACTTATTAATATAAGTCACTTACCTTGACATCATTTTATGCACTTCTTGACCAATTAGCTTAAGCTTCCATCTAGCTTGCCAAGGTCAAACTTCACAATTTTCACAAGATGAATCAAGTTAGTCATTATATCAAATGACAACCACATATCATGAGCTTTACACACCAAATTATCTACACTTTAATTTGGACCAGGTTGACTTTTAAGAGTCAAACTGTCTACAAACATTTTCATATGCACTTAGGGCAATGATCCTCACAAGAACCAGCCCATCACTCTTTATATCAAATTCATACAAACTAGTGCACATTAAATTCTTAATCACTTTTAAGCAACTTATTTCATCATATGATGTGTATCACATCTTCCAAGCCTAGAATTCATGCTTCTGAGGCATACTTAGTGGCATGTTACACAATTAAACAATTTCCCACTTGAATAACTATCTAGTGAGCATTCCTCATGCCCCTTTATCAACCATACTCATCCCCACATAACTTTTATAGCTTGTGAAGTTCTAACATATAAATTCCATTCGTTACCATAACTAGGCATTTACACAAACATTTGGTCCACATCACATTTTAACCACAAGTTTCATAGTTAAAGCATATCATGAAATCATCCATTTCACCGGGTTCATCATTCCAACATATTAGCTAACACTTAGCTCATCACATTCTCATTTAACATGTACATAGATAATCATAATCGTCATTAGAAGGTGGGTTTCACCTATAAGTCAAAACCCACACTTCACATACTTGATCATCCTTCTACTTTTATATAAAACATCTAATTTTTACACAATTAATGTTCATATTATGATTTTAAGCATTAACACAACATGATTTTGCGTCTAATTGTTTCAATTCATCTTTAACCATCATTATTTATCATCATTAACCGGACTTACAATTCCAGTCCCTCAAGTTTAATTTTCCAAGCAATTATCTCATTTAACTTACCTAACTAAGTTAACTTCATTAAGTTGTGTGGTTATTTGTTCACTTTTTAGTTAACAATACTAATGAGGTTATTTTCCTGTCAGAAACATAGTCCCCGTTTTACCATCTATGCCCCATTTTATTTATCAACAAAATGCTTGTTTCGTTATTTAGTCTGTTTCATTACCCATATAACATGCATATTCACGTAGTTATATGAAATGGATTTTTGGGTGTTACAACCCTCAAACTGCCAAGTAGACTTAAACCTCAATTATTAAAATCCTAGAAAAACAATAAACACGAATAATCAAATGACCTTACCCTAGCGATTACCAACTATAGAACAATATCCATTTAATTGACCTAGAAATCCCAAATTATATTTGTAACCTTCACTCCTTCAGGAATGGATTAAACACCTTAGTTGATTTTAAAAGTTTATTAAACTTGAATTAGATTTCTCACTTTCAAGATCTAGACAGAAAACTGCAGATTAACAACATAGACTGACTCCTGAATCTAGAGAATATTTCTAAGTATTTATATCAATGGAATCAACAAACAAACAATCAAATCAACCACACTAGTGCCCAAATATTCAATATAAATAATAAAGCTAAATCATGTAATTCAACACATGCTGTCAAAACAAAAAAGTCATTCAAACATGCAAAACGTATCTAGTTTATTACTTCTAGGAAACTATAAAACGGTTTAGTTATTCATAAGATTCAGAAACAAAATTACAAAGTTCATGAAAACATGATCAATATGTCTCTAACTTTGAAAACAAATCAAATCTAACCGAAGAGCCTTTCAAAATTTGATCCTAAGGCACCCGGGAGTTTTATCCTCTTCAAAAATCCTCCAAGAGCCTCCTTCAATTTGTCTTTCAAGCTGCTGATGCCAATTAGGTTAATTAAAAGTGGAACCAAAGCTGAAAACTCGATCTGGGCTTAAAAATAACACGCATTAGGCCTAAACCAACTGATCTGGCACGCTAAGCAGCTTTTGGTACATCAGGGTACCATCATGGGCCGCAAGGGAGTGGCGCTAAATAATTTCAGGTGGGATGGGCTTCATTTCCTTATTGGGCTGATGCTTATTTTGTTCTTTCTTTCTTTGTTCTTTTTTTTTCTTTGAGCTCTTATTTATATTTATTTCTTTTGAATTCCAAGCTCGTCCCGAAGTGTTCGTGTCTTGATAAACTTTCCTCTTTTTTAGGTCCTCAAACACTTACCAAAATAATAAAATAAATAAATACTAAAAATAACTATATTCATTTTTTTTTCAATGTCCAGATACACCCTTTGATATCCAGCTCTTATTAAGTGGATCACGGCATGTTCTAGTACGCGAAACGAAAACTAGTACGTGCTTCATGCATTTCTAAAATTGGTACACTGGAGTAGGTTCATTTAGAATGCCAATTCGGTACATGGTATGGTGTACCATATAGTTCGGTACGTGGTACAGTGTACCATATAGTCTGCTATTTTTTTTTGTCTTTTATAATTGTTTGGTGAATTGTGTATGCTACAAGGGTATGTAACCAGGTGTATATATATTATGTATATGGAAAATTCAGGTTCAAAATAGCGGTGTACCATTAGAGTTTTTTAATGCTCAACCATCAAAGTTGTCTTACAGAATTGGCAAATATGTGTTGATGGTTTCCTGTAATTTAAAATGTTATGTATCGACTTATTTTCAGTCGTTAACTAACCTCTGCTATCTTGCTACTTACACATTTTACTAAGTCTTCTATCTTGTATTTACTTTATCTATTGCAAACAACGTATTATTCAAGATATTGAGGATGCTTTAAAGTTGTGGTCGAACCAAGAACATCCCAAAATTATCTTGTTGTACCATGTTCGTGATTTATTATCACCAAAGCTTCTTTTTCTTATCATCCTTATTATTTGTTTGTTGTGCCTCGTTATTTATGATGTCTTTGGTTACAGGGCTACATGGGATCTCATTCTCTCATATATGAATAGATGATATGTGCTTATACTAACAAAAAAAGGTTCTTTAGATGAGTTTTTGGCTATGTTTTGCCGATCTAAAAGCCTTAGCCACCTTTTTCACTTCATGAGTAGATGGGGCATTGTTACAATTTCCAAACACTAGGAAACCTTAAAGTTTGTTGACTTCTAAGAAATGGTGTATGAAAAAAGTCAAAAGCATTATGAAGTTGATTTTCAATAGTTTCGCTCAACCATCTCTACCTTTTATTTCTAAAACTGTGTGAGCAAATTCTCACGTTCAACAGATGATGATATTGAGAAGATTTCTTATGTACTCAGCCACAATGTATGGTTTTTATATTTTGGTTTGGCTAGAGGTGTAAGATGGGTAGATTGATTAATGGGTCAAAATAGGTTTGTGGCAGTCCAGTTTGCATATACTTTTCAATTTGCTTTCTGGAAACTAATTCATTAATTCTCGCATATACGAATTAATGGTACATGCTTATACCAACAAAAAAAAGTTCTTTAGATGAGTTTTTGGCCATATTTTACCAATCTAAATGTCTTAGCCACATTTTCTCTTCATGAGTAGATGAGGCATTGTCACACTTTCGAAATACTATGAAACCTCAAAGTTTGTGGACTTCTGGGAAAAAGGTGTATGAAAAAGTCAAAAGCACTATAAAGTTGATTTTCAACAGTTTCGCTTAACCATCCCGATCTTTTATTTTTAAAACTGTGCGAGCAGATTTTCACGTTCAACAGATGATATTGGGAAGATTTCTTAGGTGCTCAGCCATAATGTATGGTTTTTATATTTTGGTTTGGTTAGAGGTGCAAGACGGGTGGATTGATTAATGGGTTAAAATGGGTTTGTGGCGGTCCTGTTTGCAGATACTTTTCAATCTGCTTTCTGGAAACTTCTTAATCCGCTAAATATAATTACAAAAGCGATGGTATTACGACAGTGACCTACTTATATAAGAAAATAATTTATGCTGGAGGTTTTTGCATTGAAATACCCTTTGGATTTCAACAACCTCTGGTTTAGTCATTTGGCCTTAATCCATTTGACTGGTTGAAAATGATCCATATTCCATTATTGTACTTATGCTGATCTTGTATGCGCATTCACCTTTTATTTTAGGATCTTTCCTAGGAACTGTTTCTTTCTTCATATTTGTATTATGGTTTGAGTGAAAGAATGATTGTGGAGGGATTAATTAGTAATATACTTAATCTCTTTTCTAATCTTGCATTTCATAGACACCCGCTTTTAAAATCTAATGAACTATGTTTTCTTTTAAGGCTCTTCGTTATGTCAAAGAATCCCATCATGCGCGATACAAACTTGTTAATAAGAATTTCTTAGTGGAGCTCCTAGATCTGCTCATTGGGATTCAGAGACGTGGATATAGGGTTAAGAGTATTCGTATGTGCCTAAAGAAACAAAATACCTGTACGGGCACATACTTCAGCGATGATGAAGATGAACGAGACTAAACCTCGTCTTCTCCGTCTTCAAGATCCATATCTAGATCTGAGATAAGAGAAAAGGGAGAGAAAGATGATTGGAGGTGGCTGCTAGGAGCTTTTCCTATTCACAAATACAAAAACTGTGGTAAGGCTCTAACATGTCCCTTAGGGTTAGGGGTTAAGGCCTCTTAAATAGGGAAATCACGGGCTACCATCGTGGACCCCTAACATAATGGGCCTAGTCTAGTTAGGGGGGTGCCTCTATAAAAGTCTTAGCCCAATTAGATTAGAATAAGCTACATTGCATTGGGCCTCACTATTGGGTTAGTAGACAATAATAAGTAATATATTAGTATGGCAAATAATACGAGTGATATGTTTTCATAAATTAGGAGATTTATTTGGTACCGAGTGTTGACTGTTTTAACCGAGCTGGCTCGTACCTCACCATGTCCCCTTAGTTAGTAACATAATTCAGATGATGGTACTAGACTAGTAAAAACTCATAGTGGTATAGCATATATTGTCTCATCAAGTACACTGTGATGGAATCAGGCGGCGTGTGACATGATATAAGTAACCATTAGGAGTGCTTGAAAGTGAAAACCCTATGTCTTTTCCCTTTTCGCGGACTTATCTTTTTCATGCGTTACACCTTCTTGATTTTGCATGTATCTTGTTTTTGAGGTATGCACAAAGGTAGCATACTAAACTGCTGGTTTAGGGTGTCTTAAGGTTTGAAATGTGATGGTGGCTTTAAGGTTGACTGTACAATATCAGAGTTTTCTGACTACAAATAAGCGGTCTGGATAATATAATAAAACTTACGCGTGTGGCGTCTTTCGTGTTATTTAATGTAATACAACTTGTGGACATTTCGTGTCTCATTTGTTGTTTAGTTTATAGATATTGTCCAGTTTGATTAGGTTAACCTATATCATACCTCATCATGTCCCCCTAGTCTAGTGCGATGATCGACATTGAGTATGACGCAGAACTATAAATGTTATCAAAGGGATTTGAAAAATTGTACTCAGGTGAATTAGGCCAAACATATTATTAAATTATATCCGACCTGGATTAACGAGTTTAGTGGGGAATTGTGAGATTAATCTATACCATGCCTCATTAACTGATAGGAGTGTAAAATGAAAATGGGGTTTATTTTGGAAATCAAAATCTACCGTATGACAACAACATAATGTAACATCATGACTTTTCCCACATATTGCTTTTATTTAAACATTTAATATAACTTGAATTTCAATTAATCAATAATATTCTGATATTATTTATTTCCATAATTTTTTTATTTATTCCAAATTAGACAAATAAATACAAAACCATATTCAAAAAATCTCATTTTCAAACTTTATTTATAAAGGTTATATTTTTTATAAATAAGATTACTATTTATAATTAAATAAGATATCATTAAAACATTTTTTTATTAAATAAACTTTATTCTATTACTTTTTTGAAAATTAAATATTTTTTAAGTTCTATTAATTTATTTAAAGCAATGCGAGTTACGAAGGACATCAATAGATTATGTGTAAGGGAGAGATGGTAGTGGAGTATTGATTGTAGGGTTAATAGGGTTTAAAATTGCATGACATGCACCGAGTTTGCATGGTATGTTGCGGAAGTGGAGGGGGGGGATCGGTGGTGTAGAAGTTGTAACAGTGGATGTGGATGTAGATGTAGTAGCAGGGGAAGTAGGAGGTGAAGGTGGAGACTGTGGTTGGGACGTTGACGAGGGGACAGTGGGGCCGTGTTTATATTGTTATTCGAACATTCGCGATAGAGAAGTGGGGTCGGATTGCGGTGTTTGGTAGAGAACAAATAGTGTGGTAGTCAGTTGTTTGGATCTACGAGAGTAGGTTTGGAGTGGAGTGGGATGGATGAAGGGTTGGGCTATTGGAGGAAATGACGGTGATGGGTTGTCGGCTCGAACCAATGGGCGGGGATCCCATTACGAGAGAAGGATTTTGTAAGAATCTGGTGGGGATGGGCTAAGTGTGGAAAAGGGCAAAGCTCTAAACATGTTTTCTCATACTTTGTGTAAGGTCTCTCTTTTATTTAGTGACAAAGCTAACCTTCAAGTTTGTTTAACCAATCATAATTAGAAAGCGACATGCACATTAAGCATGTAATAAACAAAATCTAATTGCATTAACATAGGATAAAACAGACAATCAAAACTATCAGTTCAAAATACTGATTCACAACTGTTCAATATTACCATCAATAGATTCCTGTGAGCAGTGGGAAATGCTTAGCGGTAATTGAGCTTAACAAAACTTAATTGACTATCGCGGTGAAGTGAGTGCAAAGTGCACTACCAGAACGCCCTACGGTCATGATCACCAATGATATGGGTCTACCCTGACTAAAGATGGTCTGACTCCCTGACCCACGGTTGAGGGGTCCAATGATGTTCCTGCAGGGGGAGGATATCTGATGGTTTTTGGGTGGTTGAGGGCGGTGGTGGCTGAGGGTGGTCTGATGGGGTTTGTAGAGGACGACAGAGGGACGATGGTGGTGGTGGGGTTTGCAGAGGACGACGATGGTGGTGTTTTTTGAGGGCGGTGGTGGCTGAGGGTGGTTTGATGGGTTTTGCAGAGGACGGCGGAGGGGCGGTGGCGGTGGTGGTGGTGGGGTTTGCAGAGGACGACGACTGAGGGACGACGATGGTGGTGGTTTTTGAAGGCGGTGGTGGCTGAGAGGTGGTGGATCTTTTTTAGAGAAACTGATTAGGAGATTGAATTGGGTGAGTTTTTTAAGGAAACAAAAAATAACTGATTAGATTATGAAATAAAATTAAAAGAAAATGATAATTATTTAAATGTTTAATTACACTCTTACCCTTTAGATCAAGATCAAAGATGGAGGGCTAAGATTGGTTCCTAAGTTTCTAACTAGGCTTTTGGTTCCTATTTGATCTTTTTCATATATATATATATATATATATATAGGTTTAGGATCATGTACAAAACCTATTTGTTGTGAGAAGTGTGAGAACCAATAATAGTGCGGCCTATTTTATTATATAGAAGGGTAACATTGTAAATTGCATTGCTAATCTTATTTTAGGAGATAATGGCTAATTAATTTCGTGTTTAATTTAGGAGCATTCTTAGGGATTTTGTTTCACATCTCACAAATTTTTATAGAGTTTTTATTAACATTCAGCACATTATCATTCATTTACTGAATTATATACGACCAAAACATTCATATTGGTGTGTTTTACTGATGTGAGCACATGGTGTTTTACTGGTGTACCATAAGGTTTGAAGGGTATAACACACCTTTTGTGTTATTTTTATAAGGAGTTTTACTGATGCAAAAAATATGGTTTTTTTATGCACATTGGTGTTTTATTATAGTCTTGTAAGTTGCTTCATCAACAAGGTGTTTTTACGTTCATACCCGTGTGTTTTATCACCATATTCTCAACTTTGTGTTTTAAACAGTCCCGTGTGTTTTATCATCATCTTCTCCATAATCCAGTATGTTTTATCTTCATCATACACAATCAGTAACACATTCAAAAACACAACTATACATACATTTAAAATGTGTTTTAAATTCAAAAAACACTGAACCACACAAAAATCCTTTGAACATAAAACACAACAATATGAATGTTGTTTAAAATAATTCACCATAAAACACACTGATCCATTATCACCTCATGTCGTCTTCATCTTCATCCTTAAAAAAAACACTCCGATTATTTATGTTTGTGATGGTGGCTGTCGAATGATGGTTCGGTTGATGGTGGTGGTTTGTGGTGGTTGATGGCGGTTGTGTAGGTGGCGCAGGGAGAGAGAGAGGAGAAAGAGAGAGAAAGAGAGAGAGACACTTAAATGTGAATTAAATGGAGGACGTAAATAAGAAGATTGAATTTATTAGACATTCCATATTTTTAATTAGACCCTTTAAATGTGAATTAAATGTAGGGTGTGTTTTACCATTATACCCCTAAGTAGCCTAATTAGTTATTATAACTATAACATTATTTACAATAATGCCACTCATTAAATCTAAACCATTGATTAAGATGATCTAATGGTCCAAAACACTTCTTACCCTTCTCACACAAAACACACTTTGCACAGGATCTCGACCCTATATATATATCAACTTAACTTTGTAAGTTAACATCAGTTAAATTCCACCATCTTCCTTTACCCAAACCGGACTTCTACACAATACAAATATCCCATGCACTCGTGTGAGGGTCAATCGCAACCTTTAGGCTTATCACTAATTCCTTTATGTAAAAAAACAATATCCAAGGAAAGTTCCACGTATATATCACTCCAAAGTTTGTTCTGTATGTTCGCCAACTTATATTCATTTACCCCTTTTAACTTTCATATCAAACTTATTACTTTGACAAACTTTGGAGTGTGAACAACACCACCCCCTATGGCGTGGAAGAGGCGTGGCTCCCTGGGGCTTGAATCTTCACGGGCGTGGGGCAAAAGATGAGAGTGAAGTAGATGGTTGTTGTTGGTTGTTAGAATATGGATAATTTTGATTGGTTGTTTGATTTTTTTTTCAAAGAAAAAAAAAAACCTCTTCACGCCACCATAAGTACCCCGTGGTTGTTTGAAGGTTGGAGGGAATTAACGTGGCTGTCATATGTTGTCCATGCCCTTTCATCCCATAACCAAACCGTGTAGTCCTCTCATCATCGAGAACACAAACTAATAAATATTAATATAGCTTATATTTGTGGTCAAAATTAATAAATATCACGTCTCACTAAATTTGTTTTCCCACATCTTGATAGGGTGTTGCACTAACGACAAAGTCTTAATGTTTATCGGTTCATTAGATTAGCAAAGATTAAAACAAGAAATAAAAACCTTCTTTAATACTTCTTATAACTATTTATGTGAACAAAATGTTTAAAATGACATTTCAATACCGTTTTAAGTGAACAAAAAGTTTAAACCAGGATAATATGCTGTACTTGTATACTTTATCTGTCTATCAATGTTTAGCATCAATTTATATTTCGAAACTTGTAGCAAAATCTAAAAATAATATTGATCAAAATAGTATACATCAAAGTATTTATGTTCACAATAGTCATGATAACAATCGAAAATATAAGAGATACTAAATAGGAAGGTGGCCGCTATGACTGTGACTGACAGATGCACAGCAAATATTGTACCAACATATCTTGGGTGTCAATCTCCCCAGGCCCCATCTAGCACTATTTAATTTTAGTTAAATCAACAACTTACAATACTTTTAACATTTTCTTCATTTTTCTATTCATATTTCAGTTCAATACTTTCAATCTGTTCCTTGCTGCAATCATGGTTCTAAATATATAATATATTGAGATGCGTTTTGTTTAGGTTTTTGTACTGAAATTGTGTATTATGCACAATAATTTACATTACAAGAATACAAGTTGAATGAAAAGGTACAAAGTAAATATAAAGGCATGAATCATGGGCATGAGTCATGGGTAAAAATCATGGTGTCAATAATCTTGACTTGACTTAGTCAATAATCTTGACTTGACTAAGTAAATGAGAGGAGAGTAATCTTCAATTATTGATTGCTTGATTTATGCTATTAATACGTCCCCGCAAGATGGAGGATCCGTCGGAGACTCCAATCTTGGACCAGAAATATAGGAAGGGTGCACGTGCAAGCGGTTTGGTGAGCACATCCGCGAGTTGATCCTTGGAGCTGACATGAAGAAGTTTGAGTTGCCTGGAATTGACTTGTTCCCGCACAAAGTGATAGTCCAGAGCGACGTGTTTCATGCGGGAATGGTAAACAGGATTTGCACATACATAAGTAGCTCCGATGTTGTCATAGTAAAGCGATGGGGTGCTCTTAATTGGGAGCCCGAGTTCACTAAGTAAATTTTTAACCCATGAGAGTTCAGCCGCAACATTAGCAAGTGCTTTGTACTCAGCTTCGATAGATGATCTAGAGACACTTTTTTGCCTAGCAGATTTCCAAGAGATGATATTGGACCCAAGATATATGAGATATGCTGTAGTGCACCATCCCCTATCATTAATATCGCCCCAGTTCGAGTCCGAAAAAGCCTGCAAGTTTAGGTTAGTATTGCGTTTCAAGAACAACCCATGATGGACCGTTTCTTTCAAATAGCGGAGTACCCGTTTAAGAGCTTGCCAGTGTGATTGTTTAGGTGAGTGCATGAATTGAGATAATTTATTGACGGCAAAGGAGATATCGGGACGTGTGAAGGCAAGATACTACAAAGTGCCTACAAGTTGGCGGTAGGGAGTGGGATCGACTGGGGGAGTGGAGTCAACAGAAGAAAGAGAGTCAGAAGTGTTTAAAGGAGTGAGAACCTCTTTTTGCACCATCCATTTTAAAGGTGGTAAGAGTATCTTGAATGTGGCGATGTTGGGAAAGAAATAGATCATGAGGCGTAGGAATGACTTCGATTCCTAGAAAATGATGGAGAGGGCCTAAGTCTTTAATAGAGCATTGGTTGCTTAGGGCTTGAACAAAGGAATCCATAAATGGATTGTGATTGCCGGTGAGGACAATGTCGTCAACGTACACAAGGAGGTAGCAAGTGATATTGTTGAGATTGTATACAAAGAGAGAGGGGTCAGAAATGCATTTTTTAAAGCCAAAACGAGTGAGAAAGTTGGTTAGTTCGATGTACCAAGCACGCGGTGCTTGCTTAAGACCATAGAGGGATTTTTTGAGTTTGCAAATGTGACGTGGGAATTCTGTATTGGTGAACCCGAGAGGTTGCACCATAAAGACATCTTCGTGAAGAGTCCCATGAAGAAACGCATTATTAACGTCTAGTTGACGTAAAGACCATCCTTTTGAAAGAGCAATAGAGAGAACGGGGCGAATGGTAACGGGTTTCATGATAGTCTTTTCCATATTGTTGGTGAAACCCTTTGGCAACTAGACGGGCTTTGTACTTGTCAATCGTGCCGTTGGGTTTGCGTTTGATTCAGAGCACCCATTTGCAACCAATGGGATTTTGGGTTGTGTGAGGGACAAGTTCCTAAGTGTTGTTATGAAGGAGAGCATTATTCTCAAGATCCATGGCATGCGGCCAATCGGGATCTATCAAGGCTTGAGTATAAGTGGATGGTTCAAGAGAAACGGGTAGAGGGTGAATGGTGGTAGAGTTGACAAAGTTGGGGTTGTAATACTTTGAGTTGGGTTTTGGTTGTCGACGAAGTGGTTGAGGGTTATGTGGATGTGAGTTTGTGGGATCATCGGATGTGTTGGATGAAGACATTGGTGAGGTGGGGTCGGTGGAATGGGAATCGGTTGGGGTAGGGGTGGTGCTATCGGGTGGAGTCGGTGGGCCATTTGATGAGGGTGTCTCGGTGGGCTGGGGTGTAGGGCCTGTTGTGTGGGAGGTTAGGTTGTTTAGGCCTGCTGTGTGCAGGAGGTAGAGGGATATGGGCTGTGGGTTTGTGGAGGGATATGGGTTTGGGCTTCGGGTGGTGTGTGCTGTGGAGTAAGGGTTGGATGATGCAAGATGTTTGGGTCTGGAGTGGGTTGGTTAGAAGATGAGGTTGATTGGGCCGATTGGTATGTGGATAGGAAGGGGTCAAATGACATGTGTTTGGGTTGGGGGTTGGTGATTTGAGATGGAAAAATATGTGGGATAAATTCAACGTGGCGAGAGTGGTATAGTTTGTGACTAGTATGGTCATAGCATTTGAATGCCAATTTGGAGGATGAGTACCCAAGAAATATGCATGCCGTTGAACGGGAGTGGAGTTTGGAAGTAGCATAGGGTCGTAACCATGGGTAGCAAAGACAACCAAATGGTTTGAGTTTGGAATAAGTAGGAGCGGTTTTGAACAACATATCGTAGGAAGATTTGTTGTTAAGGATGAGTGTAGGCAAACGATTGATTAGGTGGGTTGCGGTTTGAAAGGCATGGGACCAAAAATGTTGTGGTAAGTGGGAGTAGTGGAGTAATGCGAGGCCGATTTCCACAATGTGTCAGTGACGTTGTTCGGCAATACCGTTTTGTTCTGGTGTGTGAGGTGGTGTCGTGTAATGGGAGATACCTTGAGAGACAAGATAAGGTGAAAGACCCACATATTCACTCCCATTATTAGTGAACAACGCAACAATGTTGGTTTTGAAAAAAAAATTCAACAAGGGATTTAAATTGTGGAAAAAGAATTTCGACATCGGATTTTCGTTTGATTGGGTATAACCAAATGTATTTGGAAAAATAGTCAACAAAAATGACATAGTATTTAAAGCCATCGATTGACGTTTTTACGGGACCCCATACGTCGGAGTAGAGAAGTTATAGAGGTTGATTGGCAACAAAAGAATTTTTGCCAAAATGTAGTTTGTGGCTTTTATTTAGGGAACATGAAGTAAAATGAAAAGACTCATGGGTCACCTTATTAAAATGAAGTCCCAATCTAGAAATTAAAGACTTGAACACTTGAAGCGATGGATGCCCAAGTATGTGGTGCCACATGAGAAGAGAGTTTGTTTTTGTGTTGTTTACTTGAGGAGACAAGGAGATTGATCCATAGTAGACATCATTGACGTTCACTCCCCGCATGAGGCACGCCCCCGTGCATAGATCTTTGACAAAAAAAAAAATGATAGGGAAAAATTCAATGGAAACACGATTAGTACGACAAACTTTGGCAACGAAATAAGATTATTTTGAAGATTAGGAGCAATCAAAATTTTATTTAAAAGAATTGGACGATATTTTGTTGGAATAGTTGTTTGAGCAATATGAGTTATAGGGAGAGTTTTACCATCACCTAGCACGATCTTATCGGGTCCTCCGTATTCGGAAAGAACGGGAAATTGTTGGTTGTTCGCGGTGTTGTTGGACGCGCCTATGTCCCACATCCAAGATGGGGTTGTAGCCGTTGGGTGAGGGGTGGTGTGGTTAACCACTGGGGTGTTGGTATTTTGAGGTGAGACATCGTGTTCTCGTAGGAAGCGACTAGGTTTGCGACAATCTTTAGTGTCGTGTCCGGGAATGTTACAATAGTAGCAATAGGTGTTATTGTTGCAAGTCGAGCGAGTGTTGGTATTGGTAGTTCGAGGTGGCCATTGGTTTCGGGTTGTGGCGGCGGTAATGTGGGTGATTTGTTTGGCCATGGTGAATTGAAAGAAAACAAAAGGCAGAATGCGGACAGAAGGTGTGTGTCGAGTAGGTTGGGATCGAAGATGGCTCAAGGGAGCTTTTAGGCTCTTGATACCATATAAACAAAGTGGTTTTTGTATTGAAATTGTGTATTCTGTAAAATGATTTACATTACAATATATAGGGAATACAAGTTGAATGAAAAGGTACAAAGTAAATACAAAGGCATGAATCATGGGCAAGAATCATGGGGTCAATAATCTTGACTTAACTTAGTCAATAATCTTGACTTGACTGAGTAAATGAGAGGAGAGTAATCTTCAATTATTGATTGCTTGATTTATGCTGTTAATAGTGTTTACACTAACCAAATCCGAATATCCGACACATGTATAAAATATTATACTATGTATTAATTTAGAATGAGGTGAATAGTAATTGTAAGTGCACCATTTGTTGTCCCCAGCTAGTGATAGGTCCCTATAGGTCGTTGGCTAGGTTAATCCGAAGTTTGTCTTTTGTAATCATACTAGCTAGGTCCAAGGGGGAGTCTGTTAGCACATGATGTTCCTAGCCTAGTATAGGTGATGTTTGGTTATCGTTTCGGGTGTTTGGGTGTGTTTGGAAGTGATTTGGGGTGTTTGGAATGCTGGGGCGAGTAGCTCATGTTGGGGGCGATTAGCTTAGCTAGTCGCCTATAGTGCATGTGGGATAGCTCTGCTAATCGCCTGTAGTGCATATGGGATAGCTTTGCTACTCGCCTGCAAGGTCCTGCACGAGTAGCAGGGGTATAAAAGCATCCAATCAGTTCCCTAATCATTAGTTGTCACATCACACATTCCCCAAACACCCTTCCTTAGGTCTGGAGGTCTGAGATTAGTCTGTATAACACCTGAGCTCTGTTTTTATTAATCAATACAACCTTTGACCTTATTTTGTATGTGTTGATACCTCGTTCATCATTGTTTCATTGTCGTTTTGTTGTCCGAACCTTTTCAGAGGATCCCGTACTATGAATAGTCAAGCTCATGATTGTCGGGTGACTCGAAAGTCGATCCTACAGTAATTTCCACAATATTATTTCATATTAAATATAATTGATTTCACATTAGAAAACAAGTTGGCTTTGTGGTGTAGTGGTATGAGGTGTATTCCTTTAATGAGAGATCTTGGGTTCAAAACTTGGCTTGAGCATTTTATTTTATTTTTAGTTTCCACAACATTATTTCATATTAAATATAATTGATTTTACATTAAAATATAAGTTGGTTTTGTGATGTACTGGTATGAGGTGCATTCTTTTAATGAGAGGTCATGGGTTCAAACCTTGGTTGGAGCATTTTACACTACTAGAAAAATACCCCTATCTTGCGCGTCATAAAAGGGTTTTGTGTTTATGACACACAAAAATGTGTCAAGGAAGAACATGTCATTAAATTTTTATGACATGCAAGCGCGTGTCAACTTTTAATGACACACATTTATGACTCTTTCATGACACACTTTTATGACACTCTCTTTTTACATGCATTTACGACACACCTTTATGACACTCATTTTGCGTGTCATGCTTTTTTTACCTAAAAAAATTCTGCAAAATAACTAGTAACCCTGAATTTATATTTATATTTATAATAACAAAATCAATAAATTACATAATAAAGTTGCATTTATTATATATACAACCAAAAAATCCATAATAAAAACATTTATCGAATCCTACCACAAGTATTAACGGTTACAAAAATATTGTGTCAATACATTACGTTAGTCTATACCTAAACATACAGATCACTTGAAAATGAAGGTTGCATCATAACTTGACCATTCTTCACGACTGACATCAATATCCGCATCTGTGTAAACATCTACTCTCCCAACCTGAGATAACAATTAAATTAATAAGATGAAGGTTAAGGTTCATAATTTGACTCGACCAACTTACATAACATTAATTGAAGCAATTACCAAACTTTTTGAAAGATGATTCCTTTGTAACATCATACACAAACAAAATTCCCATAGCTCCCCTATAATAAGCTGGAGTGAAAACAAACAAAAAAGGTTTAAAAGAGGTAAGTAGAGATGCACAGAACTCAGTTCAAACTTGAAACCAAAGAAGCAAACCAAGACCAGCTATTAGGTGGTGTAATTGTGTACACAAGTTGAGTCGCGCCATCTGTGAGCTACTTGATATCAGTTTGCTAAAAGCTAGTATATAACCAAGCTTAACTCGAGCCCAAACCCAAGCCAAGATTTGAGCTATTTTAGAATGGCAGCTTTGATTTAAGCTCATTTGATAAACGGGCTAGGGAGTGGGGCCAAGCATCATATACCGAGCTCGACTAGGCTCGTGAGCAAAAATGAGCCTATTCTTTATATATAGTTATTCCCGTTTATATAATACATACACAAATACTACAAAATTGTGATAACTTAAATAAAAAATATAGTAGTAGTTTATATATAAAATCATAATTATAAATACATAAAAGTAATTAAGCAGATATCATTTATCAAATAATAAACGATTCGAGACGAGCCAAGCTCAAGCTTAAAAAATTATCATCTTGAGTGTTCTTAAATTAAACGAGCTCGCGTTTGGCTCGACTCATTTACACCCCCTATCAGCTATGTTCAGTCGGGTACCTGGCTCGGTTCAATCCAGCACAGTTTGGTTAAAAGTTAGAACCAGGCCGTTTTATTTACTTTAAACTTGAACACTGTTAGATTTGAATTTTTGGAAGGGAAATTTAAAGCATAGTCAAGTATTGCAATTTCGTTATACACAGACATCGAAAAAAATATAGAAGGAAACAATAATGATGACGTGTGTCCTAAAACGACAACGTTTAGACCCCTCGTCGAAAAGATAAGCAAAATAAATTTGATTAAGAGGTTACCTGACTTAGTGGAGCTGATATAAGGCAGCTTACCTACCATATGGAAGCCTCAGGGCAGAAAGCAAACAGTAAAAAGTCTTGGAAATGCAAAAAGGGGATTTTGGCTTATTATCATGGCAAAGGACAAAACACCACACAGCTCCAAGCTTTGCTTTGGAAATGATAAAAGCTGAAAACATCCTAAAAGGGTAAAGTCTCACTGCAGGGAACTAAAAGAGGGTCAAACACATCCAGGTATGGTAAGGGAGCTACCCTGAGGGAGCTCCTGGGCAGAATTCCTCTGCCTATATAAGGAGGCCCTTGGGTAGACATTCCACACACACTTCTTACTTATTCTCTCTACTCTCATACTCTCTACTTCATTATTTTCCAACTCCAAATGAATACATACTTATTCTCACGCCGGAGTCCAAACGCAGGAGGCTCCCTCCTGCGTTAAGGCTAACGGTGTCTGCTACCTTTGTGCAGGTCCTTCCAGGAACTTGAAGACCCCTGATCCTACAATCAAATCTAAACCTAAACTTAAAACCTTAATCTCAACCTAACATACCTTTAACCTATAATCCTAAACATCTCCTAACCTAATACCGGTCATTTTCCTTGTTGTAGCAACAAGTGGCGCCCACCGTGGGGCTGTCGCTACTTTGAACAAAACTGTTGAGAGTTTCTACAGTCCCATTTGTTCCTAAGTAACCTCCTTTTGTGATGACTGGTGGAGATAACCGCCTAGGAGGGGGTCTTCCAGAAACTCCGGCCACTAGTCACACCTCGGGTGACGCCTCCGACCATGAAACACCTGGAACGGACGGACATCAAGTCGAACCGTCTCTAGGAGACATGCTCAACTTCCAAACACCGCCATCCTCAAGGGCTGTTAATTCGTCTCCTAGAGACGACTTGTTGTTTCCAGTTGAACGAATGGACATCACCCCGGAGGGAGTACGAAGAAATTTCTTGCAACTCCGAGACCTCCTGAATGGTTATGTGCGAGAGGAGAGGTCCAGAGGAGTCAGGGTCAGGTTGTCCTATGACGAAGAGCCTGTTGTCACCCTCTCACCTGGCCCTCCGTTGCTGGGAACCACCACCTCACTAGCAACCCAGCGTGACTACACAAACCCTCACCCCTACTTGAATAGTCGAGGGGACATTTACTCAGGAGGAGGAGGTCCTAGCAGCTATGTGCTCTCTCCGGGGACCTCAATACCACTCTCCTATGAAGAAGCTTTAAGATCATTACCATTGGCCAGCAGTGCCGTAGCTACCTCCCTTGCGGGAGCAGGAAGTCTTGCTGGAGGATTTGTTGTCCCTCCAGGAACTATGTATCCTAACTGCTCACAGCCTCAGTACTTCCCCATGTGGCCGGGAGGGTATCCCTGGCAGTATCCGTCACCTTTGAACCAAGTACCAGTAACACCCCCTGTAGGGGGACAAGGTCCCGTGACCTCCCAACCCATGGTTCAAGCCTCCACGGCCAAAGCTAGGGGCGAGGCTACACCTTCGAAGCCATACCGACCTAAGTCGTTAGAATGCTTTGCCGAGCACATCGCTCATTTTGATTTCCCCAACAAGATCAAAATGCCAGCTAATGTGAAAACGTACGACGGCACAGAAGACCCGGATGACCACTTGAACGTCTTCTCTGGGGCAGCCACTGTAGAAAAATGGAACGATGCCGAGTGCTGCCACATGTTCATGCAGACCCTAGTAGGACCCGCTCGTCTATGGTTCAGTGGCCTACCGTCCCGGAGCATTTCCTCGTTTGATGATTTAAGGAGAGGTTTCACCTCAAACTTTAACCCCCTCAGGAAGTGTACCAAAGATGCCGCCATATTGCACCAAATCCAGCAAGGGGAGCATGAAAACCTCCGTAGTTTCATCGAAAGGTACAAGAGGGAAGGTCTGCAGTATAGTGGTGCCACCGAGAAGATACGGGTATCAGGATTCATGGGGGCCATCCGTCCCAAAAAGTTGCTAAGAAGGTTCCATGAAGATGTCCCCCAAACCATGGAGGAAGCATTCGAGAGGGCAGAAGCCTTCCTCAGGGGGGAAGAAGCATTAACTCGACAGGATTCTAGGAAGAGGGATCGAGGGAGCTGGAAAGACAGCTCAACAAACTCCCGAAGACCTCCTTTCCAACCTTACAACGAAAAACGACCAGGAAGATCCTTCGATAATCAAAGGAATGAAGAAAGGAGACGATCCCCAAGGTCAGGAAGATATCACGAAAGAGAAAGACAAGTTTTCACTGGTCTCACCAAGACCCCTCAGGAGATACTCTCCACGGAGGAAGTCAAGTACACCTTTCGACCTCCCAGACCTCTGTCCAAGCCAGCTAACAAGAGGGATGCCAGCAAGCATTGTGCCTTTCATAATGATACAGGGCATCACACGAACGATTGCTACCAGCTGAAAAAGAGGATAGAAGAGGCTGTTAAGTCCGGGGAGCTGGCTCACCTGATCAAAGACATCAAAGGAAGAAGGGATGAAGGAAAGAAAGATAAGGAGGTCAACATGGTCAGGCTTGAAGGAACCCAGCAGGCAAAGAAGGCTCGCACTGAGCCTTGGAACAAACAGTACATCTGCCTTCCTCCTGCTCCCGATGAACTGATCGTCACACCGGTAATAGTGGAGGCTGAACTGGATGGCTTCCCTATAGATAGGGTGTACATGGACTGCGGAGCCTCGTCGGAGGTAATGTATGAACGGTGCTTTGAATCCTTGAGCCCGGAGATCAAGTCCAAGCTCAAACCATCCGACGCTTCACTGGTGGGTTTATCAGGGGAACGAGTACATCCCTTAGGGAAGCTCACGCTTAGTGTCTGTTTCTGAGACGGAGACTTATCAAGGACAGAGGAGCTGACTTTCTCTGTTATTAGGTACCCTGCCAATTACATCGTCACCTTTTCTCTGTCAAGGACAGAAGAGTTGACTTTCTCTGTTATCAGGTACCCTTCGAGTTACAACGTCCTTATTGGGAAAATGGGAATTGCCACCTTCGGCGCGGTAGTATCAACAACACATGGTCTAATGAAGCTCCCCACTCCTAATGGAATTGCAACCTTGAAGCCAACAGCGGAGGCTCTTTTGATAGCCTCCGTAGAAGAAACCAAAGGCCCCAGGGGGTCAGAAACGCCTAGCAGCGGTCCCATCCGGGAAGTTAGCATAAACCCTGCCTACCAGGAGCAAACCATCAAAGTAAACAATCTGCTTCCTGATGAGATTACGTGTGAACTAATCAACCTTTTGCAGGATAATCGAGACATATTTGCTTGGTGCCCCGGGGACATGACTGGTGTCCCTAGAAGCATGGCTGAACACTCTCTTAACATAGCCCCCTCATACAATCCAGTCGTCCAAAAGAAAAGAAGTTTGGCCCCAGCCAGGAGCCAGGCTGCTTGTCAGGAGGTGGAGAAGCTGGTTGAGGCAGATATCCTCAGAGAGGTTCAGTATCACTCTTGGGTAGCAAACCCGGTCATGGTTGCCAAACAAGACGGATCTTGGAGAATGTGTGTTAATTTCAAGGATCTCAACAAAGCCTGCCCTAAAGATTGCTACCCCTTACCCGAGATCGATTGGAAGGTAGACTCTCTCACCGGCTTCCAATACAAGTGCTTCTTAGATGCCTACAAGGGGTATCACCAAATTCAAATGAAGCATGAAGATGAGGAGAAGACGGCCTTCCACACCGATAGGGGAATCTTTTGCTACAAAAAGATGCCCTTTGGTTTGAAAAACGCAGGTGCTACCTACCAGCGGTTAGTGGATCAGGCTTTCTCGAAGCAAATTGGAAGGAACATGGAAGCTTATGTAGATGACCTGGTCATCAAAAGCATGTCGGGGGAAGCAATGATCCAGGACATCCGAGAAACATTTGACAACCTTCAAAGAATAAACATGAAGCTCAACCCTGTCAAATGCTCCTTTGGGTTCGAGGAGGGGAAGTTTCTGGGCCATATTGTTGGAAAGCAAAGCATCTAGGCTAACCCGAGCAAGGTCCAAGCCGTCCTTGATATGAAGTCTCCTACCACAAAGAAGGAAGTGCAAAGCCTCAACGGTAAAATCGCTGCCTTAAAACGTTTCTTGCCTAAGTCCGCGGAAAAATCCTTGCCTTTCTTCAAAACACTAAAAAATTGTGTTGACAAGAAGGATTTTCGCTGGACAACCGAGGCAGAGGCTGCCTTCCTGGAACTCAAGAAACACATAGCTTCCCTGCCCGAAGTGGCAGCCCCTGAGGAAGGGGAAGTAATAACAGTTTATTTGTCTGCAGGAATGGAAGCAGTAAGCTCAGTGCTCTTGGTAGATCGAGGTAAAGAGCAAGTTCCCGTCTACTTTGTCAGCAGGGTCCTCAAAGATGCTGAAGTTAACTACACTCCCATAGAGAAGCTTGTGTTAGCACTCGTACACACTGCTAAGAGAGTAAGGCGGTACTTCCAAGCTCACCCAGTAAGGGTCATCACAGATCAACCCATACGATCCATCTTAGAAAAACCAGAAGATTCGGGAAGATTGGCAAAGTGGGCCATTGGTCTAGGGGAGCACAAGATAGAATACTTGCCAAGGAGAGCTTACAAAGGGCAAGTGTTTGCTGACTTTCTTGCTGAGTTACCCACCCTGCAGACAGAAGAAGAAATGAACGAGGTTGAAGAACAGCCTGACCTCCAGGGGAAATGGTGTCTTTTTACTGATGGAGCCTTAAGTGTAGAAGGTTCCGGGGCCGGTCTTGTCATCAAGGACCCCCACGGAACCGAATACACTTATGCCCTCCGTCTAGACTTCCCCTGCACCAACAACGTTGCTGAATACGAGGCCCTCCTGGCCGGGTTGAGATTGGCAAAAAGAATGAAGGTACAAGAACTAAAAGTCTTCGTTGATTCAAATCTGGTGGTCAAACAAGTAAATGGAGGATACACAGCCAAAGAGCCCTCAATGATTAGGTACAAAGACAAGGTCAAAGAGTTCATAAAGGAATTCAAAGTCTTCACACTAGAACAGGTGTCAAGAACAAAGAAAAAGCAGGCAGATGCCCTCAGCAAGCTGGCCTCCTTGACATTTGCTCACCTAACCAAGAAGGTCCTAGTCGAGGTGCTGAAAGAACCATCCATCGATGACAAGGAAGTACAAGATGTTGTCACCGAAACAGACTCCACATGGATGACACCCATCATGTCCTACTTGAAGGAAGGGAAGCTACCAGAAAACGAACAAGAAGCTAAGCGGTTGGTTATAAAGGCGAGACAATATGTAATCGAAGACGACAAGCTCTACAAGAAGGGATACTTGGCACCCCTACTAAGGTGTGTAGGTCCCAATCAGAGTAACTACCTCATCAGGGAGGTACATGAGGGGATATGTGGCATGCATGCCGGACCTCGCTCTGTGGTGTCAAAGATCATGAACTTGGGCTATTACTGGCCTACCATGCACAAGGATGCCTTTGAGACTATCCGAAGATGTGAAGCTTGTCAACTGCAAACACCTGTGAAGACCAACCCCAAGCATGACCTTGTTCCCATCATCTCGGCATGGCCCTTCTACAAATGGGGAATGGACATTGTGGGTCCCTTCCCACAAGCTCCCGGAAGGTTGAAGTTCCTCCTCGTAGCTGTTGACTATTTCACCAAGTGGCCGGAAGTCAGGCCATTGGCTACCATCTCGGGGAAACAGGTGATAACTCTCGTGTGGGAACAAATAGTCTGCCGATATGGGCTGCCAGGGGAGATGGTGACAGACAATGGGAAGCAGTTTGCCAACAAACCCTTCAGCAGCTGGTGCTCCAGAGCTTGAAGGGGGGAAGGACTCTCGAATACCTTCTCCAGATTGGGAACCTTTGAAGAACCAGCAGGTTTTGCACGTTTAGAACTACCCTCCCCACCGTCAGCTCCCTCCAACATGATCATGAGAGGCCTTTTCGACACATAGGAGCTAAACACTTGATTGGCCACATCCTTTTTCAGGCCCTCTGGCTCCAAATCTTGCAAGAAGGAGAGAGGTTGCTCAGAAGCCTTGGCAATAGCAGAGATGTAAGGATAGGTAGCAAGCTCCATTTCCTTCACAGCATTCACAAACTCTTCACCAGAAGAAGGCTTAAAGGATGGCAGCTCCTCAAGCCCCTGACCCTCTTGAGCCGCTTTGAAACCGGCTTGAATCCCTCCATGGCGACCAAAGGATATGGCTTTTGCATAAATATCCGCCAGAGGAGCATTAAACTCTTGAGAGTGCAGGAGGTTGGTAACAAAACGAGCTATCCCCTTGGAGATTAGCCACTCCCTTTCTTCAGTTAGACGGTCCACCTGGACCCGGAGCTCTGTTCCCACCTTCTCCACCGAAGCCAGCTCCTGCTTAACTGCCTGCCGTGCCCGAGCTAACCCTTCCCTCTCCTCAGCAACTTTCGCTTGCTCATCATGCAGACCTTTGAACATCTTCTCAAACTTTTCCTTCTCCAAGCCAAGCTGGGTCTTAGACACAGCTAACTCATGAACCAAATCCTTCTCCCGAGCAGCAAGCTTTGTCAATTCCTCCTTCGCCTTAACCAACTCGGCCTCATGCTCTTCATAAAACTCATCCACTTGTTCTCTTCTCGCCATCAACTCTCCCCACCTTGCCATACCATCGGGGAACAAAGAGAGAAAATGCCCAAAGTGATAATACATCTTCTTCATAACATCCTTATCCATCCATTCCTTGTGAAGCTCTCTTTCAGCATCAGGGACACAATGGTCAATCAGATCACGACAAACAGAAGCCTTCTTCAGCAGATCAGTAGCTTTAATATCCCAGTCCGGCACAAACACTCCTTCACCGGACTCTCTCTGGACAGGCACATCGGAAACATCATCAACAGCAGCTTTAGAACTCTCACCTCCTTCGGCTCGCAACAATTTCGGACTAGCACCTTTAACAACAACATCCTTTGGTTTCTTGAAAACAACATCGTCTTTCTTCGGGGAGGACAATGTGAGCTTGCCCTTCCCGGAGGCAGGAGTATACCCCAACACAGAAGAAATCAAAGAAGAATCCTCGTCTTCATCTCCAAAGACCAAGGGCACAGCGGAAGAGCTCCCCTGACCCGAGGAAGCAGTCTGAAGTCGCTTACTGGAGCGACGGACGGTAACAGACTTCTCCCCCGATGGCTCCACAGCAGTAACAGATGACGTGATCACACTTGTATACTCCCCCTTGAAACGGACATGCTCAGTCTTCACCACCACATTCTTACCCTCAGCAACATTTCGAACCTTAAACTTCACATCAGCAATGTCATCTAGAGCCAGGAAGTCCAGAGTACTCATTTCTGCAAAAAGAAAGATAGTTAGATAACACAAAAATGATAAGGATGCCAAGGAGGAGACAGGGAGACACCTACCCTTCCCACCATGATATATCACCGGGTCAGTCCCAGGATCATCCCACTTAACACTCAGGCCCACCATGACCAGAAAGTCCTCAGGAAAGGTACGAAGACGAGTAGGAAAACTACGAAGCTTCTCCAACAATACTTGGTCAAGAGTGTCAGAATCAGGTTCCTTCTCGTTTAGAGGAGCATCCGAAGACCTCCGAGGAGTTTTAAAGGGTAGAAAATCAGAGTTTAAGAAAAAGAACTTGTCTTTCCAAGAAGAAACAAGCCCAATAACACTAGAAATGAGGGCTGGTTCACATTGAGTCTTCTCAATGGTAAACCAATTCCCATTTTTAGCCAACCTAAAAAACCGCCGGTACATAGCCAAGGAAGGCTTATGACCATGGCAACGACATACTATCTCGAAGTGCAAAATCCTAGCAACTCCAGACGGACACAACTGATCAAGGGAAAGTTGGTGATACTCTAGAACATTCAGAAAAAAGGTTGAAAAGGGATACCTAAGGTTACCCTGGTCAAACTGACGTGTATACACCGCCACCTTGCCAGGGGGAACGGAGGTCACAGGGGTTTTCCCCTTTGGAACAGAAGGGTTAAAGGACAAAGGAATTCCGATCTCAGTACAGAATCGTTCAACATCGGACTTGGATAAACGAGTGAACTGAGATGCGAGATCGGTTTTCGACATAATGAAAGACGAAGTATGAAGAGGGAGGAGGTTACTTACCAGAATTTATAGGAAAAAGGAGAGGATCGCCGGTTGGAGAGCAATCGTGGGAGAGAGAAGACGGTTTTCTAATTAGGGAATAAAGTGAAGAGGAAAGAAGGGTTTTTCTCTTTATAAGGGATTTAAAATTTGAAATTAATGGCATTGAACGGTTACCAAGGGAAACCACCGCTCAGCTGTCCCATAGGATGACGTCAGCCTAGCCCCTTGTCATGTCAACAGTCGTCTGGGGCGGCTGATGGGACAGGTGTTTGCTCCCTAGGAAGTAATGATGGATAGCCATATTATTTAAAAAATAAGACCATCATGACAAATGCAAGGCCACAAACTTGCACGAAATTTGATGAAGGAAGAAATAAGGAACCAACGCTCCCATGAGGGAGCTCGGGGTCTAATAAATTACCCGGTACCAACACAAGCTTGAACAGCGTTGCCACCAGGGAACATGACAATTTACAAGTCACAAGCACTTCTAACTTCTTTACAAATGCTTATGACTGGGGGGCTGATGACGTGTGTCCTAAAACGACAACGTTTAGACCCCTCATCGAAAATATAAGCAAAATAAATTTGATTAAGAGGTTGCCTGACTTAGTGGAGCTGATATAAGGCAGCTTACCTACCATATGGAAGCCTCAGGGCAGAAAGCAAACAGTAAAAAGTCTTGGAAATGCAAAAAGGGGATTTTGGCTTATTATCATGGCAAAGGACAAAACACCACACAGCTCCAAGCTTTGCATTGGAAATGATAAAAGCTGAAAACATCCTAAAAGGGTAAAGTCTCACTACAGGGAACTAAGAGAGGGTCAAACACATCCAGGTATGGTAAGGGAGCTACCCTGAGGGAGCTCCTGGGCAGAATTCCTCTGCCTATATAAGGAGGCCCTTGGGTAGACATTCCACACACACTTCTTACTTATTCTCTCTACTCTCATACTCTCTACTTCATTATTTCCCAACTCCAAATGAATACATACTTATTCTCACGCCGGAGTCCAAACGCAGGAGGCTCCCTCCTGCGTTAAGGCTAACGGTGTCTGCTACCTTTGTGCAGGTCCTTCCAGGAACTTGAAGACCCCTGATCCTACAATCAAATCTAAACCTAAACTTAAAACCTTAATCTCAACCTAACATACCTTTAACCTATAATCCTAAACATCTCCTAACCTAATACCGGTCATTTTCCTTGTTGTAGCAACAAATAACAATAGTAATAACAAACGAAACATAACGTTTTCTTTTGGTTTCATATAAAATTATAATTTAGGTTGGTGGTGTAGTGGTTTGAGGTGTACTTCTATAATCAGTGATCATTGGTTCGAGGCTTTGTGAGTTGCATATTGGTACCTTAATAAACCAAAACAACAATGAGAGCGAACGCCCGGCAACGCGCGCGAGAACCCCACTAGTTTACATGAACTCAAACACGAAACGAGTTTGAAATAATATCGAATATACAAAGACGTCTGGTCTGATATACAAACGCGACCCTTCTAACACAAGATGTGTTTAAGTTTTTTTTTCTTTTTTGTAATATAGAAAGGTTACAACATAAAAACGCAAGTTGTTTTTTAATCGATAGAATATGATTCTTATTTTTCTTTTAACTTTTAACATAGATTACTTAGACAATTTAACGGCTTTGCGAGTTACATTTTATATTTTTTTCCACATTGTCGCATTGGTATCTTAATAAACCAAAACAATAATGAGAGCGAATGCGCGGCAACGCGCGCGAGAATCCTACTAGTTTACATGAACTCAAACACGAAACGAGTTTGAAATAATATCGAATATACAAAGACGTCTGGTCTGATATACAAACACGACCCTTCTAACACAAAATGTGCTTACGTTTTTTTTTCTTTTTTTGTAATATAGAAAGGTTAGAACATAAAAACGCAAGTTGTTTTTTAATCTATAGAATATGATTCTTATTTTTCTTTTAATTTTTAACATAGATTACTTAGACAATTTAAGGGTTTGTTTTTTTAAATGCATATGCTAACCCATTATTTGACCAAAGCTAGACCGATATAATTAAACATGCATGTTTTACTGGTTCTATACAAAATTGATCCAATTCTATTTAGGCTTAAACAAAAACCTACAAAACTCTTGTTAAGTTGATGCATTTGAGTTAAACATTAAAAAAAGGAATATGTTTTATGTGTTAAGAAGTTGTTTTTTAATCTATAGAATATGATTCATATTTTTCTTTTAACTTTTAACATAGATTACTTAGACAATTTAAGGTTTTTTTTTAAATGAATATGCTAACCCATTATTTGACCAAAGCTAGACCGATATAATTAAACATGCATGTTTTACTGGTTCTATACAAAATTGATCCAATTCTATTTAGGCTTAAACAAAAACCTAGAAAACTCTTGTTAAGTTGATACATTTGAGTTAAACATTAAAAAAAGGAATATGTTTTATGTGTTAAAATCAAATACAAATAGATTTTATAATGTTACTCTAGTTATTAATGTTACGCTAGTTATCTGTATGAATGTTACTCTAGTTATTTGTATGTTTAGTAAGTTAGTTATATCTATAATGGATCCAGTGTTTTATATACACTATGGAATGTAAAAGAAAGAAGAGAGAAAAAAACAGCAACACCTCTAGTAATAAGTGTATTTTTTTTCACTACAACCTGTAAAAGTTTGTACAAACTTTCAACTACAATCATTATATATAGGACTAGGTTATATTCTGGAGCTTCCCGGCATAGACAAATTTAATATGAAGTGAAAAAATGTTTGTTACGATATAACATAGAAATTAATGTACTATAATATGATAAATCAACAATTCTAATCTTGTGAATAAGAATGAAAATGTATATTAAAGAGTGAATGTACGTTTGGATGAGGAGTAGAGGTAGAGAAGCAACCATTGCATGAGGTGATTGAGGCGGTGGTCTTGAAGGTGTAGTTTTTTAGAAGCGACTGGTTTGACCTATTCTGCTTTGGATGAGAACATAACTCTCATTTACAGTTTCAATTAGTGTAAAAAATTCATTTGAAACTTGTGTATCATAAGGGTTATAACAGTTTTTTGTTTTATTTATTTATTATTAGGTCAAAATATTTAATATTACATTAGTTGGATCAATAAACTATTAAATGGTTTTTAATAAGTGTAAAAAATAAAAATAATTAGTTAAGAAAATAAGTATTAAATAAATAAGAGATAAACACGAAGTTATAATTTAATAATATTATTTCAGAGAGAATTGAGATAATCATAAGATTTGTATTTATTATACAGCGAAGTAATACTAGAGATAAAGATAAAGATTGTCAGAAATACAACATGATATCAGAAACATAAAAGAACTTTATTAACAAAAGAATCAAAAACTTAATAGTCTCACAACAGATCTAATGAAAAACAAACAGATCAACTCTCACAACTCTCTCAATACCTATCACCAGAATACACAGATCTCACATGATCAAATACAAGACGTATATGATCCAACACAATGAAAACCCTAAATCTGATCAGATGAAAGGGAGAGTACAAAATAATAGAGAGAAACAACAATGATGAAAACTGGTAAAGTGACGAAACAGTCAGCTATTTATAGCTGCCAAGTTGTGCTTCTTTGAACAAATCTACAGCCACAATTGAAAGCATCCAACCGAGGAAATAAAGTGTGTTTGTTTCACTAGGATTGCCAGCGTGGCAATCCTAAAACACAGATGAGAGAAAATGGGCCAAGGATGGGCCAAGGGCCAACATATATGAAGTCTTCTAAACGGGCTCAACATTTATCAGCCCAACTCCATTCCAAGTATGCTCTGTTCCAGCCCATCAATCCAGCTCCTTAGCCCAGCATCAGACCAAGCCCAACAACCTGCATATACTTATGCAAAATATTATAGAAAATTTATAAAAGACTTTATAAAAAATATTTTATAAGAATTATCCTAGAACCATTATGTTAGACCCATTTCATAGATTTGAAGTGGATTATTATATCATTTTAACACCCCCTCTCCCCAAATCTATTGACCAAATGGGTCAGAAAGACATAACTTGTTTCATAGATACTGATGATCAGTTGGTAACAACCCTTTGGTAAATACATCAGCCACTTGTTCTTTGGTGTTAATAGACATAGTCTTGATAACACCTTTAAGAATTTGATCTCTAAGAAAGTAAAGATCAAGTTCAAAATGCTTGGTTTTGTCATAAAAAACAGGGTTTGCAGCAATAGATATTGCTGCATCATTATCACAATGAACCTCAACAGGAATTTTGACCAAGACCTTGAGTTCAACCAAAATATTTTTAATCCACATAACCTCACAAGTAACATCACACATAGCTCGATACTCAGCCTCAGCTAAGGACCGAGAAACAGTGGACTGCTTCTTGCTTTTCCATGAAACCAAATTGTCCCCTAAGAACACACAGAAACCAGTAACTGATTTTCTGGTACTGGTGCACTTGGCCCAATCTGAATCAGAGAAAGCCTTTAGATCAAAAACCTCAGATTACTATTATCTGTTTATGCCATGGTTTAGTTAGTTTTTCTTGATATATGATTATATGTGTATGCATTGCCGCTATTATATTCACCGGTTGGGTGAAAACGCTTGTCACGGGAATCTTGATGTCCATGGTTGTTCATTCGAGCGCATATGATTGACAATATTTTCGATAAATATGTGTCTCATTCTTTTTATTCCTGATGCAATAGAAAGAAGTCATGCCGCCCCGAAATAACACCCACAATACCGAGGACAACACGTTCCCAACCACGTCCGAAGAACTAGCCCGCGTGATTGCGCAAGCCATTGTGCAGCACGACGCTAACCGCACAGATTCTAGTGGTGGATCTGGCGGCAATGGCAGGCGAAGGACAAACGAGAACGACATTAGTAAAATATCGATTCGCTATGCTCCCTATGGCCTTGTAATCACTACTGTTGTTGATGATGTTTCATTATCTATGACACAGACGGTGAGAACATGGTTCATGGTTGTTCCTACAAGACTTTCATGGCTTGTAAACTACGGATTTTCCGTGGGACGGAAAGAGCGATCGGTATTTGTTGTTGGATCGAGAAAATGGAATCAGTTCTGGATATCAGCGATTGCGCTGAGAACTAGAGAGTCAAGTACTCTACCTGCACCTTCCAGGATGAGGCATTGACTTGGTGGAATCTGCAAGTCCAGACTCTCGGTAGAGATGTCGCGTATGGTCTCTCGTCGAGCGACTAGAAGTCCAAGTTGATGGAGAAGTACTGCCCCCGTAGTGAGCTGCAGAAACTTGAGTCAGAGTTCTAGAATCTGACTATGTCTGGAGCGGAGGTCGCTGCCTACATTATTCGTTTTTCATGAGCTGTCGCGTCTAGTACCCCACATGGTTACTCCAGAGTACAAACGGGTTGAAAGGTACATATGGGGTCTCTCCCCTAAGATTCGCAGTATGGTAACTACTACTGAACCCGCCACCATTCAAGGAGCCGTCACCCTCGCTCATAGTCTTACGGATGACGCAGTGCGTATGGGCGCATTGCTTAAGAAGGAGGTTGAGAAGAAAGGAACCGCGAGTGACAAAAGAAAGTGGTCAGATACCCGGAAGGGTAATAATGGTGGAAATCGGACGGATAAGAAACAAGAGACTGCCTAGGCATTTGTTGCAACTTCTACTGCTGCGGTTGAACCCCGCAAGAAGTATAGTGGACCGCACCCACTTTGCAACCTGTGTAACTATCATCATGTCGGGTCATGTGACAACATTTGTTGAAACTTCTGCAAGAAGTTCGGGCATCAGACTTCCCGCTGCCGTACTAAGGCTGCTGGTAACCCTCCTGGGAAACCAAGATGCTTTGAGTGTGGTGTTGCGGATCACTTCAAGAAGGATTGCCCAAAATTGCGGAACCAAGCTCGCGGTAGAGCTTTTGTGATCAGAGCTGGTGAAGCTCGAGAGGATCCCAATGTTGTTACCGGTACGTTCCTCATTAAGAACACTTATGCTTTCGTACTTTTTGATACCGGTGCCGATTTAAGTATTGTGTCGACCAACTTTAGAAAGACCCTTGGGGTAGGATCTAGTAAGTTGGGCACATGTTACTCTATAGAATTGGCCAACGGTAAGGTTATTGAGTTGGAAGAAGTCGTTGAAGGATGTACCCTAAACTTGGGAGATCATGAGTTTCCCATCGACTTACTACCAATCGAGTTGGGTAGTTTCGATGTGGTAGTTGTCATGGATTGGTTGTCGAAGGACCATGCGGAGATTGTGTGCCGAGAAAATATTGTCCGTATTCCCCTTCCCAGTGGTGAGGTTCTCTCGGTCAAAGGAGAGAACAGTCGAGCCACGGTACGGATTATATCTTGCATGAAAGCCTAGAAGTGCCTTTGCAAGGGCTATTATGCGTTTCTAGCACACGTGACGGAGAAGAAGTCGAAGGAGCTAAAGATCGAAGACATCCCTGTCGTGAGGGATTTTCCCGAAGTCTTTCCGTAAGAGTTGCCTGGACTGCCGCCTCCGAGGCAAGTGGAATTCCGTATTAAGTTAGCACCTGGATCTGCACCTATTGCTCGTTCTCCCTATCGACTAATGCCGCCTGAGATGCAGGAGCTTTTGAGCCAGTTGCAGGAGTTGTTGGACAAGGGTTCCATTCGCCCGAGTTTCTCCCCGTGGGGCGCACCTGTGTTTTTCGTTAAGAAGAAGGATGGATCCTTCCGGATGTGCATAGACTATCGTGAACTGAACAAGCTTACTATCAAGAATTGCTACCCTCTCCCCAGGATTGGTGATCTGTTTGATCAGCTGTAAGGCTCTAGCTACTACTTTAAGATTGATTTGAGGTTTGGATATCATCAACTTCGTGTGCAAAAGGAAAGCATACCTAAAACGGCTTTTAAGACGCGTTATGGTCATTATGAGTTTTTGGTGATGCCTTTTGGATTGACCAACGCGCCAGCAGTATTCATGGATTTGATGAATAGGGTGTGCAAGATGTATTTGGACAAGTTCGTGATTGTCTTTATTGACGATATATTGATATACTCACGAACTCAAGAGGAGCATGAGCAACATTTGAGGTTGATCCTTGAGCCATTATAGAATGAAAAGTTGTATGCTAAGTTCTCCAAGTGCGAATTTTGGATTCGCGAAGTTCAATTCCTTGGACATGTAGTGAACGAGAAAGGTATTCATGTCAATCGAGCCAAGATTGAGGCAATTAAGAATTGGGAAGCGCCCAGTCGCCAACGGAAGTGCGACAATTTTTAGGACTCGCTGGATAATATAGACGGTTTATTGAGAACTTCTCTAAGATAGCTCATTGTCTAACCATTCTAACTCGGAAGTATAAGAGGTTTGAATGGGGTGAGAAGCAAGAAGCTGCCTTCCAGTTGTTGAAGCAAAGGTTGTGCAGCGCTCCTATTTTATCTTTGCCCGAAGGAACGAATGACTTTGTGGTCTTTTAAGACGCTTCACACCAGGGCCTAGGGTGTGTGCTGATGCAAAGAGACAAAGTGATTGCGTATGCCTCTCATTAACTCAAGGTTCACGAGAAGAATTACACTACGCATGACTTGGATTTAGGAGCTGTAGTTTTTGCGCTCAAGATCTGGAGACATTACTTGTACGGAACCAAGTGTACTGTCTTCACCGGCCACAAGAACTTGCAACACATCTTCGACCAGAAGGATTTGAACATGAGACAGAGAAGATGGGTTGAATTGCTGAACGATTACGACTGTGAGATCAAGTACCACCCGGTAAAGGCAAACGTCATAGCGGATGCCTTAAGTCGAAAGGAACGCATCAAACCCCTACGTGCTCGCGCACTAGGATTGACGATCCATTCGAATCTCACAGACCGCATTCGTGAAGCTCAACAAGAAGCTCTCAAGGAGGCTAACGTCAAGGGGTAATCGTTGCACGCCATGGTTAGTCTATTGACACCCAGGGCCGATGGAACGTTGTACTTCGCTAATAGGATTTGGGTTCCATTGTTTAGTGGATTGAGGGAATTGGTACTCGATGAGGCCCATAAGTCAAGATATTCGGTTCATCCAGGTGCCGATAAGATGTATAAGGATTTGAAGGAACTATATTGGTGGCCTAACATTAAAGGTAGCATTGCTATGTACGTGGGAAAGTGCCTCACGTGCTCTAATGTCAAAGCTGAGTACCAGAAACCCTCCGGCTTGTTACAGCAACCTGAGAGACCCATGTGGAAGTGGGAGCAGATTTCGATGGATTTTGTAACTAAATTGCCAAGGACGGCAAGCGGTTACGACGCAATTTGGGTAAGTGTGGATTGATTGACCAAATCTGCTCACTTCTTGCTAATCAAGGAAACCTATAAATTGGATAAATTAGCAAGACTCTACATTAAGGAGGTTGTATCTAGACACGGTATCCCGGTTTCCATCATTTTGGATCATGATAGTCGGTTTACTTCTAGGTTCTGACAGTCGTTGAACGAAGCCCTAGGTACTCGATTGGACATGAGTACGGCTTACCATCCACAGACTGGCGGACAGAGCGAGAGAACGATCCAGACGCTTGAGGATATGCTTCGTGCATGTGTGATTGACTTTGGAGGTAATTGGGATGCCTACCTACCTTTAATTGAGTTTTTCATACAACAATAGTTATCAAACTAGCATCAAAGTCGCACCGTTCGAAGCTCTCTATGGACGCAAATGCCGATCACCGTTGTGTTGGGCAGAAATTGGGGACAAGCACTTCACTGGTTCGGAGATTATCCAGGAGACGACCGACAAAATCTTTCAAATCAAGGACCGATTGAAAGCTGCCCGCGATTGGCAAAAGAGTTATGCCGATACGAGGAGGAAACCTCTGGAATTTCAAGTAGGCGATAAGGTCCTACTGAAAGTCTCTCCTTGGAAAGGAGTACCTCATTTCGGTAAACGCGATAAACTGAACCCAAGATACATAGGTCCATTCGAAATCTTGGCGAGAGTTGGCCCAGTCATGTATACGGTTAATTTGCCCGATGAGCTAAGTGGAGTTCATGACACATTCCATGTGTCGAACCTCAAAAAGTGCTTATCAGATGAATCGTTGATCATTCCGCCTGAGGAAATCCAGATCGACGATCAACTTCATTTTATTGAAGAACCCGTCGAGGTCATGGACTGGAAAGTCCAGAAACTGAGACGTAGTTGAGTTAAGCTCGTTAAAGTTCGGTGGAATTCCCAACGCTAACCCGAGTTCACTTGGGAACGCGATGACCAAATGAAGCGAAACTATCCCTCTCTCTTCAAGAATTCCCCGGTATCAGATAGGTCACATCGAATTTTGCAGACGAAATTTCCTCAACAGGGAGAGAATGTGACACCTGCCACTTAGCCCGGTCAAAATCCGTACACTCTCTAGTCAACGTTTAATTTTCCATGCATTATTCCTGACATTTTATATTCATAAGTCCCCTGAGTTAGTCTAGAAATGCCCGAACAAGTATAATTTCACCCGTATCAACGAATCTTGGTGACACAAATCTATATGTTTACAAGTAACTTTCCAAAATCATGTATAGATGCCCATTATATATAGTATTAAAAAGGAACGTCGGCTGTGAGAAGCGAAACACTGTTTCGCTCAATACAACTTTTTAAAGCGCCGTATCGTCATTGCCTACGTCAGCGCACGTCACGTACAACTTCTTAATGCGACCCTCTTTCTCTTTCTATTCTCCCGGTTGCCTGTCGCTAGGGACGATGTTTATTCGATCGTCTGGCCGTTGACCACTGTTGTGCGATTTCTTCCGACTGGGTGGACGTCCGGTGGAGCTGGGGTTAGTCGGTGGTAGGCAACATGATGATGGGCGATGACGGAAAGAAGATAAAGAAGTGCCGATGAGAGCCTCTTCACCCCTGTTGAACCGGTGATCAGTCTTCATAAGTATAGGTAGAAAATCTATAAACAAGTTGGGAACCTTACCTTGAAACCCTAGCAGCCACAGATTGAGTCAAGAAAACCACATGCAACTGTAGATCGGGACTGCAGTCACCTTAAACAGCCGACATTAGCATGTCCGGCCAGTGTTTACGATGTCTTCAGAGACAACTACGAACGCTGCGACACAGGAGATAATGGGTGCGAGGTTGGGTAGAGAAGAGGATGACGCCGTCGCCTGAATCTGGTCGGCCGTCGGGACACCGAGGGCACACTGTCTCATATGCAAGCTTATTTCTTTTCTCTCTCACTATGTCTTCAAATGTGGAGTTAGGGGGTGGCGGCATTATGTGGTGGTGGTGTGTGTGCCATGGTGGGTGGAGTGAGCGGAGATGGGTGGCAGATGTGATGGCTCACAACCGGAGGTGTTGTAGTTGTGGTTGGGGTTGGGGTTGGGGTTGTTATAAATGGTTCGATTCATTCGTATATATAGATGGTGTCATTTGGTTTGAGTAATGAATGCTTGAGTGGCCTATTAATGTGATATCTATAATTACTTATATAGCTAAGAGTTTAATCTTTGAACATGGATTTAATAGCACAAGGAAAAGGACGTGTCTCTTCTTTCGATGTTCTCTCTCTCCTAAAGTGTGTGTCAGTGTGTGGGTTTGCAGGGAGAAATGGAGGTGGGTAGGTGTGGGGTTTTAACAATAATCAGATGCAATAATGCACATAGAAAATGACACATATACCTTATAAAAAATGTAAATCATGAAAATGCCATGTTAAGTGTAGCAATGTCCATTTGCAATTGAAAGAACGTGAATGCGTGTGAACGTCTGCGAGTCAAATACTAAAACGAGTAATATCAAACATAATACGTTTTCGTCCTTATTTTATGTGTGCTTTTGCTTGGTCCGCGTTTCGACGTTCATTTTGTCCTGTACCGAGTTAAAAGCATTGGTTTTACACTTTTTTTAAATCGTCTTTTACACATTGTGTTTTACATTTCGTGTGTTACTGCACGGTTCAACCCGCCGCACGCCGCCGCAACGCGCGGCGGGCAAAATACTAGTTTACATTTAAAACACAATGGACCTAAATAAAAGTGAACAACGATGAATTTTTAATTGTACGTTTGTTGGTTTTTTAAGACTAACTTATATACCCCATATAACATAAAATCATTAGTAATAATAGTGTGCATATGTTTCAATCCTTCCATTGGAAGGACACATATCGAATGATGTTATGCGTTGTTTATAATTATGTACATTCGCAACATCCATGTTACAAAATTTCTAAAATCATGTTCTCCAAGGAGTCACTTACATCAACTCTCCATCGCCTAAATAGATCATATACCAAAGAAGGATCAATAAAAGTAATAAAAATGGTTTATAATTTCAACAACATTAAAATAAAGCCGTAAGAAACAATGTATGGAAATAAAGGGTACTTAGGTACCACATTACCAATACGTTCAAATTCTCTCTAGAAGAAGTATCCGCATTCCTAACTTAGATAACTGAACCTGCAAACAACACAAATAAACCATATACTTTTTACTGTTATACATATAATGTCTACTCTAGACCATAGCTTCTCTCATCCATAAATTAAGAACTGAATTATTATGTGTAGACAAATATGGTATATTTGAATTTATTTGCAACTTATAAAAGGAACAATAGGAAATATCATCACTGGAAAGATATGAAAGGTAAAACAACAAACCTTGCACTAATATTGACTGGAGCATGACACAAGCCTATTACCCGAATATCAACAACAAGAACTCCATCCAGTATCGTTACATAATCCAGCTTTCCTTCTGAAAAAGATATACAACTAAATGCATGTACTCTTATTTATCCCATCACTTAATCAAAATAAAAACCCGAGCGAGAAACTGGTTATTATTTTGTGATGTTTGTTGAATACTTGAAGTCAGTCAAATTTCACTGCGAAAGAACCTGTAAGCGACACAAAGGGATGGAGTGAACAGACGGGTGCGGTCGAAAGTGGTGGTGAGCAGCGGCGTTTGGTGGAAGATGATGCCAATTGAGAGAGAATTGATGCTGACATGGTTCTTGTTGCATTCGATGAAACTGGGGGTTTTATGTTTGAAATTGACGCTTCAGACTTCAGTTACACGAAAGTTAAATTGATGAGGGCTGATCATTCAAGGGGAAAGAAGAGCATCTCATTTGTGTGTGAGCAGGTATTAAGTACATTGAAGGAGGGGCAAGTATGAATAAGTTAGGGATAGATATTAATGATTTAGTATAGATATTAATGATTTAGAATGGTTGCTTTAGGCATTTGTACACTTATCATCAAATGTTGTAAAGGAGGGTCTAATGAGAAGAAAATGGGTAAAAGTTAGGGATTTATACTTGTGCCTTTTGAGATGCCATCTTAAAATGGTAGTGAAATTAACTTGATGCCCATCTAGGATGTATTATAGGTATTATATAGGTAGAGAAACTGGTTATTATTTTGTGATGTTTGTTGAATACTTGAAGTCAGTCAAATTTCACGGTGAAAGAACCTGTAAGAGACACAAAGGGATGGAGTGAACAGATGGGTGCGGTCTAAAGTGGTGGTGAGCAGCGATGTTTGGTGGAAGATGATGTCAATTGAGAGAGAATTGATGCTGACATGGTTCTTGTTGCGTTCGGTGAAACTGAGGGTTTTATGTTTGAAATTGACGCTTCAGACTTCAGTTGCACGAAGGTTAAATTGATGAGGGCTGATCATCAAGGGGAAGGAAGAGCATCTCATTTGTGTGTAAGCAGGTATTAAGTACATTGAAGGAGGGGCAGGTATGAAAAAGTCAGGGATAGATATTAATGATTTAGTATAGATATTAATTATTTAAAATGGTTGCTTTAGGCATTTGTACACTTATCATCAAATGTTGTAAGGAGGGTCTAATGGGAAGAAAATGGGTAAAAGTTAGGGATTTATCTTTGTTGCTTTTGAGATGTCATCTTAAAATGGTAGTGAAATTACCTTGATGCCCATCTAGGATGTATTATATAGTAGTATAGATATAGATATAGATATAGATATAGATATAGATATAGATATAGATATAGATATAGATATAGATATAGATATATAAATTAAAATAAATAAACAAAATCATTGGAGTCATTTTCCTTTTGACCCCTTTTGTTTATTTTACAATACAATGGGAAACATCATGAGTTTTATGTATAAAGTCTAGTGTTTATTCAACTAGCATACCAATACATGTGTACACGACACCCACACATATACGTACATATATATATATATATATATATATATATATATATGTTACGGCTCACACACATACATATATGAACATGCAAATGCATTTATAACTAGCACTACATATTCTTTTTGTTCCATCTTAAATGAACTAACTAGTTCTTTTATAAACTTAACCATTTTTGGTGAAACAAGTGATCAACACTAGTTATATGAAAACTACTAGCCAAATATGATCACCACCACTTAGTTTAATGTCTTATTTTCTACTCAACACTTGGAATATCATCAATGTAGTGTCATGTATTATTATTCTTTCTAAGACTATTAAATACAAGATTTGGTGGCTTAACCATATAAGGTAATATTCCTTAAACACCTAAGATCAACAATGTTGGTTTACCCCATTTGTTAAAGTCCACTTTTTCCTTTCTCCTTCCTTTCTTTTTCGGCCAAGAAACCCCCTCCCCCCATATCATATTATTTCTTTTTTTTCCAATCCATTACATGTTTATTCAAATCTCTAGAAATCCCAATGTGTTGTCACATTTGCTCTAGTCTTGTTAAGTTAAGCATCATCATGGAGTGTAGTCAACCATAAGATGTGATTAAGACTCATGATTTGCTAGCAAGATTTGAGACCAAAAGCAAGATCATTAACCAAACATAGTAGGATTCCTTTAATCACCCAGAACTAAGAAAGATTGTTACCCAAAATACTTGCCACCCTCTTTCTTACTTCTTTCCCCAAACTGTCGCCCCCATATGTCCCTCTAATTCTTTTTTTTTTAATCTTAGTCAACCTCTATAATTACATGTGCTCATTAGTCCCATAAGTTGACAGTCATGTGTGGTCAATCATGCTTAGAATCCACCCAACACCAAAACAAGATTAGTCACCTTCCATGACATGATTTAGACACTAGATTTGTCATTAAGATATGGAACATATAGAGATTACTAGCCAAATAAGGAAAGATTCCCTAATCACCCAAATCCATAATAGTTGACTTACCTAAATTGTTGATCATCTTCCTTGCACATTCTCATTTCCACCTCTATATAAGGAGGCCTTGGGTGCTCATTTCACCACACCACAACCTCTCTTGCTCTCCCTCTATAGTTTGAAACACACACACACACACACACACACATACACACACACAACACAAGCATTAGGAGCAACCAAGGAGTTCTAGCATTTTGCCTTCTATCTTGGATCCACTAGGAGGTATAAACCTTAACCTAGTTACTTCTTTACTTTATTAATTATCACATGGTTCACCTTAGTTCCTAGTTAATCATTTACAATAAAATTTCACCATAGATGGCAATGTATGTATGTATGCGTGAGATACATATATGTATGCGCGTGTGTATATGGGTAAGTATAGATGTATAAGAACTTAGGTTATCATGTTACTTTACTTTAGTAGTGGAAACAAAGTCCATTTGTGTACATACATACATATGCGTGCGTATATATACATGATGTATGTGTATGTGTAAAGCAAACTCATAAGCCTAGATAGAGATGTGTAAGGACTACCAAGATGCATATGTATATGGGTATGTATGTACAAGTGTAGATTCCTTAGACATCCCTATCTATGGTTATGTGTGGAAATACACATATGTATAGATATGTGTATAGGTGCACACATAAGTAGGTACGAATACATGTATATATGATATTTGAGTATATTAAACATCAATGTGTTTATGAACTAAACAACTCTTTTTCAAAAGGAACATATACTTTATGGAAAGTATCATATGTTAGAAAATAAGATCTATTTTCTTATACAAACTATTATTTTCAAGTAATATATAGTTGTCACCAAGAAAAGCTAAACTAACATACCGCTAAGGATCGGGTGAACCACGAGTACCATGGATTACCTATTTGTATAAATCTAAGGTACCATGTATGCACATAGGACGAGATATCTAGTTGTGGGACATACACTTTTTCTAGACTACACACGGACTTGAGGTGAGTTCTCACGTACCCTTTTTACTGTTTTCCATTTTGGGGAAAAGCATGCATTGTTTACTAGTTTTAACATGAAATCCTAGCCGATCGGTGTACATGAGATAATATGTTTCGAGTACTCGCTAAAGCCCTCGTATATTTGTTTAACATAACCATTAGCTATGGATATAGCCTAGAAACGCATGAATAGATCTATTGGGTTGACACCCCCACTCTCGGTTAGTCGCTCTAACCGGTTTATGATATATTAGAGTGCTTGCATTTCTTATATGATGATTCATTTAATGGATCTGCAATGTGCGAGGCACCACTCGTCGAGGTTTGGTTATAGACTTATGATGGTTTATCATCGTTGTTCTTGGCTAGACAACGATGAGCCATTCAAGGATTTCATAAAACTTTACATTGGTTTACAAAACCCGTGAACTCACCAACATTTTGTTGACAAAGTTTTTATGCATGTTTTTCAGGTAACTAAAGCATGGGCGGAACTTGGTTTACGATTGGGCAATCATTCACAACTACCACACATCGTGTCATTAAAACTTTTGACCCCGCTAAGGGTTTCAAACTGTATCCTGAGAAACTCGTTGTCATTGAACACGTTTGGTATTTTTATAAATAAATAAATATGAATGTTTGCTCATATCTTGTGCTTGAAAACCTTTCGTGGTTACATCTCGTGTTTTCGCCTAGGTGGGGTGTGACAAAGACACATTATACATTATACAAAGCATCCATCATAAACAGCATCACAACTTATATAGTGGTACTAACCTTCTTTGATCCGAGTTACTACATCGACTGGGTGGAGATGGCGGGTGACGGGGCTTTGGCCGGTGGGTAGGAGCAATGGTGGAGATGGTGGGTTTGGGTGGACAGCCGGTGGGTTTGGAGTTGGGATCGATAGGGTTTCCGGTGGGTGTAAAGTTTGAACTTTGGAAGGTAGGATTGGGAATAAGGTTTGGTTTGGTGAAAGTCTGCAATATGAAAGGTCTTTTGTCTTTACATATTCAAAGATGGCACGTACAGGGTTTTGGCAGAGGAAGGGTCAAGGTTTGTAAAAGGGAGTTTTGTATTTTTTTTTTAATTTTAAAACCATCAAGTTTCAGTATTATAAGGCTTATCTCGGTATTTCGGTATTTAAACGGTATCCATCATTGGTATTTGATCGGTATTATTTTGGTATTTTGGTTTTCGGTATTACCGTTAAAATCTTATCCCGATACCGGGTAATATCGAAACCGAAAATCCATAAATATGGGTACCAATACCGATCCCGATCCCGAACACCCTTAATTCGGTATCGGTTCGGTACGGGATCGGTATTCTTTTGGTTCGGTATCCGTATTCAGGACCATATGCTCATCCCTAGTTGGAAGCTTGCAATTCTTTGTAGATTCGAATAGTCTCCCCAAATAATTCAAGCATCTGTCGTTCATTTTTCTCAATCGTCACTATCTTCCCTCTTAGATGTGCATTTTCACGCGCTTGAGAAAGCATGAAAGAAACGAATTCATTCATGTGGTGCTGAAACTGTTCATTCATCGTTGCAGATGTTGAGGTTGTAGAGGACCGGGTGGCTGTGGAAGAAGAATGCATCTCTCATCTCGAAGATTACTGATAAGATTGTTGACAGTGTTCAACACACACTGCTGAGAGGGGTTAGCTGTAGAGGTCGTTGCGCCGTTAACTGAGACAGGCTTAGTGAAGATTACTGATGCAGGCATCGACCTAGATAATCCAGCAGACACCGTAGCTCTAAATGTTGTAGTAGTAGTTGATGTTGCTGTCATACCTGAAGATGTTGTTTTTACAGGCGACAAGACATTGACTGCATCTGATAGTCTCCCGAATCTTGATCTTTTCTTTGATTTCTCACTGGTTCTCTAGGACTTTCTCTTCATTCGTCCACCTTTCACTTTTACTTTTCCTGATGGAGGCGTCTTAAGTTCAACATCCAGATTTGCAATTTGTGCATCTTCATCTATAAAGAAATCAGGATCTTCTTCCCAACTCTTAGATACTAACCACTTAGCCTTTCTCTTCACCGCTTTGGCAGCTTTTGTCTCTGGAGTGTCATTATCTGAATCTGATTCATCCGAAACATCTTCAACGTTCACAAAATCTTCATCACCTTCCAAAATTGTGGATTTCCCTCGGGCACCTTGTGAAGATTCTTGTTCACCGACCACTGCTGGAGGGGTTTGGGAATCCTGTACACTCGTGTCTAACATATCATCATGTGTGGTAGTCGCAGATGTACTACCAGGTACATTGGATCCCAACTCGGCAGTTTCACGACCCACATCATCACCATCTAAAAATGTTCTCCTCATAACCTCAAAATCGTCATCTGAATCACTGTTTTCATGCCTCCACTTGTTTCCTTTTGGGGCTTCATATCCAGGATTGCTCAGATGACCAAATAACCTTCTTGTTTTGGGTCATTTGTCTTTCGGCTGATCCCTAAACGTGAGCATCCTCTCCATCATTCCTTCATCCATATGATCTAAGGAGAAGCTTTCTAACTCTTTCTTCACCAAATCAGGCAACTGACGATCAATCGCCATCTGTAAGAAACGTGGGTACATCAGATAGGAGTTCTCACTTGTTCACTTGGTGATAATCTCATTCAGGTGATGCATAATTAGGCCAGATAAGTTAAACGGCTTGTTTAGTGTCAAGGCTACTATGGCTGATGCAAGAGTATCTCTGATATCGTCATATGCAGTTCCTCTCGGCCCAAACATTTTAAGAAGACATGTATCAAATATTTGAAAGTTTGACACATATGCTCCTTGTGCAACATCTTTTCTTTAGTCATCAGCCTGTTGTACTTCATCCTTAGGGAGCACCCACGGAAAAGTATCAACTCAAACTTGATAGGAGCAGTAGACGCATCATTGAAACGACGTTCTTCTCGAAGCAGTTTCTTGGACACAACTACGTCTTTGTCATTGATTTTGCTTCAAATCACAGACGACACTTCTTCACAATCGATCACAGCATGATGATAGAACTCGCGAAGAATGTCTTTGTATGGAACATGCTGCTTTATGATAGTATATGCGATTCTCGATCATCTAAGGAAATCAATAATTATTTTGCAAACACTTGATGCTTTTCCTTCTTGATTAGTCTAAGAAACGCGCACACATTCTTCTTGCTAGAACTATCTCAATCCATTTCACTGTACATTCAAAACAAACATTAGAAATGCCAAAACGACTCAAAATCGAACAAAAGCGACAATTTTAACCATGCTGTCTGCAACAGGCGACTGTAGTCGCCTTTGTTGCACACGACTAGCAGGCTAGTTGCCTGTACAGTGTCTGTCAATTTCAAATGGGTCAATTTTTACTTTGGTCGAATTAGTTGATGATTCTTGTTTTATTATGTTCTAAACCAATCGACTAAGAAACCCATATGTTGATTTTATGTTAACATCCATGTTTAAAGGGTTTATTAGAAGGTTTTGGGGTCGGTTAGGGCTCGGTTCTAAAGTGTTCTATTAATCCATCAGAAACACAATGTTAAGGACTGATAATCAAGATATACAATACCTAAATGGTTCTAAACAATATTCTATGATCAGAAATTCGAGGGCAAAATGAGGTCTTGTAATAAGTTATGAGAGAGACGAGAGGGAACAATGGCTTAGAGTTTGAAAATGAGGTCTAAAACTTTAATTGTCCCTTTTATACCTAACACTAATCGTGGCACTGTACACATGACTAGCTTAGCTAGTCGCATCTTCTCACCTACGATTGTGTTTCTCCTTTTCACAAGCTAGTCATGTCTATCAACACACAATTAGCTCTTTATCACACATTAGCAAGCTAGTCACCTCTTGTAAGGGGCAATTGGGTTTGCTAGTAGTGTTTCACCCTGAATTACCAAAAATACCCTTAAACTTTTCAAAAATATGTTTTTAACCGTCGACCAGTTAAAACATGTATTTTTTACTTAGTTTCTCGAAGATGTTTCGTTTTCCGACTCGAAAATTTATATTTTTCAACTTTTCTCCTTGAGACTTGAGAAAGTACGGTTTTGACTCGATAATTTTCAAGTTTCAATTATTTGACTCCCTGGATACCATCACTTACGAATCTAGGAGGATGACATACCCAAGACTGCATTCAGGACTTGTTATGGACATTATGAGTTCTTGGTTATGCCTCTTGGTTTGACGAACGCACCATCTGTTTTCATGGATCTTATGAATCGCGTCTGCAAGCCCTGTTTGGACAAGTTCGTGATTAGTTTTATTAATGACATCTTGATGTACTCGCGACCAAAGGACGAGCACAGACATCATCTTAAGTTGATACTAGAATTTCTCAAGAATGAGAAATTGTTTGCTAAGTTCTTAAAATGCGAGTTTTTGATTCGAGGAGTTCATTTCGTTGGTCACGTAGTGAATGAAAAGGGCATTCAGGTCGACCCCACAAATATTCAAGAGATTAGAGATTGGGATGTACCCAAAACCCCAACAGAAGTTTGACAATTTCTGGGTTTGGCTCGTTATTATCGTCGGTTCATCGAGAATTTCTCCAAGATTTTCCAACCATTTACAGTCTTGACATAGAAAGACAAAAAGTTTGATTGGGGAATCAAGCAAGAAGAGGAATTTCAGGTTTTGAAGAACATACTATGCAATGCTCTGATTCTCTCTCTTCCTGAAGGAACTGATGATTTTGTGGTTTACTGCGATGCTTCACATCAAGGTCTTGGATGTGTACTCATGCAGAGGAATAAGGTTATCGCCTACGCTTCTCGTCAACTCAAGGTCCACGAGAAGAACTACACCGCACATGATTTGGAGCTAGGTGCGGTAATCTTTGCACTCAAGATTTGGAGGCATTATCTCTATGGCACTAAGTGCACCATCTTCACCGACCACAAGATTTTGCAACACATTTTCAACCAGAAGGATCTGAACATGAGGCAGTGCAGATGGGTTGAACTGCTAAACGACAACAATTATGAGATCAGGTACCATCCGGGTAAGGCAAACATTGTGGTAGGCGCCTTAAGCTGGAAGGAACGAGTCAAAACTATGTGCATTCGCGCGCTAGGTTTAACCATTCACACAAATCTCACCACTCGTATTTGTAAAGCTCAACAGGAAGCTCTCAAGGGTGAGAATCTAAAGGATGAGTCTTTATTCAAGATTATTGATCTTTTGGAACCAAGATCTGACGGTACAGAGTATTTTGCGAATCGGATCTGGGTACCACGTTTTGGAGGACTACGCGATTTAGTTCTTGAGGAAACCCACAAATCCAAGTACTTGGTTCATCCTGAAGCCGACAAAATGTACAAGGACGTAAAGGAATTTTACTAGTGGCCCAACCTCAAGGGTGAAATTGCAACATATGTCAGCCGATGCCTCACCTGTTCGAAGTTCAAAGCCGAGTATCAGAAGCCGTATGGTCTACTTCAGCAACCTGAAATTCCCGCTTGGAAATGGGAATAAATCTCTATGGATTTCATCACAAAGTTTCCCAAGACGTCTAATGGTCATGACACAATTTTGGTAATTGTTGAACGATTGACCAAGTCTGCACATTTTCTGCCGATCCAGGAAACCGACAAGTTGGAGAAACTTGCCAAGCTGTATATTAAGGAGATTGTGACTAGGCATGGAGTGCATGTCTCAGTCATTTCCGACCATGATAGTCGATTCACTTCCAGATTTTGGCAAACCCTCATGGATGCTTTAGGCTTTCGCTTGGACATGAGCACAACCTATCACCCTCAGACCGATGGCTAGAGCGAACAGACAATCAAGGTACTTGAGGATATTCTTCGTGCTTGTGTGATCAATTTCGGTGGAAATTGGGACTCTAATATACCTTTGATTGAATTCTCCTACAACAACAACTACCACACCAGTATCAAGGTTGCCCAGTTTGAGGCCTTTATGGACGTAAGTGCATATCTCCTTGGTGTTGGGCGAAAGTTGGAGACAAATATTTGACTGGACCCAAGCTAATTCAAGACACAACCGACAAGATCTTTTAGATTCGTGATCGTTTGAAATCCGCTCGAGATCGTCAAAAGAGCTATGCCGATCGCCGTCGGAAACCACTCGATTTTCAGGTTGGCGATAGGGTACTCTTGAATGTCTCACCATGGAAGGGTGTACCACGGTTTGGCAAACGTGGAAAACTCAACCCCCGATGCACATGTCCTTTTGAAACACTTTCTAGGATTAGTCCCGTGGCTTACAAGCTCAAGTTACCAGAAGAGCTCAGTGGTGTTCACGACACATTCCAAGTATCCAATCTTAAAAAGTGTTTATCCAATGAGTCATTGATCATTCCTCCCGAAGAAATTCACATCGATGATCAACTCCACTTTATTAAGGAACCAATCAAAGTAACTAATTGGAAAGTCCAAAAATTGAGAAGGAGCTGAACTAAACTTGTCAAAGTCAGATGGAATGCAAAACGCGGACCCGAATTTACATGGGAACGTGAAGACCAGAGGAGACGCAAGTATCCCGCTCTCTTTCCAAAGACTGCTGAAACCAGTAATACAACTCGATTTCACGGACGAAATTCCAAAAACAAGGGGAGAATGTGACACCCGTCAACGAATCAGGTCAAGATCCATACACATCTTATGCATACAACACCCAACATTTCCGAGTGCATACTAGGCATACTAGGCATTTTAGAAGTTACTATAATATTCCTAGTCTAGCAAAGTCCGAACTAGTGCAGAATTCAATAGAAGTTACTATAATATTCCTAGTTTAGCAAAGTCCGAACTAGTGCAAAAATTCAATACATTATCCGGTTATGCATACAACACCCGACATTTCCGAGACAATTGGCGTTTTACAATCAAGCCAATCACACGCTCAACAGAGAGCAACCGGGTATCCAATTACTACGTACAAACAAAACAATAATACACGTGAGAATACCAAAAGTGGGAAATTCCATAATCCCACTCAAAATCCATACAATTCACGAGACATTTCATGAGATTTACATACACAAGACATTGAACATTAACATACACCTAATTAAGGTACAAACATATGTTAATGAAAATCTCAATCATCAAACAACATATGCTTATGGACCCAAAACATAAGATAATTAATACATGTTAATATCATCTTCAAAACACACACATGTTATCAACAAGATTGAATTGTAATTTGGTGTGGAAAGTCGATTATAATCCAAGACAACTAGTGATCTTTCTAAAACACAATACATACACACTTATGTATACACAATCGGCAATACATACACATGATGAATCAAGTAAAAAACCAACACATATATACATGTATTAATACATGACACACATGTATGTGTGAGTCTTACCAAACAATGGACATCTAAATGCGTATACACCCCTGTACTTATCCATTTAACCCCTTAAACACACTCACATTTGGTGTGTATAACCGTATGTATGTGTGTAATTATATGTTGCCAACCACAACTCACATATCTATACATACATGTCCATGACCACACAACAAGAAACAACAAGTCAAAAGCTTTCATCACCTATCACATTCACCATGACACATTATGGATAGAACATGAACATGCTATCACCTAACCTACTCTTCTTTTCCTTTCTTCCTTTTTGGCCGAACACAAAACCCAAGCAAGACAACACCTCAACCTTTCCATGACAATCATTCTTATACTAAAATGGTTCTTGCAATGATAAACCATCATTCGATGCTTGTTCCACATTCCAAATGTGTGTCCCTCCTTGTCTTCTTCTCGGCTGAACCATCACCCACAACACACCACCTTTTTCCTTTGTCAAATATTATTTCAAAGTGGTAACTTATCCAATACAAAAACACTTTCCAATGCAAGATCACATACCCCCTAAAACTTTGCATACAATCAGCCAATGATGGCCAAACACACACATACAATTACACATAAAATGAAGCACATAATCGTTGTCATTTTTCTTGTCTCCATCATACACTAACAGCCAAAACTTACAAGAATTTCACCTATTTAGCACCTACACCTATCTAGCTCCTTTCTTCCAATGGTTGACTTGCCAAAACCACCACCCTAACCACCCTATGTTTCGGCTACAACATGGAAGGCAACAACAACACAAGTCAACACATTTCATGGTTTTGGAAGGTTACTTTTCTTATCAACTCCCAAGCCTTTTGATTTTCCATAAGAGTTCATCCATATCCATGTTCATCGACTTATATAAAGAGATGGAAGACCACTTGATCACTTACACCTACGCACATAAACTCACAACCAAGCTCTCCCAATCCTTTTCTTTCTTGAACCCATCGGCCGACCCTATACCCGGCTCCCGCGAGCCACTTTTCTACAACACACACACACACGAAGAGCCACAAGAGGATCACGAAGCTACATTCTTGGATCACGACACAAGGGAAGCTCTTGATTATCGAAATCACTCGCCATTCTCTCATCTCCTTGGTATGTGATCAAAACATCTCATGAACCCCCTTATATCAATTGGCCTACACAATATATCCGACCCCCGATCCTTGTTTTTGTGTAATCGACTTAGATTAAGATCACAACATTGTTTTTACAAAGTAATAGACTTACAAAGAGATAGTTTTGTTTCAAATTAATTATGTATATACACATACACATTCACACACACATGATTCACAAATACAACCTTTGGTCGATAACTATGAACATTCACATAATGCCAATCCATAAGTGTGTACATATCACATGGTATATCAAAAGAAATCCGACCTTTGAACTTAAAAACATGATGTTTATATATACATGGAAGTAACCTCTTTTATACATAATGGTACATGATCATGGGTAATGTTATACAATTACATGTTTAAGGACAACTTTCACCATCATAAGAAAGTTTCTAGAAGTTAATTTTTCTCGATATAAATCGGATTTGGATCATGATGTGGTGACAAAGTTTCAGCTACTATAAATAACGTATACTAATATGGCTTGAACATATGTTAATATCAACATTAACACTATAATATTATAACACTTGTTAAAACACTTGTTTTTCCTATAATTTCACTACACATGTTAGATTGGGAAGTATTCCATGACCCATGATGACATGTGGGGCCCGGTTTGTTAACAATCAATGTATTTTTACAACAAAACTCCCGGAATTAATGAAACCGAACACTTTAGAAAAGTACATGCAAGATACGTAGTAATTGTCACGTACATAACAATGGCCCCACCTATACATAATACTAGGGTCCACAATTCGGGTGAACAACTTGTATGGTAAACGACAAGAACGTACAACATACTATGTCCTTGATAATCATGGGGTACCATTTGTCGCGACAGTAGCTATTCCACTTTTCTGCTTTACTAGACCCTATCTTCAGTCGCCAGGTGAGTTTCACGGTCCCGTTTTACTGTTTTACATTTTTGGGGGATAAACATGCTACATTTCTAGTTTCAATACATTTAGGTGAATTTCTATCATGACTACCCTGTGAAACATGAGACATTCGGTTCATGAGCTCAATAGTCCTCATACTTACATTTACACTATAACCATTAGCTAAAAGTAGCCGTGGAACACTTAAATAGATCTATTGGGTTGACACCCCCATTCTTGGTTAGTCGCTCTAACTAGTTACATGCAAAAGAGTGTTAGTATTCTACTATAAATATGTTGTCTTTATTATACAATGCGCGAGGCACAACAGTCAAGAGGTTTGGTTATGAGACTCATGGTTGGCATAATAATCATTAGCTTAACTAGCTTTGATTGGTCATACACGAATTTCACAAACACATTACATAGTACATTAAAACCTGTGAACTCACCGAAATTATGTTGACAAATCTTTTACGCATGTTTTTCAGGTAATTAACCATGGAGTTCGGGGACTTGAGGGAGAGGTTTGAGTACACACCACGTGGAACCATCATCATGAACCAAGAATTAGTAACATTAATTATGTAATGTCTTAACATTTGGTCTGGTATTATCAGACAATTTTAATTTTATTTTGATTATGTAAGACAAGATTTGAAACTGCTGGCATCTACTAATGTTATATCTTATGTGTTGCTCTAACCTTGTGTTTGAAAACCTTTCAAAATCACATCCCTATGTTTCCACCTTGACGGGGTGTGACAGGTTGATACATTCATTTGTGTGTTCATTGGTTGTTCGTACTGTTGTCTAGGTTGGTTTAGGTGTCCCCACAGGTTAGCAATAGTTAAAGGTCTGATAATAGTCCGATACTTAGTCAAATTTTAAGTTCAAGTTAACTGCAGGCGACTGTGTTAAAACACACGACTAGCTAGACATGAGTAGCTAAGGAACACACAATTGGCTTTCTGAAGGGGACTTGGGTTAAAAACAGGCGAGTAGGATGGATTAGACACGATTAGGATGCTAGTCGTGTGAACAGCGACACGACTAGCTAATTTGCACACGAGTAGCTTCCACAGACGACTAGCTACCTAGTCGTGTGAACAGTAACATGAGTGGGTTGCTAGTCGCTAGAACAGTGACACAATTTGCCTAAGCTAGTCTCCCCCTACAGGTCTGTTACCTTGTTTTGCATGAAAATCATCATGTTTGCTTCAAAATCAATGTGTTTTATCACCAAATGATTAGGAAAGTTGTTAAAACCTTTATGGGGCAAATCCTAATAAAAAAATACATGTTTTAGCCATTAAAAGTACCTTAGATTTTGAAAAAATGTGGATTTTTGTAAGGACACAAAGTTTCAAACTTTCAAAACAGGTTTTTGAACTAAAAACACTGATTGTGGTATGAAAACTTCTCTGTTTTGATTTGGAAATGTTTCTAAACACTCAGGATAAGAGCCAAAGCTTTAATACCACTTGTAGGACTATTTTCGGACAATCCGACAATCACGAGCTGGTTCATCTAGTGTGCAGAATCCACTAGAAAATGTTTAGATAACAAAAACGCCAACAAACACAATAATGAGATATCAATACACACACAAGATGGTTTAAAGGTTGTATTCGTATTAAAAAACAGAGCTCGAGTACAAAATACAAGGATAGAGACCAAAAATCCGACATACTAGGTGTTGGAATGTGTGAAATGACAGCTGAGTGTGTTAGGGCAATGATTGGAGTTATTTATAACTCCTGCTAGTCGTCCCAGGACTGGGGGCGACTAGCCTTCCAGAACACGACTAGGTGGGGCGACTAGCTTAGCTAGTCGGCTTGAGACCCACACGACTAGCTAGGATAGTTGTGCCCAGGGTACCTAGTCATGCCCAGTCACCTAAACACACTAATTAACATATGTAACACACATAAACACGTACAAAACAAAAAATAAACATCTATACTAGGCTAGGGACATCCACAATACATGTACTAACAGTTACTTTACACTTAAAACCAAAGTACGAACATAAACACAAGGAGCAGGTCTAAAACAAAAATATTATCTAAATTTAAGAAGTATATTGACGTCCGGGTTTAACTACCTGCCAGCTCTACGACACTCTCCAGTCTCCAGTCTTCACTCACTCACTAATGCAAGTGCACGTTCCAATAATGGCAAAATAATAATATTAATCGGTAAAAATAATAACTGAACATAAACAAACTACAATTCACAGTTGGAATTATTGGCTTGTTAATGATGGGAAGATCAAGTGGATATTTCTTGAGAATCATTGCTTGTGGCAGAAATAACACCACTGAATCTGTTGATAGAGACGACATAAATGCTTCTGTTGAGGTAATTGTTTCTAATTTGTATAAATATGTCGATATTTCGTTGTTGGAAGATTGGAATTCAGTATGTTTTCTGGTTTTGATAAATGATGAATTGAATGTCGGATCACATGAGAAGAATGTATGGTGTGATTTGAATTAATTAAATTAATTCAGAGTTTAGATTTGAGAGAAGATGAGTTGTTTATGGTGGTGGTGGTGGTGAAAGGTGGAGGAGATGGTGGGTAGTGGTGAAAGGTGAAGATGGTGGTGGGTGGTGGGTCTGATTAGGGAAGAAGACAAAGGGGAAGAAGACAAATTTTTAAGTGACTTGACCAAATTTCCCCTGACTTAACGTCAAAAGTTAACTGGGTTAAGTCCTTGGACTGTTTTGGCCTATTTTCTTAAAAGTCAGGGACTGTTCAAGCAACTTTTAAAAGTTTGGACTGGAGTGACATATTGACCCAAACCATAGGGACGGTTTTGGTAATTTACTCTAATATATATACTAGTAAAATTCTCCGTCCATTGCTGCGATTAAAAATACCGAAATGAATTTAAATAAAAGGTTAATAACCATAAAAGTACGCGTCTCGTGAATTAAATTTTAAAGAACACCAAATTGTATTTAAAATATAAATATATATTCTTTTATAACTCTTAAAATATGATATGTTATAAAATTTTATGAGTATGCCATTGTGACCTACTTATTTTAATTTATAATTAATATAAATGTCACTCAAAACATTACGAATATAATATATAAGTAATCTAACCACATACTGTAGGATCGTTTTTGGACAACCTGACAATCACGAGCTTGTTCGTTTAGTGTGCGGAATCCAATAGACGATGCTTGAATAAAAAAACGCTAACAAACACAATAATGAGTTATCAATGACACACACAATATGGTTTAAAGGTTGTATTCATATTAGAAACAGAACTCGAGTGCACAATACAAGTTACAGACCTAAAAACCTAGGACACAAGTGTTGGAATGTGTGAAATGACAGCTGAGAATGTTATGGCAATGATTGGAGATATTTATAGCTCCTGCTAGTCGTCCCAGGCCTAGGGGGCGACTAGCTATCCAGAACACGACTGGGTGGGCGACTAGCCTAGCTAGTCATCTTGAGTTCCACACGACTTGCTAAGCTAGTCGCGCCCAGTCACCCAAACACTCTAATTAACACAATAAACACATCCAAACACGTACAATACAACAAACAAACAAACGTCTATACTAGGCTAGGGTTATCTACATTACATGTACTAACACATACGTATTATTTTATTATTATAATTACTTTTAAACACATTTTATTTTCATCTTATTCCAAGTATGTTGTTGCGACATACTCATTTCTATCTGCGTCTCAACATAAATTTCACTTTTAATTGTTGCAATGTTAAATGGTACATGTATTATCAGAACCGAGACATGTATTAATTTTATTATTTCAATAGTGTATTAGGATACCGTAACAAATTGAACTAAATCTGTGTGTAGTGGGATCGTTATGTGGCGTTATCACCCCCATAGCGCCGGGGAACACCCCCCCGGCACTATGGGGCGTTTTTGGGTGGGAAGGTTATGCTCATGGCGGGCGTTGTGCAAGGGGAAAGAGACGTTGGATTTTAAAAATTGATCGTTGGAAGGAGCTTTGGGGGAGGCAACAAATTTTTTAATTTTTTTTACAAACTCTTTTCCTATATATATATACACACATACACAAACACATATACTTAAACAAACACAAACCCAAATACAAACTCAAACACAAACCAAAAGCATGACCAAGTGGACTAATCAGGATCAACTCCATTTGATGACGGTGTGGATCAACACTAACGAGAACCCGCCAAACACTAGGGCGACTTTTTGGCACAATGTCTTGGGCAGGTACAATCGAATTAGCGAAACGAACAACCGTAACGTCGATCAGATCTATAGTAAGTGGTCTACCATACAAATTAACTGTAGGAGATAGCACGCCATCTATGAAGCGACGATGGAGGCGCACCCTGGCATTAGAGAACATATGGGAATTCAACTCACACTCGACGCTTATCGGCAGCGCTACGAAAGCGACTTCCACATCACTAATCTTTTGTCGTGGTCTATGATGTGTTTTTACTTTGTTTAATGTTTAATGTTTATGCTTTAATGTTTTAATGTTTAGTTTTTTAATTTGTAATGTTTAATGTTATGCTTTAATGTTTTAATGTTTAGTGTTTTAATTTGTAATGTTTAATGTTATGCTTTAATGTTTTAATGTTTAGTGTTTTTAATTTGTAATGTTTACATAAACAGATTATATAGAATTTAAATTTAAACCATTACATAAACACATTAATACATAAACACATAATACATAAACATATAATATAATCCTAAATTACTTATTACAAACACAATACCTAATCCTAAACTACTTATTAAAACGTTACATAAACACATTATATAAACACATAATATTAAAACCTAAACCCTCCACTACGGAGAGTAATTGTCCCAGTACTCTAGTGTATACTCTGGAGGTGACACATCACGATCGCTATCGCGACCGTCGGACCTCGCAAACGAGTGGATGCGACAGTACTCAGGAGTTGATCCCGAGTAGTATTAGAAGCATTCTTCTTCCATAATGGCTATAGCTGCTTCAAACTCCTCCTCATATGGCTCACGAGGAGGAGGGGTGGGTGTAGCCTGGTAGTGGGGGGTGGGTGTAGCCTGGTAGTGGGGGGTGGGTGTAGCCTGGTGGTGGGGGTGAGTGTACCCTGGTGGTGGGGGGTGAGTGTACTCTCGCTACACCAGAGTGTGGGTGCCGCCAACCTTAGACGGTCGAATTCCAGCTGAGCCATGGTATAATCCAAAGCCCAGACCAACTCCTCATCAGTGAAATCCTCATCTGGTTGAGTATCAGGAGGAGGATATAACCAACGTTGTGGAGGAGTAGGAGGAGGAGGAGGAGATGAAAAGGTTGGTTGTGCAGGAGGAGGAGGAGATGAGAAGGTTGTTTGTGGAGGAGGAGGAGATGAAAAGGTTGGTTGTGCGGGAGGAGGAGATGAGAAGGATGTTTGTGGAGGAGGAGGAGGGGGAGGAGATGAAAAGGTTGGTTGTGGAGGAGGAGATGAAATTGAACAAAGTCTGTGTGTAGTGGGATCGTTATGTGGCGTTATCAGCCCTATAGCGCCGGCGAACACCCCCCCCCCCCCCCCGACGCTATGGGGCGTTTTTGGGTGGGAAGGTTATGCTCATGGCGGGCGTTGTGCAAGGGGAAAGAGACGTTGGATTTTAAAAATTGACCGTTGGAAGGAGCTTTGGGGGAGGCAACAGATTTTTTAATTTTTTTTACAAACTCTTTTCCTATATATATATATATATATATATATATATATATATATATATATATACACACACACATACATAAACACATATACTTAAACAAACACAAACCCAAATACAAACTCAAACACAAACCAAAAGCATGGCCGAGTGGACTAATCAGGATCAACTCCATTTGATGACGGTGTGGATCAACACTAACGAGAACCCGCCAAACACTAGGGCGACTTTTTGGCACAATGTCTTGGACAGGTACAATCGAATTAGCGAAACGAACAACCGTAACGTCGATTAGATCTATAGTAAGTGGTCTGCCATACAAATTAACTGTAGGAGATGGCACGCCATCTATGAAGCGACGATGGAGGCGCACCCTGGCGTTAGCGAACATATGGGAATTCAACTCACACTCGACGCTTATCGGCAGCGCTACGGAAGCGACTTCCACATCACCAATCTTTTGTCGTGGTCTATGATGTGTTTTTACTTTGTTTAATGTTTAATGTTTATGCTTTAATGTTTTAATGTTTAGTGTTTTAATTTGTAATGTTTAATGTTATTCTTTAATGTTTTAATGTTTAGTGTTTTAATTTGTAATGTTTAATGTAATGCTTTAATGTTTTAATGTTTAGTGTTTTAATTTGTAATGTTTAATGTTACGCTTTAATGTTTTAATGTTTAGTGTTTTTAATTTGTAATGTTTACATAAACAGATTATATAGAATTTAAGTTTAAACCATTACATAAACACATTAATACATAAACACATAATACATAAACATAAACATATAATACAATCCTAAATTACTTATTACAAACACAATACCTAATCCTAAACTACTTATTAAAACGTTACATAAACACATTACATAAACACATAATATTAGAACCTAAACCCTCCACTACGGAGAGTAATTGTCCCAGTCCTCTAGTGTATACTCTGAAGGTGACACATCACGGTCGCTATCGCGACCGTCGGACCTCGCATCCGAGTGGATGCGACAGTACTTAGGAGTTGATCCTGAGTAGTAGTAGAAGCGTTCTTCTTTAATAATGGCTATAGCTTCTTCTAACTCCTCCTCATATGTCTCACGAGGAGGAGGGTGTGTGTAGCCTGGTAGTGGGGGGTGGGTGTAGCCTGTAGTGGGGGGTGGGTGTACCCTGGTGGTGGGGGTGAGTGTACCCTGGTGGTGGGGGATGAGTGTACTCTCGCTACACCGGAGTGTGGGTGCCGCCAACCTTAGATGGTCGAATTCCAGCTGAGCCATGGTATAATCCAAAGCCCAGACCAACTCCTCATCAGTGAAATCCTCATCTGGTTGAGTATCAGAAGGAGGATATAACCAACGTTGTGGAGGAGTAGTAGGAGGAGGAGGAGGAAGAGATGAAAAGGTTGGTTGTGCAGGAGGAGGAGGAGATGAGAAGGTTGTTTGTGGAGGAGGAGGAGATGAAAAGGTTAGTTGTGCAGGAGGAGGAGATGAGAAGGATGTTTGTGGAGGAGGAGGAGGGGGAGGAGATGAAAAGGTTGGTTGTGGAGGAGGAGATGAAAATGGTAGTCGCCGTCCCCGGCCCCGGCGAGAGTACCGCCAGATATCAGAAGGTCCGGCAGCTTCGTAAGCCTAACCCCCACCCATATATTTCATTGGTTTGAGGAGGAGGAGTTGTGACTGAGAATGAGTTTTGGTCTTGTATTTATAGGGTTAGAAATTCAAATGTTAGGGGGGGGGGGGGGGGGAACCGTTTGAAATTTAAACGTTTGGGGGGAAAAATTTGAATTTCAAACGTTTGGAATGGGGGGAGGGGAACGTTTCAAATTCAAATGTTTGGAACAATATCCGTTTGAAATTCAAATGTTCGAATATTTTTTTATTATTATTTTATAATTTAATAAATTTTCGGTTAAAATTTTTATTACTATTATTAATATTATTATTTAACTAAAAAAATAATAATTAACCAATGATTACCCAATCATTTATAAAGCCCCATAACGCTCATTCCCACTATACCCTCTTTCTCCATAACGCCCCATAACCCCGCTTCTATTAGTTTATAATATTTTAATCCCATAACGCCCCATAATGCCCATCCACTACACATGCCCTAATAACGACGGAATTACCAACAAGTACTCCAAGTAAACCAGCTATTTATATCAGAATATGAAAAACTATTGCTTTAAGAATCCACGTAAACTACTATTCTGCTAAATAATATATTTACATACAAGAGTATCCATCATCAATCCTATCTCACTAATGAACAGTCAGTCTAGTACAGTTTTTATTTTCTAGGAATTTGTTTTATAAATAAGATGGAAATGTAATTAGGGGGTGCTTTCCGTTTACAGTGAGTTATAATGAAGTGCTTTTTTGAGGAAGTTCAAAAATGGAAATAAAGATATCCAATCTTTGAAGAAACCTCCATTTTTGGGTTCAAATTTCAGTCTTCAGATTTTGCATTAAGATTCTCACCTGTACTTTTTTTCTTTACCCTCGTTCTCCATCTCGTTTGACTTTGTGGAAATACAATGTAAAATGTAATTAAGGTGTAGCTTACTCTCTTTTACCTCTTGGGCAGACATATGTTAATGTAATTAAATAAACTGACATATGTAAAAGATTATTTATATATGTATCTGGGAAATCAGTGTACCAAGTTTATTTTATAATCAGTACTCATGCTTAATCAGTGTACCAAGTTAGTTAAAAGTATTACTGTAATGAGAAAAAAGGATTTAGGGTTTCATATATAATTTATAAACTAAAGAGTATACTGATAACAAATTTGTTAAAAACATCCACATCTTTCTATTTACCAAGTCCCAGAAACGAGGTCTAAGAATGAAGAAGGGGTAGAATTACTAAATGAATACGAGCTATAGCTAATACCCGAGGCATAAAAGAAGCATTTTCCATCTAATATGTCACATATATTCATGATGTTAAGTATCTAATATATCAGATTAATTAAATATATATGCAATAATACTGTGTATTACTATAGATATTCAGATGCTACATATATTCACAGAGCCGGCCCTGGGGGTGGGCGAGCCGCACCCCCGGCCGAGGCCCGTTATTTTGAGGGGCCAAAATCAGGAACTCTTCTTCACAGGCTATTCAAAATCGAGATTTTTTTTTAGTTTTGTATTCAAGAATTTTTACACACAAACTAGTTTCAAAGTGAAGAGAAGGATGAAGAAAGTGTTAATCGGGTTTGATTATTTTAGGAGAAAAAAAAAACAAGGTGGCCCATCAATGGTGGTTGACTGGTTGTGTTTCTTTTTACTTACAGTAAAAGTGGAGAAGAAGATTGAGAAATAGAAAAGAAGATGATAGATATTTGTTTTTAAGGACATTTCTTTTATATATTTTCTGTTTAACCCCAATTCTTTTACATTGCCTTAGTTTATATTGATCTTATTTTTATTAGAAAAGCTTACATAATAAGCGTATGTTTCTTTTTTATTTCCAAGTTTCAATAATTGATAATGAAAATAAGTCAACATTATATTAATATATTTAATTAATTTATAACTTTAGTATGGTTTACATTATCTTATTTATCATTTGTTATTATAGACAAACATATATATGTATAATGTGCCCATTCGGTAGTAAAGTTCTGGTTCCACTACTATATAAAATATACATGTTTAAAATATAAAAATGAAAAACTTACTTGGCGTTCTATAAAAATTTAGATCCTTAAATAAAACATATTGGTCATTTATGTTTTATCTAGCTAAAATGTAATAATTTATATTGGGCTCAATTTTACCCACGTTGATAATCTAGATATCCAATCATCTAATTATTTAATCTAAACAATAGTATAACAATACATTAAAAAATATTGCTATGTCGTTAATCGTCGATTCAATAATGCTAAGAGAGCTTCACGAATTATCAATAACTTATTACGGTATATTATTCTGATACTATATTCGTGCTATAATTATTGCTATAACGTTAATCTACGTTTAAAAAATTAGTTCTTGATATAATTCGTTAGGGCTAAAGGGCCTTTTCTTTCGGTTCGGCCTAGGCACTTGAATTCTCAGGACCGGCTCTGTATATTCATGATGTTAACTTTGGCATATAATTTTGCATATATATAATATATGTAATAACTAGTTCCAATACAAGTATTTTTCTTTTAATATATCAACAATATACTTAAACTAAAGAAAAAAGATCCAAGTTTAGTGTGGTGTTTTTTTTACAAGTTATTAAAGCATAGAGTTTATGAATGTTTTTTTTAATGAAACTTGATAAAAGCTATGAATAATGGTTCTTCCCGTTTAATTTACTCCTACAATAATAAATAACTAAATTAAAAAAATATGTAAATCTAACAAGTGATATCAAATGTTGAAGAACTTTTCGGTAGCAATCTTTATTTCGATGGGATGTAGGTTATCATAAAAGCTGTACAGCCTGTACTCATTTGTTAGTTGTGAATCTAAGAAAAATTGTTCATTTTCTTCTGAAAACACTTAAATAAATTGTTGAGTTAAGACTATTTGTAGTTGTATAGTTGTATGTGTTAAACTGTTACCTTAGCGTCACGTAAGTAAGAAGCCTTTAACTAATTAACCCCATTTTTATGTGTGTGAAGTTGTTTTAACTAAGTTTCAATAACTAATCTATACTATCTTATAATACATTTCACAATGACCTCTTAAAATTTAAGTGTTACAAATATATTTGCTTAGAGTACAACACACAATGCACATATTAACTACTTTTTGAGGGCAAATACGTCTTTTATACAATACTTACACATTTTCCCTTTAACTTTACTCAACTTTTTTTCATTTAAATAATAATTACACTTTTTTTAACATTATTATAACCAACTACCCCTCACGGTTTTTAAACGTCCATAACTTTTTCATACTTTAATATTTTCTTAATATTATTACACCGTATAAATGAACGTTTTTTCTCTTTAATTTGAGTATAGTATATATATATAATTTAAAAAAAATGATATCTTAAGATTAAGTAATAATCGAAACGAAAACAAACGAAAATGAACCGAAAGCTTCTATATCTATACTATCTTATAATACATTTCCCAAGAACCTCAAATAATTTAAGTTTTACAAGTATAGTTGGTTAGAGTATAACACACAATACATATATTAACTATTTTTATGGTAATATGACTTTTATACAATACTTATACATTTACCCCTTAACTTTACTCAACTTTTTTTATTTAAATAATAATTACACTTTTTCACCCTTATTTTAACCACCAACGATTTTTAAACGTCCATAACTTTTTCAAACATTAATATTTTCTTAATATTATTACACCGTATAAATGAGCATTTTGTTCCCTTTAATTTGATTATAGTATTGTTATAGTTATTTTTTTTTTTTTTAATTTAGAAAATGATATGAAAGGGTTAAGTAATAGCCGGAACGAAAACAAAGGTAGTGAGAAGTTACATTTGCACATGTAACTTCTCACTTTCTCATAGTCACCCTAATTTTTTGCTCAGCGCATCACATAAATTATTGCTATGTATATATTCATGTGATTGTACTTCCGCTAGCACATAGGATTCGATTGTGGTAAAGAAAGTATTTTTATTTATTGAATTCAAATCTTTGTTTAATAATTGTTTACCACTTACCCAGCTGATATTATTCATTAATGTCACAAATTCACCAAACCACCAGATCTACCAGTCGCATCTACTGCATCAAAATCCATAACCCCATCTCCCCAAAATGCAACAACCTCCTGACGAGACAACCCTGAAACTTGAGTCTCTTGTAAACTAATAAACTCAACCCCATGTTTTTTTCTCAACCCTCTAGACAACGCAGATTTACCCCCAACCCTCATCCCCCTAACATTAATAGCTAAGAAATTCATTTACGACCATCCTGTAATCCTTCACGTTCAACAGACTCCTGTACCAAATTTCTTTGATTCTGTAACTGGGTACCCAGCAAGATACCCAACCGCATCATCTCGTCCACCTCCCTGTTAATTTTGTCTTTCAAAGCCTTCCTAACTTCCATGGAAGGCGGCTCATCTTCACTTGCTTGTACAGATTGTCGGCGAGCCGAAAGAGATCCAGAGGTATTGAACACATCTTCCACTTTATCTTTTGTATTATGACCATCCTGCCCTTCGAGTTCCACCAAATTACATTTCTCTGCCCCATGTTGACTATTAACTGCGTCCACGACCTGATCCCCCCCCCCCCCCCACTGGGCTTGCAATAGAATCTGCCAAATCAATTGCGCCCTCCCCACCTTTGGTCTTTTTTAGCACCATGGACTTCTCAAGACTACTAGAATATTGGATAGTATCTTGGCCCAAGCCCATATTAGTAACTTGTTTCTTCTTCCTCTTACTAACGTTTGACACAAAATCTCCCACATCACTGTCATTAAATTGTTTTTAAAAGTCAAACACAGAACCCGGTAAAAAACTCCTCTTCATAACTACCTTACTTAATTTTTTCCCTAATGAAAGAAACATTCCTAGTTTCCAAAGATATCTCCGAAACTGATGCACCATTAATATTCCCTACCGGAATTTCACCGGCAACATTTTCGTCCATCTCCTCAACACCGATATTAACTTCCGGTGAATCATCCTGCCTATCCTCGTCAATGTCATCTTCTTTATCATTTTCGTCCATATTACCCCCATCCTCGCGATCAGCTTTATGAAATTCCGGCAACCAATCACCGGTTTCCTCATCGACCCACCCCTTGTATTTTCTGTCACGCTATAACGCTGTTACTTCATCCGCAATACTCCTACCTTCTCCTACCAACACCCCTATATACTCGTATGATAAATCGGCATCCTCTTCCGACCGGGGTAGCATGTTGTAACACCCGTCGAAATCACAGGTCATATCCGTACATTAGTTACACGTACACATTGTGCATGACATTTCATTTTACATATTTCATTACAATTGATCCATACAAGGTCTCAGCAAGTCAATTTCGATGCTTACAGTCTAGCATTAGGTCCACTAGTAGGAGCAATTTCAGAACTAGTTGAATAGTTATCATGAGCTATAGAGAGATCATACCAAAAACCCTAGTTTGGGAATTCCTACAATTGAACATAATGTCACAATTGTGATCCGATCAAGAACAAAAACAAACAATGTCCATATACAAGAAATTGTTCAGACACAGTGTCCATAAACAACTAGTAATACGGCTAGTTATATATTATTGTGTATCACATAAACTGGTACAAAGATCACCCTTAAAATCTAATTATAACATGTGAATATACATTTGTACAAGACATGGATTTAAATGTTCAAAAAATAAATAAGTATATGCATATGTATATATGTATGCGACGACATACATATGTATATGTGTATGATTTTATCTTTCAAAGATTACACCTCTAGTCATCAATGAAGCATCACCTCAAATCACTAAGATTCCACCACAATTAGCTAAACATTTGACTTTGTATTCACCCCATGGTAGTTGACTTGCCCAAAATAAACACCCTACACATACATGTGTATATACACGACACACACATACACATGTGTGTAGTGTTTGTGTCTTCCACTCATGCACAAGTCCCTTCACTACATTCTTCTACCAAGATTCTTCCAACAAACTTTAGTCACCTCCATCACATTCCTAGATGTTACACCAAAGAGGAAAGCATCTTATGACACCTAGGAAAGCTTAAGTGTTGACTTACCTCATTTGTAATCCCACACGTTCCATACAAGATCCTACCAAGTCAACCTAAGACACCTCTAATCACCCAAGACACCATGATTATCATGCATCAAATCCTTATGAGGTTGACTAATCCTAACCTCCCAAAACCTCTAGATTTTCAGCCCACACTAACCAAGAAAGCTTGCACCTATCACATCCATAATCTCTTCCAAATCTAACCAAAATCACCTTTGTTAGATCTTAAACCATATATAGCAAGATGCCTTCTTTCACCTTTCCTAAGTCATGATACCTTGCCATTCTAAATTGTTACATATAGGGCCAAGTTTAATAAGTTTAGTGCACCAAAAACAACTAACACAACCCTCCACCTCTTTCTCTCCCTCTCTCGGCTCAAACCACCACCGGACCATCTCCACACCACCGCCGAACCACTACTACCCCACGACCACCACCACCACCACTCGACATTACCATCACCATTAGACCCACACCCAAACACCACCACTTCCAAGGGATCATTAGGGGTACAAGGAGCATAATCAAGGTTGTACAAGGCCCCTAACTCCCTCATTTCTTAGACACTAGGAGGTATAACATTTATTTTCTTAAACTTGTGTCTTTATTTTTTTACATAGTCTCTTAAATACAAAGTTGTTCACTAGTATGTTTACTCTTGTAACTAAACCAAACAAGTGAGTAAACTCATGCTTTAAAATACATTATGTTAGTTGGTAAATGTATGTATTTACACACACATAGGCTGAAACATACACATATATACAAGAACATAGTGGCCGAAAGTTTTGTAAAGGATATTGCATATTTTTCCAAAGCTCATTAACATAAGCCATGATGTGGTTAGTTAAAAATCATGCGTTATATGTTAGATCCATGACAAAGCATACAAAGTATAGATGTTTTCAAGAAAAGTAATGTTTAACATGAAGCATTATTGTTTTCACAAAAGTTGCTAACCTTATGAAATAATAAGTTAAACACACCTAAATATTATGGATCTATGGGCATGTCAAGTTCAAGGTTGTAAGACCTATGACACATGAACACTTACACCATTCAAAATGTATACAAATACATATTTTTACAAGTAAAAGTGGTGTTTTCACAAAAGCTAACGCTATATTTTTACCCAAGTCACTAGTATACATAAAGATGGTGAATCTTACAACACAAAGCCATGAGGTTCATATTTTGGGAAAATATTACACTAGAACCCATAATATGGAACATTCAAAGGATAAACATTGTATCTTTTAACAATTAAGTCATCACATACGTAAATCTTTACACCAAAGACAAAGACACATTTAACTTAAAGAGTTAAGTCACAAGGACAAGCATAATAAAAGAACACCTTGCAAATAGTACAAGTAACATAGACCTAAAATGTCCCTTTTTACATAGGACACGTAGGTCGATCTCTCTAGCTCAAAATCATTTGTTCATTCTCAGACACACCACAAGGTGAGTTTCACGGCCCCTTTTCATTGTTTTTACATTTTTCCGGGGGAAAAACATTCATACATTTTTCAGTTTTCAGTTACATACATGACTATTATGTCAACATGAGACAGTAAGGTTCAGGATCCATTAAGACCTCGTGTCATACATTTCACCATAACCATTAGCTATGGACTTAGCCATGAAACACCGGAATAGATCTATTGGGTTGACACCCCCACTCTTGGTCAGTCGTTCTGACCGGATGACAGATATCAAAAGAGTGCTAGTATTTCACATTTATTCATTGTCTTGAGTGTACAATGGGCGAGGCACAACATGTCAAGGTTTGGTTATGGGCTCATGTCAGATCACATATTAATTATTGCCCTAGCTAGGCAGTAATTTAGTCGGATTTGGATTACATGTCCATTTACATAAAACCTGTGAACTCACCAACTTTATGTTGACCTATATATTTTTCATGCATGTTTTTCAGGAAGTGTACGATCTTGAACGACACTCTTGCTTCTATTTTATATGATACTGGTGCGGACTATAGTTTTGTGTCATTGAAACTTAGTAAACAATTAGGGATGGTTCCTACTCTTCTTGATACCCCGTACTCTATAGAATTGGCTGATGAGAAGCCTATTAAGGTAACCCATATACATCGTGACTGTAAGTTCGAATTGGATGGGCAATTGTTTGCCATCAACCTCCTACCTATCACCCTAGTTAGCTTTGACCTCGTAGTTGGCATGGACTGGTTGTCCAAGCAACACGTTGAAATTCTCTGTCAGGAGAAGATTGTTCGTATCCCCCTCCCAAGTGGAGAGCTTTTATCTATCCAGGGTGATCATGGTGGTGCCATGGTGGGCATCATCTCCTTTTTGAAAGCCCAGAAGTGTATTCGTAAGGGCTGTCCAGCCATTTTGGCTAACATATCTGACACTCCAGCTGAAACTGAAACTAAGATTGAGGACATCCAGTAGTCCGAGATTTCCCAGATGTTTTCCCATAGGAATTACCTGGACTTCCACCCGTTCGTCAAATGGAGTTCCAAATTGATCTTGCGCCTGGAGCAGCTCTAATTACACGCGCACCATATCGCCTAGCACCAGGCGAACTTCAAGAACTGTCTACCCAACTCCAAGAGCTATTGGATAAGGGCTTTATTAGACCTAGTTCTTCGCCATGGGGAGCTCCAGTTCTGTTTGTTAAGAAGAAATATGGGAGCTTCCACATGTGTATTGATTATCGGGAGTTGAACAAAGTGACGGTTAAGAACCGCTACCCTTTACCTCGTATTGATGACTTGTTCGACCAGCTGCAAGGGTCGAGTTTCTATTCTAAGATTGACTTGAGGTCAGGATACCATCAGCTGAGAGTCCGAGAGGGGGATGTGGCGAAGACAGCCTTTCGAACTCGTTATGGGCATTATGAGTTTTTGGTGATGCCATTTGGGCTAACTAATGCACCGGCTGTGTTCATGGATCTAATGAACTGGGTGTGCAAGCCCTATTTGGACAAATTCATCATAGTGTTCATAGATGACATACTGATTTATTCCAAGAGCAGGGAAGAGCACGAGCAACACCTGAAACTGATCTTGGAACTTTTGAGAAATGAGCAGTTGTATGCAAAATTCTCTAATTGTGACTTTTGGATTCGAGAAGTCCAATTTCTTGGACATGTGGTTAACGAGGCAGGAATACACGTCGATCCCGCCAAGATTGATGCTATTAAAAAGTGGGAGGCTCCTAAGACTCCTACAGAGGTGCGCCAGTTTCTTGGTCTTGCGGGATTTTATCGCAGATTCATTGAGGGATTCTCTAAGATCGCTCAACCCCTCACTACCTTGACACAGAAGGGTATTACTTACAAGTGGGGAGATGCCCAAGAATCTGCTTTTCAATTATTGAAGGCGAAACTTTGCAGTGCACCTATACTATCATTACCTGAGGGTACAGAGGACTTCGTGGTGTACTGTGATGCGTCTATCCAAGGGTTAGGGTGTGTGCTGATGCAGCGTGATAAGGTGATCGCGTATGCCTCACGTTAATTAAAGGTTCATGAGAAGAATTACACCACCCATGACTTGGAACTGGGAGCAGTGGTTTTTGCTCTAAAGATTTGGGGGCATTATCTCTATGGGACGAAGTGTACGATCTTCACTGACCACAAGAGCCTCCAACACATATTCGATCAAAAGGAGCTGAACATGCGACAGCGTCGATGGGTCGAGCCACTTATGTTAGTAAGTGCTTGACTTGTACGAAGGTTAAGATTGAATATCAGAAACCATCAGGCCTACTCCAGCAACCAGAAATCCCTATGTGGAAATGGGACGGGATTTCTATGGATTTTATCACAAAGCATCCTAGAACGCCAACTAGCCATAACATGATTTGGGTTATCGTGGATCGTTTAACCAAATCGGCACACTTTCTGGAAATAAAGGAAACAGACTCGCTGGAAAAACTAGCTAATCTCTATGTCAAGGAGGTAGTCTCTAGGCATAGGGTGCCTACTTCTATTATATCTGATCGCGATGCACGATTCACTTCTCATTTTTGGACTACTCTCCAAAACGCTTTGGGAACTCGCTTAGATATGAGCACAGCCTATCACCCACAGATGGATGGACATAGTGAACGTACCATCCAAACATTGAAAGATCTGCTACGAGCGTGCGTGGTGGATTTTGGCAACAGTTGGGATAAGCACTTGCCTTTGATTGAATTCTCGTATAACAATAGCTACCACACTTCGATACAGTGTGCGCCTTTTGAGGCACTTTATGGACGCAAGTGTAGGTCTCCCATCTGCTGGACTGAGGTTGGGGATAGCGAGCTAACAGGTCCCGAACTCGTGCACGAAACTTCTGAGAAGATAGTGCAAATCAGGAACCAAATGGCTGCTGCACGAGATCGACAGAAATGTTACGCTGATAAGCGTAGGAAACCTTTGGAGTTCCAGGTTGGGGACAAGGTTCTATTGAAGGTGTCACCTTGGAAGGGGGTGATACGCTTTGGAAAACGGGGAAAATTGAACCCACGATACGTTGGACCATTCGAGATTGTCGAAAGGATTGGCCCGGTAGCTTACAAGTTAAACTTTCCTGATGAACTCAATGGAGTGCACAATGTATTCCACATATCAAACCTAAAGAAATGCCTATCGGATACGACACTGGTAGTGCCACTGGAGGAGATTCAAGTGGACGACCAGCTACGGTTCGTGGAAGAACCAGTGGAGATTCTTGAGCAGGGCGTCAAGAAACTCAGACAAAGCACTATACCTATTGTTAAGGTACGGTGGAATTCCCGTCTAGGACCGTAATACATGTGGGAGCGCAGAGATCAGATGCGGCTCAAATATCCACACCTCTTTACTGAACCTGAACCTATGCATAGACCGAACGCCGAACATAAAGCAGCTCGCTCAAAGTGAATTTCGGGGTGAAATTCCTTTCAACTTGGGGATGATGTGACATCCGGGAACCAAGCACATACTTTTCTAGCTGGATTTATTGTTACTTGCTGAATTTCGGGACGAAATTCTTTTCAACTTGGGGATGATGTAATACCCCGTAGTTTCAAGTACTCACTTTAACTAAACTCTAGTTACATTCCTTGCATTATACTTAACTAGGGCTAGCTAGATAGGACACACGTTGCACAGTTATAGGTTAATAACTGCATGAAGTGGTAATTCGGGGAATTACCAGACTATATACATGATTAGTGAACCTCGGACGTTGGTAAACAATGAAGTTAAATAATTGTGAGTTAATTGATTGAGATTGATTGTAATTACGTGCTTCTGTGAAAAGAAAGAGTCATGTCACTAAAAACTGTTTTCTTCTAAAAGCATATGACATCAACAAAGGAACAAGTGTATGTGATTCCAAAGCCACATGTTCAATATGTGGGAAAAAGAATCACAAGACCAAAGAGTGCTTGTATCTCAAAAATTTTGATGTGAAAATACAAGAATACAAAGCTAAAACTCTTGCAAATCCTGGGGTAAGTACTTCAAAAGGAAAGCCCAAACAGACTTTCACCCCTGTCCAAACATCTGTTACTAAAAGTCTTGAAACATCTGCTTCTAGGGATGTCCAAGTAACAGATGCTCCACCCACAAGCAAATACCCAAGAGGATATGGACAACCACCATGTCATAGTCTGCCACATGTTTATGAGGAGCCAAAAAGACCCTCTAAACCAAGTGTGAACAGAAATCCCTATGGGTATTATCATTTGTCTGGAAGTGATCAAACAACTGTTGCCCCAAGTGTTGACATTCAAGCACTGGCAAATGGTTAGCAGCAGTTGTTGAACTTGATTCAAAAATTAGTTCAAACCACTGATCATCTTCCAAAGCTTGAGTCTGAAAAGTCTGAGGACCCATCCAAAGCCAACTTGGCTTTGGACACTCACCAAAACTAATCCATTACTGCTGTGCAGGGAGCTTCTGCTTGTTTAGATAGTCTTTGGTATGTAGATAGTGGAGGCTCCAGGCACATGACAGGATGTAGAGCCCTTCTTCTGGACTTCTTGGCTCATGGAGGGGGTGATATATCCTTTGGTAATGATTCAAAAGGTAAGGTGTTGGGGTCAGGGACTGTACAAGCTGGGAAACTCAAGTTTGAAAATGTCAATCTTATTGATAATCTCAAGTTTAATCTTCTGAGTGTTTCACAAATGAGTGACAAAGGTTATGGCTCATTCTTCACAAAGAAAACATGCAAGATTATTGGGCCAGAAGTGGTGAAAAAGATTGATACTATCATTGCTGAGAGCAAAACACAACTTGTTGCTCATGGAAGTGGCAATGTGTATGTTGTTGATATGTTAAAGGACAATCCTATGGCAAATGTCTGTTTGTTTTCTGCTGCCTCCACAAAGGAGACAGAATTGTGGCATAGGAGATTGGGTCACACCAACCTTAACACTATCAACACACTCTCCAAACAAAGCCTTGTCAGAGGTTTACCATCAAAAGAATTCAAATGTGATGAGCATTGTGTTTCTTGTTTAAAAGGGAAACAACATAAAAGCTCTTACAAATCCATTGATGAGTCCAAAACCAGTCAATGTCTACAATTGTTGCACATGGACTTGTTTGGCCCTGTTAAAATCATGAGTCTAAGAAGAAAAAGATTTTGTCTTGTCATAGTTGATGATTTTTCTAGGTTTACATGGACTTACTTTTTACATTCTAAGGATGAGACTGCAGGTATATTGAAGGACTTTGTCACCAAAGTTGAAAAACAATATGACTTGCCAGTAAAAGTCTTCAGGAGTGACAATGGAACAGAGTTTAAAAATAAGGAGTTGGATGATTTCTGTGTGTCAAAAGGGATTGTGAGGCAGTACAGCATCCCAAGAACACCAGAACAAAATGGGGTGGTTGAAAGGAAAAATAGAACTCTTATAGAAGCTGCAAGAACCATGCTAGCAGATTCTGGTTTGCCATTGTCCTTCTGGGCAGAAATTGTAAACACTGCTTGCTATGTTCAAAACAGAGTTTTGATCAACCCTAGACATCAAAAAACTGCTTATGAAATTTTGTTCAAAATCAAACCATTAATTTCATTTTTCAAAATCTTTGGCTGCCCATGTTTCATCTTAAATCTCAAAGATTCCATTTCAAAATTTGCAGCCAAAGTAGATTGTGGTTATTTTCTGGGATATTCTTCTACTGCCAAGGCTTATAAAGTGTTTAACACAAAGACCAAGACAATAGAAGAAACTCTGAATGTAAAGTTCAATGAACTTTCATCTCTAAAAATCCCAGCAAATCCTGCTGAACTATTTGATTTAGATAAATTCAAATTTGAAGATATCACTGTTAAAACTAACAATGCAGGTATTCCACAGTCTCCACAACAAGATTACAGAACAGATGTTGTGATCCCCAGTCACTACAAAATCTATTCTGCTTCAGAGGAAGCAGCTGTTAAAAACAATTGTCAAAACTCTACCACAGCTGAGTCAACCACTGTTGGCCAGTCTTACCCTCAAACCACGGTTTCACCTTTCACAACCACTGAACAATCATTTGTTGACAAAAGTCAATCATCTGTTGACAAAAGTCAGTCCAGTTTTACACCACTTGGACCCATTCCCCCACTACCATTCCAAACATCTGATGGCACTACAGAAGTGCAAACAGATGTTACATCAACAGAGTCACCAAACCTCTGTCCTTCACCTCGAAATGCCATCATACCATATCAGGGAGATCTTATCTACTTAAGAGCTCATCCACCAGACCAGATCATTGGCAACATCAGAGAGGGTGTACTCACAAGAAGCCAATCCTCCAATATCTGTCTTTTTGCAGGTTTCCTATCTCTCACACAACCTGTCAAGTACCAAGAGGCACTGAAAGACAACAATTGGGTAGAAGCTATGCAAGAAGAACTCCTTCAGTTTAAAAGACAACAAGTATGGGAGCTTGTACCATTACCTAAGGATGTTTATCCTATAGGAACAAAGTGGGTCTTCAAAAACAAAACTGATGAAAGGGGTATTGTTGTCAAGAATAAAGCCAGGCTTGTGGTTCAAGGCTTCAGACAAGAAGAAGGAATAGACTATGATGAAACATTTGCTCCTGTAGCAAGACTAGAAGCCATCAGACTATTTTTAGCCTTTGCTGTCAACCACAACATAAAGGTGTATCAGATGGACATCAAATGTGCTTTCCTTTATGGCAAAATTCAGGAGGAAGTCTATGTATGTCAACCACCTGGTTTTGAAGACACATTCCATCCTGACTATGTCTACAAGCTCAACAAAGCTCTGTATGGACTCAAACAAGCACCAAGGGCCTGGTATGAAACTCTTTCCACATTTCTCTTATCCATTGGCTTCACAAGAGGTAAAATTGACAAAACCTTATTTCTAAAATGGAAAGGGAAAAACTTAATGATTGTTCAAATATATGTGGATGACATCATTTTTGGATCCACATGTAACCAAATGTGTGAAGAGTTCAGAAAACTCATGACAGCAGAGTTTGAGATGAGTGCCATGGGTGAATTTCAGTGTTTCCTTGGTCTTCAAGTGAAACAACTGCAAAATGGCACATTCATTCACCAAAACAAATATGTAAAGAATTTATTAACCAGATTTGAGATGAATGATTGTAAGCCATGTAGTACACCCATGAGTACAGTCAAGCTACTCACTATAGATGACAAGGATGAACTGGTTGATCAAACACATTATAGATGCATGATTGGGTCTTTACTGTACTTAACTGCATCCAGGCCAGACATTATGTTTGCTACCTGTGTCTGTGCAAGATCCCAGGCTTCACCCAGAAAGTCAAACCTTATTGCTGTGAAAATGATATTCAGATACCTCAAACGTGCTCCCACACTTGGTATTTGGTATCCTGCTAATGGAAACATTGAGCTTTCAGGTTATTCAGATAGTGATTTTGCTGGATGTCACACCACAAGAAAGTCCACATCAGGAGGGTGCCAATTTCTAGGGAATGCCTTAGTCTCCTGGCAAAGCAAAAAGCAGGTAGCTGTTTCAACCTCAACAGCTGAAGCTGAATACATTGCTGCTGCAAGCTGTACAACCCAACTCATGTGGCTTCAAAATCAATTACTGGATTTTGGGATAACTGCACTACAGACTCCACTTATGTTGGATAGTCAAGCTGCTGAAAATATCATCAAGAATCCAGTCTCTCATTCCACTACCAAACACATTGACATCAGACATCATTTTGTCAGAGACAGCTATGAAAAAGGTTTGATTTCTCTGCACCATGTTCCAACAGAGGATCAGTTGGCAAATGTGTTGACAAAAGCCTTAGACACATCTACCTTTACAAATCTGATTTCTAGAATTGGTATGTTAAACATGGATTAAACAAACAAAATTTTTTTTAGCAATAAAATGTTTCAGAAAATCAAAATTTCTCCTTAAAAATAGCTTTTGGGTTGAAAAATCTGTTTCAAACATCTTATCAGATAAAACAACCACTGTTTCATTCATATCCACTGTTGGTTGAAAAATCTGTTTCAAAACATCTGATCAGATAAATCAACTGTTTCGCTATATATCTATACTATATCTATATAAAAAAAAACAACAGTTGGTTCCATCAGCTGTTTGTATCAGCTATTTGCCAAAACAGCTGTTCTCCACCAGATGTTTATCCATCAGATGATTGCCACGTCTGCTCATACAAGCAGAGGTTTGGCCACATCAGCGGTTTCTTTTGAGCCTATAAAAACCCTGTTTTACCACAACAGATGTTACATTGTCTCATTGTATTCAAAATATTGAAACCGCCTTCTCGATTCTCAAACCCTCAATCAGATTTCATTCATCTTCACCTTCGGAATCCATTAAAATGGATCTTCAAGCCAAAGCCACCCACAATTGTCTCCCATATCTGGTTAAAACAGATGATAACATATCATTCCATTCCACCATTGACATTCTTCTAAATTCCAAATACCTACCCATCTTAACCGCTGACGCCCCCATCTACATTGATACTCTCCAAGAGTTCTGGTTGAATGCTGAGTTTCTATTGCAAGACAAAAAGCCTACTTCCATTATTTCCAAAATTGGAGAAACAAGTGTCGTCATTACCCCTGAAATCATATCCACAACCTTCTCACTAAATGACCTGGCAGGTAAGGACTCCTTCACAAAAACAGGGCTTCACACTGAGTTTCAAGAACAAGGGTATGATGGTCAGATGACTGGGTCAACTCTTTTCAAAAAGTTTTTCCCACCAGTCATGAAATTTTTCTTCCATACCCTTCTTCTATGTGTCTCCGCTAAGTCCACATCCTTCAATGAAATCCCATTAAGGATGCAATATCTGGGTTATGCCATGTTGTCAAACTCTGACTTCAATCTTTCCTAGGGATTTTTCATGGACTTAGTGTCAAATGTGAAAGCAATTAAGTCTGGGTCAAACAATGCTTTTCTAATTTACCCAAGAATTCTTAGTGTAATCCTACAAAAGGCCTTACCAGAAAAAGTTTTCAAAAAGGGTGAGGCAATGCAAATGAAAAGCTTAACTGATGAAACTTTCACTAGAATGCTGGGTGGAAGCACCCAAGAAAAGGTGTCGAAAGTGTCCAAAGTTTCAAAAACACAAATAAAGAGGACAAAGACAACAACTGTTGTCAAAATCTCTGTTGTTGAGCCCACTGCTCCTGGTGATCATGGCACTACATCCAGTGCTGTGAAACCCACACCAGCCACTTCCAAAAGAAAACATTCATCCACAAAAACCACCACTCAATCACAAATGAGACTTCTGGATGATGAGGTACCAGAAGATAACTCTGTTGCACCACCAAAGCAACCTGAAACCACTGTTGTTACTTCCTCACAACAGTTGGACATACCTCAACCTGACCAAACTCCTCATGAATCCTCCCAAAAGGATCATGTTGTAAGCCAAGGGGAAACACATCATGATACATTTGAGTCACTTGGCCAAATGTTCACAAGCCCCTCTCCCAGGGCTAATTCTCTTGTTACTCCTCCACCCTCACAATCACATCATGTTCCACAAACCATGCAACCTCTGTTTGAGGCAATTGAGAAATCTCAGGGAAATCCCAGTTCCTCTCTTCCACCTATCACTAAGAGCATACCACCACAAGTAACTGGTCCTGAGAACATTCAATCTGCCATCCCACAAACAGTAGAGGAGGTTACACCACCTGAGTTTAATGCAACTCTAGGTGAGTTTTCAAGTGGAGCAACCACTACTGATGTAGAGACCATTGTCTCACACCAGGACAGTGGTTACATAGCTAAGACTCCCTTGAAGGCAACAACTGATGAGGCCACTATAGTGTCCCCAAAATCAGTTGGAAGTCCCCAGTACCAAGAAAAAGGGGCAACTGATTCACCTATTAGGACTGAATCAGGTAGAACTACCACTGGTAGGGACTCAGATGATCCTATTAACTTAGGAGATGGGTCAAAATACCAAGAATTGACGGACAGAGTTCAAGCAATTGAAACCTCTGTAGCTGACATCAAATCTGATGTCAAGCTTATACTGGGTTCCATAGCAGACCTTTCCAAAAGTCAACCATCAACAGCTGATATAGCTAGTGAGCTATGGAAATCCGTTTCCCCCATCATCATAGCTCACAGAAAACTAGCTGATCAGAACCATGAAACATATATGGCTGAAATCAGAAACATGGTGGATGCAAGGTACAAAGATACACATGCAGACATTAAAGCCATCAAAGATCACCTGCTGAAGACCACTGGCTCTGCCCCTACCACCATTCTGAGGGATGAAGATGATGATGTCTTCACGGCTGATGATGCCAAAAAGGGGGAGGGTGGCAGAGATAGGCTACCAAAGCTAGATCCCTTTGGTTGTCCACCTTCTAAAAAGGGCAAAGCCAAGTCTGCCAACAAACCAGAGGTTAGTCAAACAGCACCACCACAACAACAACAAGCAACACCATCAGCACCACAACAAACCACTGATAAAAGCAAAGCAGTAGACAACTCTGCAAACAAAGAAGCTGAAAAGGCTGCTCAGGCCAAACAAAAAAGGGTTGACACCTTGGAAGCTAAAGCAGAGTTGTTGGTGAACCTCAAGAAGGAACAACAGCAGGAGGTTGAAGATGTGGGATCCTCAAAAAGGATGAAAATGCCTGCTAGACATGTCAGAAAACCACCATCTAAGCTAAAAACCTCTGTTGACAAAACCACTGCTGCTACAACCACTGCCACCCAAAACACTGAAACCACCCAAAACACTGCTCCCCAAACCACTGCACCTAAACCTATAAGCACATCTGAACATACAACCACCAAACCTACACCCAAACCTACATCACCAACCAAATCCCAAACATCTGCTGGTCCTACTAAAAGGTCAACAGATGTTAATCCAACCATTGCTTCCAAATCACCATCCCCTAAAATCTTGTACACAAGGAAGAGAAAATCAACCTTTGTTGTACAGGATGAAAACATACACACATCACCAAATACCACCTCAACTGCACAATCCACCCCTATTACAGCTATTCCACTTTCATCATTCTCACCACACACATCCAAATTCAGTTCCCATAAACCACCACCAACCATTACACCATTGGTTGTTTAGTATCCCCTTGAACTTGATCTACTCAAGGGGGAATTACAATCCTTCTACAATACTGAACAACCATCTGACAGATCTTTCCATTCTCTCCCAAATTTCCCTATTCCCCTAAACATTGATACATATCTTAAATACAAGGGTGAACAGGTAGATGCCATCATTAAGGAGAGATGCAAAGGGAAGGATGACAGGACTGCTCAGGGCATCCATTCAGCAGAGCTTAGCAAACTCAGAAGGATTGAGGACTTTGCTAAGACCCTGAGCAATTCCATGTCTTCCATGCCTCTCAGTGTTGACTTGGAAAAGGAGGTTAGGGATTCTCTTCTGGAACAGATCTTGGCAACCAAGCCATATAAAGCAACCAAAAAGCAGTTTGCTGGCTGGACCACTCATGCACTAAGAGAAGAACTTCTCAGAATAGAAGAATTGGCCAAAGACCCCAAAGCTAAAGTCTCTACTCCTAATTTTGGCAAAGGCAGAGACCCAGTCAGAGCCTTAAAGTTTAAAAGAATGAGACAAGAGATAGTAGCTGCTAATTATGGGGAGATGAGGTCTGTTTCTAGATGGTCTGAGCTGAGGCTGGTTGAGACATACAAGAGTCTTGAAGACAACAGAAAGAAGGATCCTAGCCTACCAAGAAAACCTGTCTATCCTGATGAGCCACTGATGAAGAGACCCCAGCAGACTTTTACCTTAGACAGCTTACTTGAAACTTCTGATCTATCTGCTGCTGCAAGAAGACAGTTCAAGAAAAAGAAGGAAATGTCAGAAGAAGATCAGAAGAAGTTTGCTGATACATTTATCAAAGAAGGGCTCTTCAATCAGATACATTTCTTCTCTGATCCCACAACAGAGAAACTCATGGAACTCATTGGAAGACCTCCATCACCTAACTCATCCCAAATAAAAGTTCATCTCAGCAAATCCACTGACTCAAAAATTCTAAAATGGAAAGTCAACAAAGACAACCATGAATTGACTCTGCTCAGGTCAGATGGAAGAGTTCAGAAAATTAGCATGGATGATGCATACAGCCTATGTGCAAATGATCTTCAAACATTGCTAAATCTAGAGCTTGAAAGAGATGAAGAAGACTTATTTGCTCTGAACTTTGAACTACAATTCAAAGGTCAAATCAGAGAAAGTCTGATGAGGAATAAAGATCAGTAAATAAAGCTGAGTTTTGGCATCATCGGTTCTAGGGGGAGATTGTTGGGTCTGCTGACCTGGAGAAGAACAGATGATTGAAAAGCCAAAACATGCTAACAGTTGATCCACACAATAAACAGTCCTTACAACATACTTCTCCCAAAAGACTGCTGACTCTAACAACTGTTCCATCCAAACAACTGCTATGACAACTGCTGATACAAAGGACTGTTGAATAAACACTAATGAAGAACAACTGCTGACCAAAGGTCTGATGAAGAACAACTGCTGATCCAAGTACTGAAGACTAAAGCACTGCTGGAGCCAACAGCACTTAGGCTCCAGCAGAGGATACAAGACCATCAGAGTTTTCCTACAACAGTAGTTTACCTTCAGTGTTTTCAATGTAACAGTAGTTTGTAATAGGCAGATGTTTTATGTTTGTTATTCTGTTAGAGGTCACTGTCTTAAGGTGACGTCAGCCTAGGTCATCAGTGGTTTAGGTTTGTCTATAAATAGAACAGTGCTTGTACTGTTCTATTGTATCACACACACAAACATTCTCTCAGACAAACAATCACTGTGTGATCAGGCTGAGGGGGAGTACTTGTATGATTGTAATCTTTTAGATAAATGAAAGCATTCGATCAGAAAACAATTACTCTCATGTTTTGATTAATAGTTTATCATTCCGCTGCACTTTCCATCTATATTCATATCACTCTTATCATTCTTAGTTAAAAATAATCAAAACAATCATACTCAGATCCTAACATGTTATGATAGGTTCTGATCACGCTAGGTCTTATGAATATTTTAGGATGATTATTGATTGTTGTTGGTCGATTATACGCACACGTGAGTCGTTTAAATAAGAGTTTATGCATGATTAAAATCTGGACAAAATGTTTAGGTCAACTTGTAGGGTATGTTACATGACTTTAACATGATTGTTTTGATGATTTCTTTATATGGTTGTATTATACCTGGTCTTAGCTTTTCATAATGGGTAAAATCGAGTGATTTGGACGTCGTTTGAATAGTTTTTGTAATTTTCTTTGAATAAAGGTCATATCAGATTTTCGGATTAACAAACTGAGTCAACTTTAAACCATCATAACTCGAGTTTTACAAATAATTAAGTTATGAAATTTTTACAGTAGATTAACATTGGAATAATTTGCCTTTTACAAGTGGATTCATCCCGTTTGGATGAATACACAATTTTTGGGAATTTGTCTACTAACCAGACATGTTGTAGAAACTTTCTGGACATACATGTGATGTACGATTTTTCATAATTTTTGTGCTTAGGTTTTAGACAAAAAAAATATGGGTTAACAAACGAACCCCACATAATATTCAGTAAAAATTTGGGAGTCTAATTTGTTGATTTAGTATTTTAAATAAATTAGTTTTCATGGTGCATAATCTGTCCTAAAAACACAGATTGTGTATTATGTGTTTATGTGACTAATTGGAGTCCTATGTGGTATGTATTTGACATGTACTTGAATGGGAACTTATATGAGACGCATATGAAGTGTAGAACTAGTGATAACCAACATATTCACCAACGGGTCCGTAGGGTTTACTTATGCATGTAGAATCACTAGGTGTCACTTACACGATTTTGAACATTTAGTCTTAGACAAACGGGTTATATGGTGTAATGGTATTACACATATACTTACTTAGTGACACTTATACTAGGGAGTTGGTAGCGCACCCTACATTGGAGTTTAGATTTATTTGCTTGCATACTAAGGTGAGTTTCATTACTTTTTCTCAAAAGCATGCGTCTCGGGTTGAGACAACTTTGGTAAACATTTTCTAGTCCAGTTCGGGACTACTCAGGTTATGACTCCTTGTGTGGGTCCGATAATGACTCCTTGTGTGGGTCCGACATGACTCCTTGTGTGGGTCGGGTTTTACGATTCCTTGTGTGGATCGGGTTTTGATCAGTTTAAAACTTATTGGTCCTTTGTGAACTAAACACTCTATCACTTGAAAAGTCCTTGCACATTATTGGGTTAATCGCTGGAGGCGAGCGGGGTATTAGTTGATAGCGCTATTAGGTTATGCAGCAACCTCATGCCTGAGGTGCTTCGGTCACGGGCATGAACTTCTGACCACAATTGAGAACTAGTGTTGATAGACACTAGTTATCGAGGAAAATTATTATACTACTGAAGGTGTCCCAATAATACTGTTTAGTTGCAATGAGTGGGTTAGCTACCCCTGACACGCTTAAACTGATAACACTTAAACATTTTGGTCTGGAGGACCTACGCTTTTATTTTGGTTACGTGGTTTTTGTCACACCCTCAAATTTCCACATGCAGGGTTTTACCGCGAGGCGCGTGACACACCAAGATCCAAGTCAACGGTCACAATAAACGACAACTAAATGTAAGAAAATACGTAAGACATTCCATGCAACAACCAAAAACATTATGCTTTGAGCCATAAACCAGCAGCGGAAGCATTTCTTGTTTACAACCAAAAGACATATTACAGTTTACAAAACATTGTTTAATATGCAACAAGACTTCTAGACGTCGTGCAAGACTCCGTGCGCCTAGTCCATTAACCGCTACCTTAGCGACCAGAGAAAACATGCCAAAAATGTCAACATATAATGCTGGTGAGTTCACAGGTTTTTCTTTTTCAATAGGCGTTTCGTTAATCCTTTAAAAACTGTTACCGTTACCGTTACTGTTATTGTTACTGTTCATACTATGCTTGTTCGTACGCTAGCTAGGCGTCAAGTGTGTTACTCATACGGGCGAAACCATTGCTGACTGTGTGATACCCTTGTTTACAGACTACCTCATCTTCGGTAAGCCTAGTGTGATTGAGACAATATGCACCCGCCCGGCCTCCAGCCGTCGAGTGGGGTTTGTCAGGCCCAATAGCGCTATCCACATATCCCCGCTACATCCCCGTATTAGTGGTTTCTAAAAGACTTAGATGAACCGTATATTAATAAAGTGTGAGCCATAGTATAACATGAAAACGTGTGTTTATAATGTATAACATGTAAATATGTAATCAAAATGTATAAGCATGTTTCTCACCCCGAAAACAAAACTAGTAAAGTATGGGGCCGTGAACTCACCTTAGATTGCGTTACTTGAAAACAGTTAAATCAGTATGCTATGATAGCCCCAAATAGCGGCGACCTATCATAAGATGTGTATAAGTATCCGGACTAATAACCCGCAGGTTAACTAGTCCCCGAATGTCCAGACCATAACCATAAACGTTTGAAAACACCTTTGACTGTTAAACCGACCATACCAGACAAGACTCGACATCCCATTGGTGACCCGACATCTCACGTGTTAGCCGAATACAAGACATCATGCAACATATGCAATTAAACACTTAATACGCGCAAGATTTCACCTAGTCTAGCATAACGCTCAATTAACACATAAATAAGTCCGAACACGTGTTACCAAGTCATTGGACGTATCCCGGGGTTCCTATCATGTTCCTAGGTTTCAAATCATGTTCCGGGATGTCAAAATACGCTTACGACAGCAGTACATGCGATTAGGAAGCCAACATGCAATTAGGAAAAGTCAACTGGTGATTGGGAGTGGTCAACAGGCGATTGGAGGCCTAATCGGCTGTTGTTATTGGCGAGTGGTGGCCTAATCGCCCCTGCATCAGGCGATTAGGATTCCTAATCGCCTGTTGCAGCTTCGCGACGCATTTTCGCGCGTTTAACCCTCCAAATCAGATCCGAAACATGTAAAAACACCCAATATCAAACCTAAACCATTAACCAACCCATTCCAAGCAAAAACCCCCCAATTTATCTGTGCTCTAACGGCCTCGGTGCGATTATTTCCAAAAATGGCAAAGTACTAGGTTTCATTAACTATGAAATCTTTCCTTAAATGGCAATAATCAGATTTCACAACCTACAACCTTGGAAATCACTATCCCTATGTTATAACACCCTTCTAATGTGAATCCTAACAACAAACAATCATTGAATCATATCATAACATCCTAATTCTTCAAGAATCACCCAAATGGGTCAAAATGCATACTTTCATCAAAACACCATAACAATAGCTCAAATCCTTAGATAATCATCCTAATAACTCCTACACATCAAAAGTACATCAATTACATGGAAACATTCATGTTCTAACCACTAAAAATCATCATATGCATAAATACTTCACATAAAGCAAGTATAATGGTTTAGACTTGTTTTAGAAACTCATTTCAAAGGTTTTTAAAAACACAAACTTAATAAAACAAGGTCTGGACCGTTGGGAACCAAAACAATAACATTACAAAGGTTTAGGATGAAGAACACACCTTGGATTTTATCAAAGAAAGGTGTGTAAGCTTGGAAATGGTGAGTTTTGAAGCTAGACAAGTTCCAGAGGTGTTTTGAGGTGTGTGGGAGGCTTAGGATCTGTTAGGGTTGCACAAATGGTGTTTGGGGAGTCAAGGGTTGTATTTATAGGTGTTTTGACTCGTGCATAACAGGTTAGGCAATTACACAGACAGTTCAGGCGATTACAATTCTAATCGCCTATACTATTGGCGATTACAATCCTAATCGCCTATACTATTGGCGATTAGAGCTCTAATCACCTATACCTATTGGCAATTACGCGTAATCACCTATAATGTCATGCAATTACGCGTAATCACCTATAATGTCATGCAATTACGCGTAATCACTATTTTAACACATATAAACACGTATTCACATACCGACAAGTCACATAATGATTACAAACATATAATGCACGATAACTAACACGTTTACGTCCGTTCACCAATTCCCGGGACTCGAGACTTGCGTGTGACATCCGTCACCCTCGTCTTTCATCTAATTGACAATAATAGCCCTTCAAATATTTCCATTATAGTCTCTGTAAGTTTCGCCGTTTTTAAAATTTAATTTTAAAGCGAATTAAAAATTTTATCATTTATTATAGATCGGGTATAAGTTTTAATCAAATGCGTATGTTGAAACGTATTCGTAAAGGGTTATATAAAAAAATTTAAGTTTTAAAAAGTTTTAGAAACTTTTAAGTTAGATTAGTTAACCAAGTTAAGTTGTTATAAAGGAATTTATAATCAAGTTACACATAAAACAAACCTGGTTAATATTAGAGGGGCTAATTGTGTAATAAGTCTAAAGTTTCAAAACAAACAAAACAAAACATCTCGCTGCCACGTTTTTTTATCTGGCAGATATGTTTGGCCGGAATCCGGCGACCGGAAATAAGTCTGGTGATCCAATTAAAGGTTGTTTTGGCCAGTTACAATCCGTTTTAATGGTGGGTCTTCATTAATCCTTCAGTACTCATCAGTTTCAGACCTTATTCATGCTTGTAACGTGCTTTAATGAGCATTGATGTGTATAACCGATCGAAAGTTATTAAACCAAACAAAACGCTCGTTTCATTCGTCCCCTATATAAATTAAACTCGCCAATCCCTTTCTGCACCTCTAAACATTCCGAACCCACATAAATTTCGTACAAGGTCGTGTCCAGGAGCCTTCAATCCAAGTTTAAAGTTTTGGGTTTAACTCCTCCGATTTCGGTCTAGAAACGCGATGTGAGTTTACATACTTGTTGCCATTTTTTTTGTTTAGTGTCTAGGATCAAAAGCCCCATGAATTCGATGCCTAATCTGGAGTGATTCGGGTTATTAGATTTATGGTTAAGATTAGGGTTCTTGGAGGTTTATTTGGGGAAGAAGATGAGTTTTACTTATAGTTTAAATATAATATAAATTCTATTTGTTTAACATGACAGACTTGTGGCCTAGTGGTTTGGTGAGGATTGTTGTTTGGAGAGGACCCGGGTTCGAATCCCTTTTTCCACGGGTCCACTTCATTTATTTTTTTTAGTAAATTTCTATACTTTGTTTAAAGTAATATATTATACAAAACTTATAATATTCATAATAAATTCATTTTTGGTCCAAAAATTATGAAAATTTAGGTGTAGCTTCTTGACACCTCATAGAAAATTATCATACTTTTATTTTCTGGAAAATGTCCTATTTTTATATTTTTATTGAATTTATTTGTTTTAATCGTATTTAATTGATTAAAAATTCATTTTTATTGATTTTAATCTCAAAAATTTTGTGAAATTATTTCTAATCATTATGAACTGAAATAAAAATATTTTGTTCAGAAAACATTTATTTTTATTAATTTTCCTATTTTTAATTATTTAAACATGATTTAATTTCATTAAATCAGTTTTAAATATAAATAATACTATAAAAATTATGGGAAAATTATTTTCATTGATTTACATCATAAAGTATCCATTTTATATAAAAATAAAATTTTTGGATCATGTCTCGTATTTTTAGTCTTATTTACGTTTAAATAGACATAATTAAACATTTATTTATTTATACTATTTAAACATCTATTTTATAAATATTTTTCTTATAAAATGGAAATACTCTTATGGTTGGAAGTCTTTATTATCATTTGTTGGATTATTGTGTAACTCATAATCATTTATTTATACATTTATAATTATTGTATTTATTTACAATAATTAGTTATAGTAATTAACTACGTCAATTTATCTTAATTAGTCAAACATAATTTTTATTAAATATTTAATTGGTAATAAATATATTACCTAAACCGTAGTTTTAAACTTTGGTATATTATTATATAACTTTTATATTAATCCAATTTATCATAAAACTCTAATTCCCCAATTCGACTTAGCAAACCCTAATGCCTTAGAACCCTAGATACCTTAGACTTTTTATGACCTTAATCATTAACCGCTGGGCAGCCTAGCATAGCAATAAATAGTACTTAATTATTGTTATGTGTGAACGATTATTCATCGCCTACTATGAGCGAATACTATATATATGTGGCTCTTGATTCATTAAACAAAGGTTTGATTTTGGGTGGCATTTGTACATAGCTAGAACACTAAATTGTAGACAGTATAACACGTGAATTGCGAAACTCTTTTTCTACTATATGTGTTCAAACAGGGTATGCTCACCAATACATTTTTGTATTGACATATACTATTTTCGTACATGTTTCAGGTTAATTATGAGATGACTTTTAAGCTTTTGGAATTTTTACTTAGATTTTGGATTCATTGTATTTCAGTTTTAGTTGTCACTGTAGAATCATTGTATCTTGTATTTTTTTTTCTTTCAATGTAATAAACTACTTAATCAATATATCAAAATTTACATTTCTAGTCCATGAGCTATTGAACAATCGTCACTACGTGACACCTCGATGTTTCCGCCATCGGTTGGGGTGTTACAGATTGGTATCAGAGCCATGGTTATAGGGAATTAGGTTATTAGAATGCCTTTTAGCCTAGACTATAACTAAGCTTACTTTTACAAGTCCTCTCGTGTATAATTCTCTTTATTCTATTATTTTCTTTCAAGGTATTTTCGTTATGATTATTTCTCGTTATTCTTTCGATATTTTACTTGGAGAAAAAGACACTCGTATTTCACAAACGAAACAATATCACCAAGTTAGGAGTGACTTCCATACCTTGGTGATTAGTTTCACTCTTCTATATGTTATTTATCTTAGGAATATATCTTTGAGATAGGAGTGACATCCACACCTCAAAGAGTATTTCCTTCAAAAAGAAACTTAACCACTAAGCTGGGAGTGATATCCTTAACTTAGTGATTGGTTTCATTCCACAATAGTTTTCAATTTTGAAATACATCTTTGAGTTAGGAATGAAATCCACGTCTCAAGGATCTATTTCTGCATCTCGTTTTTAATCTCGCTAGAGTTTTGGAATTCACTAGTGATGGGGCACGTGCAATCTGGAAGGGTGAGCGCCTGTATCCTGAGTTTTCTGTCTAGGCCTGGCATTTCGCATAAATCCCAATCAGACGAGGGACCCGTATGCCGACCTGGGAACTCTCGGGATGAGCATTCACTTATAGGCTAAAGTACGCCCCACAAGTCACTAATAACATTTCAATTACTTTAGTTAGTCAAAGTTTCCTATGGAAACAATCTCAATGTTTTATGATATTGATATTTATGTTTTGTTCATCATTTGATAAATTATGAATTTTCTTAAATATTGGTAATCTATTACATACGTTAATTTTATCATTCACGTCATTTTAAATCTTGGTCTTTTAAAACACATTAGATTTACACATACTACATGGAATGGTTTCATTTTGCATTTTTCAAACTTGTATTGCATATTTTAAAGACCAAATGTAAATCTTTTGTTTTCATATGACGTATCCAATATATATTTTCGAGAGAAATTTGCAACTAATAATAAGCCTTATAACATTTTTCAAACTCGACTTCTCGTAAACGCATGAAAATGTGTATTTACGAAGATTTTTCAAATGAACCTGTTTTGAATCTAAAACACACTTCGATTTCTAAAAATTTATCCTCATGCATTACTACTATTCTTTCAACTATATCACAAAGATTGAGCGAACTACGTTTTGATAAACGGAAATTTATCTTATTACACTTGCACTAATTATTAGTAGTTTTTTGAGCATTAATTTAACTCGTTTACTTTCATTTTGAACGATTTACTCGATTTATATTATACTATTCTTCCAATCGAAATTTGATGCTATACTTATATACTTACATGAACGCATGTTTGGTATGCATATTTTTCCTGTTTTGAGTAAAACCCTGTTATACTTTACATTTTTTTGTTTATCGTCATGGCCAACGAACATACTAGTTGATAACTCGTATGAGATCTAAGCTAGTGCCCACGTACGACTCGGATTAGAGTATTTCTTCAATCCGAGGGGAGCGGTGTAAATCTCAGAGTTTATCAATATGAGTGTTTAAAGCCAACGATGTGAACATAAGTTACCGGTTAAGGGTGAACCCGAAAGGGAAAAACCTCTAACCATGTCTTATATTTACATGTTATTCTCATTACGGTTAAAGGGAAAACCCGGTAGGGAAGGACCTCTAACCATGTCATGATTTAACATTATTTCATTACAGTGGCTATTACATATTGGTTGCACGCATTTGTTTATGGAATTACTTAGGTTAGGGTTATGGAAAAGCATAACACCCTAGTGTAAGGTAAATCAATGATTACGGTCCGAAACGCAATCATGGATTTACAGGTACATGAGGGTGGTGTGTAATTCTATTTATGTTGTTGGTGGACAATCAGTACGAGTCCAAAGTACCGGGAGTGTGGTGGGTCAGCTGCGGTGCACCCTATATATAAGCATAAACGATACTGCGGGAACGGACTAGGAGTTTGACCAAGAACCTACCCATTACTACCTTTTCATTAGATAGTTGACTAATAGCTAGCATTTTCGATAAAAAGGTTCTTACACGAGCTTTAATTCGACTTCCTAGAGTTTTTCTCTTGACCACCCGCACAGAAAACACAAACCTTGTATACTCTTACACACTTGATTATTTGGACACTTGCTGCATACTCTAATAGTATTTAGTCAGAAACTTTTCTAAAGTAGGGGAGACTGCTTCATTAGTACCTCTGCCCCTCACCCGTTACACATTCCCAAAACATTTCTTAGTTAAACTCTCAACTTTCTAACCCCAGATCATCTGTTAAAAATTTTGAAACTTTTACCTAGGATATTATACAACTATTTTAAAACTTGTCAAATCATAAATGATGAAAATTTTTTTCAATCTACTTGATTTATACAACGCCTTTTGTTTCATAGTAGCCTCCACTTGAAAGAAATTTCGAGACGAAATTTTCTAAAGTATGGGAGACTGTGACATCTGTCACCCTCGTCTTTCATCTAATTGACAATAATAGCCCTTCAAATATTTCCATTATAGTCTCTGTAAGTTTCGCCGTTTTTAAAATTTAATTTTAAAGTGAATTAAAAATTTTATCATTTATTATAGATCGGGTATAAGTTTTAATCAAATGCGTATGTTGAAACGTATTCGTAAAGGGTTCTATAAAAAAATTTAAGTTTTAAAAAGTTTTACAAACTTTTAAGTTAGATTAGTTAACCAAGTTAAGTTGTTATAAAGGAATTTATAATCAAGTTACACCTAAAACTAACCTGGTTAATATTAAAGGGGCTAATTGTGTAATAAGGCTAAAGTTTCAAAACAAACAAAACAAAACATCTCGCTGCCACGTTTTTTTTCTGGCAGATATGTTTGGCCGGAATCCGGCGACCAAAAATAAATCCGGTGATCCAATTAAAGGTTGTTTTGGCCGGTTACAATCCGTTTTAATGGTGGGTCTTCATTAATCCTTCAGTACTCATCAGTTTTGGACCTTATTCATGCTTTTACCGTGCTTTAATGAGCTTTGATGTGTATAACCGATCGGAAGTTATTAAACCAAACAAAACGCTCGTTTCATTCGTCCCCTATATAAATTAAACTTGCCAATCCCTTTCTGCACCTCTAAACATTTCGAACCCACATAAATTTCGTACAAGGTCGTGTCAAGGAGCCTTCAATCGAAGTTTAAAGTTTTGGGTTTAACTCCTCCGATTTCGGTCTAGAAACGCGATGTGAGTTTACATACTTGTTGCCATTTTGTTTGTTTAGTGTCTAGGATCAAAAGCCCCATGAATTCGATGCCTAATCTTGAGTGATTCGGGTTATTAGATTTATGGTTAAGATTAGGGTTCTTGGAGGTTTATTTGGGGAAGAAGATGAGTTTTACTTATAGTTTAAATATAATATAAATTCTATTTGTTTAACATGACAGACTTGTGGCCTAGTGGTTTGGTGAGGGTTGTTGTTTGGAGAGGACCCGGGTTCGAATCCCTTTTTCCACGGGTCCACTTCATTTATTTTGTTTAGTAAATTTCTATACTTTGTTTAAAGTAATATATTCTACAAAACTTATAATATTAATAATAAATTCATTTTTGGTCCAAAAATTATGAAAATTTAGGTGTAGCTTCTTGACACCTCATAGAAAATTATTATACTTTTATTTTCTGGAAAATGTCCTATTTTCATATTTTTATTGAATTTATTTGTTTTAATCGTATTTAATTGATTAAAAATTCATTTTTATTGATTTTAATCTCAAAATTTTTGTGAAATTATTTCTAATCATTATGAACTGAAATAAAAATATTTCGTTTAGAAAACATTTATTTTTATTAATTTTCCTATTTTTAATTATTTAAACATGATTTAATTTCATTAAATCAATTTTAAATATAAATAAGTCTATAAAAATTATGGGAAAATTATTTTCATTGATTTACATCAGAAAGTATCCATTTTATATAAAAATAATATTTTTGGATCATGTCTTGTATTTTTAGTCTTATTTACGTTTAAATAGACATAATTAAACATTTATTTATTTATACTATTTAAACATCTATTTTATAAATATTTTTCTTATAAAATGGAAATACTTTTATGGTTGGAAGTCTTTATTATCATTTGTTGGATTATTGTGTAACTCATAATCATTTATTTATACATTTATAATTATTGTATTTATTTACAATAATTAGTTATAGTAATTAACTACGTCATTTTATCTTAATTAGTCAAACATAATTTTTATTAAATATTTAATTGGTAATAAATATATTACCTAAACCGTAGTTTTAAACTTTGGTATATTATTATATAACTTTTATATTAATCCAATTTATCATAAAACTCTAATTCCCCAAATCGACTTAGCAAACCCTAATGCCTTAGAACCCTAGATACCTTAGACTTTTTAGACATTTCCTTATTAGTACTCTCATACATTATAGGTTGAATTCTTCGGAATTCCCATTACTTAGCTCACGACCGCTTAAGTGGATTTTGATCGCTTTCTCAAACTGTGAGTATATCTTTCCCCTTTTCATGTTTTACACTTTTGGGGTGACTCATGTACGCTTATTACTTCACTCACTTAATCATGTTTTACCATATATTCACAATCGCAATTCTTGTATGTGTTTTACTTGTTGATTCGCTGATAGTGTGTACTTATGACCTTAATCATTTACCGCTGGGCAGCCTAGCATAGCAATAAATAGTACTTAATTATTGTTATGTGTGAACGATTATTCATCGCCTACTATGAGCGAATACTATATATATGTGGCTCTTGATTCATTAAACAAAGGTTTGATTTTGGGTGGCATTTGTACATAGCTAGAACACTAAATTGTAGACAGTATAACACGTGAATTGCGAAACTCTTTTTCTACTATATGTGTTCAAATAGGGTATGCTCACCAATACATTTTTGTATTGACATATACTATTTTCGTACATGTTTCAGGTTAATTATGAGATGACTTTTAAGCTTTCGTACATCCAGTAGTCCGAGATTTCCCAGATGTTTTCCCATAGGAATTACCTGGACTTCCACCTGTTCGTCAAATGGAGTTCCAAATTGATCTTGCGCCTGGAGCAGCTCTAATTACACGCGCACCATATCGCCTAGCACCAGGCGAACTTCAAGAACTGTCTACCCAACTCCAAGAGCTATTGGATAAGGGCTTTATTAGACCTAGTTCTTCGCCATGGGGAGCTCCAGTTCTGTTTGTTAAAAAGAAAGATGGGAGCTTCCGCATGTGTATTGATTATCGGGAGTTGAACAAAGTGACGGTTAAGAACCGCTACCCTTTACCTCGTATTGATGACTTGTTCGACCAGCTGCAAGGGTCGAGTTTCTATTCTAAGATTGACTTGAGGTCAGGATACCATCAGCTGAGAGTCCGAGAGGGGGATGTGGCGAAGACAGCCTTTCGAACTCGTTATGGGCATTATGAGTTTTTGGTGATGCCATTTGGGCTAACTAATGCACCGGCTGTGTTCATGGATCTAATGAACCGGGTGTGCAAGCCCTATTTGGACAAATTCATCATAGTGTTCATAGATGACATACTGATTTATTCCAAGAGCAGGGAAGAGCACGAGCAACACCTGAAACTGATCTTGGAACTTTTGAGAAATGAGCAGTTGTATGCAAAATTCTCTAATTGTGACTTTTGGATTCGAGAAGTCCAATTTCATGGACATGTGGTTAACGAGGCAGGAATACACGTCGATCCCGCCAAGATTGATGCTATTAAAAAGTGGGAGGCTCCTAAGACTCCTACAGAGGTGCGCCAGTTTCTTGGTCTTGCGGGATTTTATCGCAGATTCATTGAGGGATTCTATAAGATCGCTCAAACCCTCACTACCTTGACACAGAAGGGTATTACTTACAAGTGGGGAGATGCCCAAGAATCTGCTTTTCAATTATTGAAGGCGAAACTTTGCAGTGCACCTATACTATCATTACCTGAGGGTACAGAGGACTTTGTGGTGTACTGTGATGCGTCTATCCAAGGGTTAGGGTGTGTGCTGATGCAGCGTGATAAGGTGATCGCGTATGCCTCACGTTAATTAAAGGTTCATGAGAAGAATTACACCACCCATAACTTGGAACTGGGAGCAATGGTTTTTGCTCTAAAGATTTGGGGGCATTATCTCTATGGGACGAAGTGTACGATCTTCACTGACCACAAGAGCCTCCAACACATATTCGATCAAAAGGAGCTGACACATGCGACAGCGTCGATGGGTCGAGCCACTTATGTTAGTAAGTGCTTGACTTGTACGAAGGTTAAGATTGAATATCAGAAACCATCAAGCCTACTCCAGCAACCAGAAATCCCTATGTGGAAATGGGACGGGATTTCTATGGATTTTATCACAAAGCTTCCTAGAACGCCAACTGGCCATAACATGATTTAGGTTATCGTGGATCGTTTAACCAAATCGGCACACTTTATGGCAATAAAGGAAACAGACTCGCTGGAGAAACAAGCTAATCTCTACGTCAAGGAGGTAGTCTCTAGGCATAGGGTGCCTACTTCTATTATATCTGATCGCGATGCATGATTCACTTCTCATTTTTGGACTACTCTCCAAAACGCTTTGGGAACTCGCTTAGATATGAGCACAGCCTATCACCCACAGATGGATGGACAGAGTGAACGTACCATCCAAACATTGGAAGATCTGCTACGAGCGTGCGTGGTGGATTTTGGCAACAGTTGGGACAAGCACTTGCCTTTGATTGAATTCTCGTATAACAATAGCTACCACACTTCGATACAGTGTGCGCCTTTTGAGGCACTTTATGGACGCAAGTGTAGGTCTCCCATCTGCTGGACTGAGGTTGGGGATAGCGAGCTAACAGGTCCCGAACTCGTGCACGAAACTTCTGAGAAGATAGTGCAAATCAGGAACCAAATGGCTATTGCACGAGATCGACAGAAAAGTTACGCTGATAAGCGTAGGAAACCTTTGGAGTTCCAGGTTGGGGACAAGGTTCTATTGAAGGTGTCACCTTGGAAGGGGGTGATACGCTTTGGAAAACGGGGAAAATTGAACCCACGATACGTTGGACCATTCGAGATTGTCGAAAGGATTGGCCCGGTAGCTTACAAGTTAAACTTGCCTGATGAACTCAGTGGAGTGCACAATGTATTCCACATATCAAACCTAAAGAAATGCCTATCGGATACGACACTGGTAGTGCCACTGGAGGAGATTCAAGTGGACGACCAGCTACGGTTCGTGGAAGAACCAGTGGAGATTCTTGAGCAGGGCGTCAAGAAACTCAGACAAAGCACTATACCTATTGTTAAGGTACGGTGGAATTCCCGTCTAGGACCGGAATACATGTGGGAGCGCAGAGATCAGATGCGGCTCAAATATCCACACCTCTTTACTGAACCTGAACCTATGCATAGACCAAACGCCGAACATAAAGCAGCTCGCTCAAAGTGAATTTCGGGGTGAAATTCCTTTCAACTTGGGGATGATGTGACATCCGGGAACCAAGCACGTACTTTTCTAGCTGGATTTATTGTTTACTTGCTGAATTTCGGGACGAAATTCTTTTCAACTTGGGGATGATGTGATACCCCGTAGTTTCAGGTACTCACTTTAACTAAACTCTAGTTACATTCCTTGCATTATACTTAACTAGGGCTAGCTAGATAGGACACACGTTGCACAGTTATAGGTTAATAACTGCATGAAGTGGTAATTCGGGGAATTACCAGACTATATACATGATTAGTGAACCTCGGACGTTGGTGAACAATGAAGTTAAATAATTGTGAGTTAATTGATTGAGATTGATTGCAATTACGTGCTTCTATGATACTCTGTGAAACTATGTACAAACTGTATGTGATTACGTGACCTTAAACCGAATACGTTAATAAAAATCGTTAAAAAGTGAATGGTTAGGATGGTTGGGCTCTTAACACATGGGGATACACTTATTATGGTCCAAAATAGCGAAAACATCGAAGAAAACACGCTATACACGAAGCAGGCCACCCGGTGCGGGCCGAAGAGGAGTGAGCGGCCGCTCACTCCCTCCGAGCAGCCGCACGCGGGTGACAGACTCCACCAAACCGACTTAAACTTGTATTTAAGCAACCTTAAGCCTCTTGTACCTCCTAAAATCAAACCCTAATCGCCCCTACTGCCCTATTTACTAAATATTAACCCCTAAACACCTTCTAAGGCGCAAGAACATCGATCGGGAAGCTTCAAGAGCATTCGGTTGATTGTTTCGAAGAGCTTGCGGTATAATCCTTAATCTATTATGCTTTAATCTTCTTAATATGTTATAAAAACCTTATAACTAAGTTTTTCCAGGTCTGAAACCTTTTTATAAAGATTAAAACTTGAAGTTTATAAAGATTTAACGGGTTAAACATGATCCTATCCGATTAGTGATATGATAGGTTACTTGTTGCGCAAGTTTGTGATGTTTTGATCGTTAGCGTTTATGATGTTGCATGTGTTATGATAGGTTCTGATCACGCAAGGTCTTATGAATATTTTATGATGATTATTGATTGTTGTTGGTCGATTATACGCACACGTGAATCGTTTAAATAAGAGTTTATGCATGATTAAAATCTGGACAGAATGTTTAGGTCAACTTGTAGGGTATGTTACATGACTTTAACATGATTGTTTTGATGATTTCTTTATATGGTTGTATTATACCTGGTCTTAGCTTTTCATAATGGGTAAAATCGAGTGATTTGGACGTCGTTTGAATAGTTTTTGGAATTTTCTTTGAATAAAGGTCATATCAGATTTTCGGATTAACAAACTGAGTCAACTTTAAACCATCATAACTCGAGTTTTACAAATAATTAAGTTATGAAATTTTTACAGTAGATTAACATTGGAATAATTTGCCTTTTACAAGTGGATTCATCCCGTTTGGATGAATACACAATTTTTGGGAATTTGTCTACTAACCAGACATGTTGTAGAAACTTTCTGGACATACCAGTGATGTACGATTTTTCATAATTTTTGTGCTTAGGTTTTAGACAAAAAAAAATATGGGTTAACAAACGAAACCCACATAATATTCAGTAAAAATTTGGGAGTCTAATTTGTTGATTTAGTATTTTAAATAAATTAGTTTTCATGGTGCATAATCTGTCCTAAAAACACAGATTGTGTATTATGTGTTTATGTGACTAATTGGAGTCCTATGTGGTATGTATTTGACATGTACTTGAATGGGAACTTATATGAGACGCATATTGTAGAACTAATGATAACCAACATATTCACCAACGGGTCCGTAGGGTTTACTTATGCATGTAGAATCACTAGGTGTCACTTACACGATTTTGAACATTTAGTCTTAGACAAACGGGTTATATGGTGTAATGGTATTACATATATACTTACTTAGTGACACTTATACTAGGGAGTTGGTAGCGCACCCTACATTGGAGTTTGGATTTATTTGCTTGCATACTAAGGTGAGTTTCATTACTTTTTCTCAAAAGCATGCGTCTCGGGTTGAGACAACTTTGGTAAACATTTTCTAGTCCAGTTCGGGACTACTCAGGTTATGACTCCTTGTGTGGGTCCGACATGACTCCTTGTGTGGGTCGGGTTTTACGATTCCTTGTGTGGATCGGGTTTTGATCAGTTTAAAACTTATTGGTCCTTTGTGAACTAAACACTCTATCACTTGAAAAGTCCTTGCACATTATTGGGTTAATCGCTGGAGGCGAGCGGGGTATTAGTTGATAGCGCTATTAGGTTGTGCAGCAACCTCATGCCTGAGGTGCTTTGGTCACGGGCATGAACTTCTGACCACAATTGAGAACTAGTGTTGATAGACACTAGTTATCGAGGAAAATTATTATACTACTGAAGGTGTCCCAATAATACTGTTTAGTTGCAATGAGTGGGTTAGCTACCCCTGACACGCTTAAACTGATAACACTTAAACATTTTGGTCTGGAGGACCTACGCTTTTATTTTGGTTACGTGGTTTTTGTCACACCCTCAAATTTCCACATGCAGGGTTTTACCGCGAGGCGCGTGACACACCAGGATCCAAGTCAACGGTCACAATAAACGACAACTAAATGTAAGAAAATACGTAAGACATTCCATGCAACAACCAAAAACATTATGTTTTGAGCCATAAACCAGCAGTGTGATTGAGACAATATGCACCCGCCCGGCCTCCAGCCGTCGAGTGGGGTTTGTCAGGCCCAATAGCGCTATCCACATATCCCCGCTACATCCCCGTATTAGTGGTTTCTAAAAGACTTAGATGAACCGTATATTAATAAAGTGTGAGCCATAGTATAACATGAAAACGTGTGTTTATAATGTATAACATGTAAATATGTAATCAAAATGTATAAGCATGTTTCTCACCCCGAAAACAAAACTAGTAAAGTATGGGGCCGTGAACTCACCTTAGATTGCGTTACTTGAAAACAGTTAAATCAGTATGCTATGATAGCCCCAAATAGCGGCGACCTATCATAAGATGTGTATAAGTATCCGGACTAATAACCCGCAGGTTAACTAGTCCCCGAATGTCCAGACCATAACCATAAACGTTTGAAAACACCTTTGACTGTTAAACCGACCATACCAGACAAGACTCGACATCCCATTGGTGACCCGACATCTCACGTGTTAGCCGAATACAAGACATCATGCAACATATGCAATTAAACACTTAATACGCGCAAGATTTCACCTAGTCTAGCATAACGCTCAATTAACACATAAATAAGTCCGAACACGTGTTACCAAGTCATTGGACGTATCCCGGGGTTCCTATCATGTTCCTAGGTTTCAAATCATGTTCCGGGATGTCAAAATACGCTTACGACAGCAGTACACGCGATTAGGAAGCCAACATGCAATTAGGAAAAGTCAACTGGTGATTGGGAGTGGTCAACAGGCGATTGGAGGCCTAATCGGCTGTTGTTATTGGCGAGTGGTGGCCTAATCGCCCCTGCATCAGGCGATTAGGATTCCTAATCGCCTGTTGCAGCTTCGCGACGCATTTTCGCGCGTTTAACCCTCCAAATCAGATCCGAAACATGTAAAAACACCCAATATCAAACCTAAACCATTAACCAACCCATTCCAAGCAAAAACCCCCCAATTTATCTGTGCTCTAACGGCCTCGGTGCGATTATTTCCAAAAATGGCAAAGTACTAGGTTTCATTAACTATGAAATCTTTCCTTAAATGGCAATAATCAGATTTCACAACCTACAACCTTGGAAATCACTATCCCTATGTTATAACACCCTTCTAATGTGAATCCTAACAACAAACAATCATTGAATCATATCATAACATCCTAATTCTTCAAGAATCACCCAAATGGGTCAAAATGCATACTTTCATCAAAACACCATAACAATAGCTCAAATCCTTAGATAATCATCCTAATAACTCCTACACATCAAAAGTACATCAATTACATGGAAACATTCATGTTCTAACCACTAAAAATCATCATATGCATAAATACTTCACATAAAGCAAGTATAATGGTTTAGACTTGTTTTAGAAACTCATTTCAAAGGTTTTTAAAAACACAAACTTAATAAAACAAGGTCTGGACCGTTGGGAACCAAAACAATAACATTACAAAGGTTTGGGATGAAGAACACACCTTGGATTTTATCAAAGAAAGGTGTGTAAGCTTGGAAATGGTGAGTTTTGAAGCTAGACAAGTTCCAGAGGTGTTTTGAGGTGTGTGGGAGGCTTAGGATCTGTTAGGGTTGCACAAATGGTGTTTGGGGAGTCAAGGGTTGTATTTATAGGTGTTTTGACTCGTGCATAACAGGTTAGGCGATTACACAGACAGTTCAGGCGATTACAATTCTAATCGCCTATACTATTGGCGATTACAATCCTAATCGCCTATACTATTGGCGATTAGAGCTCTAATCACCTATAACTATTGGCAATTACGTGTAATCACCTATAATGTCATGCCATTACACGTAATCACTATTTTAACACATATAAACACGTATTCACATACCGACAAGTCACATAATGATTACAAACATATAATGCACGATAACTAACACGTTTACGTCCGTTCACCAATTCCCGGGACTCGAGACTTGCGTGTGACATCCGTCACCCTCGTCTTTCATCTAATTGACAATAATAGCCCTTCAAATATTTCCATTATAGTCTCTGTAAGTTTCGCCGTTTTTAAAATTTAATTTTAAAGCGAATTAAAAATTTTATCATTTATTATAGATCGGGTATAAGTTTTAATCAAATGCGTATGTTGAAACGTATTCGTAATGGGTTATATAAAAAAATTTAAGTTTTAAAAAGTTTTAGAAACTTTTAAGTTAGATTAGTTAACCAAGTTAAGTTGTTATAAAGGAATTTATAATCAAGTTACACCTAAAACTAACCTGGTTAATATTAGAGGGGCTAATTGTGTAATAAGTCTAAAGTTTCAAAACAAACAAAACAAAACATCTCGCTGCCACGTTTTTTTTTCTGGCAGATATGTTTGGCCGGAATCCGGCGATCGGAAATAAGTCCGGTGATCCAATTAAAGGTTGTTTTGGCCGGTTACAATCCGTTTTAATGGTGGGTCTTCATTAATCCTTCAGTACTCATCAGTTTCAGACCTTATTCATGCTTTAATGAGCTTTGATGTGTATAACCGATCGAAAGTTATTAAACCAAACAAAACGCTCGTTTCATTCGTCCCCTATATAAATTAAACTCGCCAATCCCTTTCTGCACCTCTAAACATTCCGAACCCACATAAATTTCGTACAAGGTCGTGTCCAGGAGCCTTCAATCCAAGTTTAAAGTTTTGGGTTTAACTCCTCCGATTTCGGTCTAGAAACGCGATGTGAGTTTACATACTTGTTGCCATTTTGTTTGTTTAGTGTCTAGGATCAAAAGCCCCATGAATTCGATGCCTAATCTTGAGTGATTCGGGTTATTAGATTTATGGTTAAGATTAGGGTTTTTAGAGGTTTATTTGGGGAAGAAGATGAGTTTTACTTATAGTTTAAATATAATATAAAATCTATTTGTTTAACATGACAGACTTATGGCCTAGTGGTTTGGTGAGGATTGTTGTTTGGAGAGGACCCGGGTTCGAATCCCTTTTTCCACGGGTCCACTTCATTTATTTTTTTTAGTAAATTTCTATACTTTGTTTAAAGTAATATATTATACAAAACTTATAATATTCATAATAAATTCATTTTTGGTCCAAAAATTATGAAAATTTAGGTGTAGCTTCTTGACACCTCATAGAAAATTATCATACTTTTATTTTCTTGAAAATGTCCTATTTTCATATTTTTATTGAATTTATTTGTTTTAATCGTATTTAATTGATTAAAAATTCATTTTTATTGATTTTAATCTCAAAATTTTTGTGAAATTATTTCTAATCATTATGAACTGAAATAAAAATATTTCTTTCAGAAAACATTTATTTTTATTAATTTTCCTATTTTTAATTATTTAAACATGATTTAATTTCATTAAATCAGTTTTAAATATAAATAAGACTATAAAAATTATGGGAAAATTATTTTCATTGATTTACATCAGAAAGTATCCATTTTATATAAAAATAATATTTTTGGATCATGTCTTGTATTTTTAGTCTTATTTACGTTTAAATAGACATAATTAAACATTTATTTATTTATACTATTTATACATTTATTTTATAAATATTTTTCTTATAAAATGGAAATACTCTTATGGTTGGAAGTCTTTATTATCATTTGTTGGATTATTGTGTAACTCATAATCATTTATTTATACATTTATAATTATTGTATTTATTTACAATAATTAGTTATAGTAATTAACTACGTCATTTTATCTTAATTAGTCAAACATAATTTTTATTAAATATTTAATTGGTAATAAATATATTACCTAAACCGTAGTTTTAAACTTTGGTATATTATTATATAACTTTTATATTAATCCAATTTATCATAAAACTCTAATTCCCCAAATCGACTTAGCAAACCCTAATGCCTTAGAACCCTAGATACCTTAGACTTTTTAGACATTTCCTTATTAGTACTCTCATACATTATAGGTTGAATTCTTCGGAATTCCCATTACTTAGCTCACGACCGCTTAAGTGGATTTTGATCGTTTTCTCAAACTGTGAGTATATCTTTCCCCTTTTCATGTTTTACACTTTTGGGGTGACTCATGTACGCTTATTACTTCACTCACTTAATCATGTTTTACCATATATTCACAATCGCAATTCTTGTATGTGTTTTACTTGTTGATTCGCTGATAGTGTGTACTTATGACCTTAATCATTAACCGCTGGGCAGCCTAGCATAGCAATAAATAGTACTTAATTATTGTTATGTGTGAACGATTATTCATCGCCTACTATGAGCGAATACTATATATATGTGGCTCTTGATTCATTAAACAAAGGTTTGATTTTGGGTGGCATTTGTACATAGCTAGAACACTAAATTGTAGACAGTATAACACGTGAATTGCGAAACTCTTTTTCTACTATATGTGTTCAAACAGGGTATGCTCACCAATACATTTTTGTATTGACATATACTATTTTCGTACATGTTTCAGGTTAATTATGAGATGACTTTTAAGCTTTTGGAATTTTTACTTAGATTTTGGATTCATTGTATTTCAGTTTTAGTTGTCACTGTAGAATCATTGTATCTTGTATTTTTTTTTCTTTCAATGTAATAAACTACTTAATCAATATATCAAAATTTACATTTCTAGTCCATGAGCTATTGAACAATCGTCACTACGTGACACCTCGATGTTTCCGCCATCGGTTGGGGTGTTACAGATTGGTATCAGAGCCATGGTTATAGGGAATTAGGTTATTAGAATGCCTTTTAGCCTAGACTATAACTAAGCTTACTTTTACAAGTCCTCTCGTGTATAATTCTCTTTATTCTATTATTTTCTTTCAAGGTATTTTCGTTATGATTATTTCTCGTTATTCTTTCGATATTTTACTTGGAGAAAAAGACACTCGTATTTCACAAACGAAACAATATCACCAAGTTAGGAGTGACTTCCATACCTTGGTGATTAGTTTCACTCTTCTATATGTTATTTATCTTAGGAATATATCTTTGAGATAGGAGTGACATCCACACCTCAAAGAGTATTTCCTTCAAAAAGAAACTTAACCACTAAGCTGGGAGTGATATCCTTAACTTAGTGATTGGTTTCATTCCACAATAGTTTTCAATTTTGAAATACATCTTTGAGTTAGGAGTGAAATCCACGTCTCAAGGATCTATTTCTGCATCTCGTTTTTAATCTCGCTAGAGTTTTGGAATTCACTAGTGATGGGGCACGTGCAATCTGGAAGGGTGAGCGCCTGTATCCTGAGTTTTCTGTCTAGGCCTGGCATTTCGCATAAATCCCAATTAGACGAGGGACCCGTATGCCGACCTGGGAACTCTCGGGATGAGCATTCACTTATAGGCTAAAGTACGCCCCACAAGTCACTAATAACATTTCAATTACTTTAGTTAGTCAAAGTTTCCAATGGAAACAATCTCAATGTTTTATGATATTGATATTTATGTTTTGTTCATCATTTGATAAATTATGAATTTTCTTAAATATTGGTAATCTATTACATACGTTAATTTTATCATTCACGTCATTTTAAATCTTGGTCTTTTAAAACACATTAGATTTACACATACTACATGTAATGGTTTCATTTTGCATTTTTCAAACTTGTATTGCATATTTTAAAGACCAAATGTAAATCTTTTGTTTTCATATGACGTATCCAATATATATTTTCGAGAGAAATTTGCAACTAATAATAAGCCTTATAACATTTTTCAAACTCGACTTCTCGTAAACACATGAAAATGTGTATTTACGAAGATTTTTCAAATGAACCTGTTTTGAATCTAAAACACACTTCGATTTCTAAAAATTTATCCTCATGCATTACTACTATTCTTTCAACTATATCACAAAGATTGAGCGAACTACGTTTTGATAAACGGAAATTTATCTTATTACACTTGCACTAATTATTAGTAGTTTTTTGAGCATTAATTTAACTCGTTTACTTTCATTTTGAACGATTTACTTGATTTATATTATACTATTCTTCCAATCGAAATTTGATGCTATACTTATATACTTACATGAACGCATGTTTGGTATGCATATTTTTCCTGTTTTGAGTAAAACCCTGTTATACTTTACATTTTTTTTTGTTTATCGTCATGGCCAACGAACATACTAGTTGATAACTCGTATGAGATCTAAGCTAGTGCCCACGTACGACTCGGATTAGAGTATTTCTTCAATCCGAGGGGAGCGGTGTAAATCTCAGAGTTTATCAATATGAGTGTTTAAAGCCAACGATGTGAACATAAGTTACCGGTTAAGGGTGAACCCGAAAGGGAAAAACCTCTAACCATGTCTTATATTTACATGTTATTCTCATTACGGTTAAAGGGAAAACCCGGTAGGGAAGGACCTCCAACCATGTCATGATTGAACATTATTTCATTACAGTGGCTATTACATATTGGTTGCACGCATTTGTTTATGGAATTACTTAGGTTAGGTTTATGGAAAAGCATAACACCCTAGTGTAAGGTAAATCAATGATTACGGTCCGAAACGCAATCATGGATTTACAGGTACATGAGGATGGTGTGTAATTCTATTTATGTTGTTGGTGGACAATCAGTACGAGTCCAAAGTACCGGGAGTGTGGTGGGTCAGCTGCGGTGCACCCTATATATAAGCATAAACGATACTGCGGGAACGGACTAGGAGTTTGACCAAGAACCTACCCATTACTACCTTTTCATTAGATAGTTGACTAATAGCTAGCATTTTCGATAAAAAGGTTCTTACACGAGCTTTAATTCGACTTCCTAGAGTTTTTCTCTTGACCACCCGCACAGAAAACACGAACCTTGTATACTCTTACACACTTGATTATTTGGACACTTGCTGCATACTCTAATAGTATTTAGTCAGAAACTTTTCTAAAGTAGGGGAGACTGCTTCATTAGTACCTCTGCCCCTCACCCGTTACACATTCCCAAAACATTTCTTAGTTAGACTCTCAACTTTCTAACCCCAGATCATCTGTTAAAAATTTTGAAACTTTTACCTAGGATATTAGACAACTATTTTAAAACTTGTCAAATCATAAATGATGAAAAAATTTTTCAATCTACTTGATTTATACAACGCCTTTTGTTTCATAGTAGCCTCCACTTGAAAGAAATTTCGAGACGAAATTTTCTAAAGTATGGGAGACTGTGACATCTGTCACCCTCGTCTTTCATCTAATTGACAATAATAGCCCTTCAAATATTTCCATTATAGTCTCTGTAAGTTTCGCCGTTTTTAAAATTTAATTTTAAAGCGAATTAAAAATTTTATCATTTATTATAGATCGGGTATAAGTTTTAATCAAATGCGTATGTTGAAACGTATTCGTAAAGGGTTCTATAAAAAAAATTTAAGTTTTAAAAAGTTTTACAAACTTTTAAGTTAGATTAGTTAACCAAGTTAAGTTGTTATAAAGGAATTTATAATCAAGTTACACCCAAAACTAACCTGGTTAATATTAAAGGGGCTAATTGTGTAATAAGTCTAAAGTTTCAAAACAAACAAAACAAAACATCTCGCTGCCACGTTTTTTTTCTGGCAGATATGTTTGGCCGGAATCCGGCGACTGGAAATAAGTCCGGTGATCCAATTAAAGGTTGTTTTGGCCGGTTACAATCCGTTTTAATGGTGGGTCTTCATTAATCCTTCAGTACTCATCAGTTTTGGACCTTATTCATGCTTTTAACGTGCTTTAATGAGCTTTGATGTGTATAACCGATCGGAAGTTATTAAACCAAACAAAACGCTCGTTTCATTCGTCCCCTATATAAATTAAACTTGCCAATCCCTTTCTGCACCTCTAAACATTTCGAACCCACAAAAATAATTAACGAATTTTTAAATCAAAATTTGTATTTTTGTTCTAAGTGGATAGAAATAATTTATATAAAATTTTGGTGTAAAAATATTGAAAAATGAATTTATTATGATTTATTTATGATTAAAAATGGTAAAAATTGATTAAAAATATCAAATAAATGATTTTTCAGAAATAAAAATCATTTCAGAAATGTTTAATGTTTTATAAACTCAGAATAATTTTTGTGGAAATTTATATAATCGTTTTGATATTTTTATAGAATTTTATAATTATAATTGAATAAACTTGTAATATTTATTATATATAATAAATAAAATATTTTTGAAAAACTAAAAATTGTACGACAAACTTTTCTATTAGAACATCATAAAATAATTTTTGTAGAATTTATAAAGTATTTTTAGTATTTTAAAACTATTTTTAAAAGTAATAACAAATATAATAGTGTAAAAAGTTTAAACAAAAAGAATTGCATATGCTAGGGATTGAACCCGCGTGAACCGGGTTATCATTACCCAACCCAACCAGCTGACCCAAGAGTCAGTTTGTGTTAAATTTATTTTTCTGTAGAATATAAACAGACTCGCCAAGGAGTCATCTTCCCCAATTTAGGTGTATGAACCCTAGTACCACAATTGTTCCAATTACTAAACAATAGCTCCAATATTCATGGGGCTATTGTTCGCGTGATTTAAATAGATCGAAACTAACAAAAAATTCATACTTACAGGAAGGATTCAAGGTGAAATGGTAGGTCAACCAAGAAGTCAAACGTTCTTGATTATGAATGATGTAGAACAAGATAGCTTAATTGAGTGTTAGGGGTTTGTTAATCGCCTCTTTCAGAGATTGTGTGCGAGTTTAATTGGATTAAAAATGAGTATTTATACTGATTTCATTCGAGTTGATTTGGAAGGTTTAATAATGGCATTAAATCGCAAATTGTCAATTTAAACGCGTTCAATCACGCGTGATGTTGTTTTAGGAAGGAGAGATGATTATGGTGCGTAATACCCAGGATTTGATTTGATGAGGGGCGCGTTTTTGGATCAGATTGACTGGTTCTTGGTGTGGGTTACTTGCAGCGTTCGAAAGAAGAAGAAGGGTTAGAAGTTTTGTGGCCTTTTATACATATTAGATTGGTATTAAAACAAAAGAGCAGCGTGGCTCAGTTGGTTTGGTGTATGTGTGTGTTATGATGACCCGGCTCCTGGTTTCGATTCGAGCCATGGCAACAGCAAATAATATATTTTTTTTAACAGAGTGGGGGTGGGAGAGGGATTAGTGGGCCGGGTTTCCTTAGGATTGGGCTGGGTTTGATGGGCTGCAGGTGGCTAGGTAAGTTGGGTTTTTAAAAAGAAAAACTTAGGTGGTTTTGGTTTGGTTAGACACAAGAAAATACATAATTATATATATATATGTATTTTTTTTACCATTAAATAAAATCTAAAATATTATTATTATTATTATTATTATTATTATTATTATTATTATTATTATTATATATACATTTATATATATAAGTTGTGTGTTAAAAAAAGTCTTCGGCACATTTGTATAACATTAATGATAAAGATGTAATAGAAATAAGGGCTTTATGTATTAAAATTTGGGGAAAATTTTGCGATGTTACAGTCTCCCCTACTTTTGGAAACTTCGTCCCGAAGTTTATTGAAAACACAGTGTCGAAGGTGATTGGGTAGAAATTAGGACAACTGTGGTTTTGTGACATCCGTCACCCTCGTCTTTCGTCGGATTTACAAAAATAACCCTTGTAATATTTTCATTTTAGTCCCTATAATTTTCGTCGTTTTCAAATTAAATTTAAAAAAATATATATATATATTGTGGATCGGGTGTAAGTTTTAATCAAATACCTATCTCGAAGCGTTTACGCAATGGATTTTATAAAAGTTTCAAATTTATAAAGTCTTAGAAATACTTGGTTAAATAAATAAAACTTGGTTAAGTTTATGGAGAATAAAAAAACTAACTTTGTTAAGTTGTTAGATCTTAAAAGGAAGAAAAGTAACCAAGGTCTATATAAAACTAACTAAGTTATAACTATGAGGGGCCAAATGTGTCAAGTCCTGAAAGTTTAAAAGAAAAAAAAGAAACATCATATCTGCTGTGCGCGTTTTTCCGGCCAAACCAAATTCCGGCGGCCGGAATTTGGTTCCGGCGAACTCGTTTAAATGCGTTTTAACGCGTTTTATCAAACTTAAATCATTGGGTTACGTTTCTCCATCATTTTCCAACATATTTCAGTAATTAATTGTGAGTTTAACGCGTTAATTAGTGAGTTTAATCGGCTTAAGGGTGTAACCGCCGGAACTTTAAACTTTGAGTTAATAGCACGTTTTTTTGTCGACCATTATATAAACCAATATCACCATTCGTTTTCTGCACCTCTAATCATTCGAAACCCACAAGAAAACTACTCCAAAAAACGTCCAGAAGACTACCGATCGCTACAAGGCTTCGGCCCCTTTCTCTCCATTTTTAGCGACAAATCGTGATTTGTAAGTGATTATATGTATGCCGTTTTACTAGTTGATAATGTCCGACCAAAAGCCCTATGATCTTGTGACTTAATCAGGCTTGAAACGGGTTATTGAATTTACTAGGGTTTAGGGTTATGATTTGGGGAAGAAGATGAAGTTGAGTTATAGGTTAAATATATTTTAATTCAATATTATTAAACAAAAATGGTTGTGGTGTAGTGGTTATGGCTGTTTGTTGTTAGCGTGGGTACTTGGGTTCGAGTCTGAGCAACCCACAAGTGCAGCTTTTCTTTTTCCTGAAATGTATATTATTTACTTATGCATTATTTTTAAATGTATATATAAATATATATATTCATTAAAACTTAGAATATTCATAATAAATCCATCTTTTGCCCAAAAATTATAAAAATTTAGGTGTAGCTTCTTGACACCATTAAGAATGTTTCCACATTTTTATTTTCTGAAAAATGTTTTATTTTTATATTTTTATTGAATTAAATCGTTTTAATCATAAATAATTGATAAAAAATTCATTTTTAATGATTTTAATCTCAAATTTTTTTGATAATTATTTCTAACCATTCTAATCTGAAATAAAAATATTTGGGTTAGAAAACACTTATTTTTATTAATTTTCCCATTTTTAATCATTTAGATATGATTTAATCTCATTAAATCAGTTTTAAATACGAATAAGTTTATATAAATTATGGGGAAATTATTCTAATATGTTTACATTAGAAATCATCCATTTTCTATAAAAATAGTATTTTTGGATCATGTCTTGAATTATTAGTCTTATTTACGTTTAGTTAGATATAGTAACACATTTATTTATTTATAAAATTTAAACATCTATTTTATAAATGTTTTCTTATAAAATAGAAATACTCGTATGATTTAATGTCTTAATTATTCTTGTTGAATCGTTGTGTAACACAAAAATTATTTATTATATATTTATGATTATTGTATTATTTTAATTTAGTTAAAGTAACTAACTAAATTATTTTGTCTTGTTTATTCAAGCATATTGTTATCTAAATATTTAATCGGTAATAATTATATTACCTAAATCATATTTACAAACTTTAGTATATTATTTTAATATACAACTTTTACATTAATTCGATTAAATCATAAAAACTCTAATTCCCCAAATCGACTTAGCAAACCCTAATGCCTTAGACCCTAGTTACTTTAGACTCTTAGACTTTTCCTTATTAGTATTCTTACACATTATAGGTTGAATTCCTCGGAATTCTCATTACTTAGCTCACGACCGCTTAAGTGGATTTTGATCGCTTTCGCAAACTGTGAGTATATCTTTCCCCTTTTTACTATTTTACATTTCGGGGTGACTCATGTACTTACTATCAAGTTTATATTTCCTTTTACTAAAATAGCAATTCTTATGTGTGTTTGCTTGTGTTATTTTGTGTATCTATGACCTGTCAAATCATTAACCGCTGGGCGGCCTGGCATTTCAATGAATAGTACTATGGTTTATACCCTTGTGACTCTGTTGAGAGTCCTCGTCATTGCTATGTATTACATTACTACTAGCGCATACTATATATATCTGCTTTCTTCTCTTAGGGTTGATTTGACCCGGATTCCACTTATTACATCTTGCAAAATAACACACGAATTGCTAAAGTTTACCTTACTATATATATCAAACGGATGTACTCACCAATACATTATATGTGTTGACAAAATTGTTTTGTACATGTTTCAGGTGACGTTTGATGTTTCATGCTTTCACGCTTAGGATGGACCTAGTGCTTTAATAAAAGTTGAACATTTAATGTTTATGTTTGAGATTTCTATTAAGACTCTTTGTATTTCGTTTTGAATGATGGAAGTTATTTGCTATTAATATTTACAATTTAGTCCATGTGCTATTGAACAATCGTCACTACGTGACACCTCGATGTTTCCGCCATCGGTTGGGGTGTTACAGGTTTGGAAGTTCTTTCATTGGTAATAGGATAGTGGTTTCGAATAATTTGGATAAGAGGTCGGGTATATGTGAGCTTTAAGAGTTGAATTAGGTTCGTCTGAAATCGCAAGGAGAATAAGAATCTAGCAAAGCATTAAGTTTTAGGAGTCCTAAAAGAAATGAGTTGATGAACTATAGAAGGACTAAATGAACTACCAGGTAACCAGAGTTTGTAATTGGTTATTTACCGAAAACCTTGATAGAATTTCACACTACCTTAACGTACCTATAAATTCGTGATTACGTTCCGGACCGCAATCACCAATTTACCTTACATTAGGGTTTTGTGTCCTTCTATGACTCTACCGATTGTTGAGCAGGTTCGATAGCCTCCACCAGTCGTTGAGCAGGTTGTAGGGCCTCTCCCGACTGTTGAAAGGCTTGATGACCTCTACCAATCGTTGAGTGGGTTATTTGGTACTCAACTAATTGTTGAACAAGTACTTCATCCTTAATCGGCCGTTTGATTAAATGAAGCATTTATTGCAAATTGATAGTATGTCTATGTAATCAAGCATAGTATGTGAGTTGTAGTCGTATAGGTTTAGATATTGATATAGCAATTAGTTCATATTCAAACAAGCATGCATCCAAGTGTTATGATGATACATGATAAATGACTCTCATGTAAAAGACAAAAAATTCGATACTTGGATCAATAAGTGTCGATACATAGGATTTTCAGAAAGCATATAACATCCAAATGGTGGGGCTAGCTGTTAAGTAGCTGGAGGGTCCCTAGCAGGATTATTTGGAGCAGCAAGGGAATTTGCAGCAGGAATTCGACAAACATTCGCAAGATGCCCATACCTTTGACAGTTGGTACACTGACGACAGGGCACTTGGGTTGGGTGGTGATACTGACAGGTGTCACACTTAGGTTGGTTCCCGTTATATTGTTTCTTGTTGGGTGGGACAGTAGCATCTATTGCAAAATTTCTGACCTTGCGCCTTCCATTGGTTGAGGCCTCAGTTTTAATTTCAACGGCAGGTTGGGGAGTATCCTTCGCAACAGTTTTCTTTTCCCCTTTCCGAGTCAGGGTTCCTGCCTTCACATGGTTATTTGTTAGGGTGGCCGCCAAACGCTTTGCTTCCTCCAGAGTAGTAGGTTTCCTTCCCCCACACCGTGTCCTGAATCTGCATGGGTAAGCCACCAATGTATTTTTCGATCGTAATAGGCAAGGGGGTGACCTTGTGTGGTAGCAGTAGACTAAGTTCGTGAAAACGAGTGTTGTAGGCAAGGTTTTCTCCACTGTCCTGAGCAAGATCATGAAACTCATCTTCTAACTTTTTTATTTCATTACGGGGGCAGAACTCCACTTTCATAACATCTTTAGCTTGTTCCCAAGTTAAGGCCAGTGCGACTTCAGCTCCACGGGTGCGCTTTTCCTCATTCCACCAAGTGAGTGCTCGTTTGTGAAGAACACTCATGGCATAACGGACCTTAAAGTTATCGGGACACTCACTATTAATGAAGGTATTTTCAATACCCTCGAACCATTGTAGAAGACCCGTAGCTCCTTCATCTCCACTGAACTTAGGGGGATTACAGGTATTAAAGTGTTTAAGAGTGCAGCTGGGAGACCATTCCCGTTTCCATTGTGGTTTCCATTGTCGTTTCCATTTCCACCGCCGTGTCCATTTCCGTTGCCGTTCCCATTCATCTGGATGACTTGGGCCAGTAAGTTAGGAACAAGAGTTTCTATTTGTTGCGCCATTTGTTGGGAAATGATCGCAGCCAATTGAGCATCAACGCCATTGTTGTTGTTGTTATTGTTGTTGTTGTGGTTAGTGTCGTGGTTATGGTTGTGGTTGTCGCTACCTTCCTCATGATTCCCACCATTGTTATTGCGAGTGCTGCGACGTGGAGGCATGATCTGTAAGAGACGCAATGAAATGAATGAGGTAATATAAGGAATGTAATCATTTATTCATTAATTAAAACGAATAAACGAAAACGTTGACTTATCAAAGATTCTAGATTCTAATAACATAGTGAAGACATGCTTTAGCCTATAAGTGAACACTCATCCCGAGAATTCCCAAGTAGGCATCCGGGTCCCTCGTCTGATTGGGATATATGCGCAATGCCAGCCTAGACAGAAGACTCAGAATACAGGCGTTCACCATTCCAGATTGCACGTGTTCGTTATTAAAATCTAGAACTTCGACGAGATCTCAAGGTGGTTCAGGCTAAACCTGAGGATTTTGTCTTATTAATCTAAGAGTAGATCCAGTGATGGAGAGCAATCTTCTTGTAGGGATAGGAAGTAGGAGGGAGATAGAGAATAGCAAGTAAAAGGGGCATATACTGGTTATAATCCTATGGTTATAGACTAGATTATTTTTCTAATAACCTAATTCCCTATAACCATGGCTCTGATACCAATCTGTAACACCCCAACCGATGGCGGAAACATCGGGATGTCACGTATTGATGATTTGTTTCAGTAGCACATGGTATTCAAGTTTTAATTGAAATTTATTTAAAGCAAAATATCCAAAATTTGAAAATACATAATAAGTCTTGAATGAAATTCTAATACATCAAATAGCCAAACAAGCATAAACTTCAAATTGTCTCATCATGCTAGCTCTAGACTTCAAGCATCGTTATTTCCTGTTGAGTTTGGAAAAATGGGGGGGTCAACTAGAAGTTGGTGAGAATACATAAGCCATATAACGCAATTAAGTTTCAGAATAAAAGTTTAGCAATTCATATGCCTATCGTAAGTTTAAGTCTACATGAATAAAAATGAAGTATAGTATGCACATAATCAAACCTCCGACAAGTTTAGGTCCATCCCGTCATCCACAGTTCACCTTAATATCACGTTGGAACGATAACAATCACTCACGCTCCCCATAAAAGATGGTCAACGAATATAGGTGGGATTGTCAATCCAATAGATCTATTATTGAGTATCGCCGGCTTGGCCATAGCTAATGATTATGTAAGTTGAAGTTTAAGTCTAACAGTAGTTGTCTAAGTCATGAGGCATTAAAGTTTACAACTAGACATGTATGTAGAATTGCTTAAGTATAATGTTGCAAGTATAAAGAATTGCATAAACATGGTTACGTAAACTCACCTTAGCAAAGTATTAAGTCTCGAGAAATAGAATATGTGTTGCCCCAAAGTTGCCAAGTATTACCCTATGTATAAGGTAACAAATAAGTCTAAGTCTTTCTAGTTTACAAGTATTTTCTAGGGTTTCGAATTGGGGATAAGTATACGTTTGATTATTAATTAGATTGTTTAATAAAAAAAGAAATTCGATAAATAAATAAACAAAAGTCTTTTTGTAGACTTTAGATTAAAGATGGTCACATTATAAGGTTTTAAGTATAAAAATAATTTTTATAAAATTATTTTCTTAAAAATTGAATATTTAGACTATTTATTTGTATTTCTGTTCTAAGTGGGTAGAAATAATTTATATAAAATTTTGGTGTAAAAATATTGAAAATTGAATTTCTTATGATTTATTTATGATTAAAAATGGCAAAAATCGATTAAAAATATCAATTAAATGATTTTTCAGAAATAAAAATCATTTCAGAAATGTTTAATGTTTTATAAACTCGGAATAATTTTTGTAGAAATTTATATAATCGTTTTGATATTTTTATAGAATTTTATAATTATAATTGAATAAACTTGTAATATTTATTATATATAATAAATAAAATATTTTTGAAAAACTAAAAATTGTACGACAAACTTTTCTATTAGAACATCATAAAATAATTTTTGTAGAATTTATAAAGTATTTTTAGTATTTTAAAACTATTTTTAAAAGTAATAACAAATATAATAGTGTAAAAAGTTTAAACAAAAAGAATTTCATATGCTAGGGATTGAACCCGCGTGAACCGGGTTATCATTACCCAACCCAACCAGCTGACCCAAGAGTCAGTTTGTGTTAAATTTATTTTTATGTAGAATATAAGCAGACTTATCAAGGAGTCATCTTCCCCAATTTAGGTGTATGAACCCTAGTTCCACAATTGTTCCAATTACTAAACAATAGCTCTAGTATTCATGGGGCTTTGTTTGCGTGATTTAAATAGATCGAAACAAACAAAAATTTCATACTTACAGGAAGGATTCAAGGTGAAATGATAGGTTAACCAAGAAGTCAAACGTTCTTGATTATGAATAATGTAGAACAAGATAGTTTAATTGAGTGTTAGGGGTTTGTTAATCGCCTCTTTCAGAGATTGTGTGCGAGTTTAATTGGATTAAAAACGAGTATTTATACTGATTTCATTCGAGTTGATTTGGAACGTTTAATAATGGCATTAAATCGCAAATTGTCAATTTAAACGCATTCAATCACGTGTGATGTTGTTTTAGGAAGGAGAGATGATTATGGTGCGTAATACCCGGGATTTGATTTGATGAGGGGCGCGTTTTTGGATCGGATTGACTGGTTCTTGGTGTGGGTTACTTGCAGCGTTCGAAAGAAGAAGAAGGGTTAGAAGTTTTGTGGCCTTTTATACATATTGGATTGGTATTAAAACAAAAGAGCAGCGTGGCTCAGTTGGTTTGGTGTATGTGTGTGTTATGATGACCCAGCTCCTGGTTCCGGTTCGAGCCATGGCAGCAGCAAATAATATTTTTTTTTTAACAGAGTGGGGGTGGGAGAGGGATTAGTGGGCCGGGTTTCCTTAGGATTGGGCTGGGTTTGATGGGCTGCAGGTGGCTAGGTAAGTTGGGTTTTTAAAAGAAAAACTTAGGTGGTTTTGGTTTGGTTAGACACAAGAAAATACATAATTATATATATATATATATATATATATATATATATTTACCATTAAATAAAATCTGAATTATTATTATTATTATATATACATTTATATATAAGTTGTGTGTTAAAAAAAGACTTCGGCACATTTGTATAACATTAATGATAAAGATGTAATAGAAATAAGGGCTTTTATGTATTAAAATTTGGGGAAAATTTTGCGATGTTACACTTCACTCACTTAATCATGCTTTAGTCTATATTCACAATCGCAATTCTTGTATGTGTTTTACTTGTTGATCGCTGATAGTGTGTACTTATAACCTTAATCATTAACCCAGTGTGGGCCTAGCATAGCAATAAATAGTACTTGACTATTTTTATGTGTAAACTACTTGCTTTGTCGTATACTATATATAATCATACTATTGGGCGACTACTATACATATATACTAGATATCCCATTATTCTTAGATAACATTTCTACTCTAAGGCTTGATTTTAGGTGACATTTGTACATAGCTTGAACACTAAATTGTAGACAGTATAACACGTGAATTGCGAAACTCTTTTCCTACTATATTTATTCAAACAGGGTATGCTCACCAATACATTTTGTATTGAAAAAATTATTTTCGTACATGTTTCAGGTTGTTATGAGATCACTGTTAAGCTTTTGGAACTTAGACTTAGACTTGAGATTTACTAAATTTTATTTTAGATTGTTAGTTCTTAAACGTTGTATTCTTGTAATTTCATTTCAATGTAATAAATTACTTAGTCAATGTATCAATATTTACATTTCTAGTCCATGAGCTATTGAACAATCGTTACCTCGTGACACCTCGATGTTTCCGCCATCGGTTGGGCTGTTACAGATTGGTATCAGAGCCGTGGTTATAGGAAATTAGGTTATTAGTAAATGACCTAGACTATAACTAAGAACCTATACATGACCTTATATGTGTTTATTTATTTATTTGCTCCACTAACCTTTCTCTTTTGTCACCTCTCATTCTCCCCTCTATTTCTCTCTATTTCTTTCTTTATTTCTTCATCATGGGTGTTTGAGGAGTGACTTTACTTGGAGGACACGTCTACACTTTGTAGCATGCTGGATATTCTTGGCTTAATTGCCTACTTTTGTTTTTCATAAATTTTTCATCCTTCAAAGTGTTGAACTCTAAGTGAGAGAACACGTGCAATCTGGAAGGGTGGATGCCTGTACACTGGGTTTTCTGGCATAGACAAACATAGCGCATAAATCCGAAAGCAGACCTGTTATGCTTACCTAGGGATTCCTGTAGTGAGTGTCCACTTATAGGCTAAAGCACGTCTTCGTTAATCTCTAACTGAGTTTAATTCTTTGAACAGTCAAAGTTTTTGTCGGGTCTTATGACTAGATAAAAAACACTCTAATGTTTTATTATTGATTTCTTGAAATCATAATAATTTGCTCTATGCTTAAAAAAAACTTTCATCTTTTAGTGATACATTATTTAACACAGCCTTAACTTTTTCCAATTACATGCTCAAAATCTTAACAAATAAATACCTATACTTCATAACCTCATCACTTTCTTTGTTTTCCTTGTCGTTATTCAAAAAAAATAGCCTCTACCCTGCATTTTTCTAAAAAGTATCTTCAAATATAAAACTTCACAATACCTCAATCTATGGACATCAGATACACCAATCGATATTCGCTTACAAACTAGTCGGATTCATGTTGAAGTATTCTTTTCAACATCATGAGTTAAAGTATTCTTTTTAACTCGAAACATTGTTGGTTTCATGTTGAAGTATTCTTTTCAACATCATGAGTTAAAGTATTCTTTTTAACTCGAAACATTGTTAGTATTTTTGTTGAAGTATTCTTTTCAACATCATGAGTTAAAGTATTCTTTTTTACTCGAAACATTGTTGGTACTAATGTTGAAGTATTCTTTTCAACATCTTGAGTTAAAGTATTCTTTTTAACTCGAAACATTGTTAGTTTTATGTTGAAGTATTCTTTTCAACATCATGAGTTAAAGTATTCTTTTTAACTCGAAACATTGTTGGTTTCATGTTGAAGTATTCTTTTCAACATCATGAGTTAAAGTATTCTTTTTAACTCAAAAAATGTTGGTATTTATGTTGAAGTATTCTTTACAACATCATGAGTTAAAGCATTCTTTTTAACTCGAAACATTGTTGGTATTTATGTTGAAGTATTCTTTTCAACATCTTGAGTTAAATTATTCTTTTTAACTCGAAACATTGTTGGTTTATGTTGAAGTATTCTTTTCAACATCATGAGTTAAAGTATTCTTTTTAACTCAAAGCATTGTTGGTATTTATGTTGAAGTATTCTTTTCAACATCATGAGTTATAGTTGTAGTCCCGAAATACTAGATCTTGTTGAATGCAATAGATTGTTATCACTTGGAAACACCTATTAGTTAGGTGTTTCAAGTGATTAATCCAAGAAACAAAGAAAACTAGATGAATATTGTAAGACCCGACACACACAATGAATAACATGATGATTCCATATCTGATTTGATAATGAATAACCTTGGAATACCACACAAGTACGCACCTATTCAGTGTGCTACAAAGATAATCTCCAAAACCCTAAACCCTAGCTGTGCACACACAAACTATATATAGCCAGCACCTGGGCCTGCGCACTTAACATAAGTGCGCAGGGCCCGTCCAAATAAGTGCGCAGCCTAGGGTTTGGCTTACTAAACTATGTTATAATTACATGTAAGGTCCTTCAACTATAAAGCTTTACAATAGTCATTCAAAAGTCTCTATTCTGGTAACTGTGGTCTCAATATAACCCAACAATACTCCCCCTAGACCACAGCTACCAGTCTTGAATCTTCAGTCTATATCCACGTCGCTTTCCTCCCCCTCAACCTGTGCAGGAGGGTCTTGTAAGTACAGTGCGACTGGATCTACTTCAGCTGCTGGAGAAGTTTGGGTAGATTCTGTTGTAGTTCCTTCAGGATTAGCCACTGATGCAGGATCTTCTGGAAGTACCTCTGAAGCAGCAGTTTCTGTAGCAGTAGCAGCAGCAGTTTCTGTAACAGCATCAGCAGCAGTTTCTGTAACAGCATCAGCAGCAGCAGCTTGCGCAGCCTTTTCCCTGTCCTCCTTTTCTTTGTCTGCTGCGTTTATCCTGTCGACTATATCCAGCAGCTCACTCTTCAGTTTCATTGCCCTATCCACTGCCCTTCTAAACAGCACGGCTTCTTCAAACAATGTGTTCCCGGCACCAACATTGATCTGATTTGCAAACAGCATATTCAGATCTGACAAATTTAGTGCAAACACATCAACCGGATCCAAAATCCTCAGTGCCTCTGAATCGTTTTCCAGCTTAATGACTGCTTCACCAGTGTTGCTGTCATAGAACCATTTTTTGAAGTTCCTTAGCATCACTGGAAGCTCGGATCTGATCGGAACTCGTGTGACGACCTGAGGAGGGTCAATCACATAAGTTATCATCCCTTTTCCTGTTGCTGGATCGATTCTTGTCTTCGATATTCTCCTTCTGGGCTTTTGCGGCTTGAGGATCTGGAAATCATTCTCACACTGTTTTCTGATAAAATTTTCAACCATGGCAGCCTGGGAGTCAAGTGAGGGGTTAAGGAATGAGGCCCTGCTAAGCTCCCTGATATCCCATCGGGGGAGAGATTTCAGCTCCTTTTGACCTTTGAAATATTGTATCACTCCCCCTCTCCTTTTCACAGCAAATAATTTCTTTTCCTCATCATATTTCCAGGAGATGATCTTCTCCTGGTGAGCAGACTTTGTGTGATGAATATTCTGATGTAGTGCTGGAATGGTGATGGGCTTTCGAGGAAACCAAGTGGATCTTTCGGGATCCAACTTGTGCCCATCAGATGTTTCATAAACCACTTCTTCGTCCATTCCCATTTCCACAAATCGCTCTGGCATTTCATCTTCGCTAACCTCGTCCACTTCACTTTCCTCAGCCGCTTTTTCTTTCTCTTTTTCTGCCTCCAAAAACTTTCTGAAATCGAAAGTTTCATCAAAAGTAGTGCTGGGAGCATCAGTTAACTGCTTTCTCAAATCCTGAAACATGTCAAACATCTGCACTTGAACCTGATGTTGAAACTTAATCAGGTATCTTTGATCTTTTATCACTTTCTCCATTTTCCGGTTCTTGCTTTTGAGCTTTTTCACCTTCTTTCTTAGCTCCTGGTTATTGTGCACATCACTTTTCAGCGTGCAGATTTCCCTGGCCGCAACTTTACCTACCTCCTTCACAAGCTTCTCGTATAGTTCCTGATGCACCGGTTTCCGACGAGGTGCAGCAGGAGCTGATGAGGAAGGTTCAGCTGATCGGTGGGTTGGAGCTTTGGGGGCTGAAGTGGCAGCAGTGGAAGGCCCTGGAGCTGAAGTGGCAGCAGTAGAAGGCCCTGGTTGGTTCGGTTGTTCAGGCCCAAACATGTGTTCTAAGACTGCTTCTCCCTCAATATCTTCCTGAGTCACATCACGGGGAATCTCAGATTCAGGCAGCTGTTCTCTTCTTCTTTTTCTTGCAGCTCTTTCATACTCAGCAACTTGTTGTAAGGCAGCAGCAGTTTCAAGTTGCTCAGTTGTCAGAGTGTCTTTCCCTTCTTGCAACAAACCTGCTGGTCTTTTCTTCTTTCTTGGTTTTGATGGAGCTGGTTCAGTTGCCACTCTTTTGCCCCTTGATTTTTCTAAGGCAATCTCTTCAGCCGTCGGCTGGGCTGAAGGAGTGGGTTCAGATGATCCAGGTGCAGGGGCAGCTCTGGATTGTGGTCTGGGTCCTGCAGCATCTGATCTTCTCTTCTTGATTTTGTTGTACAGTTCCATAACAACAGGATATCGCTGGGCAGCATACATGTTTTCCAGCATTGGTTCCCAGTCCGATGTGTTGCACTCTGTGAAGAATCGCGCCCCTCTGGTGAATATGTATTCGTCACTGACAGGCAGACCCTCATGTTGAGTGTTTATCATCATCTGGACAAACCTCGGATACATAGCCCACTTCCCTGAACCAGCATCTGCATTCTTTACCATATAGTCAAAGATCATGCCTGACAGATTGAATGTTTCGTCCTTGCAGATCTTTATCATAGCTGTCGCCCATTCAGCACTCAGCGCATTTTATCCTCCCTTTCTGTGACATAGAGACATTAAGAATACATGACTGATAAGTCTCCAGTCTCTTGTAAGCTGACTCTTCTTTACATCGCCTCTCTTGTCAAATTCACCCTTGTAGCCGAAGATCCTGAATTGTTGGTGAATATCAGCTTTAGACATGAATCTGAAAGTTCCAGGTTGATCTTGCAGCCTTAGCACATTTCGAACTGTGTCCTCAGTAATGATCACAAGCTTGTTTCTGACAGTGGCGTTGATACGCTTGACCCTTGATACTGTTTCGACTCTAGCTGATCTCCAAAAGTCTTCAATGTGGGAGACGTAAACTGGTTCAGCGTTCTGCACAGCAAATCCGACTTTACTGCGTCTTATCCAAGCCACTACATCTCTAAAATTGACATCCTCAGTATCGAGATTCATTGGTTGGTTGTGCATGCCTCTAGGATCCCAGTCAAGTGCCATCTGTTTAACCAAGAGCACGAAAAGCCAATTAGATCTCCGATAACTGACTTTAGACTTAAACTTAGACGGACAACGAACTTAGACTTAGATTTTATTAATAATTTTTTTTTTTTTAGGTTTTAAATTTTAACGGTCATTGAATTAAGATTTGATGGATCGGTGTCATCGGTGTCAATGGTACGTTTGAATTTCAGTTGTTAGATCATTAAGGTCCGGTTTTAAGTTCGCAGTCCGTTCAAGTGTCTTAATAGTCAATATGATTGTCATGTTGCTGTTTAGAGTCCAAGTGTGCAAGAATATCAAGTACGCAGTCCAAACAAGTCAATCAGTATTATGTGCTCGGTCAAGTGCGCACATACTTGACTGAGCACTTGGTTAGTACTCAAACCAAGGACAAGTGCGCAGGTCCAAATCAAGTTCCACGTAGTCATGTGCTCAGTTAAGTGCGCACAGGCTTGACTGAGCACTTGGTTAGTACACAAGCCAAAGACAAGTGTGCAGTGCAAGATCACCCGGGCATGGTAACATCTTAGAGACTAGTCAGGTCTGCGTACTAGGCAAGTACGCAGACACTTGAACCTTCGTTCAAGATTTAAGTTCACACAGATAAGTACGCAGCATATTAGGGTTCTTGAGCACTTATATGACTATGAGACAAGTGCGCAGTCTCTATGAGACAAGTGCGCACTTGTTCATTTATCAAGTGCACAGATCTTCAAACATTCAAAGAACCCATAATAGCTTGAAATCCAACAGATGCATCAAGAACATCCATTCATAACCTGTAATCACAATCAAAGAACCATTAATACTATGTAATCTACCTTAATTAGTAGATATGAAGCAACAGACAAAGAAACGAGGTATGATTTGGGTGATTAGTGTGTGATTTGGTGTGATTAAGTTGTGTTGATGATGATGATGAACACTGATGAATCGTTGATGATGAAGATGAACAGGTGATTTGGGTGATTAGGGTTTGTAAAAAAAATGTTAGGGATGATAAAACATTTTGACCGTTGTTGACCTGGTATATATATACATCAGCTAATGGGCCTGCGCACTTGGGTTAAGTGCGCAGGGCCCAATAAGTACGCAGAGACCAACACTTTGGCCCAAAAAGTGAATTTAAGGCCCAAATCCTTTAGATAAAGGGGGTTTTACCAAATCTTACCTTCTGCATTCAAGATCATACTAACCATACCTGCCAGAACCCGTTTCAACTTCCCGTTGGATAGCTGCAGCCTAAGAACAATTGTCGGTATGCTTGTCCACTTAAATCCATGCCTTTTCTCTTTCAACATGTGTTTGGCGATGCTGTTTATCATGTTTTTCGGTAATATTGACGAAAATTTTATGGACCCCATAGTGTGCTAGGTATTGGCCTACCGATCCTCAAGGTTTATTGAAATATAATGATGAGAGCTTCAGGTCTATGTTACCATAAGCAGAGAAGATGATCATTATCTTGATCAGATGATGAGAGCTTCAGGTCTATGTTCCCATAAGCAGAGAAGATGATCATCTGATCGTTTGATGAGCTATCTATATATGTTTGCACGTCACTAACATTGCGTGTCTTTTGCTGCTCAGTTTTTCAAAAAAAATTTGTTTTTCTTAGCCCCGCATTGATAGCTTGCACTCTTAGGTGTCTTTTGATTTACCTATGCACAAAATTTTCTGTGTCTTTTAATTTCTCAACCTATGTATGACCGGACTCAGCTTGTGCAGACCTAAAGCACAGTGGGAATCCAGCTTTTCGTGTAGATCTTCATTGTTAATCACCTAGTGGCAGTTTACTTGATTCCAGGCTGAATCTACCGACACATCGTTGCTTGAGGCCACAACATCCTCTGGGTCCTATTCACATGCTGACGAGATATGATTAGTTCCTATCATTTCCTGAATTAATTTTGCATTTAGAATAGACCGGTTTACATTCTCCCCCAAAAATCTTGTTTTAAAAGAAAAGAAGATTTTTCTATAAAATATACACAAATTTTTTTTTTTTTTATTTATTCAAAATTGATCATCTCAAGCCATGAAACCAACTGATGAAACCGGGTTTTATCGAAAGCTTTTGTAAAGATATCTGCTTTTTGATCAGCAGTATCGATAGGCAACACCTGTATGTACCCTTTGTCGTGCGCATCGCGAATTGAGTGAATCCGAATTTCAATGTGTTTGGTTTTAGAATGATCAATTGGATTCTTCACGATGTCACGACATGCATCATTATCAATAAAAATAGGTGTATGCATGACATTTAAACCGTAGTCCAAAAGCTAATTTTGGATCCATAACACCTGACAGCAACAACTGGAAGCAGCTGTGTATTCGGCCTGAGCAGTGGAGATGGACACGGTGGTCTGCTTCTTGCTCTGCCAAGACACTAGCCGGTTACCCAGAAATTGACAGCCACCAGAGACAGATTTTCTGTCTATCCTACAACCTGCATGATCACTATCAGAGTAAGCGATTAGATCAAAGTTATCGCTCTTAGGATACCATAAACCAAGTTTAGGTGTTCCTTTGAGGTAGCGGAAGACTCTTTTTATTGCAGTCTCATGCGATTGCTTAGGATTGGACTGAAAACGCGCGCAGCATCCAACTGCCCACATTATATCTGGTCTGCTAGCTGTAAGATACATCGGGGAGCCAATCATTGATCGATATGTATGAGGATTCACTGAAGGCCCCTGAAGATCTGGTACAAGTGTTGTTTGGGCCGCAAAAGGAGTATTGGACGGCTTGCAGTCGGTCATGTTGAATTTTGCCAGAATGTCTCTTGTATACTTTGCTTTATGGATGAGAATTCCATCTTCTTTCTGCTGCACTTCCAAGCCTAAGAAAAACGATAATTCTCCCATCATGCTCATTTCAAACTGAGACTTCATGATGCTTTCAAATTCCCTGCACAAGTTTTCATCAGTGGAGCCAAAGATAATATCATCAACATAAATCTGAACAAGGATAGAGTGTTTGTTGACTTCTTTGGTGAATAAGGTCATGTCGATCTTCCCTCTTGTGTACCCATTCTGCAGCAAGTATGAAGATAAGGTCTCATACCAAGCTCGAGGAGCTTGATGAAGTCCATAAAGAGCCTTATCCAGTTTGTAGTACTTGTTGGGATGATGGGGATCTTCAAAACCTAGGGGTTGACAAACATAGACTTCTTCTTTGATCTTCCCGTACAGAAATGCACTTTTCACATCCATTTGAAAGACTTTGAAGTTCTTGTATGAGGCGTAAGCCAGGAAGATACGAATGGCTTCAAGTCTAGCAACTGGAGCGAACACTTCCTCATAATCAATGCCCTCCTGTTGACGAAATCCCTGAACAACTAAACGAGCCTTGTTCTTAATTACCACACCTCGTTCATCCATTTTGTTGCGAAAAACCCATCTTGTTCCAATAGTATACTTTCCTTCAGGTAAGTCCACAAGTTCCCAAACCTTTAGCTTTCTAAACTGATATAGCTCATCCTGCATGGCTTCAACCCAACTTGCATCTCTGACAGCGTCTTCAATGCTGAAAGGTACCGTCTGAGATAGGAAGGCTGAAAGTGCAATATTCAGTTTGTCTGCCTGATTTCTAGTAAGAACACCCTCAGAGATTGGTCCAATGATGTTCTCCACAGGGTGATCCTTAAAAGATTTAAATCCCATGTTTGGTTCTTCTTGAATTTGGGAAGGCAGATTGGAAAGATGATCTGTAGGAGTTGACGAACTGGATGGATCATTTGCAGACTGTTGTGCTGAAGATGTTTCTTCTGAAGCTGGAGTACCTTCAGGAGATGGAGTAGTTTCAACAGTTGCATCACCATTTGTGGTCTGAAGGGGAACAATTGGATCAGCTACGAGTGGAGAAAAGCGGGTGGTGAAAGGTGCTGCATCGTCTTCAGAAGAGTAAAGAGTATCTTCAAGAGGAGAAGGATCGGCTGCTTGATGCTCAGATGGTTGTTCATCAATGATGCTGAAATTGTTGAAAACAACATCCACGTCAAAGAACCAGTCAGGACCGGCTCCTGTGTTGGTAGAGTTGGATTCCTGCCAATCAACATAAAAAGACTCGAGAACCATTTTGGTTCGTTTGTTGTACACTCTATAAGCTTTTTGACTTGAGGAGTATCCAACAAAGAAGCACTCATCTCCAACTGCATCGAACTTCATTATGTTCTCGAAGTTGTTAAGCAGCGTGCATGAAGTAGAGTTGCATCCAAAAGGCCTGAAGTAGTCAATCAAAGGTTTTCTTTTAAAGAGCAACTCATAACCTGTTTTCCCGCGCGTCTTTACAATTAAGACTCTGTTAAGAACATAACAGGCGGTATTCACAGCTTCAGCCCAGAAAATGATCGGCAATTTAGAGTCGATAAGCATGGTTCTGGCCGCCTCAATAAGTGTACGATTTTTCCTTTCAGCAACACCATTCTGTTGAGGAGTTCTCGTAGCACTGTACTGAAGATGAATTCCTCTGTTGTTGCAGAAAGTCACGAAACTTTGATTCTTGAATTCGGTTCCGTGATCACTTCGGATTGATCTAACTTTTGTCTTTATTATGTTTTCAATGAGAGGAACAAACAGCATCAGAATCTCAGCAACTTCACTTTTGTATTCCAGAAAGTACACCCATGTGAATCGGGAAAAATCATCTGTTATCACCAAACAATAAGACTTTTTAGCTAGACTTTTAACACTAATAGGACCAAACAGATCCATGTGTAATAATTGAAGAGGTGAGTCTATAGAGTTCACAGCTTTGGACTTATGCGACTTTTTGTGTTGTTTTCCTTTGGCACATGCTAAACATTTTTCAGAAAAGGGGAATTCCTTAGAAGGAAGACCTCTCACAAGATTTAGTTTTGAAAGCTTATTAATATTTTTGAAGTTAACATGTCCTAATCGCCTGTGCCAAAGCAGTGACTCTGACTCGGATGCTTTAGAAAGTAAGCATGTCATTTGACATTCAGACTTTGCATCCCTCATGTTTATCACGTAAGTATTATTTTGTCTAGGAGCTTTAAGCATAATCATGTTGGTAGGAGGAATGAATCCTGGCTTTAGAAAGATGCACTCCATGTCATTAAATAACACTGAGATTCCTTTGTCGCAGACTTGTGATACACTCAGCAGATTGTAACACAATTCTGGAACATAGTTCACATCTTCTAAAGTCAATGCATCAGAAATCACGTCCCATATCCCAACTATCTTTCCGCCCTTCTCGTTGCCGGCAAAAGCAACAAACTCTCCATCAATGAATCGATAGTTTTTCAGGAGTTCTTTCAGTCCCGTCATGTGCCTTGACGCCCCGCTATCAACATGCCAAAGATATCTCATCAGGGCAATCAACCACTTTTGTAGTTTATTCTGAAAAATACATAAGACAAGAGAAATATACAGATAAATATACGAGACACTATGTACAAACACGACTCAGACCACATCTTAAGTAACTTTTGGAATCCAGGTCTGTTTTAGTTTTAATCTGTCGTGATTTTCCCCCGACACAAACTCTTGCCTTTTCCAATTTTTTGTGACCTTAACAAAACTTTTTATAGTTTCTTGAAGATCTTTAATTTGAACTGCAAAAGATTTTTGGGTATTGGTATCAGTTTGTGGTTTGGGTTGCAAATGACACTTTTTAACCACATGTCCTTCATTTCCACATCTAAAACATTTAGAGTGTTTAGGTTTGATCTTTGAAGAAGATCTGGATGATGATGGTTGTGATGTTCTTCTCTTGTCGTTGCTTGAATTGAGGCTGTCTGTTGAACATGCTTCATCATTGTTGTTGTTTCTTGATTCTTCGTTTGTGTTGTATTCTGGCTCGCTGATGTCACTTTCTGTATCACTTTGTGATTCTTCAGAAATTGTGTTATCTGTTTCACTTTGTGATTCTTCAGAACATGACATATCTGTTGATGATGGTGTAAACTCTGGAATTTCTTCAGTAAGAAATTTCCCAAACCTATTTCTTTTTAGTTCTGGAACAAATGGAGATGGTCTATATACATTTTCATTATCACAGAATGCATCATTAAGATCAACACAAACAGGCATAACATTTTCAACACAAATATCCGATCGTTTGATAGGATTCATCCTATCATTTGGGTCCACAACACCCTTGAAATCAAGTTTAGAGGTTAAAGTAATACAGTCATCCGGCCTAGATAAACTATTACAGTTATCCATCCTAGATAAACTATTACAGTCATCCAAATTAGTTAAGTTATTACAGTCATCCGAATTCAAAGAAATGTTTGACTTATCATGGCTCCAGATGAACCAATTCACTGTAGAGTAATTGGCACCTGGGTGACCTAACCCCATTGTTTGACCACCACAACTGTCATCATCGTCCACCTGATCCTGTTGGGTCATATCTGCACTACTTTTACTTATATTAGAGTGTGACTCAGATGTGACACATTCTTTTTCAAAAAGATCATTTTTTGGATGTGGTTTTGGAATGGGTATATATTCACTTTTGCTCAAGGGTAAAAATAGAGGTTTTACAATTCCCTTTTTATCCTTATACCCAATTCCATCTTTAACGAAAAATTTCCTTGAACAATCAAGGATATCAGTATGAGCATGCTTGCTTACGTTCCATTTGTCCACAACAATTTGGAGATGATTGGTTTCATTTCTAGATTTTTCTAGTTTTTCAGTTAAGTCATTTATTAAAAAATCTTTTCTGAGAACAAATTCTTTTAGAGTGTGCATTTCAACTATTGTTGCATTTAACTTTCGCTGATAGGCTAACTCATTTTCTTTCATTTCAGTATTGATTTTTCGTATGTCATCCATTTCTCTTAAAATTCTCCTATTGTGGGACAAACAGTAAGCAACGGCTGTAACACACCTTGGTGAGCACAGCTTTGATTTTATTTCGAGCGGGATACTTACCAGGTCTCTCTCCTCAGCCTTCTTCTGCATGCTCTGTGGTTGCTGATCGTCCTTGCTTGTGGAAGTCTTTTCAGCGACAAAAGCTTCCTCAGCAGCAGTCTCCTTCCCTTTGTTCACACTCAACACGCTTCTTAAACCAGCCTTCTCCATCCCTTCTCCTTTTGGCATCTCAGCTGATGACCCCTCCAGGGAGCTCACACCAAGAGGTGACTTTGTGCAGATCTTTGCCATCAGTGCTTTGTTAACTTCAGCTTCTGCCACAGCGACTTCCTCTCCCCAATCGAAATCCTGAACCACAAGCGCCTTCTGCTGGTTGGCTTCTCCTCCTTCTGTGATTGCCACCACTCTCTTTGCTGGTTTGGCTTCAGCTTGATTCAAAGCTGGACATTCATACTTGAAATGTCCAAGAGTTTTGCAGTTATAACACCTGATCTTAGATTTGTCAAACCCCGCTTTCCCCATGCCGACTCTTCTACCGGTTCTATCTTGAAACCTCTTCACCCTCAAAGTGATCATGGCCATCTGCCATTTCAAATCCATTTCCTCCATATCGTCTGGGTCAACTTGATACATGTCCTCAGGGCTCATCATATCATTCTTTAGATCACCAGTCTTTAATGCTTCAAAGCTGGTCATGAAGGCGTTGAAAAGTTCAACGTGTTCAGTTGCAAGCTTTGTTTGTTGAGGATTGAGAGTTGATGGCTGAGGGTTAGTGACACTGGGTTGAGAGTATGGAACAGCTTTTCCTGAACTTGAACTACCACCAATCATTCCATCAGCATACATGTGAGATGAGCTTGAACCCATGTTGCCCACTGGAGTCATTAACGCTAAGTTCTTCATTGCAGTGATGGGAACTGCCTTTGGATTAGTCTGATTCATCTCTCTTTTTGTAATGTCCATCTCAAAGGACTTCAATGTGTTGATGAGATCAGCCAAGGTAGACTGGGCATCAAGATATTCCTTTCTGATTAGCATACACTGGATGCTCCATTCTTTTGGCAATGAATCCAGCAGCTTCTTGATAGAATTTCTGTTGTTCACAGGAATTCCAGCCTTCTTCATCTTTGTCAACATGCTCATGAACCTATCAATGTGCGAGCTCAGACTTTCCCCACGAATACTACCAAACATATCATATTCTTTTTGCACCATATCTTGCTTGTATTGGCGCATCTCTTCGTTCCCTTCGTAGTATTCATTCAATGCAAACCACAGATCATGTGCCGTGCCATACTCTTCAAACATGTTGTAAACATCGTTAGATAGGGCCATGGTTAGAGCACCATAAGCCTTATGATCTCTTTGGAGTAATTGTTTGTCAACATCGGTATAGGTGGTTGGATCAGGGTTGAATTCTTCCCCAGTGGCAGTGGTTCTCATGGGAATGTGTGGGCCCAACTGGATAGAGTTTCATTGGGTGAAGTCTGTGACGTAAAAGAATGACCTCATTCTGTTCTTCCAAGTCCCATAATCTTCAGCACCTTTTAACTTAGGTACTCTGGTAGTGGTTTCGGTTTCCAGGTCTTGTTGTGTGATAGGGTTAACAGTTGATTGATTATTGTTACCAGCCATGATTTAGATAAATTTTAGGAATGTGGTTTAACAGATTTTAGTTATCAGTCCAGAAAATTGTCCAAGTCCTTAAGTAAACAGCTAAGTTCGCAGCTAAGTACGCAGTTAAGTTCACACTTAAGTTCACAGCAGTCTGGATAAGTATGCAGCAACCTGTAAGAATATAAACAGCCTTGTCAAGTTGTAGTCTTTGTTAAGTATGCAGCTCGGAAGTATACGTGTGGCTATGCTTCTTGATAAGTTCGCAGATCAGTCAACACTTGGGCATTATAAGTGCTCAGTGTTTACTGATCAGCCTGCGTACTAAATTAAGTGCGCAGACTCACTTAAACTCTCGTTTAAGATTTTAAGTTCGCAGAAACCCTAGCCAAGTACTCAAGACTACACCTTCAGAAAGTGCGCACAGATCCAAGATTTCTGTTTAAGTATGCAGAAACCCTAGATAAGTACTCAAGACAATGAGATGCAATAAGTGCGCAGAGATCAACTTAAATGAACAAGTGCGCAGAAATACAATTTAAAGTGCAACAAGTGCGCAGAAACCCTAGCTGCGTACTAAAATGACAAGTTTAAGTACTCAAAGTCACAAGTATGCAATATATGATCCAAGTACTCAAACTAAGAAACAAGTGCTCAGCTTATGAGATAAGTGCGCAGGATATATGAAATAAGTGCGCAAAAACGAGCTGTAACAAACATAAAACTCAGCTGAATCCTTTCCAAACCATTTTCTGATCAAAATAACATACTTTAAACATTTAGAAACACGATTTTCACGAAATTTGAAGCCAAAATATACGAAAAACACCTAAATTTTAAAGTTTACAAAGAAAATAATCTTGATAATAAAAACTTAACAAGATGAGGGTTTTGGTATCTTAAAGTAGATACAATCTAGAGCACAGAGGCTCTGATACCAAATTGTAGTCCCGAAATACTAGATCTTGTTGAATGCAATAGATTGTTATCACTTGGAAACACCTATTAGTTAGGTGTTTCAAGTGATTAATCCAAGAAACAAAGAAAACTAGATGAATATTGTAAGACCCGACACACACAATGAATAACATGATGATTCCATATCTGATTTGATAATGAATAACCTTGGAATACCACACAAGTACGCACCTATTCAGTGTGCTACAAAGATAATCTCCAAAACCCTAAACCCTAGCTGTGCACACACAAACTATATATAGCCAGCACCTGGGCCTGCGCACTTAACATAAGTGCGCAGGGCCTGTCCAAATAAGTGCGCAGCCTAGGGTTTGGCTTACTAAACTATGTTATAATTACATGTAAGGTCCTTCAACTATAAAGCTTTACAATAGTCATTCAAAAGTCTCTATTCTGGTAACTGTGGTCTCAATATAACCCAACAAAAGTATTCTTTTTAATTCGAAACATTGTTGGTATTTATGTTGAAGTATTTTTTTCAACATCTTGAGTTAAAGTATTCTTTTTAACTCGAAACATCGTTCGTTTTATGTTGAAGTATTCTTTTCAACATCATGAGTTAAAGTATTCTTTTTAACTCGAAACATTGTTGGTACTTATGTTGAAGTATTCTTTTCAACATTTTGAGTTAAAGTATTCTTTTTAACTCGAAACATTGTTGATTTTATGTTGAAGTATTCTTTTCAATATCTTAAGTTAAAGTATTCTTTTTAACTCGAAACATTATTAGTTTTATGTTGAAGTATTCTTTTCAACATCTTGAGTTAAAGTATTCTTTTTAACTCGAAACATTTTTGGTACTTATGTTGAAGTATTCTTTTCAACATCAGGAGTTAAAGTATTCTTTTTAACTCGAAAATTTGTTGGTATTTATGTTGAAGTATTCTTTTCAACATCATGAGTTAAAGTATTCTTTTTAACTCGAAAAATTGTTGGTATTTATGTTGAAGTATTATTTTCAAGATCTTGAGTTAAATTATTATTTTTAACTCGAAACATTGTTGGTTTTTGTTGAAGTATTCTTTTCAACATCATGAGTTAAAGTATTCTTTTTAACTCAAAGCATTGTTGGTGTTTATGTTGAAGTATTCTTTTCAACATCATGAGTTAAAGTATTCTTTTTAACTCGAAACATTGTTGGTATTTATATTGAAGTATTCTTTTCAACATCTTGAGTTAAAGTATTCTTTTTAACTCGAAACATTGTTAGTATTTTTGTTGAAGTATTCTTTTCAACATCATGAGTTAAAGTATTATTTTTAACTCGAAACATTGTTGGTACTTATGTTGAAGTATTCTTTTCAACATCTTGAGTTAAAGTATTCTTTTTAACTCGAAACATTGTTGATTTTATGTTGAAGTATTTTTTTCAACATCTTGAGTTAAAGTATTATTTTTAACTCGATACATTGTTAGTTTTATGTTGAAGTATTCTTTTCAACATCATGAGTTAAAGTATTCTTTTTAACTCGAAACATTGTTGGTTTCATGTTGAAGTATTCTTTTCAAAATCATGAGTTAAAGTATTCTTTTTAACTCAAAAAATTGTTGGTATTTATATTGAAGTATTCTTTTCAACATCATGAGTTAAAGTATTCTTTTTAACTCGAAACATTGTTGGTATTTATGTTGAAGTATTCTTTTCAACATCTTGAGTTAAATTCTTCTTTTTAACTCGAAACATTGTTGGTTTATGTTGAGGTATTCTTTTCAACATCATGAGTTAAAGTATTCTCTTTAACTCGAAACATTGTTGGTATTTATGTTGAAGTATTCTTTTCAACATCTTGAGTTAAAGTATTCTTTTTAACTCGAAACATTGTTGGTTTTATGTTGAAGTATTCTTTTCAACATCATGAGTTAAAGTATTATTTTTAACTCGAAACATTGTTGGTACTTATGTTGAAGTATTCTTTTCAACATCTTTATTTAAAGTATTCTTTTTAACTCGAAACATTGTTGATTTTATGTTGAAGTATTCTTTTCAACATCTTGAGTTAAAGTGTTCTTTTTAACTCGAAACATTTTTGGTACTTATGTTGTAGTATTTTATTCAACATCTCGGGTTGAAGCATTCTTTTAAACTCAAGAGAGCTATAAAATTCTTTCGATTAGTGTATCTTTTGTCATGTGATCCCAATAGTACTTGGTGGGTTAACATAAAGGCGAACACAAAAGGGGAAGGTCCTAACCATACCATGTAGTTACAACCTTGTCATAACACATACCCCTTTATTTTTTAAATATTCCGAGTTAGTGTTATTGAAGGACATAACACCCTAACGTAAGGTTAATTGGTGATTGTGGCCTGGAAAGTAATCATGAATTTACAGGTACATTAAGGTGGTGTGAAAATCTATTTAGGATAACCGGTTAGATGTTCAGTACACTTTCGAAATACCAAAGGTGTGGTGGGTTAGCTGCGGTACACCCTATATATAAACACTGATGGTGAGTCGATAGTGAGACTGGGATCAAACCAAGCGCTCGGGTAGATAATCAGTGCGTTTTTGGAAAACTCAAGGTGTGGTGGGTTAGCTGCAATACACCCTATATATAAACACTGAAGGTGCGACGGAAGTGAGACTGGGAATCAAACCAAGCGTTAGTCCTAGTCAGTGTAGTAGTAGTTTCAATAAGTCCTTTCATAGTCTATAACATAATCACCCCAAAAGTATTCCGAACATCGTCATTATAAACTTAGTGGTTGTGTTACTATGAACGTTGATCACTCCTGATAATCCTGAACAACATTTTACCTTCAACCTCATCTTAAAGCTCATACATAACATTTCTTTTGGAAAACAATTTGTTCCGTTACCCTAAGCTCTTTTCATCCTTCAAACTTAACCACACCCACCGAAAATTCAAATTTTGTATACACTTACACTCTCTGTTACTTGGAATCTTGTTGCATGTCCTTAGCAAAGTTCGGTCAGAAACTTTTCTAAAGTAGGGGAGACTGCTATATCAGCGCTCTGTCCTCACCAGTTACATACTTACCCAAACCTTGTAAACTCTCAACTTCCTAGTCTCGGGTCAAATGTCAAAGATTTTAAACCTTACGCTTTGAATAACTAGTTTAAACTTTGTCAGATTTATGACTGATGTATTCCTTAAAACTTACTTACCCTTTTTTAAACTCTATTGTTTCATGAAAACTTTCACTTGAAAGTAATTTCGGGACGAAATTTTCTAAAGTATGGGAGACTGTGACAACCTGCACCCTTCACTTTTCATAAATGTGCATAATTGGTCCCTCAACTATTTCAAAATTTTCATTTTTAACCCTCCTATTTTAATAGGACCAAAATTCACAATTTAATAAAATTTATAATTTTTATAAGTAAAAGTATGCACGTTTTATACTCACATCTACACCCGAGCACGTATGTTTCAGACCTTGATACTCAAAACCCTTAATTTTCGGTTCTAAAACAACTTAGAAACCGAAGGAAACAAGTCCGGAACTTAAAATTGATTAAATTAGAAAATTTGATTTTTTTTTAGTTCTCGCGGTCCGCGAAGACAGTCAAACAGTCAAAGTCCCAGTCAAAGTCCTAGTCAAAGTCCTAATAAAAGTCCTAGTCAAAGTCTTAGTCAAATAGTCAAAGTCCTAGTCAAATAGTCAATTCATCATAAAACCTTACTTTATGGTGTTGACCAATTTTAATGGCTAATTGAATCCAAAACTAGTATAAAAACTCACCTATGGCCCATTACACTAGGCACCTAAAAATCGATTGTTTCTATCCGATTAAACTTTCCCTCATACCTTTCTTCTATAGTCTATTACTTCTACAATTGAAGTTTTGATTATAAACTCTTGTAATTGGCGAATTAGAAGCTTGATATTCTTTCTTTTTCGGTTTTTATTTCTTCAAATTGGACTAGCTACGTTGTTGAGTCTTTGGGATTCGCCTCACACACATTCACAATGCTTAGAGGATAATTCAGCTTAGCGAATTTGAGTATATCTTTCCTTTTTTTCATGTTTACACTTTTGGGGTGACTCATGTACGCTTATTACTTCACTCACTTAATCATGCTTTAGTCTATATTCACAATCGCAATTCTTGTATGTGTTTTGCTTGTTGATCGCTGATAGTGTGTACTTATGGCCTTAATCATTAACCCGGCATGGGCCTAGCATAGCAATAAATAGTACTTGACTATTTTTATGTGTAAACTACTTGCTTTGTCGTATACTATATATAATCATACTATTGGGCGACTACTATACATATATACTAGATATCCCATTATTCTTAGATATCATTTCTACTCTAAGGCTTGATTTTAGGTGACATTTGTAAATAGCTTGAACACTAAATTGTAGACAGTATAACACGTGAATTGCGAAACTCTTTTCCTAATATATTTATTCAAACAGGGTATGCTCACCAATACATTTTGTATTGACAAAATTATTTTCGTACATGTTTCAGGTTGTTATGAGATCACTGTTAAGCTTTTGGAACTTAGACTTGAGATTTACTAAATTTTATTTTAGATTGTTAGTTCTTAAACGTTGTATTCTTGTAATTTCATTTCAATGTAATAAATTACTTAGTCAATGTATCAATATTTACATTTCTAGTCCATGAGCTATTGAACAATCGTTAGCTCGTGACACCTCGATGTTTCCGTCATCGGTTGGGGTGTTACATCGCTCCAAATTAACCGGTTTATTCACCGGTTTCTTGTTCACTCTCGGAGGCGGTCCAATCTCATCCTCTTCAAACGTAAACCTGGCCACATTTGCTTTCAGACCATAATCTCCCATCTTCACACCACATAATTCTCTGACCATCTCATCGGGATCTTTCACGTCCAAAAATGAAATGAATCCAAACCGATTACCCCCTTTATCCCTCTGCCTCGCAATGTACAAATCATAAATCACCCCCAACGGACGTGTAAACTCCGCAAGATCCTTCCCACTACATTTATCCGACAAGTTTGAGACGAAAAATTTCGTTATACGGCCTTGTAGCTTCTCCGGTATAGGAAACCGGCGACTTCTCATAGAGAGCGTTTGTGAGAAAAGTTATATAGAAGCTGCTCGTAAATCAGCCGACTTGATTCTGTTTAAACTGTTGGGTCGGTTTCAACGGATTTTTAACATCTCATAGAGAGCGTTACGCCCCACTTACGGTGTGCGCATATAATGTATATATGTGTGGCTCTTGGGGGGCAAAAGTAAAGTTGCACGAGTTTTAACGTTATTTTACTAATTTCGTGAAAATAACGTTAAAAACGACGGACGGTTAATCATGCATCATGTGGTGACGTGGATAGCCAAAAGACAAAGGGGTACATGCACCGAGCGGGTTTGTCCCGATTGCTAAGTGTTTTGTGCCTTATGTCCAAGGCTTGATACCAAACCACATCGAGTCGGGGGTCTCACTGGAAGCAGCCTCTCTATTCTTAGAGGTAGAGGTAAGGCTGTCTACATTTTACCCTCCTCAGACCCTACCTTAGCTTTGCTATAGGTGGGATTAACTGAGTATGATGATGATGATGATGATATCTTGTAAGAAATATTATCTAATATAACTTTACTTTAAATTAAAATATATAACGGTAATCTAGCTTGATATATAAAATAGATAAGTCTTATAAAATGATAATCCATCTTTAAGGTACTACAAAAGTTAAGGGGTGGGCTAAATGCACTCTCTATTTTTACTTTTTACACTCCCTTTCTAAAAATAACACATTAAAACTTTTCATATTTCATCCCTTTAAAAAAAGATAATTTTAATTTCTTATTAGCCATATTCTCACCTATTTTGCTCCTCCAATGTAGAGGACATGGATCACCTCTTCTTTAATTGCCCAATGGCTAAATCCATTTAGATCATGGTAGACAACATCACGTATATAAAATATTTCATATATACAGAAGGTGTGTATACAACAATTATGGAGTGATTTTCTTCTTACAATAAATGGGTGATACCAATTCTCTGACTATTCAACAGTATGTTTAAAAATTAAATTTATATTGATCGGTTGTTACTTATTAACTAGGATTGACATCACCAAGATAACCTCAGTTAAAGAGCTTCTTTTGAAATTGTTAGCCTTTGAGTGGGTAAATCATAGAGATCATAATGTGAATATTTGTTGAAATAAATGGTTTATTAATCTATTTTTAGGGGTTCGTAAAATGTAATCTGAATATCTTATGTAGTTTGAATGGCTTTCTTGGGTTTTTGTATGTGGTTTTCTTGCTAGCCTTCATGCTAGCTTGTTGTTGATATAATATCCATGTTGTCGGTTAAAAAAAAGAAGTAGACATGTTTCTTAATGCAACTTTTAAAAAATTAGAAAATAAAAGGTTTGATTGTATATATTTAAAAACTTTAGGGGGAGAGTGCAACCAGTAAAAATTAAAAAAAAAGGAGTGCATTTAGCAACACCCAAAAGTTAATTAGACAATTATCAAAAACAATCTAGGCCTTAATACTCGAGACATCAAGTGCATGTGCAAGTAAGAAGTATATATGAACCATATATATTGTCTATAGCCGATCTGTGTCTATTGGCATTGTTGTACTTGTCCTTTCTTCCTCGGCCATTGACATGAAAACACTGAATTGATAGATGCATCCATCAGACTCACTCCCTGACACCTCCAGCTCCTTTTTCACATCTTCCCATTTCTACTCCTGTATCTTTACATATCTGTTCAGGTGGCCCTATATAATCACACTTGCATCAAATAAAACACTGGAAAATAGCACCAACCCTAACTTAAACCCTTTGTCTCCATCCCTTCATTATCACCACTTCTCTTTATATATACTCTCCACGGAATTTGAGACCCTACCAACACTTGCATTTGCACAACCTTAACTTTCCCAATACATTAATCTTTAACTTTCCCTATGGAAGCCTTTGATCATACCCATTATGTTGCAACATTTCCCTTTTCCTATCCTTTTGTTACCACCACCATGACTACCACTAATCCCCCATGGATGGATAGTAGGATTTGGAGTCGGCTTCCACAACGCCTTGTCGACCGAGTTATCGCCTTTTTACCGCCTCCCGCCTTCTTTCGGGCCCGATCCGTATGCAAGAGATGGTACTCTCTCTTGTTCTCTCACAACTTCCTCCAAATGTACCTCCAAGTCAACCCAAAACCCTACTTTTTCATATTTTTCAAACAAAAAACCACAAACCCTAAAACGACTACTACTACCACTACCACTACCACTGTCTTTAAGCACGGTCACACCAGTGTGCCTACAACCCCGGAGGAAGGTTATATCTTCGACCCCGAAACCCTCTCGTGGAACCGTCTTGTGTTCCCACTAATCCCATCAGGGTTTTCACCAACCTGTTCCTCAGGTGGACTGGTGTGTTGGGTGTCAGACGAAGCGGGTTCAAAAGGCATGCTCCTTTCGAACCCGCTTTTTCCATCTTTAGTGACCCCACTCCCGTCCACCTTGAGGCCCAGGTTATTCCCTTCTGTAGGGCTAACCATCACAAACTCGTCAATCGATGTGATGGTAGCCGGGGACGACATGATATCCCCATACGCAGTCAAAAACCTGACCACTGAAAGCTTTCACATTGACCTAGGTGGATTTTATTCCATTTGGGGCACTACCTCTTCACTTCCAAGACTATGCAGTTTGGAGTCAGGAAAAATGGTGCATGTTATGCACCAAACAGGTTCGGGTTCAGGTGGCAAATTCTATTGCATGAACTATAGTCCTTTTAGTGTTTTGTCATATGATATGGGACGCAATGAATGGACCAAGATACAAGCACCCATGAGGAGGTTTCTAAGGTCTCCTAGTTTGGTAGAGAGTAGAGGTAAGTTAGTGTTGATAGCAGCAGTAGAGAAGAGTAAGCTGAATGTTCCAAGGAGTTTAAGGATGTGGGCATTGCAAAGCGGTGGGACAACATGGGTGGAGACCGAGCGAATGCCGCAACAGCTGTATGCGCAGTTTGCGGAGTTGGAAGGGGGGAGGGGGTTCACTTGTGTCGGAAATGGTGACTTTGTGGTGGTTATGGTTACGGGTTCGGGTTCGGGTTCGGAGAAGGCGGTTTTGTTTGATTTTGGGAGGAAGAGGTGGGTTTGGGTTCCTCGGTGCCCTTATGTTGGTGGTGGTGAGTTGAATGGTTTTGCATATGTTCCTAGGCTTGCTACTCCAGTGACTGGAGTTCTTGATCAGTTGACTACACTTAATCAGTTTTAGGTTATGTTGTTGTTATTGTTGTTAAAGTTTAGCTAGTAGCTAGTTTGTTCTCTAGGTTTGTTTTGTGTTATGTGTCTAATGTTGTTTTAAGATGAATTTCGTATGAATTGATCAAGTATCATACTAGCAGAAGTATGTTTTATTATTTTTTTTGTATTTTTATGTGGGATTTAAGTCTTAAAATCTATATATGCCAACAGAAAAGGATCGATACATATGTTAGAATTTAGGAATAGTTTCTAAATTTTTAAATATAATTTTATGTCAGCTATAAAAGAAATAAAAGAGAATAAAGCAACAAACTATCAATATGATTGATTGGATTAGAATTTATATAGATTGGAAGTATATGACAGTTATTGCTTTGAAAATATTAAGTTCAGAGTATTTAAATGTGGGAAAAAGAAAGATGATGTACATGTCAAGCCATCATATCATATTTGATATGGTATTACTTTATGGATACTCGATCTTTAATGTTTATTATTTCAGGTTTGAATTTCAGTAGAAAAAATGTATTGTAACATACCTTTTATTTGTTATTCTGCTGAAAATGTCACAAAAAAAATAACTACAATATGAAAAAAGAATATATAATCAAAATCAATCCAGAAGATTTTTATATGATAGACAATTAATGAAGCAGAAAACAAAAACAAAAAGAATCATTGAAAGCACGATATGTATCATAAAGTTTTAAAATCATAGTGTGCCCAAGAACTGAAAGTGAACACGTTCTGAAGCAATATTAAAAGAAACGGAATATGTTACATTTAGATTATTGAGGCCCCTTCGGATCTTTGGATCAATCGAGATGAACAATATACATGATAGGAGTATGCATCAGAATTGATGCAGGGACTCACGACAGAAACAGAGGGTGAAGAGAATTGCAAATAAAATGCACACTTAATATTATTATCCACACTTACAAATGATACATACTAGGGGTATTTATACCCATACAAATGACGGTTATTTAACCGACTAATCCTAACCGACGTGACTTAATAATACAGACACAACGTTTCAGTTTTGGCGCCCTTTTTCTGTTTTGTTTGACTTTTCTGAAGTCAACAGAATGACTTTCTAAATTAACATAATTATACTTTGATTATCTTGATTATCATCTTCCAACATTCACGCCCCTAATCAAGATAATCTAATCTTGTTTTTCTCTGTTTTCGTTCATCCAATTCTGCAGTGCTTTTATTCCTTCTTCGGTTGACTTTCATGTCCAATTTCTGACTTTGACTCTCCGGATGCTTTTGATCAAGATTGAAGCGGGTTAGCGCCGTCTCGGTCACTTGAATATGATCTGTTCTTGCTGTGAAGGATTTTCTGTTTTGATAACTATTAACCGGTATCCGAATTGAACAAACGGTTCAATCTTGTTCGGTCCTTTGATTAATAATCACCAATTCTTCTTTCGTTTTCCTTTTGAATTCTGATCGCCTTGTAAAAACCATTCTGTTTTATCATGTTCTGAATACTTCTGTCGCTCCATGAATGATCTCCTCTGATCATTAAATCTATGTATCTTCTTTTCGCCTCCTGCGTAAGATACCGGAGAACGATATGATGGTGACTCACACACCCAATCTTGCAATTAACATGATCTCTCTTTCTGATTCTGGTTTTAAACTCTCTGATTCTGTGTTCTTCTTACGTTTCTGACCGAAAACGGGATCGTTATCTGTGATCCTTCCATGCTCTGTTTTTCGGTTCTTTCTTCTTCTTCATATGCGATGACTTCTGGACTGCAATCGATTGATCCTTGTTAACCATACGCTCTGATACCATATTGAGGCCCCTTCGGATCTTTGGATCAATCGAGATGAACAATATACATGATAGGAGTATGCATCAGAATTGATGCAGGGACTCACGACAGAAACATAGGGTGGAGAGAATTGCAAATAAAATGCACACTTAATATTATTATCCACACTTACAAATGATACATACTAGGGGTATTTATACCCATACAAATGACGGTTATTTAACCGACTAATCCTAACTGACGTGACTTAATAATACAGACACAACGTTTCAGTTTTGGCGCCCTTTTTCTGTTTTGTTTGACTTTTCTGAAGTCAACAGAATGACTTTCTAAATTAACATAATTATACTTTGATTATCTTGATTATCATCTTCCAACATAGATCGTCAAATATGAAACATAGGTTGTGTATGCAGAAGCTTATAAACTCATTTTGATCCAAGTACAACTCGCCACTCAACTTTCACAACAATTTGATTTCAAATGATCATTAAATTATAGTTTCTAGTTGATGTTTGCTTTATTTGGAAGACTTAGAAAACTAGTTGATAGATATGAGAGAGTAAGAAACCATAAAGAGGGCATTTAGAAACTATTGAATATTAGTTGATAGGTACATGAGATAGTAAGAAACCATACTACATAGAGGGAGGTTTAACTTTAAGTTGATACTTTTATATTGTGACTTTGATACTTTTATATTGTGACGAATCCCTAACATATAAAATCCTAACTTAAGATGATATCTAAAGATGTTGGATTGACAATCTTTCCTATTTGTGGCTATGACTTCATTTTCAAGCATGCATGTTTACTTCAAAGACTATAAAAACTATAACCGTTGGTCAAAACTCAAAATCATGGACATCTATATCGCTACATCGTTTCTTAAAGACTTAGACCATTCACAATGGGACGGGTATGGCCACTCTACGCTAGTTCATGTTAGGCGTGGAGGCTAATTAATTTACAGCCGGGCATATGCTAATTTGAGACAACTAACACTAACACTGACCCTAAACTGCTTTTAGCAAGAAGGGGCTAATTGGTACTATACACTCATTGTTGACATTTTTGTGTTTTAGCCGTATTTCTTAAAATATAAATAATATTTTAATAGACCATTATTTTTTAGAAAAATTACACTAAAAAATCAAGTATCATATATCCCCAGTTTGATTATACTATAGCTATACTTTAAATTAAAGGGTCGTGAACTTGATGCGTATAGTAGTGTCAGCCCCAAAACAACCCCGCATCACTTCCCACAGCCCACCTTTGCACTAAATACTCCATTAGCCCATCTTTTTCATTGTCAACCCCCATCACCGCACATCACTATGGAACCATCATCACCCGATCCCCAAGAACACTGCCCAAATAATCATCATCAACACACACACACACACACACACATACACACACACATATATATATATATATATAGAGAGAGAGAGAGAGAGTGAGTTTGGGATGGTTAAAAAGAAGATTTTGTCTAAAAAGTGTAGAAAGGGAATTAAAGCATGGCGATTGAATTTTAGGCATGGAGTTATACGATGACACAATATAAAAAAAAATCTAACACCATGTTCAATTAAAAAAAAAAAAAAAAAAAAATCATCGACACCATGCCTAAAAATTTAGGGATCATGTTTTAATTTCATCTTTTCAATTTCTAGGTAAAACCTTCAGTTTTCCAAACTGGGCGCAACAGCAAGATAGTCGAAGTAGCACGTGTAGGCAATGTGGTGTGTCCTCCCATAACTAAAGCACTTTTTTACCATCTTGTTCTGAATTTTTTGAAAGTTATATTGCTTCTTTGTGGAATGTTGCTACTTCAGATTTTTCATTAATTACCACCTTCCTTTTTGTGTCACATTTCTATGATCTGTTATCATCACCCTCTAGTTTTTGTGTAGATCTTAAATAATAATTACAAATCCGTATGACTTGTCAAACATGGTTAGGCTGTGTGGGCTTTGACTTATAAACCAAGCCTTTTCTATGTCAAGGCTCTTCATCAAAACAAAACCTTGTTTTGATAGGTTCAAGTTTTATCTGTGCTACTTTAGTTTTATTTATAGCCCGGTTTTAATTCCTTTTTTTTTTCTATTTAAAACTATACCATTAAGATTCCATGTGAAGAACATCATGTTTCTATTCCGCATTTTATGTGCAGATAGGGTTTTCGGAGTTGGGCATCTCCGTAGGAACGGTTTACAATAGTGATACAGTTTGTCCATATACGAGTAGTTTTACTATTGATGGGATTTTACCAGATATGATTGCTCACTTACAAAATCCTTTTTATGCAGATCTTTTCGGTGTTCATTTTACAGGTTTACAACACACTAAATAATAGGAAAATGAACAAGAACAAGTTATACGATAATGACAAGTGATTGGGCGCTTGAATTTAAACCAGCAAAAACGGCCAACTTGCTTTGATTTGGGCGGTTAGGTTGGCTTCAACCATTGAAAGATATCACGTCGAAGAAAAATACCAAACTGATGTTAAACTTCTATATTTTCAATTCGAAACACCTACGAAATCATGATATTGAAAGATAACAAGTCTGCTATCAACCGACTTAACATTAACTAAGAACTAAAAACTTAAGCATAAGCATGTAACCTAGTTCGTTATCATCTTCTAATACAAACATCACCACAAGACAAGTAAGAAACGTTATTCATCTTTAATGACATTATGAAAAAACACAAGTCGCAAATTCCACGAGCTGCTTCTACCTGGAATGATTCAAAGAATGCCTCTCGCGCTCCACTCTAGAAGGCCATTCGACCTGCAAGCCTTCCTTCTGAAATCCTCCTATCGATGGCTGCATCGATTGAGCTCATCTGAAACATGGCGGGCCCACAAAACATGTAATTAGAAACCTCTGAATCACAACTTGGAAAACAAGCATCATCATTAATAATATATTTCAAACCTAATCTTTGCAACTATGCAAAGAATCCGAACTTTCTAGAAGAAGCTGACCTGGGCCAAATTGGTATCGATTGGTGGATCATAAAATTATTTTGTAATCTGTTAAGTGAGTTGTTGTTCATCCATATCCAACACTTGACAATAAAGCATTGGGAGAACGTAGAATTAAACATATAAACAATTCTAAAAAGCAAATACATACACGGGTTGGAGAGTCCTCATGTTGATCCCAGCAACCTCAGCAGAATTATTATATTTAATTACATATGGGGTTAATAACATAAAAACCAATATACTTTCTTATTTTTAACGAAAACTTCTCTCAACTTGTAAAAAGTACACGAAAAAGTCACCAAACTACGTTTAGTATATTAAAGCCCTTAAACTTGTCTAAAATGCACGTACTTGTGAAGTTTTTTTTTATATATGACTTGTTAACTCTTAAACTTGGTTTTAAAATGCGCGCATAATGCGTGATGCGCTGATGAGATCGCATCAGGTGATGCGATGCGCAGCTATTACGTGATGCGAGGATGTTGCGCTCTAAATTGCATAATTCGCTCCTGATGCGCTCACATAATGCACCCTGATGCGTACATTTTTGTAAAACCGATCACTATAGATTAAATTGTACAATGAGCTAGTAGAATGTGCTTTATAAGCTTGTACAATAAGCCGATGAAGTTGTTAACTAAGTTCCTACATATAGTACCTTTTGCACAGACTACTTGTACACATAAGGGTCAAGGCTTATTTTGGCTTATATTGAACTTTTTTCATGGTACTAAAGCTATTTTCTTGTATTTATTTATTTTAATCTCTAAATTTTTAGTGTTTAAATTCAGCAAGTTAAAATGTTATTTATATAAAAAAATTTAAATAACAAAAGCATCGCATACGTGATGCGGGCGCATCACGCATTGCGCATAACGCATCGGCTTTTGGGATCAAAGCGCATCACGCGTTTTAAAACCAAGCTCTTAAATTGATCAAAATCAGATCATCATCATCATACTCAGTTAATCCCACCTATAGCAAACTAAGGTAGGGTCTGAGGAGAGTAAGATGTAGACAGCCTTACCTCTACCCCTAAGAATAGAGAGGCTGCTTCCAGTGATCAAAATCAAATAAAAGTAATATATAACATTTAAAAATAATAATAATAATAATAATAAATAAATAAATAAAATTATATAACATCAACCAACATAGTGTTAACAAAATCACTACATAAAAAAGCACAAAGTAGGTGCATTTTAAACATGTTTAGGGACTTCAATATCCAGAAACCACTTTACTGAGATTTCGTGTACCTTCTACAAGTTAAGCGACTTTTAATAAACCAAAATTAGGTTGAGAACTTTTCCGTAAAAAGTAAGAAAGTATAGCGACTTTTTTTTATATAGTATTAACCCTTATATTTACTAACTAGAAGCAATAATAACACAAATACCTACTTGAACTTTGATGCTCAGATAATTGGTGGTGGCTTGCCAACCGGAGAATGGCCAAAAAGAAGTTGAAGAGCAAAAGGCTCAGATAACTCATCTCCACACATATTATTATTTTGTAATTGTAAAAAAGCAATAAAAAAATGAAAGAGTATGGAAAAAGTACAACTTACCTGGCTTGTTTCATCATGCACCTGATACTTCGGTAAAGACATTCTTCTTTCCTCCTGTCAATAATTCAATACATAGCATCAAATAAACAGCATTTAAACAAAGTTAATAAAATCAGTAAAAAAATGAACACAAAAATAAGTAAAAAAAGAACACAAAAATAAACAAACCATGGACATCGCCTCATCATCCCACACTAGGTAGACCTCATTTGTTGCTGGCTGAATAGCAGGAGCTTTATTTGCAATTACAGGTGGTGGTCCGATCGAAGGACCGCCAGTATTGGGGCCAGAAGCATAGGAATGTGAAGCTGTTACTCCACCTGCACAAAAATCAATATCAGAATATTAATATTGTAATTAAAAAAGAACAAATAATAATATTCAACTCAAGTTTTACTTTGTACACAAACCTTGGAAGCCTGGGGTAAGGTAGGCCCTTGGCATATTAACATTATGTGCGTCTATTGGGTTCAAATCTGAAGGGGAGGTTAATGGAACGCTTGTAGGAGGAGCAGAATATGGCGAAGTTTGAGAAGGCATGCCGTTACTAGAAACAACAGGAAATAACGGTTGAGATACAGGAGAAGGAACAGGAAACGACGTTGGTAACCCTGGTGGTGCAGTAGGAGGCCGCATGGTTTGAACCGGGAATAAGGGCTGCTGGACCATTCCTAAAGGTGCAGTAGGAGGGACTGAACCAACTGGATGCTGTGGGAACCATGGCTGCGGCGGGCGAGGTGGAGCTGGCCAACCAGCACGAGGGACAGCTAATCCAGGATTGTACCTGCTTTAAATTCTCAAAGTCAGCTACATCACAATCACTAATTAATCCATAGATGCAAAACTGTCAAAAGGAATAATATAATTTATTTCAAGAAAAATGAATATTCAAGACACTTTTCAAGAGTTCTACTCTGATTAGTGCTGCCAATAATGATGAGCATTTATTATAACAAGTCTACATGAACTGTGCCTCAAAACTAAGGTAGAGTAAAATAACAACAACAACAACCATTCCCGGTCAATCCCACAAATAGCAAGCTACATATAGGGTCTGGGGAGGGTAAGATGTAGGCAAACCTTACCTCTATTCCTGATAATAGAGAGGTTGCTTTCAGAGAGACCCCCGGCTCCAAAAACACAAAGGACCAACAACTGGGCTCGGAAGAATAGTACTAATAATAATAATAATAATAATAATAATAATAATAATAATAATAATAATAAATAATAATAACAATAACAACAATAATAATAATAGTAAAAAAATAATAATAAATAAAATAAAATAAGATAAAAATGAGACAATAATCGATGATGCGGGTAGAGATTACTGTAACTTAAAACATGTTCAACATTAAACAACATATATGCGCAAAAACACTAAAGACAGTCACCTGTAGAGTCCCCCTACAGTGTAAACAAGCCTACATCCCCGAGACAAAACTAAAGCTCTATCATACTCACCCTAAAAGTCCTTAACCTTAATCCTACGCCTCCACGAAGTCCTATCTTGTATCATGTCCTCAGACAGGTGCGACTCTAATAAGGTAGAGTAAAATGAATAGATAAATCACAGAGGTGCTTCTTTCCAGCCATACACATATGTGTAAACCAATTCAGGTAATGTTTTCTCCTTAACGGGTCAAAACTCAAAAGGATAAGATAAAAGAATGAAGCTAAAAAAAATCGGTCAAACAGATTTTAAGTCACCCAATGCATAGAACCTTCAAAATCACTTTATTAAAGAAAAATAATAATAACTACATACAATATCTGAATGCCATTTAATTCATCATATATGACACTTTCGTTAATAGAATTTTTTTTTTTTTTCTGTGGGCAACAGCGTTTTGAGCCAGCCCCCACCCATTTCAATGTATCCAAAAAGCTAAGCAGTTAATGCAGTGGGAAATCGAATATCGGTCAAGGGCCGATATTTGATATATAGGTTATCGCGATGAGATATCGGCGGGATATCGGTAATTTTAATATCATGTAGAATTTTAATATTTATATATTAACATAATATAAAACCTAAACATAGTCATATATAATACTAAATTACTAAGGGGGTGTTTGGGAAACTAATTATGTGCGTTTTAACATAATATAAAACCTAAACATAGTCATATATAATACTAAATTACTAAGGGGGTGATTATTCAAAACAGATTATGCGTTTTAGAAAAGCAGAGGTGGAGCTGCTTATAGATTATTGCGTTTTGGTAGCCTAAAAATTTGATTATCTGCGTTTTCAAAACACAATCCAAACACTAAAAACTAATTATGTGCGTTTTCAAAACGCAATAATCTAAAAATCAGATTCAAAACGCAATCCCAAACACCCTCTAATAGTAATATCAAAAGTCAATACTCAAAAGTGACAATATTTGAAATGTTATCTATATATAACCTTAAACATAATAATATATAACACTTACAGATTTGATGGCAAATTTGTCCACTTTAGGGTTTTGGAAGTGTTTTTGGGTAGTTGGGCTCTTAATATTTATGGGCTTATTCCAAAAAAAGATTATTATTGGCTTTTATTGTAATTTGGCCTATAAAAAAGCAAAACCTGGAAATGCGGCGCTATAACCGATATACGAGAATCAAAATATCGGTGGGATATCGGCAAATATCACCGATAATATCAGTACCGATATTTGCCACCGATATTTGACACCGAATATCGGTGAGGGTCCGATATCCCACCGCTATCCCACCGATATTGACTGCTTAGCCAAAAAGATGCTTTTTGTTACCCGAACGACCAGCCTGATTTGCCATCTTCAATAAGTCATTTCTCTGTAACTGTCAACTAACTTGTATGCTTTCACCTACACTAATTAACTATGCACACTTTTTTTTTGGGAAAAAAGACTCCAAACATCTATTTATCCAAATTACACCAAAGAATTGAGGTGCTACATGACACAACCTTAGCCATGCCACATCATCAGTTTCCTGCCCAAAATCAAGGGTGTGCCAAGGGTTCTTGTATGCTTTAGCAACATATGTTCAACTTCAGCTTTGTGTTTAAATTTTCATTCACTCGAGAGCAAATTTAATCTTATTTTTCCTGATAGCAGTTTCAGAATCTGAGTTGTGTGACTCTTAAGCTTGTGAAAGCGGTAAATCACATAGAACCTCTGTTTATAATAAGAATGTTACTAAAGCTGTTCATTTGTTGATTGTATGTTATCGACATGGCTTCCTGATTTTTCTTTTATACAGACATCTAATTGTTGACCAATCCCATTATTTCTCAGAAACATCCTGCTAAAATGCTAATGGTCATATCTTCAATGTGGGTAATCTTAGCAATTAATACAGTAATTCAGTAATCTTGACGAAAGTAACATTATCGTTTTGAGTCATTTCTTAATAACTACGGTTGTTACACTATTTTCTTTTCTGTTTCTACCTTATATGCTATATTGCTATGCATTATCTTAACACACTCATAGCCAATTTCCTAAATCCTAATTCAAAGAGAACGGATCGGATAAATTCATAAACTTGATGTGAATATTTGGTTAGGGAGGTTTCACATATTTGATAAGACCATACACATTAGAGTTTACCCAAATGTTGTGCAAACTAAGAATAAACATCTATGACAAAGACAATCTGATAACGAAAGTGTCATTATGACCTCATTACTTACATAGACGGCATTGTTGATGGAGGATACCCTAATGATCCTGGTAAGATTCCAACTTGAGAAGGAGTCTCCAATTTTCCAGCTTTTGAAGGATTATCATCTGCAAAGATAAGAGTGAAAACAAACAGTTATTATTAATCTCTATACGAATAAACAAATGAATGGAGGTTCACCAATTCTTTGATTAAGCAAACTAATATAGACTAAACTACCATCAACAATGTCATATCAGTGCCTCGATCAATAAGAAAGATGACAAGGTTATATATAGAGTCCTTATTTCTTTCTGACATAAGTTCAGAATTAGGTAGATAAACTGCATAACTATCAATTATCTCTAAAAACCAGAATAACTTGAGCCACAATTTACCATACTGTTGCTATGATTAGTAGAAGCGAGAAGTATGTAGCTATTTTTATATTACAAAAATATGAAAATATACTTCTAAAAATTAGACTTCAATACATCTCTATAAAAAGATAATGAACAATAGATGATAAAAATGATATGAAGTTAATAAGAAAAGAAAACTACATACCTTCCTCTCCATAATGAGCTGCCAAGACATCAGGTGGGATCCCCTGCATGCCGTAGATTTCGATATCTGTTGATTCTCTTCCATCTTTAGCATTTGGAACCCTGTATGAGATGTAATTATAAATATGAGAATGAAGTTTCAACCAAAAAGCTCAAGACCTAAGTATTGGAGATTTGGGAGCCAACCGATGATCCATAGAAGCAAACAGACTAGAGAATGCCCAAATACATGTATTTTAGCCCTAATTAGAAGGTTTAAATGTTCGGAATCGTGCCACGAGGCGAACCGAGCCATAAGCCCGAGGCAGAATTAAAAAATAAATATAAAATTATATATCTTATAACAAATCAATTAACAACTAATTTCATCATTAGATTCATCAAAACACAGATTAAAAAGACATGAATGAATGAAATTGACACAAAAAAGTCTAAAGCATCAAAGACACACATCCAAACCCTCCGAGGCGCAACTTTTCTTACCGCATCAGCCCTACAAGGCGCACATACAAAATAACCCCCTGAGATGCCGCCTCCAACGTCTTTTTCGGGCGCCTCACCACGAGGCCGTTTTCTAAACTATGCCCTTGGTTTTAAAAAGCGCTAGGCACACAAAAGCGACGAGGTCTAAGCGCATCGCCCAAAGCGCAAAAAGCGTGGGATTTTCGCACCCGAAGCGCACACTAATTATATAATTTTTTTATATATCCCACATATATCCCATAGGTTTTTAGCTTCATTTACCCAAAATATAGCTATAAATAAGGTTTTTATATGATTTTACCTATATGTACAAGCCAAAAACACCAAGGTACAACATTTTTATGCATAAAAATACATGGTGTACAAAAGGGACGTGCCTCAGGGCCAAAAGCAACTGTAAAAATCCCAAAAAATGCGCTTTTTCTGCGCGTTTACGAAAATGGGTAGCTAAAAATACATGGTCATCAACCGATATGTTGGTACCGATATTTTGACCGATATTTTGTACCGATATTATCGGTGATATTGGCCGATATTTGAACGATATATCACCGATATTCCCGATATTGGTGTTTTTCTTCTTAGTCCTTCCATTTTTCTTACTTCTTATAGCTGTCAGTAATGTTTTAAGTCTTAATTGTTAATAATTAGTGTTAAATATTAGTGTTTTAAGTCTTAACAAGTTCCCACTTGCTACAATTGTTAGTGTTTTGCAAGTTGTAAAAGGTTAATTTGTTAATAGTAGGAGAGTATATTGAATTGTTAGTGTTAAATTGCTACATGTATGGATTTTGCATGATATAAAAATTGCCGATATCTCACCGCGATAACCTATATCTCAAATATCGGTCCTTTACCACATTAACTGCTTAGATGGGTACGCACAAAGCCCTGAAGCGCCCTAGGCTGGGCCTTGATGCGCCTCGCGTGAGGCGCGCTTTTTAAAACCCAGACTATGCCTAATTACATCAGGATTCTCACAAGCAATAATACACATTATTTAATCCATATAGCTAGATTGCAAATCAACACATGTTCGTATTACTCTTGTAACAAGTGAGAAACAAATGCACAGCTAGACATTAACAACAGGACATCTCATATAGCATCATCACAAATAAATAACATAAATGAAGAAAAGATTTTTAACAGAATGCTCCTACCAGACTAATTTTTCAGCAGTTATATCTAGAACTCAAGAAGCAATAAAACCAATAAGAAGACATAATCAGATAAATATGGTTTAACAAAACTAACCAAATAACCTGATCAGTGATCACTATAAACATTTACAAAAAGCAAGTAAATTCACTTAATGCCACATCTATATATCTGATCCTTTCCTTTGCCACACTATAATCATAACCATTAGAACATGAGATCAATGGCATATATTAATATATCAAAGATTCCATAGACAACAAAACCAAATACCAATATACAAAAACCAACTGAACAACACAATAATATTAATATTAATATTAATATTAATATACAATAACAATAAAAAGATTAGAGCTTTACTTTGAAACAGTTTCTTTATGAACCTGCAAGACATGAATAGCCATACCACCAGCAGTTGAAAGCTTCTTATGACAAACATGACACTTAAAATGCTTAGCCTTTTGGTGCTGAACCAAGATCTTCTCATCATCAAACTCTCTGTCACAATAATAACACCATACATCTGATGATACCCTCTTCTTCTTCTTCCCCATCACACACAATAAAAAAACGATGAATTTCAAGACTAAAAAAAAAGATTGTTAATGGGTCTCTCTGTTTGTTTGATTTGTAGGCGAAAAAGAAAAGAAATTGTGTTAGGGTTTCTATTGCTGCTGCTGTTGTTTTTCGTTTTATGAAGATATTGTTTTGGAAGATACAAATTTAGAGAGTAAAAGGGGTAAATGGTTAAGGTTTAGGGACCAATTATGTAAATTTATTGGAGTGTTGACTTTGGAGAAATAAGCCCATTGAATATCCATTTTGCAGTCTGTTTGACCTCTAGTAATGGGTTAACATTATGGATGAGTTGGGTTTGGAGCAGTAAGCCCATCGAAAATCCATTTCACAGTTTGTTCGTATAACCAAACGATAAAACGTGGGTTTTGAACGGTAATAATTCGTAAAAGCACTAAGAGGAGGTTCATTTCATTAAGAGTAGGGGCGGATCCAGGTCAGCCGAAGGTGGGCGGGCGCTCTCTTAAAAAGAAAATGTTTAGTTATATACGCACGTTAACAGTGGCGAAGCTTGGTTGTCAAATCGGGAGGGGCCAGACTTAATTTTTTCTATCTGTAGTGGCAAATCGGCGGGGGCCGAACTCAACCCAGACTTAATTTACCTACGAAAATCGCAAATTTCCACTACTGATCCAAAAAACAGGGGGGGCCAGGGCCACCCGTGGCCAAACCTATCCTTCGTCCCTGCACGTTAATCCCTTCCGCACCCCTTGAAAATTTTGGGTTTTGTGTGGCCATGTGAGTGTCTACTTTTGTTTTTTTTTTTTTTAAAGCCCACCTTTATGGATTTATTATTACTCAAGTCCCAGTAGTTATTTACTTTTATGTTATATTTTAGAAAGAGAATTACAAATATTGTCTTTTAATTATACTAGAAATTGCATGTTCTGTCCTTTATGGAAATTTTTCACTCATTCTGTCTTTTGTTTTCTCAATTTGCTACACCCTCTGTCCTTTAGCCTAACTTAGTTAAAAAAACTTGGTTAACTTTATTTTCTAAGTTTATACTTTTAGCCCCTATAGTTTTGATCGAACCCTAACCCTTGATTGACCTCGAATTCGACACGGCAATTAACGAAATCACAGGGCTATTATACAACATCAAATTCCGATCAAAACCATGTATAATAATCGTACCGATCTAATCGTTTTCAAGGCTAAATCGAATGAATAAAATTGCGGCTGGTTGATCTTATTCTTCAAATTGCGAACGATTTGGTGGGTGTTTATAATAACATCTTATGCCTTAGTCGACCGTTTATGTGCAAAAATATACCATAAACATCCATCAAATAGTTCGTAATTTGAAGAACAAGATCAACCAGTGTCTTATAGGGGCATTAAGGTAAACAATTTTACACTTTTAACTAAAATGTCATTACAAATTTACTAATATACCCTTTTAAGTGTCTTAAATGTCCACAATGTTCCAATTATACCCTCATGATCTAAGCATAAATCACTTGTACATGTTGCTTCTTAAGTTGTACAGAATTGAAAATTACTATCCTACCCGTCACTCTTCCTTAATAAGATAAGATAATATAGATAATAAAGTGTTAATAATGTAGAAAATACACATACCATAGCACTATATAAAATATAGAGAGAATTACAAAGATTGTCCTTTAATTATACTAGAAATTGCATGTTCTGTCCTTTATGAAAAATTTTCACTCATTCTGTCATTTGTTTTCTCAAGTTGCTACACCCTCTGTCCTTTAGCCTAACTTAGTTAAAAAACTTGGTTAACTTTATTTTTTAAGTTTATACTTTTATCCCCTATAGTTTTGATCGAACCCTAACCCTTGATTGACCTCGAATTCGACACGGCAATTAACGAAATCACAGGGCTATTATACAACATCAAATTCCGATCAAAACCATGCATAATAATCGTACTGACTTGATCGTTTTTGAGGCTAAATCGAACGATTAAAATTGCGACTGGTTGATCTTGTTCTTCAAATTACGAACGATTTGATGGATGTTTATGGTATATTTTTGCACAGAAACGGTCGACTAAGGCATAAGATGTTATAAATAAAAGTAAATAACTACTGGGACTTGAGTAATAATAAATACCATTTTCACCCTACCTTCCTCATTCTTCTTTTCCATTTTTTCTTCTAGGTATCTTTTCCATTTGATCTTCGAGGTCTGTTATTACATCATTTTTCATTTCTGATTCGAGGTCTGTCTTTGAATTTTACAATTCTGGATGATACAAAATGGTATTTTAACTATTTATTTTTTTCACTTCCATTTACCGGACAATTTTTCTTTAAAATGTAGAATGGATATAGATTCAAAGTTGTTTGTAACCATTTCCGTATTTAATGGTTAAAACTATTTCCTGATAATTATGGTTTCCAGAAATCTTTTAATTCCATTAGAATACATAATTTTTTTCGGATCAAATGGATACAAAGTTGTTTCTAAATATGGCTATTTTTGGCTAATTTCGGATGGATTCAAATGTGTTTCTAACAAAAATATTTTCGACTCAATTAGATTGATCCAAAAGGTGTTTCTAATAATTTTTTCGGATGGAATATATACAAATATATCAGGTTTATTTAACATATTCGTTTTTTCATTTGAAAACCAGGATTCCATCCAAAGAAACAAACTCGATTATAGCTTATCACAAGGGTGACCAATTCTTCAAGGTGATGCATGACCCTTCGGCAAGAATTTTGGTATGAATCTTATTTTCATCTAAATATGGCTATTTGTTTTTATAGACAAATTGATTATTTCTTTTTTTAATGTTGTTTTTAACGTGTTCATCCATACATTGCCGAAAGCCATGAACAGGTTTTTGTTCTCTAAAAACATACACAACAATAACATTACAATTGCCACATACCATGGACAATCTTGGTTGGTGCTATTAGAAGATAACAATGTTTTGCAACAACCAGTTTGTCCGAATACGCAACAATTTAAAGTTACCAACTACGATGGTTTACCTGGTTTTGGATGCACTGTTACAAATGAGTTGGTACGTTTAGTGTTGTTTATATGGTTGGAGTAAAATGTTTTACTCATCTATATATAACTTTTTACCTTATTTAATTGTTTTTACTATGCAGATAATTCCTAACACAATTGTTGAATTGGCGAATTTAAATCAATCACTGAAAATCAAGATTAAATTTACTAATGGGTACTCGTGGTCTGCTACGGTGCATGTTGAGGTTCATTCTCAAGTCGCTAGGTTTGTTGTTTGCATTTCCAACATTTACGTTCACAATTTTCTTAATTTATAATAATGTACCCATTATATCTATTTAGTATACGTAATAGACCAGCAGAAGCTGTTTGTCACTAAGGTTGATACACAAGAAGTTATTGATTTAGAAATTTAAATTTCGTTACCCCCGATGTATTTAAGTATGGCAACTATGGATATACATATCAATTTTAATATATTCGTTTCCCCTGATGTATTTAAGTATGGCAACTATTAAGAAATATATTTTAGGTAGCACTATATTATCGATATATCAATCAATCAATGGGATTAAGAACCTTCCTTATCAATTTTACTGTAATTTATATATTGGCGTATATACCATAATTCGAAATTTATTAGTCAACCCTCATTTACTCGGCAATTATTAGGATTAACCATTGACCTTTAGTAGTCAACCAATTATTATGTTATTATGTACATCATTGACCATTGACCATGTGTCAATCTATATATTTGTATGTGGTACTTTAGTGGAGGAATCACAATAATATTCAAATCAATATGGTAATCAGAGCTTGAGTCATCCTGTCGACTTTTACCTTCAATTTTAGTCAACCCTCATTTACTCGGCAATTATTAGGATTGACCATTGACCTTTAATAGTCAACCAATTGTTATGTTATTATCTACATCATTGACCATTGACCATGTGTCAATCTATATATTTGTATATGATACTTTAGTAGAGGCATCACAATAATATTCAAATCAATAAAATTATCGACTTTGATTAAATATTGACGAATGTATACCATAGGTGGATGACTTATAATTATGGTATATATCATCAATCAATAACATTAATCAAACATCTAATAATTTCGAATTACCTTCAAACATTGATTGTATATATGTAACGAAAAATACGCATGGTAAATTAGGCTGATTTAAGCAATTGTCAATCATTAGGAGACTTATTATGGCAACTATTAAGAAATATATTTTAGGTAGCACTATATTATCGATATATCAATCAATCAATGGGATTAAGAACCTTCCTTATCAATTTTACCATAATTTATATATTAACGTATATACCATAATTCGAAATTTATTAGTCAACTCTCATTTACTCGGCAATTATTAAGATTAACCATTGACCTTTATTAGTCAACCAATTATTATGTTATTATGTACATCATTGACCATTGACCATGTGCCAATCTATATATTTGTATGTGGTACTTTAGTGGAGGAATCACAATAATATTCAAATCAATATGGTAATCAGAGCTTGAGTCATCCTGTCGACTTTCACCTTCAATTTTAGTCAACCCTCATTTACTCGGCAATTATTAGTATTAACCATTGACCTTTATTAGTCAACCAATTATTATTTTATTATGTACATCGTTAAATTCAAGCAATTGTCAATCATTAAATTCAAACATTAATTGTCTAATTTAAGCAATTGTCTTCTTTTTTTAAGGTATTTTTTTTATAAGGCAATTTAATCAATTGCCTCATCATTGCATTCAAACATTAATTGTCTAATTTAAGCATTTGTCAATAATTACGAGACTTATTAGGAATTATTCTAATTTAAGTAATTGTCAATCATTACATTCATACATTAATTGTATATATGTAACGAAAAAAATCCATATTCGGTGAAGCATTACATTCAAACCCTAATTGTCTAATTTAATCAATTGTCATTGAATAAATTATGGTGATTTAAGCAATTGTCATTAAATAGATTTATGCGGCCTTCCTTATTTTGATGTTACTATTTTTTTACGTTTTTTTAATGTGTAGTTTTAATATACTTTGATGTTATTGTCACCAATATTAATTTAAGACATTAATATCGATCAACGGACATAATAGAATCAATATTAAAGTGTCACGCTGTTGAGCCATAGCTATTTGACTTCGGATTTAATTTACCCAATATAACAATTGAATGTAAACTGATAAAGATTAATGATAATCACAAATCTTTTTATTAATGTTATTTACTTATTATTAGTGAAAAGCAACATATTTGGATGACTTATAATAGTTGTGTCAATCATTACATAGCTATGTTAACATGTAACCCATTATTGCTGGGTCTAAAAATGCAATGTGCTTCAACTATGGCCAACATCTCGATGTTGTCCTTCATTAAATATAGAATCACACAATGAAGGCCATTAACAATGAATGCCATCAGTAACCCATTATTATGTTACTAATTTCGGTGATAAAGGAATGCAGCCATCATTTATTTACTAATTTCGGAATGCAATATCACACCACCATTACAAACATTTCTTATCGAAATTCTCTCTATAAAAATGGGTTAAATTCCCATTCATAACAAGTTGCTACCACACATTTCTCTTTCTTTGATCACTCGCATACATATATTCTTAGGTGATTTACTCTTTCTCATATTTAGATACATAAACATAATTTTTTTTTAGTTATGTTTGCAGTCATTTAATTCCATCAATGTGACAATCATTCGAATGTTGAATACCGTCCTAGAACTTTCATTATTCTTATGCTATCAACAGTTTGTGTCGAAAGTACTATTTTGAAATTTAACTTTTTTTGTACAGTCAAAGAGATCAATAGCTGTCGTAGAAGCAAACGAGTTTACCATGGTTAACCAAATTTAGGGGTGCAAACGAGCCGAGCGACTCACGAGCTACTCGAGATCGGCTCGGTAAAAAGCTCGAACGAGCCGAGCCTTATCGAGCTCGAGCCCGAGCTTGAGCCTGAAATAAAGCTCATTTAGTTATCGAGCCCGAGCTCGAGCCTCGAATGTAAAGCTCGGTTGGGCTTGTCGAGCCTTATCGAGCTTTGCTTATTTATGTCAATTAATACTATATAGCCCAATTGTATTGCAACCCATGCATTAACTAAATTAATTTGGGCCTTGGGCTTCATAATTGTCCAAAACGAGCTCATTAATGGTCCAAAACGAGTCTTTAATAGTCCAAAACAGGTTCCTTAATGGTCCAAAACGAGCTCGACCCGAGCTTGGGCTCGCTTAAACTCTTGCCATATACACTTTCATCGAGCTATCGAGCCGAGCTCGAGTTCTAAAATATACTATCGAGCCGAGCTCGAGCTCGAGCTTCTGAAAAGTGTCACGAGCCGAGCTCGATAATGCAAGGCTCGGGCTCGGCTCGTTTGCACCCCTAACCAAATTCATATCAGCCGAAATGATGTTGCTTTAAAGCTAAAGATTATTCGGGTTTGGCGTCAACCCGATCGTCGCAATTCTAAAGATGTTTACTCAATTGAGATGATTCTCATTGATGAAAATGTAAATCTCAACTCCAAATTTTTATTAAAGCCTTTTATTGGCGTATTTCATTATTTACTATACACTATTTAATATTTTTCATAATTTTCTTATAGTCGTACATTAAAAAAATATATTCTTTACGCAAATAAAAGTATTCAACTAACAATATTGATCTTTTTTTTTTTTTTTGATAATTTACAGGGTGACAGGATTCAAGCGAATGTATTTAAGCGATTGTTTTTTAGATTTGAGAGGTTTTTGTTAGAAAATGCTTTCCTTATTATAAGAAATCCAAGAGTTGGACTCAATTCATCTAAGTACAAGTATGCACCAAACCCAAACAAACTGTGCTTGAATATGAACACTCAAGTTTCCGATTATGTCGGTTTTCAAGGGCCAGATTTTGGGTTCTCTTTTGTCCCCTATCAAAGAATTCTAGATAAGGAGGTTGATGAATATGTCACAATAGGTGTGTATCGTCAATATCTCCTTTTTTCATTACAACCAAACCATAATATTATTTTTTGGGTTTGAGGTCACATTAATGTTTGTTTATATTTGAATTTAGATGTTATCGGACATGTTAGCAAGTTCTTCAGCAATGATGATAAAGATAAAAAGGTTGTCGCTGATAAAAAGAGGTTAACAATGGAAATCCAGGATATCGAGTATGTATTGGTTTTATGATTTGTATTTTATACAAACTACAAATAACCTTTTTATATATTTTGTTTTTTATACTAAAATAAATTTTACTTTTTGAAGGGGTTTGAACATTTATGTAACCTTGTGGGATAGTTATGCCATGGAGATGTCTAAATATGTGGCAACTCATCAAATGGAGAAACAATTTATAATAATACTGCAGTTTGGCCGATTGAAGTTTTATAATGGTTGTTTACATTTATTAAATATTTGTATTGTATTTGTATTATAAATTATATTTATACATATACTACTTATTATTTTTAATTTTTATTCTAATATTGTTTTATACAGGAAAACCCTATGTTTCTAATTCTTTTGGAGACCGTGTTAGTCGACTGTTCATTAATGGAGATATTGAAGATATTAACCGGTACAAAACAAGGTAAACACTATTATGTTTTTCAATACGAATAACAATAGCTTAAACTTGTAACAATAATTGTGTGAAAGCATTTATGTATACATCAAATTATTTTTATCCAGGTTGGGTAAGAAAATGGCTGATAATCCTTCCTCGTGTCATCGACCATATGGAACCTCTATGTTCTCTTCTGATGAAGATGAATTTGTGCATAACACTCCTTTTAGTAACATTGGTGACATTTGTGAGATACAAGAGGTAAGTATAATGTTCATACTTAAATACGTTATTTATACTTAAATATAAAAGTTTAACATTATTGAATATTTTTTATTTAATATAACTCTCCATTGCATACCCAATTATTTCTAATTTCGGTAACTAATTATAATATTCATACAGGAGCAGGCTTTGGTGTTATTGGGGACTATTAAAGACCTATTTACCGAATTTGGCTGGCACTACATCCGATGTCCCAAATGCACCAAAAAATGTGGTATTGATTATGTAATCAAACAAGTTGGCGAAGGAAGTTCCGAATTTGAGGAAGAAAAGGTTTTCCAATGTGTGAATGTTAATTGTAGTGCCAAACAAGTCGTGCCTACACCAAGGTCGAATCTGTTTATAAAATAAATGTTAATATACATGAATCACGGTTGAATACAAAAATATAATTAATTTTGTGTTACATTTGTTTTTTTATTTTTTACCAGATTTAAAATTCAGGTTCGTGTACAAGATCTTAATGGTGCTGTTTCTCTTACGTTGTTTCATCGTGACGCTGCACAACTTCTTAATAAAAGTGCTTCTGAATTGCTTGATGAGAATACAGTATTTCATATATTTTTTTTCCATGTAGAGTATATTTTGTTATTAATATTTCTTTAATTAAAGTTTTCTAATAAATAGATCTTTCTTGATTCCTTCTAAATAGGTTGGTGATACAATTCAATATCCAGAAGAAATTAAGACTTTGTTGGAAAGAGAGCTTGCTTTTAAAATCTTTGTATCCGGCTTCAATTTGAACAACAAATATGATGTTTATGGTGTAACTAAGATAAGTGATGATCCAACAATTATCTCGGAGCTTAAGAAGAAGTTGTACGTAGGACATGTACATAATCGAATCCTATTTGATATTAAAAACAACTTTTATGTATATAAGACATTTTTACTATAAAATGATTTTCAACGTTGTTGTTACAGCCTACTGAATCGGAGTCACTTCACACATCTATGTTAGCAATGCCGTCTAATGCTATGTCTGTTGCCAAGGTACCATTTTCAAACACATTTACATTCGTATTAAAATTTTTACGTATTTTTATTGTTAAACAACCACTTCTACATTCATCAAAATATGTTTATAAATATTTTATCTTTAGGAATCCAAATCAGACACAGGCGATAATGAAACGCCAATTTCCATTGCTGATAACTTTGTTGATAAGAAAGTTTATGCTGAAGGCGAACAATGTTCTATCAGTTCCAAGTATCAAATGGTTAAGCGTAAACTGATTGACGCAATTTCTGATGATGAAATCACATCAACGCCTTCAACTAAGATTGGAAGTGGTGGGAGTAGGGAGAAAGATAAAAGTCCGTTGAGTCCACCATCTTGCTAAAGCCAAAAGAAGAGAATTACTTTGCTATGATGATGGTCTACGAGTTATATTGCTTTCTGTTTGTTTTTAATTATGTTTGAACAATTTCACTTTGTTATTTCCTATTTCTTTGATTACCACTATTTGCTACTGTTTCAAATCTATTCTACCATGATTTGGTTGACTGTCTTTATTATGTTTAATAACGATGGTAATATTTGATAAAGTCATTTGGTTGATTGACAATTTTACTTCCATCTAAATATTTTTTTTAATTTTATTAACAATATTCAGATAATATATGTACAGTCCGAAGATGTTAATGAACAGGTTGATGAAAGATTAGTTTCTCCTGATGTTTTGAATGGTCTTAAGTTTTCTAGAATACCAAACCACCGTTTGGTTTTGAAAGTTGGTGTCCCCGTAATGTTACTCAGAAACATTGATCAGAAAAGCGGTTTGTGTAATGGAACAAGGTTACAAGTTGTTAAAATGGGAAAACGTGTAATTGAAGCGAAAATCATTTCATGAAGTAACATTGGAATGCGAACGTTTATCCCAAGAATTACTTTATCCCCTTCGGATAAGAAAATTCCTTTTAAATTTAACAGAAGACAATTCCCACTTGCTGTTTCTTTCGCAATGACAATAAACAAGAGTCAAGGACAATCCTTATCCAGAGTTGGTTTGTATTTGAAGGATCCAGTTTTTTCACACGGGCAGTTGTATGTTGTGCTATCAAGGGTCAAAATTCGAGATGGACTGAAGATAGTTATACTAGATGAAGATGGCGAACTGACGAACAAAACATCAAACGTTGTGTACAAAGAAGTATTTCAAGATTTATGAATAATTTTATAACATTTTGATGCACTTTTTTACTTATCTTCATTGACGTTATGTACATACAACTTCAATAATACAAGTATTATTTTAATACTTTTTTATTTTTTCTTTGGTTTGCACCGTGGGTACCCACGGGTCTCTAACCTAGTATTTATTAAAAGAAAATTGATTTTTTTTTAAATTTCAAACGGTCATAATGTTGTTAGAGGACACGACCGCAATCACGTCTGCTCGTTCACGTGTGCCTTCACGCGTGGTGGTTGCCGTGTTCGCGAGCCACGTGACTTGTTAGTTGGCTCATGGACGTTCGCTCGCGTGCCACAACGGATAGCCTAAGCCAATAAGATGTTTGACTACGGCTTCTGTTTTGGCTTTTTAATTTAAGTTGAAAAGCTGTTTTCAAGAAGTCACAAACCCTGGCTTTTATTTTAGTTTTTGGCATACAAATTACAAATCTATCTGTCCATACAACCAATTTTCACAATAATCTAAGCCAAACACGTTTTTAAAGACAACTTATTGACTTATTGACTTTTCCGAACACTTTTTTAAAAACTCATTTTCGAAAAGTTACAAGTCAATAAAAACACATTTGGAAAAAATAGAATACTTTTGGAGTTAAATACGCAATCCCAAACACCCCTTTTTTTATCGGCAAAAATATTTTATTCAACTCCCAAAATGTTAATTACATTGTAAAAGCAACATGCTAACACAATATAACACACCAAAAAACAATCCAAAACACCCCTTAAATTTTGTGATGAAGCCCTCCAATACATATAGAAACATATTGAATCAAAGGGTGTTTACCCTATTGAAGGCAGAGCCGTCTCCAAGAACACTACAAAAATTTGGGTTAAAAATTTTATAAAGAGGAATGAATTAAAAATAAATAAATATAGTGTTAGAGTCAATGATTGAACTCGAAGCCTCTATATTAAATTAAGATGGTTTTTTCAACTTCACTAACAAGACTTTAATGTATAAAACATAAATATATATCTTAAATATAAAATTTAATATATATATATATATATATGTGTGTGTGTGTGTGTGTGTGTGTGTGTATTTTTAAAAAAATTCGGGCCCATTTGAGGGTCGGGCTCTGAGCCGATGACCACCCGACCCATGCTTAGGCCGGCCTTTTTGAAGGGTTAGTATGATAGTATCAGTGGTGAAGCTTGACCCGAAGGTTCGGGGGGTCGGAAGTCACTAGTTTCGGGGGGTCGAAACCCTATATTTACAAAATTTTCTATACGAATACTATATAATCGGAACTTCTGCACAAAAATTCAGGGGGGTCAGCCGCCCCCTCCCGCCCCAACTAAGCCTCGACACTGGATAGTATCGATACATAATGATAACATAAGTACATAAGTGAGAAAGTAGCCGTAATCCTGGTTCTTTTTTAGTTCTTTATTGTTTTGTGTATAAGATGTAAATGTTTTTTGTTAACTATGAAAAATAATGCAACATTTAGCTTGAGTATCACACAATATTTTAGTTATCAGACTTCCTATCGCTGTTCCTGCTACTTGCTGCTGTTGTTAAAAATATCACCTTTCATTCATACACTTCAACGCAAATACAGTAAGTTAAGACAACATGCTTTATGTCAAATAATATGATTGAAAAGTCAAAGTTCTCATATACTCTTTATATATAGCGCGGACAATCATGTGTTTTTGAAGTATAGGTGTTAGTCTAAAATTGCAGCCGATTAAACACATTTTTAATGTTTTTAAGTCCCTTATTATAGATGGTCTTAAGCATTAGTCGTTTGTAAAAATTTTCTGATCAATACAATAACAATGTGGCCCGTTTACCTACGTATCACTTGTAATTGACTGTCTTTGGTTTAATATAATAACAATGTTATCTATCAAAAAAAAAAAAAAAAAACCAACTTCTTTAACGTTCTAATCTTAAAGAAACGAAAAGAAAAGAAAATGATCAAAGGAAAGGAAAGGAAAGAAAAGAAATGATACATATTCCGTTTCCGTTCAAATCGGAAGAAAAATTAAACTAAAGGATTTGACCTAGTTTTCTTTCCATTTCCTTTCTTTTCCTTTCTTAAAGTGAAACTCGGGATCATAATATATTTTGTTTTCCTTTGTTTTCCTTCCTTAAATAAAACTCCGAAACACAATCAAATTTTTCTTTTATTTCTTTCCCCTCGTTAAGTTAACTCGGAACAAGTGCTAAGAGTCTAGTTTCGGGTATCTTTGGCCTAATTGTAATTATGATTTATGTTTGGCCGCCCTCAAACCACTACTTAATTTATACAAATAAGTACCAATCAAATAAACTACTTGTTAGAACCATTTTAGTCCATTCGCTTAAAGTCGCTTAAAGATGGTCATGACTGTCATGACCAATTATATTAGCACAACCAATATAAACTTTTAATTTTTTTTATTATATAGGTCCATAACCACCATCACATTCTCCAACCTTCTTTTATGCACCATCCATCCATCTAGTCGTAGGTATACCCTAAACCAACCTCAATTAAATATACCATATAGAATCTTTATTACATATCTTTTACAACAGTCTATGGATTGCTTTTTAAGGTTAGTTTACTATGGGCTATCTATACATCATGTATAAAACATCATTATCAAATAGTAATTACAAAAAATGATCTCAGCGGTATCGACTAGTCTTATATAAATATCTTTTTATTTTTTTATTAATAAAACTTATGAACAGCTTCTAAATATTTTAGCCTATAGAATTAGTCAAATTTATATTATAGGTATATTCGAATGATTAAAAGTCAAAATGCCTGTATTTGCAATTTGCAATACGTATATTCACCCATTCCGTACACAGGTGATGCAACATTCCCATTCCCACTAGGAAATAATCTATATCTATATATTAGTATTAATATATTAATATTTCAAAGTATGAAATCTTACGTAACATTCAAAGAGATTATCTTCCACCCATTTGAGTGTGTCATGTGATATCCTTCTTAGACCAAGCGTAGTTGTGACACCCGGCAAACTCAGGTTAGTAACGTTGACTAAACTAGTAAGTCTACCTTAGCGAGTCATGCATATTACGTCCTTAACGGGGTCAGTCGAGTCGGTATGATGATTCTGGGAATCATCGGGGGTCGTTATGATGATCCGCGGGGTCATCGGGAGTCGGTCCATAACTATGGGTACAAGGATCGGCGATTCGTGGAATCGCCGGGTTTAATGCACACACGAGTCTCGAGTCCCGGGAATTGGTGAACGGATGTAAACGTGCTAGTTATCATGCATTATATGTTTGAAATCATTATGTGACTTATCGGTATGTGAATACGTGTTTAAATATGTTAAAATAGTGTTTAACGCGCCAAAAACCCATTCCAGCACCTTATAGGCGATTAGGAGCCTGGGGGACTCCTAATCGCGTGAACAGTAGGCGATTACATGAAGGTTGGGGTGAGTAGGAGGCCTAATCGCATGAACAGAGGCGATTAGGGTCCCTACTCGCGAGTAGGTGCCTAATCGCATGAACAAGAGGCGATTAGGGCCCCTAATCGCCTGATCTGGACTCCTAATCGCATGAACAGCAGAGTCCGGGTCAAAACACCTATAAATAGAACCCTTAACTCCCCAAACACCTCTAGAACAACCCTAGCTGCTCCCAAGTCGCCCACACACCTTGAAACACCTCTGGAACTCTTTTTGCTACAAAAATCACCATCTCCAAGCTTACACACCTTTCTTTAACAAAACCCAAGGTGTGTTCTTCATCCCTAACCTTTGTAAAGTTGTTATTTTGAGTTCCCCAAAGGTCCAGACCTTGTTTTACTAAATTGTGTCTTTGAAAACCTTTCAAAAGAGTTCTAAACCAAGTCTACACCTTAATGCTTGTTATTTGTGAAGTTTACATGCATATGTTGGTCTTCTTGGTGATTATAACATGATGTTTTCAAGATATGATTGTACTTCTGCTATGTAGAGATTATTAGGAAGGTTGTCTTAGAATTTTAGCCATTATTGTGGTGTTTTGAAGAAAATGCATATTTTGACCCATTTGTATGTTCTTGAGGATTTAGGATGATTATGGTATGATTGTTGATGCAATGTTGTTAGGATTCATACTAGGAAGATGTTAGATCAGAGGTTTGATGATTTACATGTTTGTAAAGTTTGAAATCTGATTGTTTCCATTTAAGGAAAGATAAGGTTGGTTGGTGAAACCTAGTACTTTGCCATTTTAGGAAATAATTGCATAGAACATGCTAGATCAGTGATATGTCGGGGGTTTTTGCTTGATATGGGTTGGTAAATGATCTAGGTTTGATATTGGGTGTCGTTGCATGTTTCGGATCTGATTTGGAGGGTTAAACGCGCGAAAATACGTTACACAGCAGCTGCAGGCGATTAGGAATCCTAATCGCCTGAGCTGGGGCGATTATGCAGACTTTATAGGCGATTGGGACCCTACTCGCCTGATACATCAGGCGATTAGGCCCCTAATCGCCTGTAGGCTGATGCCTACTCGCGTGTGACCTTCCTAGTCGCATGTACTGCTGTCGTGAACGCGTTTTGACATCCCGAAACACGATTTGACACCTAGGAACATGCTAGGAACCCCGGGATACACCCAATGACTTAGTAAGACGTATTCGGACTTGATTATGCGTTAAACGGATATTATGCTAGACTAGGTGAATTATTGCGCGTGCTAAGTGTTTAATTGCATATGTTGCATGATGTCTTGTACTTATCTAACACGTGGAATGTCGGGTCACCAATGGGATGTCGGGTCTTGTCTGGCACGGTCGGTTTAACAGTTAAAGGTGTTTTCAAACGTTTATGGTCGCGGTCTGGACATTCGGGGACTAGTTAACCCACGGGTTATTAGTCCGGGTACTTATACACATCTTATGATAGGTCGCCGCTATTTGGGGCTATCATAGCTTAACTTCTTAACTGTTTTCAAGTAACGCAAACCAAGGTGAGTTTCACAGCCCCACTTTTACTGTTTGGCTTTCGGGGGGAGAAACATGCTTTGTACGAACGATTTAAAGGACATGTTATACTATGGGCACTTTATGTACTATACGGTCTTTATGGAAAGTCCCAGGGGGAAACCATGAATGTGCGGGAATGCACAACGAGGGAAATGTGGATAGATCTATTGTGGCCTCACAAGCCCCACCCGACGGCCGGGGGCCGGGCGGGTGCATATTGTCTCTACCTATCGGGTTACCGAGGCATCGGTAGCCCAGTCATCTGGGCTGGTCTCGTCTTTTGGTTCATGTTCAATAATGGGTTCCCAACCGTAGTAGTGAGATCACTTAACGTCTAGCTAACGTTCTTATGACATAGTATAACGGGAATGATCTTTGTGAACTTGTGACAACTCTTTTATAAAAGAAAACCTGTGAACTCACCAGCATTATATGTTGACATTTTTGGCATGTTTTCTCAGGTCGCTAAGGTAGCAGTCATCGGACTAGGCGCATGGAGTCATGCACAGCGTCTAACATTTTGAAGCATATTAAACAATGTTTTTGTAAACAATGATATGTCTTTTGGTTGTAAACAAGAATGCTTCCGCTGCTGGTTTACAGCTCAAAGCGTGATCTTTTGGTTTTAAATATAATTATTGAATGCATGTTTGTTGTATGTTTATTGTGATCGTTGACTGAGATCCTGGTGTGTCACGCGCCTCGCGGTAAAACCCCGCACGTGGAATTTGAGGGTGTGACAGATTGGTATCAGAGCCAACGGTTATAGTGAACTAGGACTGCATGTAGAGTCTAGTCTATAACTGAGTCGCACACACTAGACGGTCACAATTAGTCGAGTCTTAACAAGTGGGTAACAATATGACTTGTCGGGGGTGTCGGTGTCATCATCTTCTACGCTACATCATCTGTTTGCTCTTTATCATTCTATTTCTTGATTCATCATTACTATGATTCGGCGGCGAACGATATACTATTGAGCTTTCTTGACGGCGGTGTACATTGGGGTAGCTTCGGCGTACTCTTGAGATCTGTCCAAGGATTTGGACATCTCCCCTCTATGCCCTAATGGACACGCTCGTTCTTATGCATATTACCTTGTACTTATACTTATGATAATACCATGATTGGGCGCTAGTGTTCGGTGACCTGAACTTCAAACTTAAAGCGCGCCTGGAGGACCATGTGGAACAGTTTATCATGTCGGGTGCACACGAGATCATAAACTGTGATGCATGGGATCCCTAGCGGACTTTGGACTTGAACGGATGGACCCGAGCTGGGCTCAGTCTAGTTTCTTGAAATTTCTAATTGGGTTATATCACGGGCAAGCCTGAGTCTTTTGTTTCATGTTGTGACAGAAGATGTCAGGAGCTCGTGGAGGTCGCAGAGGCGGCCGTGCTGGCGGCCGTGGTGGTGGCCGCGGTGGTGGCCGTGGGAACATTAATATGACCCAGGCGGAGTTGGATAACCTGATGCAGCAGCATGTGAATATTGCTTTGGCTGCGTTCCAAGCCGCTCATAACGCTATGGGTGGTACGTCGGTTCTCACCTATTCTGACTTGTTCTGGGGTACTGTATCTTTTCTTGATTTTCATCGATGTGTCTGTCCCAGGTGGTGCTGTCAATCTCCCTCCACCTGGTTGCTCTTACAAGAAGTTTATGGATTGTAAGCCCCACACTTATAGTGGAGCTGAAGGGGCAGTGGGACTGCTCCGCTGGCTAGAGAAGATTGAGTCGGTTTTCTTGATGTGTAATTGCCCGGAAGGCGACCGGGTGAAGTATGCTTCTGCGACCCTTGAGGGTCAAGCCCTGACTTGGTGGAACTCCACCACCCAGACCCTGGGTATTGGGGAGGCTAACGCCATGCCCTGGGCAGAGTTTACTCAGCTGCTGAAAAGGGAATACTGCCCGAGGGATGAGATCCAGAAGCTCGAGCATGAGGTCTGGAATCATAAGATGGTGGGTTCTGAGATTGAAGCTTACACTGCTAGGCATAATGAGTTGGCGGTGTTGTGCCCTGACCTGCACACACCGGAATATCGAAGGATTGAGCATTATATTGGTGGGTTGGTACCGGAGATTGCGGGATTAGTAGCTGCGGGTAATCCCACTGTTTATACTGAGGTGGTTCGGTCGGCTCACAGGCTGACCAACATGAAGGTGGCTGAAGGGGTCTTGCCTCCTCGAGGCGCTGCTGTGAAGACTTCTGATAGTAACAAACGGAAGTGGGAAGCCGTGGGGAAAGGCTCGAGTTCGGCTCAGCCTCAGCAGGTGAGAAAGTCTGATGTTGGGGGATCGTCGACTGAGCAGAAACCGGGGGGTTATACTGGGAAGCTGCCAAAGTGTGACCGGTGTGGATTTCACCACAACGGTCGTTGTGAGGACCGGAACCGCTGCCACAGGTGCCATAAGAATGGGCACCTGGCAAAGGATTGCAGGGCTAATCTTCAGGGTAACCGGAACCCGCCTGCTACACCTACTCCGGCTCCTCTTGTTGCTGCTCCCCAGGGAAACCAGGGCAAACAGGGGTGCTACAATTGTGGTGAACTCGGTCACTACAAGCGTGAGTGCCCCAAGTTGAAACAGGGTGAAGCTGGGAAGAATGGGTCGGGTAATGGAAACAATGGGGGCGGAGGCAGGAATGCTCGCGCCTTCGTGATCGGTTCAAGTGGTGCTCGACAGGATCCCGACACTGTTACTGGTACGTTTCTCCTCGATAATCGCTATGCTACGGTTTTATTCGATTCTGGTGCCGATAAGAGTTTTATATCTCTTGGGTTTAGTCAATTGCTTGATAGGGTACCTACACCTTTAGAGGCTAAGTACTTGATAGAATTGGCTGATGGTAAGAAAGTTGAGGCGACGCACGTCCTTAGGGAGTGTCACCTTGAGTTGTCGGGTTATTCCTTCCCTATTGATCTTATGCCGGTGTCCTTGGGTAGTTTCGATGTTGTCGTGGGTATGGATTGGTTGTCACTGTATCATGCTGAGATCGTTTGTTTTAATAAAGTCATTCGACTTCCTCTCCCTGATGGAGAAATTCTGTTGGTGCACGGTGAGAAGAGCGGGGCCCCATTGAGTATCATCTCGTGTATGAAAGCCTATAAGTATCTTCGGAAGGGGTATTCTGCCATTCTGGCACTTGTTTCGGTTTCGTCTGAAGAAGAGAAGAAGATTGAAGATATTCCTGTTGTCCGTGATTTTCCCGATGTATTTCCTGAAGACTTACCCGGCCTTCCGCCTTATCGTCAGGTCGAATTTGGTATTGAACTTGCTCCAGGTGCGGCCCCTATTGCCCGAGCCCCATATCGTCTTGCACCTCCCGAGATGCAGGAGTTGTCCAACCAGTTGCAGGAGCTGTTAGAGAAGGGCTTCATTCGACCTAGTTCGTCCCCGTGGGGAGCCCCTATTTTGTTTGTCAAGAAGAAGGACGGAAGCCTGCGGATGTGTATTGACTACCGGGAATTGAACAAGGTTACCATCAAGAATCGTTATCCTCTTCCTCGCATCGATGACTTATTTGACCAGCTTCAGGGTTCTAGTTTCTATTCGAAGATTGATTTGAGGTCGGGGTACCATCAGTTGAGGGTTCAAGAAGCTGACATTCCGAAGACCGCCTTTCGAACTCGCTTTGGCCATTTTGAATTCCTGGTCATGCCTTTTGGTCTCACCAATGCACCTGCCATCTTTATGGATCTGATGAACCGTGTCTGTAAGCCTTATCTTGATAAGTTCGTGATTGTCTTCATTGATGATATTCTAGTCTATTCCAAGAACGAGGTGGACCACCAGGAACACTTGCGTCTTGTCTTGGAACTCCTGAGGCGGGAACAGTTGTACGCCAAATTTTCTAAATGTAGCTTCTGGTTGCGTGAAGTCCAATTCCTTGGTCATGTTGTTAATGAGAAAGGAATTCATGTTGACCCAGCTAAGATTGAAGCCATTAAAGACTGGGAAGCACCAAAGACGCCATCTGAGGTGCGGCAATTCCTAGGCCTTGCAGGTTATTACCGTCGTTTTATCGAGGGATTTTCGAAGATCGCTCAACCCCTCACCTCGCTTACCCAGAAGGACAGAAAGTTCGACTGGGGTGATTCACAGGAGTCGGCCTTCCAGTTGTTAAAGGCTAAACTCTGTTCTGCTCCTATCTTGTCCTTGCCTGAGGGTACGGACGATTTCGTGGTTTATTGTGACGCTTCTATCCGGGGTCTCGGTTGTGTACTGATGCAGCGCGAGAAGGTCATCGCCTATGCTTCTCGTCAGCTCAAAGTTCATGAGAAAAACTACCCCACCCATGATCTGGAATTGGGTGCGGTGGTCTTTGCTTTAAAGATTTGGAGGCATTACTTGTACGGTACCAAATGCACTATTTACACCGATCACAAGAGCCTCCAGCATATCTTTGATCAGAAGGTGTTGAATATAAGACAGCGTCGCTGGGTCGAACTTCTTAATGATTACGAGTGCGCTATTAAATACCATCCTGGCAAGGCGAATGTGGTCGCAGACGCCTTGAGCAGGAAGGAAACGGCTAAACCTCGTCGTGTTCGAGCTCTTCAGCTCACCATCCATTCCGGCTTACCTGATCGAATCCGTTCAGCGCAGCAAGAAGCTTTGAAGGAGGAAAACCTTAAAGCTGAAACCATGCATGGTGCTGATAGCCACCTTGAGCTTAGGTCCGATGGGTTACACTATTTCGCTGAACGTATTTGGGTCCCCTTATTTGGGGGCTTGCGGGAGCTCGTTCTTGATGAGGCTCACAAGTCCCGATACTCTATTCACCCTAGCTCCGATAAGATGTATCAAGACCTGAAGATACTTTATTGGTGGCCGAACATGAAGGCGGACGTGGCTTCGTACGTGAGCAAGTGCTTGACCTGTGCCAAGGTCAAGATCGAGTATTAAAAGCCATCCGGCCTTCTGCAACAGCCTGAAATTCCCGAGTGGAAATGGGAGCGGATTACGATGGACTTTGTAACCAAACTTCCGAAATCGCCCAGTGGTTGTGACATGATCTGGGTGATTGTCGATAGGTTGACAAAGTCTGCGCACTTTCTCGCTATCAAAGAGACCGATGGTCTCGAACGTCTGGCACGGTTATACCTCAAGGAAGTGGTCTCTCGGCACGGGGTGCCTGTCTCTATTATTTCTGATCGTGATCCTCGGTTCGCCTCTAACTTTTGGAAGTCTTTGCATAAGGCTCTGGGTACTCAGTTAGACATGAGCACAGCCTATCATCCGCAAACTGACGGTCAAAGTGAGCGGACGATCCAAACGCTAGAAGACATGCTCCGGGCATGTGTTATCGATTTCGGCAAGGGATGGGAGAGTCATCTACCGTTGGTGGAATTCTCCTACAACAACAGTTACCATTCTAGCATCAAGGCAGCTCCGTTCGAGGCTCTTTACGGGCGGAAATGCCGGTCTCCTCTTTGTTGGGCCGAGGTGGGTGAGAGTCAACTCACCGGCCCGGAACTTGTGTACGAGACTTCCGAAAAGATCGTACAAATCCGTAACCGCATGGCAGCAGCTCGGGATCGTCAAAAGAGCTATGCTGATCGTCGTCGCAAGCCTTTGGAGTTTGAGGTTGGCGACAAGGTTTTGTTGAAGGTATCTCCGTGGAAGGGCGTTATACGTTTTGGGAAGCGGGGCAAATTGAATCCTCGGTATGTAGGACCGTTCGCAATTCTGGAACGGATTGGACCGGTAGCATACAGGCTTGATCTGCCAGCTGAGCCCAGTAATGTTCATAATGTCTTCCATGTTTCTAATCTGAAGAAGTGTTTGGCGGATGAATCTTTGGTTGTTCCTCTCGAAGAGATCAAGGTGGATGATCGTCTACGTATCGTGGAGGAACCGGTTGAAATTCTTGACTATGAAATCCGTAGCCTTCGCCGGAGTAAAATCCGCATTGTTAAAGTCCGTTGGAACTCTGATCGTGGACCGGAGTTCACGTGGGAACGGGAAGATCAAATGAAGGCTAAGTATCCCCATTTATTTCCTAAGCGCGCGTTCGAATCAAGACATGTCTCGGCTGGAGCTGAATGAATCTCGGGTCGAGATTCCTTTCAACAGGGGGATGATGTGGCAACCGGAAAATTTTTCTTCTCTTTCGTCTCTTCCTTTTTGGCCTTGGGCAATTTTCGTGACGAAAATTCTTTCAACAGGGGGATGATGTGACACCCGGCAAACTCAGGTTAGTAACGTTGACTAAACTAGTAAGTCTACCTTAGCGAGTCATGCATATTACGTCCTTAACGGGGTCAGTCGAGTCGGTATGATGATTCTGGGAATCATCGGGGGTCGTTATGATGATCCGCGGGGTCATCGGGAGTCGGTCCATAACTATGGGTACAAGGATCGGCGATTCGTGGAATCGCCGGGTTTAATGCACACACGAGTCTCGAGTCCCGGGAATTGGTGAACGGATGTAAACGTGCTAGTTATCATGCATTATATGTTTGAAATCATTATGTGACTTATCGGTATGTGAATACGTGTTTAAATATGTTAAAATAGTGTTTAACGCGCCAAAAACCCATTCCAGCACCTTATAGGCGATTAGGAGCCTGGGGGACTCCTAATCGCGTGAACAGTAGGCGATTACAAGAAGGTTGGGGCGAGTAGGAGGCCTAATCGCATGAACAGAGGCGATTAGGGTCCCTAGTCGCGAGTAGGTGCCTAATCGCATGAACAAGAGGCGATTAGGGCCCCTAATCGCCTGATCTGGACTCCTAATCGCATGAACAGCAGAGTCCGGGTCAAAACACCTATAAATAGAACCCTTAACTCCCCAAACACCTCTAGAACAACCCTAGCTGCTCCCAAGTCGCCCACACACCTTGAAACACCTCTGGAACTCTTTTTGCTACAAAAATCACCATCTCCAAGCTTACACACCTTTCTTTAACAAAACCCAAGGTGTGTTCTTCATCCCTAACCTTTGTAAAGTTGTTATTTTGAGTTCCCCAAAGGTCCAGACCTTGTTTTACTAAATTGTGTCTTTGAAAACCTTTCAAAAGAGTTCTAAACCAAGTCTACACCTTAATGCTTGTTATTTGTGAAGTTTACATGCATATGTTGGTCTTCTTGGTGATTATAACATGATGTTTTCAAGATATGATTGTACTTCTGCTATGTAGAGATTATTAGGAAGGTTGTCTTAGAATTTTAGCCATTATTGTGGTGTTTTGAAGAAAATGCATATTTTGACCCATTTGTATGTTCTTGAGGATTTAGGATGATTATGGTATGATTGTTGATGCAATGTTGTTAGGATTCATACTAGGAAGATGTTAGATCAGAGGTTTGATGATTTACATGTTTGTAAAGTTTGAAATCTGATTGTTTCCATTTAAGGAAAGATAAGGTTGGTTGGTGAAACCTAGTACTTTGCCATTTTAGGAAATAATTGCATAGAACATGCTAGATCAGTGATATGTCGGGGGTTTTTGCTTGATATGGGTTGGTAAATGATCTAGGTTTGATATTGGGTGTCGTTGCATGTTTCGGATCTGATTTGGAGGGTTAAACGCGCGAAAATACGTTACACAGCAGCTGCAGGCGATTAGGAATCCTAATCGCCTGAGCTGGGGCGATTATGCAGACTTTATAGGCGATTGGGACCCTACTCGCCTGATACATCAGGCGATTAGGCCCCTAATCGCCTGTAGGCTGATGCCTACTCGCGTGTGACCTTCCTAGTCGCATGTACTGCTGTCGTGAACGCGTTTTGACATCCCGGAACACGATTTGACACCTAGGAACATGCTAGGAACCCCGGGATACACCCAATGACTTAGTAAGACGTATTCGGACCTGATTATGCGTTAAACGGATATTATGCTAGACTAGGTGAATTATTGCGCGTGCTAAGTGTTTAATTGCATATGTTGCATGATGTCTTGTACTTATCTAACACGTGGAATGTCGGGTCACCAATGGGATGTCGGGTCTTGTCTGGCACGGTCGGTTTAACAGTTAAAGGTGTTTTCAAACGTTTATGGTCGCGGTCTGGACATTCGGGGACTAGTTAACCCACGGGTTATTAGTCCGGGTACTTATACACATCTTATGATAGGTCGCCGCTATTTGGGGCTATCATAGCTTAACTTCTTAACTGTTTTCAAGTAACGCAAACCAAGGTGAGTTTCACAGCCCCACTTTTACTGTTTGGCTTTCGGGGGGAGAAACATGCTTTGTACGAACGATTTAAAGGACATGTTATACTATGGGCACTTTATGTACTATACGGTCTTTATGGAAAGTCCCAGGGGGAAACCATGAATGTGCGGGAATGCACAACGAGGGAAATGTGGATAGATCTATTGTGGCCTCACAAGCCCCACCCGACGGCCGGGGGCCGGGCGGGTGCATATTGTCTCTACCTATCGGGTTACCGAGGCATCGGTAGCCCAGTCATCTGGGCTGGTCTCGTCTTTTGGTTCATGTTCAGTAATGGGTTCCCAACCGTAGTAGTGAGATCACTTAACGTCTAGCTAACGTTCTTATGACATAGTATAACGGGAATGATCTTTGTGAACTTGTGACAACTCTTTTATAAAAGAAAACCTGTGAACTCACCAGCATTATATGTTGACATTTTTGGCATGTTTTCTCAGGTCGCTAAGGTAGCAGTCATCGGACTAGGCGCACGGAGTCATGCACAGCGTCTAACATTTTGAAGCATATTAAACAATGTTTTTGTAAACAATGATATGTCTTTTGGTTGTAAACAAGAATGCTTCCGCTGCTGGTTTACAGCTCAAAGCGTGATCTTTTGGTTTTAAATATAATTATTGAATGCATGTTTGTTGTATGTTTATTGTGATCGTTGACTGAGATCCTGGTGTGTCACGCGCCTCGCGGTAAAACCCCGCACGTGGAATTTGAGGGTGTGACAGTAGTGGGCTTGAAAGGGGCTCTATGGGGGCTTGATGGCAATCCATAGCGCCGAGAACACCGCCCCCGGACGCTATGGGAGCGCTATGGTGGAGATGGGGATGGCCATCGTGAGCGTCATGGCAATTGTTGGAGATGGAGGTGAACGTTGAAATGACCGTTCAATGGTCATATTCCTTTTAAAAAAATAACCAATTATATATACCCCAAACCAATCTTTTATCTTTCACACAATAAAATTAATCCACTCTCCTCTCTAAAATGGCATAGTGGAATCTAAATCAGGAGATCGCGTTGGTGACGGTGTGGATCAATGTCCAAAACGGACATCCTCCTCTTCCGTTAGTATGTCTTATTTTTGGCGCAATGTGTTGGTGGATTTCAATCGACTAAGGGGCTGTTTGGTTGATTAATAGTTAAGAGGTTCTGAAAGATTAAGTGTTTAATGCTTCAACTATGTACCAAGTCTAAATTGTCACACCCTTAAATTCCACGTGCGGGGTTTTACTGTGAGGCGCGTGACACATCAGGATTCCAGTCAACGATCACAATAAACAAACACTATATATATATATATATATATATTGAAACCAAAACATTATGCTTTGAGCCATAAACAAGCAGCGGAAACATTTCTTGTTTACAACCAAAAGACATATTATAGTTTACAAAACATTGTTTAATATGCAACAAAACTCTAGACGCTGTGCAAGACTCCGTGCGCCTAGTCCATTAACTGCTACCTTAGCGACATGAGAAAACATGCCAAAAATGTCAACATATAATGTTGGTGAGTTCACAGGTTTTCTTTTATAAAAGAGTTGTTGTAAGTTTGAAAAGATCATTCCCGTTACTACTATGTTATACGAACGTTAGCTAGACGTTAAGTGTGTTTACTACTACGAGTGGGAAACCATTACTGACACGTTTTCCTGTTTTTGCCCAGCCGCGAGCCACCGTCACTACGGCGACCCTGGTAGTAGAGACAATATGCACCCACCCGGCTCCCAGCCGTCGAGTGGGGTTTGCCCGTCCCAATAGATCTATCCATATTTCCCCGATATGTGTTCCCACATACTCATGGTTTCCCCTGGGACTCCCTGATAAAATGCCCGTATACTAAATATCCATAACCATAGTATAACAAGATCATTAAAGCGTAAGTATGTAGCATGTTTCTCCCCCGAAAGCAAAACAGTAAAAGTGGGGTTGTGACACTCACCTTAGATTGCGTTACTTGAAAACAGTTAAATCAGTATGCTATGATAGCCCCAAATAGCGGCGACCTACCATAAGATGTATATAAGTACCCGGACTAATAACCCGCATGTTAACTAGTCCCCGAATGTCCAGACCATGACCATGTACGTTTGAAAACACCTTCGACTGTTAAACCGACCGTACCAGACAAGACCCGACATCCCACGTGTTAGCCAAATACAAGATATCATGCAACTTATGTAGTTAAACACTTAATACGCGCAAGAGTTCACCTAGTCTAGCATAACGCTCTATTAACACATAAACGAGTCTGAACACGTGTTACTAAGTCATTGGACATGTCACGGGGTTCCTATCATGTTCCTAGGTGTCAAATTACATTTCGGGATGTCAAAATACGCTTACAACAGCAGTACACGCGATTAGGAAACTAACATGCAATTAGGAAAAGTCAACTGGTGATTGGAGGTGGTCAACAGGTGATTGAAGGCCTAATCGCCTGTTGTTATTGGCGATTGGTGGGTAATCGCATGACTGGGGTGGTGATTAGAGCCCTAATCGCCCCTTGCAGTTCTGTCCCGAATTTTCGTGCGTTAAATCCTCCAAATCAGATCCGAAACATGTAAAAACACCCAACATCAAACTAAACTATTAACCAACCCATTTCAAGCAAAAAACCCCCAATTTATCTCTGCTCTAACACCCTTGATGCGATTATTTCCAAAAAAAATGGCAAAGTACTAGGTTTCATTAACTATGAAATCTTTCCTTAATTGGCAATAATCAGATTACACACCCTACAACCTTGCAAATCATTATCCCATTGTTATAATATCATTCTAATGTGAATCCTAACAACAAACAATCATTGAATCATATCATAACATTTTAATTCTTCAAGAATCATCCAAATGGGTCAAAATGCATACTTTCATCAAAACACCATAACAATAGCTCAAATCCTTAGATAATCATCCTAATAACTCCTACACATCAGAAGTACATCAATTACATGGAAACATTCATGTTCTAACCACCAAAAATCATCATATGCATGAATACTTCACATATAGCAAGTATAATGGTTTAGACTTGTTTTAGAAACTCATTTCAAAGGTTTTTAAAGACACACATTAGTAAAACAAGGTCTGGACCTTTGGGAACCAAAACAATAACATTACAAAGGTTTGGGATGAAGAACACACCTTGGATTTTATCAAAAAAAGGTGTATAAGCTTAGAAATTGTGAGTTTTGAAGCTAAACAAGTTCCAGAGGTGTTTTGAGGTGTGTGGGAGGTTTAGGATCAGTTAGGGTTGCACAAATGGTGTTTAGTGAGTCAAGGGTTGTATTTATAGGTGTTTCTACTCGTCCAAGACATATGAGGAGATTGGAGAACAGACCAGGCGATTAGGGAGCCTAATCGCCTGACCTACTGGCGATTAGGGCTCCAATCGCCCCATAATCTTCCCCAATCGCATGCCAGACTGGCGATTAGGCCACTCACCAGTGCCTAATCGCCTGTAGCATCAGGATTTGGGTTTTTGGCGCGTTAAACACTATTTTAACATATATAAGCACGTATTCACATACTGACAAGTCACATAATGATTACAAACATATAATGCATGATGAATAACACGTTTACATCCGTTCACCAATTCCCGGGACTTGAGACTTGCGTGTGTGCGTTAAACCCGACGATTCCACGAATCACCAATCCTTGTACACATGGTTATGGACCGACTCCCAATGATCCCGCGGGTCATTGTAACGACTCCCGATGATTCCCCGAACCATTGTAATGACTCAACTGACCCAGTTAAGTATGTAATATGCACGACTCACTAAGGTAGACTTACTAGTTTAGTCAACGTTACTAACCTGAGTTTGCCGGGTGTCACATCATCCTCCTGTTGAAAGAATTTTCATCCCAAAAATTGCCCAAGGCCAAAAGGAAGAGACGAAAGAGAAGACATTTTTTCCAGTTGCCACATCATCCCCCTGTTGAAAGGAATCTCGACCCGAGATTCATTCAACTCCAACAGAGATATATCTTGATTCAAACGCACGCTTAGGAAATAAATGAGGATACTTAGCTTTCATCTGATCCTCCCGTTCCCACGTGAACTCCGGTCCACGATTTGAGTTCCAACGGACTTTGACAATGCGGATTTTACTCCGGCGAAGGCTACGGATCTTGTAATCGAGAATCTCAACCGGTTCTTCCACAATACGCAGACGATCATCCACCTTGATCTCTTCGAGAGGAACAACCAACGATTCATCCGCCAGACACTTCTCAAGGTTAGAGACATGGAAGACATATGAACATTACTGAGCTCAGCTGGCAGATCAAGCCTGTATGCCACCGGTCCAATCCGTTCCAGAATTGCGAACGGTCCCACATACCGACGATTCAATTTGCCACGCTTCCCAAAATGTATAACGCCCTTCCACGGAGATACTTTCAATAAAACCCTATCGCCAACCTCAAACTCTAAAGGCTTGCGATGACGATCGGCATAGCTCTTTTGACGATCCCGAGCTATTGCCATGCGGTTACGAATTTGTACGATCTTCTTAGAAGTCTCGTACACAAGTTCCGGGCCGGTGAGTTGGCTCTCACCCACCTCGGCCCAACAAAGAGGGGACCGGCATTTCCGCCCGTAAAGAGCCTCGAACGGGGCTGCCTTGATACTAGAATGGTAGCTATTGTTGTAGGAGAATTCCACCAATGGCAGATGACTCTCCCAACCCTTGCCAAAGTCGATCACACATGCCCGAAGCATGTCTTCTAGTGTTTGAATCGTCCGCTCACTTTGACCGTCAGTTTGCGGATGATAGGCTATGCTCATATCTAACTGAGTACCCAGAGCCTTATGCAAGGATTTTCAGAAGTTTGAGGCGAACCGAGGATCACGATCAGAAATAATAGAAACAGGCACCCCGTGCCGAGAAACTACTTCCTTAAGGTATAAGCGAGCCAACCGCTCAAGGCCATCAGTTTCCTTGATAGCGAGGAAGCGCGCAGACTTTGTCAACCTATCGACGATCACCCAGATCATGTCGCAACCACTGGGTGATCTCGGGAATTTGGTCACAAAGTCCATTGTGATCCGTTCCCACTTCCATTCGGGAATTTCAGGCTGTTGCAGAAGGTCGGACGGCTTTTGGTATTCAACCTTGACCTTGGCATAGGTCAAACACTTGCTTACGTATGAAGCTACATCCGCCTTCATGTTCGGCCACCAATAAAGTATCTTTAAGTCTTGATACATCTTATTGGAGCCAGGGTGAATAGAATACCGGGATTTGTGAGCTTCATCAAGAATGAGCTCCTGCAAACACTCGAATAAAGGGACCCAAACACGTTCAGCAAAATAATGTAGGCCATCGGACCTGAGTTCGAGGTGGCTATCGGCACCATGCATGGTTTCAGCTTTGAGGTTTTCCTCCTTCAAAGCTTCTTGCTGCGCCGAACGGATTTGGTCCGGTAAACTAGAATGGATAGTGAGCTGAAGAGCTCGAATACGACGAGGCTTAGCGGATTCCTTCCTGCTCAAGGCGTCTGCTACAACATTCGCCTTGCCAGGATGGTATATTATTGCACACTCGTAATCATTAAGAAGCTCGACCCAGCGACGCTGTCGCATGTTCAACTCCTTCTGATCAAAGATATGTTGGAGGCTCTTGTGATCGGTGTAAATGGTGCACTTGGTACCGTACAAGTAATGCCTCCAGATTTTCAAAGCAAAGACTACTGCACCCAATTCCGGATCATGGGTGGTGTAGTTTTTCTCATGAACTTTAAGCTGGCGAGAAGCATAGGCAATGACCTTCTCGCATTGCATAAACACACAACCGATATCCCGGATAGAAGCGTCACAATAAACCACTAAATCGTCCGTGCCTTCAGGCAAGGACAAGATAGGAGTAGAACAGAGTTTAGCCTTTAGCATCTGAAAGACTGACTCTTGCGAATCACCCCAGTTAAGTATGTAATATGCACGACTCACTAAGGTAGACTTACTAGTTTAGTCAACGTTACTAACCTGAGTTTGCCTGGTGTCACATGAATGATTTAGCTCTTAATCATTCCATTCAGAGCCTTTTTTAGGTTGAAACAAACAGTCTGAATGCTGAACCATTCAGAGCTGAATGGTTCAGAGCCTCATTAAGAGGCTATCAAACAGACCCTAAGTGAAACAAATCACCGCAACATGGATCAACTTGTTAGTAAGTGGCGGGATCTCTACGGCAAGTGTACGAGATGGAACATCCTCTTTCAAGCCATGATTGCGGCACACCCTGGTAATGCCAAGGATATGACAGTCCAACTCACACAAGTCAACTATCTGGCTACGCATGACACCAACTTCACCCATGTTGCGTCATGGCTATTGTTGCGTTTTCTTAATGTTTAAAAACATTACATAAACTTAAATTAAAACATTACATAATCCTAAATTAAAACATTAATTAAAACATTACATAATCCTAAATTAAAACATTAATTAAACCTAAATTACTTAAACACACCAACTAATACATGCGATCCCAATCCTTTAGAGTGTATTCCGGAGATGACACATCACGATTTCTATCATGACCGTCCAACATAGCGTTTGAGCGGATGCATCCGAAGTCAGGACTTGGAACACGATACGGTTCATCATCCATATTGACATACTCCGCAGCCAGGTTAGTTTCATACCCTTCAGCCTAGCTAGGTAGGACTTTGTGTTAGACAGATGTTTGGAACAGGAGGGTTTGGGGTGAAGTTTGTTTGCGTATCCCCAACATGTGGTTGATTCAATCCCATTATAGCCATAGTGTAGTCATTGGTGTAGTGAAATTCCTCGTCTGTAACAGGAACATTTGGTTCCATACCTGCTTGACTTGGTAATGGTGGAGGGATTATTATGTGACACCCCGCATTTTCGGGTTAACAGTTGAACCTAACCCTAATTAACTTACACGATAGTTCATGGCATTGCATTTGACTAGGATTAGTTAAGTGAGTCGCACAGTACACAGTTAGAGGTTAATAACTACACGGAATGGTAATTCAGGAAATTACCGGACTACGTACATGAGTATTGAACCCCGAACGTTGGTGAAAAAACAAAGCAAATAATTGTAGAATAACTCGTTTGATATTATTTGCAATTATGTGCTTACGTGAATTTATTTCTGAACTTATGTATAGTTCTGTGTATTTAAGCGAAACGTGTTACCGAACCTGTAACCGACACCCGACGAACCGACAAGGTGGTTCAATGTTTGGGTTAAATGTCTAAGGCCCAAAATAAAAGGAAAACAATATATATATATATATATATATATAATATGCCGAGTGTCAGCCTGAATGGCCATTCGCACGACCGAATGACCATTCGCCCTGTGAATAGCCATTCGCCTAGGGCGTTCGGCGAGGAAACCGACTTAAAACCTTTATAAAATTGAGTTTTAGCCCCATCTTTCTCATAAACACAACCCTAATCGTCCCTTACAACCCCCATATGAAAAATATAACCCCTAACACATGCTAAGGCTCAAGAACATCATTTGGGAGACTTGGGAAGCTGTTCAGTTTGTGATTTTGAAGAGCTCTGGGTATAACACATAATCTCTTGTGTTTTAATCTTCTTAGTATGTTATAAAACACCATAAGCAAGTTTTCCAAGATCTATATAAACTTATAAAGATTAAAACATGATTTTCATAGAGGTTTAATGGGATTAGACAATGTGTAATTGTGTTATTATGTGATTTATATGATGGTATTGCGTGATAATGATTAATGAACATCTAGGGTTTATAGATGATAATTTTATGTTGGATCTTGCATGTTTTGATCAGATTGATACGTGAGAGGTCTTGTATTATGTTTATATGATGTTTTTAATCAATAATATACATCTAGGGTTTGTTATAGTTAAGATTAATACATGTTTAAAAACGGACAGATTGCATGTGTCGAATTGTAGGCTTTGTAACGTGACCGTAAAATATTTGTTTTGATTGTTTCTTGACATGAACATGTTATACGTGATCTTAGCTTTCTGGAATGTATAACATGCCCTAGGAAGATTGTTATCCTCTAACTCTTAGCCTAGTGCTGAACACGCTATTGGTGAAGAACGAGATCTAGGCCATGTGGCGCATCACTGGGATTAGAATCCCAACCAGCTTCACGGATGGGTAGTTAGCAAAAGAGTACCAGTGAGGGTACCAACCATTAAATACATAGGAGAGAACACTCAAGGGAAGTATAGCCTACTTTAACAGAGGGCTACGTAATGTCTACGACATAGTGCAACATTCCAGGTGATTAAGGAAGGCTACTAGGAGGAACGATTGGGGCGCTTGATGACCCAGCTAGCTGTTACTCAGTATGAGTCGAATACTATACGCGAACAAACCTAGACAACACTTGCACCTCTAGAGGAGGATGAAGGGGAAATTAGAGAAGGAACTCGAACCACTCGAACCCAAGTCTTGGCAAAGCACGCGCACACACACACATCACCACTACACCAACCCTTGGAGAAGGCTTTGTTATTTCCGCTGAGAAAGGAGATAATTGATTCCTATCACTTGTTGCTTGACTTTTCTTAGGTCCATTTTAAACCTAGATGAGACTAAATTGTTTTTCTTGAATTCTATCCTCGATTTTGGTTTACTACACTAGGTGTGTACAATCGTATGACCCGCGTATATTTGCATTTCTTATAAGCTTATGGTGAACGTAGGATCTCTATGGCTGGACGTGGACACGGACAGTGAAACATCAACATGACACAGGTGGAATTGAATGCACTGAATAACGAAAGGGTGGTTGTAGCCCTTGCAATTTTTCAAGCTGGTAACAACTTATTCGAATTAGTCTCTCTCTTCGTTTCTAAACTCTCATCATTTGGACACCTATCTTACTTGTATTCTCTATTACTTTTTTGTGCTTAGGCCAACCTGCTCGTCACCCACTGCTTGTACATATAAGACATTTAGCCTATGAAGGCTTGAGACCTGCGGATAATAGCGTGTGTCCTCCACACGTGGTGGCTGTGGCCAGTTGTGGAGGGTCAATCGATAAAGTTGTGATAAGACATGTCACTGGTCTTGTTCTTTTTGCTGATGGCAGATGTCACCTTTTGATCCTTTTTAGCTTTCAACCTTTTAAGCAAGTTGTGTTTATTCAATCAGCTTATTTATCCTTAAACTACCCACATCATCAGCCCCCCAATTCAGAGGTGTTTGTGGCGTAGCTCAAAGGCTTCTGACTTATTGCACAACTTATAATACTTAAAAGGCTTTAAGCGTTGAATGGTTTACTTGGTTGAGGCGGTGAAGCTGTTGGATTTGAATTTGGATTTGACAACTGATGTGACAAGTGACAGGTTGTCAGTTGGCGGTTATTAATGTCCTAGGAATCATTATACCTATTGGTTAATATTTTATAATAACCGTTCATATAACTTAATCATTTTCCTTCATATTTCCAGATTGTTTTCCTCAAAGTTTCAAGTTTCCTTCTAGGGTTTTTTCATCTTCCAACATCAAGTCAGTCCTTTTTCTTTTCTTTTCGTCTGATCATCCCTTCAAGCAACGATGGGTGCCAAGAAGGATCTTGTTGTTACTTATTCCACAATGACTCAAGAGGAGGTAGAGTCCTTCTGCTTTGAATGGGGAATCAATTTATCCTTTGATCCGGCTGCACCGGGTCTAGATAAATCAGTCGATCAGTGTCCCCAGGGTTCAATTGCATTATATTGTCGTCACTTTGAGTTTTCTAACCTTCGCCACCCTTTCTCAATCTTTTTTTAAATGTTTTGGAGTATTACCGAGTGTCTTTTGGGCAGTTACACCCACATGGATTGTCTAGGGTTCTTCATTTTGAAGTCTTATGTCGTGCATTGGGTTATGATTCTACTATATTAATGTTCCGTCGATTTTTTCGTTTAGCAAAGAATGGTGACTGGTTCACCTTCAAGATATCCCAGATTGATGTCGGTTTGATTTCTTCACATGTTTCCACTTTGGGTTCATGGAAAAACATATTCTTTTGGGTTTCAGAGTCTATCGTTCCGTTCAAGCTTGTTTGGAGGCGACCTTATGCCGTTCTAAATGAACTTGAACCGTCAGAGTCTGAATTAGATAAGCGTTTTCCTGATGCCCTTCGTGAGTGTCCTTCAAGGCTTCGGCCTTTTCTCGAACCCTTCTTGGTTTTGTCTAATATTAGCATCTGTTGGGATAAACTGGACCGGGATCCGGCTCCATGAGGGATGATCATGGTACGGATCTTCTTCTTTGCCTTTGCCTTTGCCATTGTCATCACTGTTTGGTTCTTACGTGCTTTCTTTGTTTATTTTGCAGTTATGTTTTCTCTGGATTTTATCAAAAGCGATGATACTTCGGATGTGGTATTTGGTGATGTTGACGCGACTCATGGGGAGGATGCAGTGACTAAGTACCAGAAGTGTAGGTATGATGGAGTCAACTACTCAAGTGTTCCTAATGTTAAGGATTTTACGAAACAAGGTCCCTCAAAGCCTTGAACCAGGCGGTCAAGCCGTCGCTTGCTGAAGAATGCCAATCAACCAAGTAGTTATGAACCTGTTGAAGTCAGTGATGATATCGAAGTTTCAGAGGATCAAGAGGGTCGGGGAGATGATCATGTTGGTGTGGTTGAAAAGTTGTCAAATGTTTCGGGCAAGAAGGTCAAGGGGAAAGGCAAGAAGGTTGTTGTGCCCGTTCCCAAAGCTGCTATGTTGAAGAGTGTTGAAGGTTCTCTGAGCACCGAAGGTGAAGAGGTGTATATTCCTGGTTGGGGTGTGAAAGTGAGTGACAATTTCAAGTCCTCAGCTGTGTGTGAAGATGTACTGGCCCACTTTGCTCCTCCGAATGTTAGGGATTCTTTGGAGGCCATGTATGACGATCTACTGCTATCCAAGATGATGATGGGGGCCTGCATTTTTACTTCTATGCTTCCCGAGGGGGTTTCAAGGTTTAGGAAAGGAATGTTGGAGTATGAAGAATTTTCAAAAAAGAAGGAGAAGATGAAGGCATCGATTTCTGCACTGAAGAAGGAGGTTCAGGGTTTTGCTAAGAAGGAGAAGACGCTTGTGACTCTAATTGATAAGCTGAAAAGGGAGCATGAGGTTGAGAAAAAGAGGCATGAATTTGATAGGGCAAAGGTTGAGGCAAATAGGGCTGCTTTAAAAGTTAAATAAAAAGCCTTTCAGGAGGAAAAAAGGTGGTTTGAAGGTTTCTCTTGCCCAAGTTTCTAAGGGTAACCATTGGCTGATTGAGCATGGATTTCAATAGGTTATGACCTACCTTCTTCATTTTTCTTAATTTAACTCGGCTTTAGGAGAGGTCTACGCGAAGTTGCTCAATCATGGGAAGCATTTGGGGTATGTGGTTGGCTATAAGGCTCATGAGGCTGGCAGCCCTTGGAACAGTCTCCCCTCTATCAGCCCAAAGCCATGGATGTCTTCAAAAAGTCAGTTCTGAAGATGGAGCGTCTGACCTACCCTTATGTTGAAGAGGTGTCAAAATGTTTTGGTAAGCCATTATCTGTGTTGCAGGAATTAAAACCTCCATGTCTTAATAAAGAAGTTTGTGCTGAGGTTCTTAAGTCCCTTTCCAAGAAGAGGTCTTATTTAGGGGACAGTGAGAAAAAACTAGATGATGGTGAGGAAGGTTCAAAGGACGCAAGCTTGGAGGCTTCTGAGGTTACAGGGGATGCTAGTGGAAAGAAGGCTAAGAAATCAAAGAAGGCCAAGAAGTCAAAGATTGATGATGCGACTGTGAAGGGAGCTGAGGCTTCAAAGCCTTCTTGTTCGGACGTTGCAGTTTAAAATTTTGAGCCTTCTATATTCGTAGCTTTCTTAGCACTTGATTTGTAAACAATTTAACTTTTTAGTTTGTGAACAATGCTCTAATTGGGGGGGGGGACCTTGTAAGGTCCCGTAGGTGGTGGTTGGCTTGTAAAAGCCTTTGAACAATATTAGGATTATGGCCCTTAAGGCCTTATGATGGTATGTAGGATGTTGGCCCTTAAGGCCTTTTTATGCATGTACGTGATGTTTGCTTTGTGTTTAGCTTTTGATGGTTCTATCTTTTTCTTGTGTATTGTCTTTGTTTTTGTTGGGTATGTTATACCGGTAGCACCTTGGAAGGTTGAGTGTTGTAGTCACTTAACCCTAAGGTATTCTAGGCAAACAATACGCCATCTATCCAATGTACACTACTTATTGTTTTTCCTAGTTCGTAAATCTTGTTTGAAAGACATAAGGAGCATTTGGTGTAGGCTGCCCGGACCCGTCTATGAGACATGATTTCTTTATAAGTTAAATCTCATGGAGTTGGATTGATTTAGGAACTCACCCCTTATATAGGTCCACTTAACCCTTGAACCTATTGAGCGATGTGGCCTGGGAGCTCATCCCCTTACATGACCCGTGTCGTGCCATGGAGTTTCTTACAAGGTTCTCAACCTGATAATAGGATCGAAAGACAAGTATCAAAAAAGAATCTCTTGATTCATTCATTGAACATTTCGATATTACATAAGATAGACCAGCTTCTACAACATTCTCTTAAAAGACTTGAGCTAAACAAAGAACCCTTTGAGGTTTTTGCCATTCCAATGGCGAGGAAGCTTCTTACCTTTAGCATTGCTAAGCTTGTATGATCCTCCTTTGTGTGCTTCAAGGATGGTTTATGGACCTGCCCATTTTGGACCGAGTTTCCTTTGATCTTCTTTTTTGCTTGCCTCATTGTTTCTTAAGACAAGGTCTCCTGGCTTGAAACGTTCATGCCTAACTCGGGCATTGTAGTAAGATTCCATCTTTTGTTTGTATTGAGCTTCTCTAATGGCTGCTGAATCTCGAGCTTCTTCCAAGAGGTCTAAGTTTAGCAATGTTTTACTTTCATTAGCCTTGACATCCACATTAAGGGTTCGGAGTGTGGTAACCCCAGTTTCAGCATGAATGACAGCTTCAGATCCGAAGACTAGGTTGTAGGGGGTCTTTTGTGGCTCGTTTTCTCTGTTGTTCGGATTGACCATAGAACGTTGGGAAGCTCTTCAAGCCACTTTCCCCCTTGACGGCCTAAACTAGCTTTTATCCCATCAACGATGCTACGGTTCATTCTTTCAACCTGACCGTTGGATTGTGGATAGGCAACTGAGCTGAAAATTGTGTGATTCTATATTCTTTGCACCACGAGCTAAAAGGCTTCTCAGCAAACTTCTTGCCGTTATCGATGACCAACACTCCAGGAAGGCCAAAACGACATATGATGTTTTCTCACACAAATTCAATGATCTTTTTACCTGAGATCTTTCCCAAAGGCTTTACTTTAGGCCATTTCGTGAAGTAGTCTACAGCAACAAGTAAAAATTTGACTCATCCTTTGGATGATGGGAACGGTCCAATGATATCCATTCCCCATTTGTGGAATGGCCAAGCTGAGTTGATGGGAACCATATCGTGCTTTGGGCTCTTGGGGACAGAAGCATGCTTTTGACAAGCTTCACACTTTTTCAGTTGTTCGGTGGCGTCTCGGTGCATGGATGGCCAAAAGTATCCGAGGTTCAAGAGCTTGGCCAACACTGATCTCGGAAAACAATGAGGCCCACATATTCTTTCATGTACCTCCTTGATCAAATACTCACTTTGTTATGGACCTACACATCGGAGTAGTGTAACTAGGTTACCTTTTTTATAAAGGATGCCGTCTTGCAACACATATTGCCTAGATTTGATCCAAACCCTTTCAGCTTCAGTATGATCATCAGGTAACACACCATTCTTTAGGAACTTTATGATGGGAGTCATCCAACTTGGTCTTCTTCAGTGATTACGTCTTGTACTTTGAGCACTTGGATGGAAGGGGATTTGAGAACTTCAACTAATACCTTCTTGGTGAGGTGAGCAAAGTTTAGGAAAGCAAGTTTGCTTAGTGCATCCGCCTTCTTGTTTTGCGAACAAGGAACTTGTTTGATTATGCAAGATTGAAATGTGTTCATGACTTCTTTTGCCTTTTCTCGATACTTCTTCATGTTGGGTTCCTTGGCAATGTAGCTGTCGTTTACTTGGTTTGAAACCAATAATGAATCTGTGATGTTAAGTTCGGCCACTTCTTCCTTTGGAATTTCTACAATGGAGTTAGCAAGTATTTGCGCCTTGACTGATTTTCTTGGGATGTAGGTGATTTTGTGTTCACCTAATTCGACAGCCCATTTGGCTAATCGTCCTGAAATTTCAGGTTTTTCAAGCGCACTTTTGATAGGTTGATCGGTTACCACCTATATCGAGTGTGCTTGAAAGTACTTGACATCTGCTAACTTTAGAGATTACAGAAGAAGTAGACAGGTACCTGGGCCTTGTCTCGTTCTATTTTGAGAACATCACTAAGGGCTTATTCACCAACCGAGAGGTAGACAAAGATCGTTACCCCTGGTTTGGGAGCAACGATTGTGGGGAGGGAAGGTAAGTGTTGCTTCATCTGGTTAAAGACTTCCTCCGCTTCTTCAGTCCATCTGAAATCTTTCTTGTCAGTGCATCCCTTAAAGGTTTTGAAGAAAGGGTAGAGATTTCTCAGCTAACTTGGACATAAAACGTTTCAAAGCTGCAAGCTTTCCATTCAGGCTTTCCACCTCTTTCTTTGTTTGAGGGGACTTTGTATCCAAGACGACCTTAACTTTTTTGGGATTGGCTTTGATGTTTTGCTTTCCCAAAATGTGGGCGAGGAACTTGACTTCTTCATAACCGAATGAGCATTTGGTAGGGTTAAGCTTCATGTTGATCCTTTTGAGATTGTTGAAGGTTTCTTGAATATCATCAAGCATTTGATCTTCGGTTTTGCTTTTTATGACAAGATCGTCAGCATAAACTTCCATGTTCTTGCCAATTTGATTTGCGAAAGCTTTATCCACCAACCTTTGATAGGTGGAACCTACATTTTTCAAACCAAAAGGCATTTTTTGGTAGCAGAAAATACCTTTGTCAGTATGGAATGTTGTCTTTTCTTCGTTTTCTGCTTTCATTTGAATCTGATGGTAACCCTTGTAGGCGTCCAGGAAGCATTTGAAGGGGAAGCCTTTAAGGGAGGCGACCTTGAGATCAATTTCGGGCAAGGGATAACAATCCTTGGGACATGTATTGTTAAGATCTTTGAAGTCTATGCACGTCCTCCAAGAGTTGTCAGGCCTCCGGACCATCACGGGGTTAGCAACCCATGACTGGTACTTGACCTCCCGAAGGATTCCGGCTTGTATAAGCTTCTTTACTTTTTGGGAATCCGCCAAACTTCTTTATGGTGCAAGGCTTCGTTTCTTCTGGACTATAGGCTTGACATCAGGAGGAATTCTTAGTTCGTGCTCAGCGATGTCTCGTGGGATACTGGTCATATCCCCAGGACAACGAGCAAAAACATCAATATTGTTTTGGATCAACCTTTGAATCCAGGAAAGGATTCCTCTGGGGAGCTTGGTATTCACCCTTTTCCCTTGTTCAGGATATTCGGGGTTAATACTCAGGCCTTGTTCATCTATTCTAGGCCCATTATCCTCTATCATGAGTGCTTCCATGGTGTGTTGAAGGGTTGCAACCCCATTTTCAGTTGGGAATTTCATGCTTCCGTGGCCGATGGAGACGGCCATATCTAACTCGGCAAAGCCTGTTCTTCTAATGATAACATCATAGTTGGAAGGCAGGTTGAGGACCACGAAGGTGAGATGTTTGGTTCTCTTCATTTTTCCTTCTAAAAAACAGACATCAAGTGTTATCTGGCCCAAAGGCTTGATGGGTTTGTCAGAAATACCTTTGATGGAAGATTCAGCCTGTTGAAGCTTTGAATGCTTTCCTCGGTTGAGCAAGTTGAAGTTTTTTTCGAACATGATCTCCGTAGCAGCTCCAGCGTCAACGTAGGCTTTTTGTGTTTTAATCGAACTTATCAAGGCTTCTATCACCAGAGGGTTGTGACTTTTTTCACCCTCGGGTGGAGGGAAACAAACACATTGGCGTTCCCAAGACTTTAATCGAGGACGTTTGGTTGGAATTTCCTGTTCAAGGAGTACCATGTTAACTTCTTTCTTCTTTCCATCAGCCATGTTATCTTTAACTCATTTGACCAGATGAGCAAGTTCCCCAGATTTGACGGCTTCCTCAATCCTTTTCTTGAGTCGGAAGCAATCATTAGTGTGATGTCCTTTCTCTTCATGGGACTCATAATATTGGTTGGAATTCTCGTTTCTCTTGCTCTTGGGAAGGAGACGGGGAGGCCTGAAGCTGTGCTTTACTTCTTCGGTGGAAAGGATCTCTTGTTGGGTTTTGGTTAGAGCAGTGAAGTTCACCGTTTGTTATCTGCTCGAAGGGTTCCTCCCGGCTGACCTTCGAGAGTCAGATCACTTGGAACGCTTGTCGTAGGACCCAAAGTTACCCCTCTTTTGGTTTGCGCTAGAGCTTCTCCAGTTGGCAGCTATTTTTCTTTGTTCTTTTATATCTATAGCTTCCTCCCATCAGATATAAGCTTCGGCTCTTTAAGAGCCTCTTCAAGGGTTCTTGGAAGACTTTTATTGAAGTCCCTAGTTAGGTACTTAGAGTTTATAGAATTCATGAACCCTGCAACCTTCATCTTTTCGTCAGCGCTCACGTAGGTAAGGCCCTCCTTCTTGTACCTTTCAATGAAATTTCAGAGGCTTTCGTCATCTGTCTGTTTGATCTAGAAGATGACAGTGGCATCTTTCACACATCGTCGTTGCTCGGAGAAGTTAGCCAAGAATCCTTTGCCTAAGTCATCAAAGGAATGGATACTCCCAGCGGGGAGGTCGTTGAACCAGATCCTAGCTGAACCAACGAGCGTTTGCATGAACATGAGGCAACTGACGTGTGCGAATATACACATAATTTTACAATGAAATAACACACGTTTCTACTTTAATATTTATAAAAATGGTTTAGACCTTAATATTAAAACACACACAATAGGGCAAGTGTACCCAGTAATATATGTAGTAATGTACAGATAAGAACCAGATATCGATCCATGGACGCGCGCGGAGCAATGGTACTAAAACTCTATCCCCGATTTACCAGTAGGAAAAGATAGTTTGAGTTTGTTTATAACTAGATTAATTCTAACACATGTAAATAACTTAACTACGACTCCAAATAGAAAATATAACTATATAAACTATAATACGCCAATCCTAGCATGTCATCTACATATAATAAGAAATAAAGGCGCGATCAACATTCCCATTTTCCGACAGTTAGTTTCCCTCTCGGGAATCCTAACATGACAATTATACAGAAAGCTAACACGAATACACACGTTAACCACTTCAAATTGTTTATTAGCGCGCAGCTGATATGATCTCATGAGAATCTTTAAATATAAGTTAGTATCACCTTTCGGGAGTCCTCAACCGCACTAGTTAAGGTAAGCAATATCGAATACACAATACGACCACCTAGACTAGCATAAAGTAGAGCATTTCACAACCTATTCCATTTTACCAACTTTGAACACAAATCTACTAAGATCGCCATTTTCACTAAAATAACTAACAAAGATCATTAACCGTGTCAAAGATTAGTAACAACACCATTAAGCTTTTTAGACTCTTTTACGTGCTGGTAAACATTTATAATCATTATCCGAGTGACTTTAACCAAACCAATACCCGGTTACAGTTTCATGGTGTAAACTTTATTAACAAGTTAACTAGTCTACTATCAGACGATTAAACGGACGGTTTCTTCAACAAGTAATCTGCCTAACACATTCGACAATCATCAAAGTCATCCAAACACAACTACAAATCTAACAACAATGAAACAAGGTTGCACTATGATCATCAAGATTCAAACATGAAAAACGCCAAATTCATACAAAACTTGATTTCATACAAACGATTGTTTTTATTACTAACTATTACTAGATATTATCCGTATACAATAATGCAATAGATAAACGACACAATCAAGTCAAAATATTCAGATTTGAACAAACTTAAAGTTTATAGATCAAACCATAAATCTTGAATGTGAAGGATTGGATGATGCTAGATGATTAGGATCGAGTCCCGAGCTTGTTAAACGGCTTTCCAGCAGCTTGGTTCGTCCGAAAATCGCCCAAAATCGCCTCTCCAAAACCCAATAATCGAACAGTGGGCTGAATGGGCAATATATAGAAGAACAGGGGCCTGTGAGCGGCCGCTCGAAGCCTGTGATCGGCCGCTCGAAGCCTGTGAGCGGCCGCTCACTTTTCAAAAAGTGTTGCAAGTTTTTCGTTAGCTGACGTAGGCCTTCTAGAACGTTTCTGGAAATATCTGGATGAGCGAGTGGCCGCTCATAGAGAGTGAGCGGCCGCTCACAGGACCTGAGGTCCTGTTTGCGTGCCGAAACCTGCGTTTTTTCCTTCAGTTATGCTTCCGGGACATCGTTTAAGACCTGAAACTGCAAAGATACCAAAATAAGTACCAATTCCTGTGTATAAGGTCAAAAACGTCTGAAAATGGGAGTTAAACGGGGACTTTTATGTGTGTAAATTAACGTATATCAAACCTCCCCACACTTGAACTTTGGTTGTCCTCAAGCAAACACTTAAACTATAAATAAACGAAAAACTCGCCAAGTGTCAACAAAGGCAAAATATAGCCTGTACAGATGATAATAGACAAGCCGACAAAGATATATAAACAGGTGATAAGATAACTAAAAAGCAACGACTCACTTCCGATCTACAAGCACGTAAACCCGTACACGACTCACAATGTTCACACACACTCGGTTTTATTTATGATACATACGTGTAATGTGTATGTGTAAATCGCTCCATTGCCAAGACAATGAATCGTGCAATATCATAAGCTTGTCAAAAGATCTAGTCTTCACCAACTAACGTGTGAAAAAGCACAAATCAAGAGGTCTTATAAGGGTTGTAATGTTAGGCAAATGTTAGGGTGTGGAATGGATATTTAAAGTGACAAATCGGCTAAAACCCGACGGTTATGTCTAACTAATAGCAACTACTACAACTGTACAACACAAATGCTAATATAGGCGATTTTTATTTTAAATCGAGCTAACTTATAATTTCTAACTTTAAAGTTCTAAAAACTGCTTGAATACTGCTAATTCACCCTATTTTAGGGTGTTCTATTTTTCTGGATTTTTTTTAGTTTTTTTGAATATAACATATATATATCTATGATATATATACTGGACTGAAACTGATATATAATCAACATACGGGTTCTAAATATATAAACCCGAAAACGAACTATTTACAACATAAAAACTAGTCAAACAATAACCTAAACCGAGCTTTAACACAAAAGGTTTAAAAGAAAAAGGCTATTTGGTTTAGTGGTGAAATGGTGTGGTAAATAAGAAAAACACGGGATTAGGTTCAACATGGTTAACTAGTGGATAACATTTGGGTGATGGGAAACAGATAGAATGAAAAGAAAAGGCTAAATCAAAAGGGTATCCTAAATGCCTCAATCATGTTCGTACAATCTCACACGTATCTGATCTAAATAAGTATGCTAATGACAAGTTCTAAATTACACAAAACATTCGGCTCACTCTAAAGCATGTCAAAGAAATGAAAATCTATTCTAAGGCTCAAATGCTCACGTAACTGGAAGGAAATGGGTGCAAGTGTACGAATCTAACATGCTCGTATATCATTTGTTTGTCGCGCCTCAAGTTATCTTTATCAAAAATTAGTTAGGCTTGATGTTTGTATGAATATATATATATATATATATATATATATATATATGTACAAGAGGACAAACGAGATATAAGATATAATCCCTCCCCACACTTGAAATTCACATTGTCCCCAATGTGATAATAGAAAGCGTTTATGAATTAGCTATCTATAGTGGGGAAAAGGAGAATAATACTCCCCTCGTGTCGAAGAAACGCCCGGGTAAATGGACGGCATGAGCCCTGATAACGGTGCTCGCCAGTTACCTGCATAACCAACATTCTTGACACAACAAACTCGTCAAACCCATTCATCATCATCACAAAATAAGATAAAATAAACTAAAGTACTGAAACTGAAAATGCAGAAAAGTAAACAGTACGAATACAGAAAGAAATAAAAAGATGTCTTGGGTGCTCGCACCCGAATAACAATACAAAACAAAAAATAAAATAAGAGGATGAAGTACTATCACCACCGCTCACTGCTCAATCATCCTCCTCATGATGGGTCTCGGACGAACCCGATGCATCGCCACCTCTTCTGCGCTTTTCACCCGGCCCATCTTGGAAGTGATGTGGCTGGTAGCCAAAGTGGGATGGGTGAACCGTGCGCAAGTCCTGGAAATGGTGGTGCATGCTCTCAAACATGTACCCAAAGTTTTCCCGCGTCTCATCCCTAAATGCGGTGAACTCTGAGTAGAAGTTTTGAGGAGGCGCATACTGCTGCTCGTGAGGCAGTAGTGGCTGCTGCACTGGTGACTGCTGCTGCTGTGGTGGTGGAAGTGGGTTCTAGATCTCATTATTGTGCCCTTTTAACCGACACATCCCATTGTCGTACTCATGTAGGATCCCCATGTGTCTAAGCTTATCTAAGTCGACAAAAGATCCACCTAGAACCCGAGTAAGGGTATTCTTTGCTGCCCTGAGGACACCCATAGATCTTGCTAGAGCAGTCACACATTCTCCCCATATATCATACTTCCTGGTTTTGTCCCTGCTGCTGTACTAAGAAAAGAAGCTATTAATGCAGCCAGGTTAACCCTTTGATCACTTACCAGGGCGTATAAAAATAATAAATCAGGTGTGGGGCAGTTGGTGGAACTTTCCTTCTTCGCAGCCGCCGTGCCACAGAGAACCTTCTGAAATACCCGGAGCAATGGGTCACGAATTTTGGTCGCTTTTGAAATTTGGGGGTTTAATTCTGGAAGCCCCGTCAGTTGAGCCCAAAAAGCGTTGCACAGTTCGTTGTCTTCTGGGAACTTATACATAGCTTCATTGAAGCTATCATCATAAATCTCTTCCTCAGAATATATTCCCAAGTGGTGACCCAGCTCTGCGACTGAGATGTCGCGCCAGATTCCACCTAGGCAAAACTGCAGCCCATGTATCCCATTTGCTTGAAAATCCGGATCATGATTCTTTCTTGGTCTTCTATAGATCAAGGAGGAGAAGAATTCGATAGTTGTATCCATAAAGACCGGTTCGTTTATAGAAAGCAGGTTCTCCATTGGTTGGTCCATCCATTCCCGTAGCCTCTCCTCTTGATTTACCTCCACTAGAGTATCCAAACAAATCCTACGCGGAGTGGCAATCATTTCCCTCCGCGCATATAGCTCGTCAAACCTCTCTAGACACCCGCGTTCTCGCGGGTTTGTCGGGTCAAATCTCAGAAATCGGTGCACCATCTGCATCAAAATGCTTAAATATGTCAGTTATAATCGAAGGAATAGGACCTGGACCCAAAACACGCCAAACAAAAAATAAAAAAAATCTTCATAGACTCTGTGAGCGGGTCCTGCGCGCAAATTTTCGTTGTGTAGCCCTGTTTTTCGATCCCGTGCACTGGCTTTTGCCCGGTTTTTAGTGTTTTAGCCAAACGCACTCTAAAAGCGGCCATTCAAGCACTTGGTTTTTGAAAAATTTTGTACTTTGGCGCTTGAATGGCCGAACTTGCGCAATTATGAAGTTTTTAAAGCGAATTTGGGATTTTAACACCTATGCGCCATCATTTTGCAAATCATCTTAACTTTAAGTTATTTAGTGCAAGGTGTTTAAAGCCCAAATATTTATGAAGTAATCATCGAATTTGGGGCGCGTTTGTTTAGTTATGAAGAACGCCCCAAAGTTCATGAATACCCCAACTCTAAACTACAATCTAATAACTAACAACCTTAAAATTTGGGGATTTGTTAAACATTATGAAGAATCCCCAAAAATTAAGAAAACTAAATAATAACATATAACCTAAAACATGATGAATTTGTGGATTTTTAAACAATTATGAAGGATCCCCAAAATTCAATCAACAAACCTAAGTTACATTAACATCTACACTAGCATACAACCTATAATGAAATTAATCTACAAACATACTAGATTACACTAAACATACGACTAAGAAAATTGACCCAAATCTTCAAAAATTTTTGGAATTTATTTAAACATTATGAAGAAAACCTATAAACCTAAAGATTTGGAAAATAATCACCCATTAATCTATGCTAACAAAGCAAACAATCCATCCAAGCAATTCTAGGGTTTGTTAAACATGATGAAATAACCCTAAAAATCATGAAAAGATTACAATAAACTAAACTATATTACACTAGAACAAGAGAAAATGCAAGAAAACTAGAGATTCATACCTTTTTCTTGAAGATTTGAAGTGAAATTGAAGGGTTTGTATGTGGGTGTTCTTGAGAGCAAAAAATTGAAGAATTGGGTCAAAAATCACTTTGAGCGGCCGCTTAGAAGTTTTTTAGGGTTGGTTTGTGAGTTTTAAATGTGAAATACCAACTTTACCCTTGAAAAACTTGAGCAGACAACTTTGAGCGGTCGCTCGCTCCCTTGGAGCGGCCGCTCGCTCACTTTTTTTTGGACCTGTGCATTTGGAGCGGGCCGCTCGGAGCCTCCGAGTGGCCGCTCACTGTGTCTGCGCATGTATTTTTGTTGCAGTTTTTCACCAAAAAACGCCTGCACTTGTCCGTTTTGACCCAAACAACCAACATACCTGTTTTAAGACACTTCTTAGTACACTACCTCTGTTGTGAAGCGACTTTCCACATCTTCATAAGGCGCGAATCGAACCTGTAAAGACTAAAAACAAACTACAAAAACAAGTTAAAATTAAAACAACTTAACTAAAAACTATTCTAAGCTATGAACATTTATACAATTTGGCGCGCCCATACACGCCGTGCTATATTTATTAACGAGTCGCTAGCTAGACTCACTTCCCCACACTTATTAAGTGTGTGGGGTGTAGAGGTCGATTACCTCCACGGATTGGTCAACCGGTCCGTCGATGTAGACTTTAAGGCGATGACTGTTGACTTTGAAAGTCAAACCCTCTGAATTTGCAATTGAGACAGTTCCGTAAGGATATACTTCCTTAACGGTGTACGGTCCTGTCCATCGGGATTTCAACTTTCCTGGAAAGAGACGCAGACGCGAGTTGTAAAGCAGGACTAAGTCGCCTACTTGAAAATCTTTCTGGCTTTTCAGGCGACTGTCGTGCAGTCTCTTCGTGCGCTCTTTGTACAACATCGAGTTTTCATAGGCCTGTTGCCTCAGCTCCTCCAGCTCATGAATCTGCAAGAAACGGGTCTCACCGCCGGTCTTCAGATCCAGATTCGCTGTTTTCAGAGCCCAGAACGCCCTATGCTCTAACTCGACTGGGAGATGACACGCTTTGCCATAGACAAGCCTAAAGGGAGTCGTCCCAATAGGCGTCTTGTATGCGGTCCTGAAGGCCCACAATGCATCATCCAGCTTGTCAGCCCAATCCTTGCGGTTTTGATTAACTGACCGCTCAAGGATTCGCTTCAATCCACGGTTAGTGACCTCCACCTGTCCACTTGTCTGTGGATGATACGGGGTGGATAACCTGTGGTGGACACCATAACGTCCTAACGCGCGATCTAGCTGCGCATTGCAGAAATGCGTACCACGGTCACTAATTAGTGCCTTCGGGGCACCAAACCGCGAGAACAAGCTTCTAACAAACCTCACTACTACTCGAGTATGTATCTATTACCCCGTGAGGAGGGGAACGGTCCCATGAAGTCTATGCCCCAAATGTCAAAGACCTCACAGACTTGAATCGGGTTTTGCAGCATTTGGTCGCGTGCTGATATGTTTGTCGCCCTCTGGCACGGATCACAAGCACCGACCAATATCCGGGCGTCACGAAAGAGTGTGGGTCAATAAAACCCGGAGTCTAACACTTTTTTGGCAGTGTAATTCGCTCCGTGGTGACCTCCGGTAGGCCCCTTGTAACAATCCCGCAATATCTGCGCCGCCTCTACCCCAAATACACATCGGCGAATCAACTGATCCGCCCCGACCCGGAACAGAAATGGGTCATCCCAGATGTAACATTACGCATTAAAAACTTGTACGTTATACGTTCGCATTTAATAAAAACGTCAAGTTTTCATCTTATATTCGCATTTATTTATTTTGTCGCGATTGTGGAACCCTAATACGATATATATATTATAATATATGTGTGTTGGATTGCATATAAATCAAAAATAATAAAAATGCTTTGGCCGGGGTTCGAACCCGCGCCAAAGCCACACACACACACCAACTTAACCATCTGGGCTGGACCATCATCTTGTTTTAAACCCGGACGCGTTATAATTAAATACACACATAGGAAACCTTCACAGTTGACAAGGAAAGTCAACTGTGGGTTAACTTGATGATCAATCCAGGGTATTAACTCGTAATTGATCTAAAATTGGTAAATGTTTGTGATTGCCGGCCTATTACAACTTGATTCCACGTCAAATACACATCAATCGTTGACCAATTATTCAAATTATACGCGTATGATAATTATCAAGGTCAAACCTTCCAATTAACCTTAACCCTTAAACCTCAGTATATATAGATGATCTGCGAACCTTGTTTACTCGCTCACAACTCTCTCTCAACCTCCAATTCTCTCTGATTTACACTGATTATTATTATCGAGTTCGTTGTTTGACTTTTGCTTTGACCCGACTAATACACTCAATACAACACTGTGAGTCTTCGTTCTTTTGTGGGTTTCATTAATCGGCGATCAAACAACAATAGCCCCATCATTAATCGGGCTCTAGTTTTCTGAATTGTTTGATTGCAAATTCTAGGGTTCATACGTATTAATTGGGGATAAACCTGGAATCGTGTATTGTATTTATTTATTTTAAACAGAAGATATCACAACCACCGGCCTAGGCCAAGTGGTTGTGACCATGGTCCACCACAATGGTTACCCGGGTTCGAGTCCCGGCTCTGACCGTTTTTGTTCTTTTCTTTTCTTTTCTTTTTTTAAACAAACAATTATATATATATATATATATATATATTAAATCTTTTAATCTTTTAAATTCATTTTAAAATATCAAAACCATTTTATAAATTCTAAAAAAATTATATTTGGTTAATCTGAGATAAAAGTTTTATTTACAATTTTTATTTTTCAGAAATTCATTTATTTAATATTTATAATAATTAAATCATTTTTATACTATTATATTTATAAAAATCCATTTATATATCAAAACAATTTTATTAAATTCTCCAAAATTTATCCTGACTTCTTATAAAGTCAAACTTTACTGAAATAATTTTTAATTCAGTAAAATCACTTATTTTATATTTTTAATCAATTTTTGTTAGATTTAATCATAATTAAATCATAATAAATCCAATTTTCATCATTTTTGCACCAAAATTTTATACAAATTATTTTTAATTATTTAGAACAGAAATATGATTTTTAAATAGGAATTCTTTAATTTTAGTATTTTTGAATATTAAAGTTAAATATTGGCTATTTATAAATAAATAGATTTAAAAATCTATTTTAAATGAAATAATTTTATAAAAATTATTTTTATGCTTCAAACACTTTAATGTGTACATTCAAAATTCAAATTTTATAAAAAGACTTTCTTTTATTAATTATCAAATTTTCCTTTATTAATTAACATTTTAATTTAAATTCAACAATTGATTATCCCCAAATCGAAACCCTAGGATACACTTGTAAGTTAATTAGACTTAGACTTATTACATATTACCTTATTATAGGGTGATATTTGGAATCATTTTGGGCAACACAACTATTACATCTTTTCAACAAATTAACATTTGCTAAGGTGAGTTTTACATAGCCCCTTTTATTTATCACCATTTTTGGGGTGAAACATGTTATAACATTATCATTGCAATTCAATCATCAATGTGTCTATGTGTTTTCTATGTTGCATTATGTCTTGAGCATGATTAGAGTAAGCACCATTCTAGCATAATCATTAACATTGATCAGCCGACGGTATACATTGATAGATCTATTGGACTGACAATCCCACCCGGATACGTGCCTCCTACAAAGGTTACGTGGGTGTTTGTTATCGCATAACATATTCAATTGGACCATAAGTGTATGGTATGTATCATTTTATAACAGTCAACAGGGTTGACTATGCACTCGATTTATTTCTAGTATGTTCTCACATATGGGCTAGATTAACATGACACATGAATTGCACAACATTTTATTCATTTTATCATCAAAAACCTATGTAATTCTCACCAACTTATGTTGACCCAAAATACTTTCAAAATTAACATGTTTCAGGTAACAATGAAGCTGAGGCTTGAGTTAGCATGAGGATTTTTCTAGAAGTTTATTTGAAGTCATTGAAGTTGTTATTTGATTTTATGTATTTGAATTCTTAGACATCATTTCACATTTTGGATATTATGTTTGAATAAATTATTTAAAATTTATGTTATACCATGTGCTACTGAAAACAATCATCAATACGTGGCACCCCGATGTTTCCGCCATCGGTTGGGGTGTTACACCAGAAGTAATGTTTCAAGTTTGCGAAGAAATTCCTCTTTTGCTGGTGCGACAATCCTTTGATAAGGATCCCGCACGCGAGGTAGCTCGCAAAATCCGCAAACCATGGCGATACATCATCCACCGACTTGACACTCATCAAGAACTCGTGGGGAAAATTGTCATTAATGGTATCCCATGCGGAGTTCTCGGCATCATCATGCTCGAGTCTGGATAGTTGATCAGCAGCAACATTCAAGGCACCCTTCTTGTCCTGAATCTCTATATCGAACTCCTGCAGCAACAGGATCCACCTAATCAGGCGCGGTTTCGCGTCCTGTTTGCTAAAAAGGTATCGGATCGCTGCATGGTCCGTATAGACAATGGTCTTCGACAACACTAAATAAGATCTAAACTTGTCGAATGCAAATACTACAGCTAGAAGCTCCTTTTCCGTGGTGGTGTAATGCTCCTGCGCATCATGAAGAGTCTTGCTAGCGTAGTAGATCGAGTGGAAGTGCTTGTCCTTCCGCTGTCCCAAGACCGCCCCTATCGCGAATTCACTCGCGTTGTACATGATCTCGAATGGCAGCTCCCAGTCGGGTGCTACCAATATAGGGGCCTCCACAAGCAATGTAACATTACGCATTTAAACTTGTACGTTACACGTTCGTATTTAATAAAAACGTCAAGTTTCATCTTATACGTTACATTTATTATTTTTGTCGCATTTGTGGAACCCTAATACTATATATATATATATATATATATATATTATATATGTTATAACATTGAAATTATATCAAAAAAATAATCTGCCTTGGCCGGGGTTCGAACCCGCGCCAAAGCCCAAACCAACCAAACACTTAACCAACTGGGCTAGCCATTCATTTGTTATAAACCCGGATGCATTATAATTATAAACGCGTTTTAAAACCTTCACAGTTGACAAATAAAGTCAACTGTGGGTTAGCGTGTGGATCAATCCAAGGAATTAACTCGTGATTGTTTTATAATTGGCAAACTTAGGTGATTTTCGGCCCAGTATGACTCGATTACACGTTGATTATAACCAATTGTTAACCTAATTTGAAAACCCTACGCGTATGACAATTAAACGTGGTCAACTTTCCAATTAACCTAAACCTTTGATCCTCAGTATAAATAGATGACCTACGATCATTCACAACTCGCTCACAACTCTCTCTCAACCTCCAATTATTCTCTAACACTGATAATTAAGCTTCTTTGATCAAACGTTTGACTTTGGCTTTGACCGGGCAAACGAGCAAAATTCATCACTGTGAGTCCTTGTTCTTTTGTGGGTTTTATTAGTCGGCGATCAAACAACAAAAGCCCCAACATTAATCGGGCTCAAGTTGTCTGATTCGTTCAATTGTAAAACCTAGGGTTCGTAATCTTTAGATTGGGGATAAACTGGTTTTCCAATGTGTATTTATTTAATTATAAATCGCTTTCATCACAACCACTGGCCTAGGCCAAGTGGTTGTGACCAAGGCTTGCCACAACAGTCACCCGGGTTCGAGTCCCGGCTCTGACTTCCTTTTTGTTCTTTTCTTTTCTTTTTAAAACTACAATTATATATATACATATATTTCTTATAAAACTTATAAATTCGTTTTTAAATAATAAAACTATTTTATAAATTCTAAAAAAATTATATTTATTAAATCTGAGTCAAAAGTTTTATTTACAATTTTTGTTTTTCAAAAATTCATTTATTTAATATTTATAATAATTAAATCATTTTTATACTATTATATTTATAAAAATCCATTTATATATCAAAACAATTTTATTAAATTCTCCAAAAATTATCCTGACTTTTTATAAAGTTAAACTTTACTGAAATAATTTTTAATTCAGTAAAATCAATTATTTTATATTTTTAATCAATTTTTGTTAGATTTAATCATAATTAAATCATAATAAATCCAATTTTCATCATTTTTGCACCAAAATTTTATACAAATTATTTTTAATTATTTAGAACAGAAATATGATTTTTAAAATAGAAATTCTTTAATTTTAGTATTTTTGAATATTAAAGTTAAATATTGGCTATTTATAATAAATAGATTTAAAAATCTATTTTTAAATGAAATAATTTTATAAAAATTATTTTTATACTTCAAACACTTTAATGTGTACATTCAAAATTCAAATTTTATAAAAAGACTTTCTTTTATTAATTATCAAATTTTCCTTTATTAATTAACATTTTTATTTTAATTCAACAATTGATTATCCCCAAATCGAAACCCTAGGATACACTTATAAGTTAATTAGACTTAGACTTATTATATATTACCTTATTATAGGGTGATATTTGGAATCATTTTGGGCAACACTATTATTTCATCTTTTCAACAAGTTTAACATTTGCTAAGGTGAGTTTTACATAGCCCCTTTTATTATCACCATTTTTGGGGTGAAACATGTTATAACATTATCATTGCAATTCAATCATCAATGTGTCTATGTGTTTTCTATGTTGCATTATGTCTTGAGCATGATTAGAGTAAGCACCATTCTAGCATAATCATTAACTCCGTACAAGCCGACGGTATACATTGATAGATCTATTGGATTGACAATCCCACCCGGATACATGCCTCCTACAAAGGTTACGTGGGTGTTTGTTATCGCATAACATATTCAATTGGACCATGAGTGTATGGTATGTATCATTTTATAACAGTCATCAGGGTTGATTATGCACTCGATTTATTTCTAGTATGTTCTCACATATGGGCTAGATTGACATGACACATGAATTGCACAACATTTTTATTCATTTTATTATCAAAAACCTATGTAATTCTCACCAACTTATGTTGACCCAAAATACTTTCAAAATTAACATGTTTCAGGTAACAATGAAGCTGAGGCTTGAGTTAGCATGAGGATTTTACTTGAAGTTTTATTTGAAGTTATTGAAGTTGTTATTTGATATCATGTATTTGAATTCTTAGACATCATTTCATATTTTGGATATTATGTTTGAATAAATTATTTAAAATTTACATTATACCATGTGCTACTGAAAGCAATCATCAATACGTGGCACCCCGATGTTTCCGCCATCGGTTGGGGTGTTACAGATTGGTATCAGAGCCTTGGTTATAGGGAATTAGGTTATTAGAAATAATCTAGACTATAACCTTAGGGACTTAAACAGTACTTGCTTCTCCTACTTGTAACCCTAATTGCTTCCCTAATCCTATCCTTACCCTAAACCTACATATGACTACTCTTATTTGTCTGCTGCAATCCTGATCCACCATTAGATTAATAGGACAAAATCCTCAGGTTTAACCTGAACCCCCTTGAGATCTCGTCGAAGTTCTAGATTTTAATAACGAACACGTGCAATCTGGAAGGGTGAACACCTGTATTCTGAGTCTTCTGTCTAGGCTGGCATTGCGCATATATCCCAATCAGACGAGGGACCCGGATGCCTACCTGGGAATTCTCGGGATGAGTGTTCACTTATAGGCTAAAGCATGTCTTCATATGTTATTAGAATTTAGAATCTTTGATAAGTCAACGTTTTCGTTTATTCGTTTTAATTAATGGATAAATGATTACATTCCTTATATAAACTCTCATTCATTTCATTGTGTCTATTACAGATCATGCCTCCTCGTCGCAGCACTCGCAACAACAATGGTGAGAACCACGAAGAAGGTGGTGATAACCACAACCACAACCATGACCAAGTTCCTAACCACAACAACAATGGGGTCGATGCTCAACTGGCTGCGATCATTTCTCAACAAATGGCGCAGCAAATCGCAACTCTGGTTCCCAATTTACTCGCTCAAGTCATCCAATTGAACGGCAACGGGAATGGTCACAACAACGGGAACGGGAACGGCAATGGCAATGGAAATGGACCCCAAGCCTGCACCCTTAAGCATTTCAACTCTTGTAACCCTCCAAAGTTTAGTGGTGAAGAAGGAGCTACTAGACTCCTCCAATGGTTTGAGGGTATTGAGAATACCTTCATCAACAGTGAGTGCCCCAACAACTTCAAGGTTCGTTACGCCATGAGTGTTCTCCATAAACGAGCACTCACTTGGTGGAATGAAGAAAAGCGTACTCGTGGGGCCGAGGTTGCTCTTGCTATGACATGGGACCAAGTCAAAGAGATCATGAAGGAAGAGTTTTGTCCTCGCAATGAAGTTAAGAAACTTGAGGATGAGTTCCACACCTTAGCTCAAGATAGTGGGGAAAACCTTGCCTACAACACCCGCTTTCATGAGCTTAGCTTATTGTTGCCCCACAAAGTTACTCCTCTGCCGGTAGCCATCGAGAAGTACATCGGTGGTCTGCCCATGCAAATCCAGGACACCGTTTGGGGTAGAAATCCTGCAACTTTGGAAGAGGCCAAACGTCTAGCGGCCACTCTTACTGATAATCACGTGAAGAACGGTACTCTCGTCCGCAAGGGCACTAAGAAGACTGTTGCCAAAGACACTCCACAGCCTGCAATTGAAGTCAAGCCTGAGACCTCAAGCAACAAAAAGCGCAAGGCTAGAAACTATATGGTTGCTGCTACTCCACCTGCTGCCCAAAACCCAGCCAAGAAACCATACACCGGACCTCACCCTTTGTGCAACACTTGCAAGTACCATCATCCAACACAGGTGCCATGTCGATTTTGTACTAAGTGTCAACGATATGGTCACCTGGTGAACGTCTGTCGATCTCCTACTACCCAAGACAACAATAACCCAGCTCCCAACCAACAAAACAACAGGCCTACTCGTGGTCAATGCTACGAGTGTGGTAACCCTAATCACTACATCAACAACTGCCCTAATCGTAACCGTAACCAAAACCAAAACCAAAACCAAAATCAAAACCAAAACCAAAACCAAAACCAGAACCGCAACCAGAACCAAGGTGCTCGAGGTCGCGCCTACAATCTCAACGCTAACCAGGCTCGTGACAACAACGAAGTGGTGAATGGTACGTTTCTCATTAATAACCACTATGCATCCATATTATTTGATTCAGGAGCTGATAAGTCATTTGTGTCACTAAAGTTTGAACCTTTACTTAACTTACCCCACACTAATCTAGAAGAACCTTTCGTGGTAGAGGTAGCTAACGGGAAGTCTATTTCGATCGACTCTATTATTCGTAACTGCTTGTTGAACCTCGACGATCATACCTTCCCTATCGATCCCATCCCTATGCATCTTGGTAGTTTTGATGTTATAGTAGGCATGGACTGGTTGTCAACTCATCGTGCCGAAATTCTGTGCTTCGAGAAAGTCATACGCATTCCTCTCGAATCTGGTGAGATTTTGAAGATCTATGGTGAGAAACCCTGTGGTGAGCTTAAGCTTATGTCTTGTACTACTGCCCAAAAGTACTTACGAAAGGGGTATACAGCCTTCTTAGCTAACGTGATAGAGAAGAAGGATAAAGGCAAAAGTATCCAAGACATCCCTATTATTCGGGACTATCCTGAAGTCTTTCCAGAGGATTTACCTGGTTTGCCTCCTGCTCGACAAGTGGAGTTTCGTATTGATCTTGTTCCTGGTGCTAATCCTATCGCTAAAGCTCCTTATCGTCTTGCACCCTCTGAGATGCAAGAACTTGCCAGTCAATTACAGGAACTTTCTGATAAAGGGTTCATTCGCCCTAGTTCTTCTCCATGGGGAGCCCCTGTCCTATTCGTTAAAAAGAAGGATGGTTCTCTTAGGATGTGTATTGACTACCGTGAACTCAACAAACTCACCATCAAGAATCGTTATCCACTTCCTAGGATTGACGATCTCTTCGATCAACTTCAAGGAGCAACCCACTTCTCGAAGATTGATCTCCGTTCTGGTTATCATCAGCTTAGAGTCCACGAAGAAGATATTCCCAAGACAGCTTTTCGCACTCGCTACGGTCACTATGAATTCATGGTTATGCCTTTTGGGTTGACCAATGCTCCCGCAGTATTTATGGATTTGATGAATCGGGTTTGTAGACCCTATCTCGACAAATTCGTGATCGTTTTCATCGATGATATTTTGATTTACTCTAAATCAAAATCCGATCACGAGCAACATCTTCACTCTATCTTGAATCTCCTAAAGAAAGAACAACTGTACGCCAAGTTCTCAAAATGCGAATTTTGGCTTAAGGAAGTTCAATTTTTGGGACATGTCATTGATATGAACGGAATTCATGTTGATCATGCAAAGATCGAAGCTGTAAAGAATTGGAGTGTTCCTACCACTCCAACGGAAGTCCGTTCTTTTCTTGGGTTGGCTGGTTATTATCGTCGATTCATCGCCAATTTCTCCAAGATCGCTGTTCCTCTCACTACCTTAACTCACAAGGGTAAACCCTATGAGTGGGGACCTAAGCAAGAGGAAGCATTTGAAACTCTTAAGCTGAAACTTTGTGAAGCTCCTATCTTGTCTCTACCTGATGGTAATGATGATTTCGTGGTCTACTGTGATGCATTGAACCAAGGTCTTGGTTGTGTTCTCATGCAACGAGGAAAGGTTATTGCTTATGCGTCTCGACAACTCAAGACTCACGAAAAGAATTATACCACCCATGATCTTGAATTGGGCGCTGTTGTCTTTGCACTCAAGATTTGGAGACATTATCTTTATGGGACCAAATGTGTGGTGTTCACGGACCACAAAAGTCTCCAACATGTCTTCGATCAAAAGAATCTTAACATGAGGCAACGACGTTGGGTTGAATTACTTAACGACTATGATTGCGAAATTCGCTACCATCCTGGCAAGGCGAATGTTGTGGCCGACGCACTTAGTCGTAAAGAGCGTGTCAAACTCCAATGTGCGAGAGTTCGTACTGATCTTCAGGATCGCATCCTCCAGGCTCAACACACATCAGTCACCCAAGGAAACATGTACGATGAAATGTCTTGTGGTGCTGAAACTCAACTTGAAACCAAACCCGATGGTCTTCTTTATTTCCTTAATCGACTGTGGATTCCCGACCGTGATGATCTTCGTACTTTTCTCATGAACGAGGCTCATAAGTCTCGTTATTCTATTCATCCTGGAGCTGACAAGATGTACCAAGATCTTCGTTATTCTTATTGGTGGCCTGGTATGAAGAAAGACATTGCCCTATTCGTTGCAAAATGCCTTACTTGTTCCAAGGTCAAGGCTGAACATCAACGACCATCTGGTATGCTTGAACAACCAGAGATTCCTGTCTGGAAATGGGAGAGCATAGCTATGGATTTCATCACCAAACTCCCTCGTACACCCAAAGGTTTTGACAGTATTTGGGTAATCATCGATCGTTTGACCAAGTCAGCTCACTTCCTACCTATTCGTGAGAAGTATTCTGTGGAAAGGTTGGCAAAGATGTACGTAAGTGAAATCGTATGTCGTCACGGTATACCTTTGGACATTATTTCTGATCGCGATGGTCGTTTCACCTCTCACTTTTGGGAATCTCTACAAGATGCTTTGGGTACCAAGTTGAACCTGAGCACTGCTTATCACCCTCAAACGGATGGTCAGACTGAACGAACCATCCAGACACTTGAGGACATGCTCAGGGCATATGTCATTGATTTTGGTGGCGCATGGGATTCTCATCTTCCTTTGGTTGAGTTTTCATACAACAACAGTTATCACGCCAGCATTAACATGGCTCCTTTTGAAGCACTCTATGGTCGGAAATGTCGTTCACCTGTCTGTTGGACTGAGGTTGGTGAAGCTCGTATTACTGGACCCGAACTAATCCAGGAAACCACAGACAAAATTCAGCTTATTCAGGATAATCTTCTCAAGGCTAGAAGTCGCCAAAAGAGTTATGCTGATAAACGTCGTAAACCCTTGGAATTTCAAGTTGGGGACCTTGTACTACTTAAGGTATCCCCTTGGAAGGGAGTTATTCGTTTCGGTAGAAAGGGAAAACTAGCTCCTCGATACGTAGGCCCCTTCAAAATTCTTGACAGAGTTGGAAAAGTGGCTTACAAACTTGATCTTCCACCTGAGCTAAGCAATGTTCATCCGACCTTCCATGTTTCGAATCTCAAGAAATGCTTAGCAGATGAGAACCTTCATGTTCCTCTTGAGGATGTGCAAATCGATGAAAGCATGCACATTATCGAGAAACCCGTCGAGATTGTTGATACTGGAGTCAAGAAACTCAAGCGCAGTCGTATTCCGATCGTTAAGGTTCGTTGGGAATCTAAACGAGGCCCAGAGTTCACTTGGGAACGTAAAGACCAGATGAAGTCGAAGTATCCACATCTTTTCCCACCAGACTCTCCAACTCCAACTTCGGGACGAAGTTCCTAAAAGTAGGGGAGACTGTAACATTACGCATTTAAACTTGTACGTTACACGTTCGTATTTAATAAAAACGTCAAGTTTCATCTTATACGTTACATTTATTATTTTTGTCGCATTTGTGGAACCCTAATACTATATATATATATATTATATGTTATAACATTGAAATTATATCAAAAAAATAATCTGCCTTGGCCGGGGTTCGAACCCGCGCCAAAGCCCAAACCAACCAAACACTTAACCAACTGGGCTAGCCATTCATTTGTTATAAACCCGGATGCATTATAATTATAAACGCGTTTTAAAACCTTCACAGTTGACAAAGAAAGTCAACTGTGGGTTAGCGTGTGGATCAATCCAAGGAATTAACTCGTGATTGTTTTATAATTGGCAAACTTAGGTGATTTTCGGCCCAGTATGACTCGATTACACGTTGATTATAACCAATTGTTAACCTAATTTGAAAACCCTACGCGTATGACAATTAAACGTGGTCAACTTTCCAATTAACCTAAACCTTTGATCCTCAGTATAAATAGATGACCTACGATCATTCACAACTCGCTCACAACTCTCTCTCAACCTCCAATTATTCTCTAACACTGATAATTAAGCTTCTTTGATCAAACGTTTGACTTTGGCTTTGACCGGGCAAACGAGCAAAATTCATCACTGTGAGTCCTTGTTCTTTTGTGGGTTTTATTAGTCGGTGATCAAACAACAAAAGCCCCAACATTAATCGGGCTCAAGTTGTCTGATTCGTTCAATTGTAAAACCTAGGGTTCGTAATCTTTAGATTGGGGATAAACTGGTTTTCCAATGTGTATTTATTTAATTATAAATGGCTTTCATCACAACCACTGGCCTAGGCCAAGTGGTTGTGACCAAGGCTTGCCACAACAGTCACCCGGGTTCGAGTCCCGGCTCTGACTTCCTTTTTGTTCTTTTCTTTTCTTTTTAAAACTACAATTATATATATACATATATTTCTTATAAAACTTATAAATTCGTTTTTAAATAATAAAACTATTTTATAAATTCTAAAAAAATTATATTTATTAAATCTGAGTCAAAAGTTTTATTTACAATTTTTGTTTTTCAAAAATTCATTTATTTAATATTTATAATAATTAAATCATTTTTATACTATTATATTTATAAAAATCCATTTATATATCAAAACAATTTTATTAAATTCTCCAAAAATTATCCTGACTTTTTATAAAGTTAAACTTTACTGAAATAATTTTTAATTCAGTAAAATCAATTATTTTATATTTTTAATCAATTTTTGTTAGATTTAATCATAATTAAATCATAATAAATCCAATTTTCATCATTTTTGCACCAAAATTTTATACAAATTATTTTTAATTATTTAGAACAGAAATATGATTTTTAAAATAGAAATTCTTTAATTTTAGTATTTTTGAATATTAAAGTTAAATATTGGCTATTTATAATAAATAGATTTAAAAATCTATTTTTAAATGAAATAATTTTATAAAAATTATTTTTATACTTCAAACACTTTAATGTGTACATTCAAAATTCAAATTTTATAAAAAGACTTTCTTTTATTAATTATCAAATTTTCCTTTATTAATTAACATTTTTATTTTAATTCAACAATTGATTATCCCCAAATCGAAACCCTAGGATACACTTATAAGTTAATTAGACTTAGACTTATTATATATTACCTTATTATAGGGTGATATTTGGAATCATTTTGGGCAACACTATTATTTCATCTTTTCAACAAGTTTAACATTTGCTAAGGTGAGTTTTACATAGCCCCTTTTATTATCACCATTTTTGGGGTGAAACATGTTATAACATTATCATTGCAATTCAATCATCAATGTGTCTATGTGTTTTCTATGTTGCATTATGTCTTGAGCATGATTAGAGTAAGCACCATTCTAGCATAATCATTAACTCCGTACAAGCCGACGGTATACATTGATAGATCTATTGGATTGACAATCCCACCCGGATACATGCCTCCTACAAAGGTTACGTGGGTGTTTGTTATCGCATAACATATTCAATTGGACCATGAGTGTATGGTATGTATCATTTTATAACAGTCATCAGGGTTGATTATGCACTCGATTTATTTCTAGTATGTTCTCACATATGGGCTAGATTGACATGACACATGAATTGCACAACATTTTTATTCATTTTATTATCAAAAACCTATGTAATTCTCACCAACTTATGTTGACCCAAAATACTTTCAAAATTAACATGTTTCAGGTAACAATGAAGCTGAGGCTTGAGTTAGCATGAGGATTTTACTTGAAGTTTTATTTGAAGTTATTGAAGTTGTTATTTGATATCATGTATTTGAATTCTTAGACATCATTTCATATTTTGGATATTATGTTTGAATAAATTATTTAAAATTTATATTATACCATGTGCTACTGAAAGCAATCATCAATACGTGGCACCCCGATGTTTCCGCCATCGGTTGGGGTGTTACATGCAAACACTTTAAAAGCCCGAAGGCTTTCACACATTCTGCAAAAAACACAAACGGTGCATCCTTTTCCAATAGACGGATCATCGGACGGGCGATTTTTGAGAAGTCTTTGATGAATCGCCTGTAAAAACCCGCATGACCCAAAAAGCTGTGGATCGCTCTGACAGAGGAGGGTGGAGAGAGCCTAGAAATTATATCTATTTTGGCCGGGTCAACCTCCAACCCACTTTGGGAGACCTTATGCCCCAGGACTATTCCTTCCTTCACCATGAAGTGGCATTTTTCCTAGTTTAGCACAAGACTGGTCTCCTCGCACCTCTGAAGCATCCGCTCCAGATTCCCTAGACACTGATCGAATGAACTCCCGAAGACTGAAAAATCATCCCTGAATACCTCCATGGAGTCCTCGATCATGTCATGAAAAATGGCAACCATGAAACGCTGGAATGTCGCCAGCGCATTGCACAACCCGAATGGCATACGCCTGTAGGCGAATGTGCCAAAAGGGCATGTGAAAGTCGTCTTATCCTGGTCCACATGATCGATAGGGATCTGAAAGTATCCAGAGAAACCATCAAGGAAACAATAATACAACTTCCCCGACAGTCGTTCCAACATCTGATCGATGAATGGAAGCGGGAAGTGATCCTTGCGGGTGGCGTCATTGAGCTTGCGGTAGTCAATGCAAACTCTCCACCCCGTGACGGTCCTCGTAGGAATCAACTCATTCCTATCATTCGTGACCACCGTCATGCCACCCTTCTTGGGCACGACGTGCACAGGACTAACCCAAACAGAATCCGAGATCGGATATATCAATCCAGCATTAAGCAATTTAATGACCTCGGACTTAACAACTTCTTGCATGTTCGGGTTCAGACGCCTCTGGTGCTGCGCACAAGGCTTATGGACATCTTCCATCAAGATTTTATGAGTACAGAATGAGGGATTAATCCCTTTGATGTCCATGATCTTCCAGGGGATTGCCTTCTTATGAAGTTTTAGTATACGAAGCAACTCGCTCTTTTCAACTGCAGATAGAGAAGATGAAATGATAACATGCAGACGACCCTCCTCATCAAGAAATGCATACTCCAGATGCGGTGGGAGCTCCTTCAGCTCCAAAGACGGTGGATCCTCAACAGACGGCTTCGACTTATCACTCTCTTCACGCTTAATCTCTACGAAACGTCCTGGGCTCTGGGAACTATCATCGTCGATCTGATAGACCGGCTGCTCATCTCTATGGCCCTCCTTCATAATGCCATCTAAGTCCCCACACAACAGATGTGTGCCTGAAACATTCTCCTCTATCGTGCCTCGAAAGTGAGAACTGACACACTGGTCTATTATATCAAGATAGTATAGTGTGTCATCCTGACTCTCGGGATGACGCATCGACCTCTGAACATCAAAAGTCACATGCTCATCATTCACCCGGAGTGTGATTTGGCCCACAGCCACGTCAACAATCGTCCTAGCCGTGTTAAGGAAAGGACGTCCGAGGATCAGAGGCACTTTAGAGTCCTCATCCATATCAAGGATGACAAAATCCACCGGGAATACAAATTTGTCAATTTTGACAAGCATATTCTCAACAAATCCCCGAGGATATTTGATCGAACGATCAGCAAGACGAATACTCATCCTGGTGGGTGAAGGCTCACCCAGATCCAGCTTCTCAAAAACCTTATAAGGCATAAGGTTAATGCTCACACCCAAGTCTGCCAGTGCATTACTGACAGACATCTTCCCTATCAGACAAGGGATGGTAAAACTACCTGGATCTCCCATCTTCATGGGCAGTCTATTCAGCAGAATTGCAGAGCAGTTCTCGTTCAAGAGTACACAGGACAGGTCCTCAAGTTTTTGCTTATTGGTGAGGATGTCCTTCAGGAATTTGGCATACTTAGGCATCTGGGCCAAGGCCTCCACAAACGGGATGTTTATATGTAGCTGTTTTAACAACTCGAGAAATTTCCCGTATTGGGCCTCGTCTTTTTTGTTTCTTAAGTCTACCAGGGTATGGAACAGGAGGAGTGTAGTCAGTGACTGGCTTTGGAAACTGTGCTGTACTTGCTGGGACTCGCCTAGTGTGCACCTCGTCCGAAGACTCAGTCTGGACCGTCTCAGTGATCGGTGGTGAGCCCGATGTGTCAGGTCCCGTGGTTTTACCATTCCTCGTCATAATGGCATTTACATGCCCCCTCGGATTAGACTCAGTGTTGCCCGGGAGATTGCCCTGCTGTCTCTTAGAAATCATCTTCGCCATCTGGCCTACCTGGTTTTCAATGGCCTGCATGGACGCCTTTTGGCCCCTCATCTCTCCCTCATAATTAGAGAAGCGCTCCTCGTGATGCTGGTAGCGCTGCTCGGCAATTTGATTGGAATTTGTGGTGTTGGTGAGGAGTTGAGACATCATTTCCTCCAACCTAGACGTACCGCCCTGGGCGTGCTGCTGGGAACTGCCCCCAGCGCCCTGGTTCTGGTACTGGTTCGGTCTGGATTGGTAGGATTGGCCATGAGATTGGTAAGGCTGTTGTTGTTGGGACTGTTGGGATTGGTGAGATTGGTGTGGTGCGGCGGCTCTCTGCTGAAATCCAAGAGGGTTCTGGTTAGAAGTACCAGATCTCCACCCAAAGTTTGGGTGGTTTCTCCAATCCGGATTGTAAGTATTACTGTAGGGGTTATTTTGGGGTCTTGACTGATTACCCATGTAAGCTACATCCTCGTGGCCAGTATACATAACCCCCTGAGCACACGAGCCAGGCTCGTGAGACACCCCGCACTGCTCACACAGACTTTGGGCCTGGGCTACACTTTGTTGAGATCTGTCAAATCTCGTACCCAGCCCCTCTATCTGTGCAGAAATGGCCGTGTAGTTATCCACGGCATGTACACCCGATTGGGCAGATGAAGACCTTGATCGGTCACTCTTTCGAGATTTAGACTTCTGGGACGCCTTCTTAATAATGGCCCATGCTTCATTAGGGGACTTTGTTCCGATGTCTCCCCCAGCATATACATCAAGGCGTTCCTGAGAGTCATACTCGAGCCCCTGATAGAACATTTGCACCAGATGTCTTTTTGAGATATCATGGTGCGGGACACTCAAGAGTAGGTTTTTAAATCTCTCCCATGCAGTGTACAGTGATTCCTCGTCATCTTGACGAAATGTCATGATGCGATTCCTCAACTTTTGTGTCTTTTCAGGAGGAAAGTACCGCTGCATGAATTGTTGGGATAACTCTACCCAGGTCGTGATTGACCCTGCGGGTTGTGACAGAAGCCAAGTCCGGGCTTTGTCCCGCAGTGAGAATGGGAAGAGTCTCAGACGGATAGCATCGTCGGAGATGCCCGTCATCTTAAAGGTGGCTAAAACCTCTAAGAATGCAGCAATATGTCGGCCTGGATCCTCATGCTCCAGTCCACCGAATTGCACCGAGTTTTGTATCATATTCACGATACTAGATTTGATCTCGAAATGGTCAGCCAAAATAGCCGGCCGGACAATACTCGGCGCCAGTCCATCTCCTCCTAGACGACCACTATCATTAAGCGGAATGTCGTCGTCCGCCATGATAATGTCACTATGGGCTTCCAACCCCTCGTCGTCAGCCAGATTGTGCCTCACCTCGTCGACTGGAACCTCAACTATAGGAGCAGAAATAAGAATATCAGAAACAAGACGCAACTTATGAAGTCTAATCCTCTCGCTTCTCCTTAGGCGCCTTCGCTCCTCGTCAGAAAGATCACCAGAAGACCCGGGGTTCGCGGACATCAACCTGCATGTAAGAATGATACAGTTGCAACAGGCGAATATATGACAAACCCTAAAAGGCGATAAAAGACAGAAAAATAAATAAATGAAATAAACAATCAATAAATTCATGCGAAAATAACGGAAAGCTATATATTCAAGAAAATCAAATAAAAACTAATAGAATCAATAAAATGAACAGAAATAAGCAAACCAAGCTTAAAACTATACAAAGAATGAAATTAATAATTAGTCCAAATACGAACAAATAAATCAAACTAATCAAATAACGAACAAATCAAATTCATAGACAAACCAATTAATCCAATTTTCAATAAATTAAATCTATCAACATCCTAATGAACGAAAAATCAAATCAAACAATTCTATAAGAAGATAAATGAACGAATCTATATGCAAACCTATAAACCAATCTAAAATCAATCCAAAATATCTACAGACAGATAAATTTAATAAAAATTCAAATAATCATATATGCAAATAAATGAATGAAATGACGAATCAACGAAGTATAAACAACTATTCACAAGCATATACACTGGTAAAAAGTTGACTCGGTCCGTTCCTAATGCTCGTCGCGTCCCCGGCAACGGCGCCAAAAACTTGACGTGTGCGAATATACACATAATTTTACAATGAAATAACACACGTTTCTGCTTTAATATTTATAAAAATGGTTTAGACCTTAATATTAAAACACACACAATAGGGCAAGTGTACACTGTCATATATGTAGTAATGTACAGATAAGAACCAGATATCAATCCATGGACGCGTGCGGAGCAATGGTACTAAAACTCTATCCCCGATTTACTAGTAGGAAAAGATAGTTTGAGTTTGTTTATAACTAGATTAATTCTAACACATGTAAATAACTTAACTACGACTCCAAATAGAAAATATAACTATATAAACTATAATACGCCAATCCTAGCATGTCATCTACATATAATAAGAAATAAAGGCGCGATCAACATTCCCATTTTCTGACAGTTAGTTTCCCTCTCGGGCATCCTAACATGACAATTATACAGAAAGCTAACATGAATACACACGTTAACCACTTCAAGTTGTTTATTAGCGCGCAACTGATATGATCTCAAGAGAATCTTTAAATATAAGTTAGTATCACCTTTCGGGAGTCCTCAACCGCACTAGTTTAGGTAAGCAATATCGAATACACAATACGACCACCTAGACTAGCATAAAGTAGAGCATTTCACAACCTATTCCATTTTACCAACTTTGAACACAAATCTACTAAGATCACCATTTTCACTAAAATAACTAACAAAGATCATTAACCGTGTCTGTAACACCCCAACCGATGGCGGAAACATCGGGGTGTTACGTATTGATGATTGTTCAGTAGCTCATGGTGAATAATAAATTTCATTAAATGTTTTAAATAAATTACATACAATTGTTCTAGAATTTGTACAACAAATTGAATAAAACTATACACATATCTTCAAGCATCAATTCAAATTTTCAAGCAAATAGAACCTGAAACATGTTAAGTTGAAAATTTTTTGGGTCAACAAAAGTTGGTGAGAATTGCATAGGTTTTTGATAATTGAATAAAAATATTGTGCAATTCATGTGTCATGTCAATCTAGTCCATATGTGAGAACATACTAGAAATAAATCGAGTGCATAACCAACCCTGATGACTGTTATAATATGATACATACCATACGCTCATGGTCCACTTGAATATGTTATACGATAACAAACACCCACGCTACCTTTGTAGGAGGCACGTATCCGGGTGGGATTGTCAGTCCAATAGATCTATCATTGTATACCGTCGGCTGATCAATGTTAATGATTATGCTAGAATTGTGCTTACCCTAGTCATGTTCAAGACATAATGCAACATAGAAAAACACATAGACACTTTGATGATTGAATTGCATATAGAATGTTGTAACATGTTTCACCCCAAAAATGGTGATAAATAGAAATGGGGCTATGTAAAACTCACCTTGGTAAAATGTTATATCTGTTGAGAAATTTGAATAATTGTGTTGACCAAATGTATCAAGTATCACCCTAAAATGAGGTAATAAATATGTCTAAGTCTATCAAGTCTACAAATGTATAAGTTCTAGGGCTTCCAATTGGGGATAAACGCTCGTTTGATTATTATTAAAAATGTTTGATAATTGAGAGAATATTAGTAAATAATTAACCAAAAATCTTTTTATGAATTTTAAATCTAAGATGGTCACAAGAATGTGTTTAAAGTATAAAAATAATTTTTATAAAATTATTTTCTTTAAAATAGATTATTAAATCTATTTATTAAAATTTGTCAAACTTTGACTTTAATAATTAAAATTACTAAAATTAAATAATTATCAGTTTAAAAATTATAGTCCTGTTCTAAATGATTAGAAATAATTTGTATAAAATTTTGGTGCAAAAATATTAAAAATTGAATTTGTTATGATTTAATTATGAATAAAACTAATAAAAATTGATTAAAATTATTAAATAATTGATTTTTCAGAAATAAAAATAATTTCTGAAAAGCTTTATGTTATAAAAACTCAGGATAATTTTTGTGGAAATTAATAAGATCGTTTCGATATTTTTATAGATTTTTATAAATAAAATAGAATAAACTTGATTTATTTATTATATATATTAAATAAATAAATTTTTGAAAACTAAAAATTGTAAGTTGAACTTTTACATCAGATTAATATAAGATAATTTTTTTAGAATTTACAAAAGAGTTTTAATATTTTAAAACCAATTTATAAAATTATATGTAATATATATTTAATCTTGATTTAAAAACAAAACAAAAAAAATAAAGGTTTTGCCCTAGATGGGACTCGAACCCGCGTGGACCATAGAGTGTGCACCAGACACAACCACCTGGTCTAGACCAGTGGTTGTGTTTGGTTGTGGTTTATATAAAATAAATACCAAACAGTTTCGACGAGTTCTTCCCCAAAATCCACTTCGAACCCTAACAATTTCAATCAACCAATTTAACGAGCAATAACCCGATTCATCATAGGGTTATTGCTCTTTGATTGCCGATGAACAAAATCCATAAAGAAAACTCAACTTACAATGACGTTATGAACACGATTGGCAGGTCAAAGAAAAAGTCAACGATCGTGAATTGAACTAGTAAGAGTGTTTTTGGGTGAAAATTGAGGGTAGAGGGATGATAATCGGTGCCCATAGACTGAGGAATCAGGTTCAATTTATAGGCTCATGCTCGAATTGGAAGGTTTAAATTTCTTGACCAAGTCAAGTCAAAACGCGTATGTTTGGAGTGAGTTTTTGCAATAATCACGGTTTATAATCATAGGGATTTGTTAGTCGGTCAAAAGGGAATAAATTGGTTACCAAAAATGAGGTTATTAATCAAGGAAGGTGGAATCTCAGTCAAGCTTGCTGCTGCACGACGTACAGACAAGGAAGATTAAGTTTTGGGAAGCGTATTAATATAATTAAGATTAGGATATATCCAAGTGTGAGGTGTAGCCTAGATGGTTAGGTTGGTGTGTGTGTATGAGAGTGGCCCGGGTTCGATTCGCGTGGGCAGCAACCTTTTTTCTTTTTAAAAAAAAAACAGAATCAAGGGGAGGAGGATGTTGGGCCGACTTGGGCTAAATCTGGGTTTGGGCTGGCATCAGATTGGGCTTCAGCATTTGTAAAAGGAAGGGTTTTGTTTTGTAACAAAAATCCAATGTTAATATTATTATTATTATTACTATTATTATTATTATTATTATTATTATTATTATTATTATTATTATAAATATATATATGTGTGTGTGTGTGTGAATAATTGTCTTTGTATAAGGGTTCAAAATATCACCAAAAATAATAAAACTTGTCGTTTTAATTCCGTAATGTACAATTATTAAATGCGAAATGTTACATTCTCCCCTACTTTTAGGAACTTCGTCCCGAAGTTAAAAGGAAAACCAGGGTTACAATTGGTCGACTACCGGGAACCTTGATAAAATTTCACACTACCTTAACGTACCTGTAAATTCATGATTACGTTCCGGACCGTAATTATTAATTTACCTTACATTAGGGCTTTGCGTCCTTTTATGACTTTACCGATTGTTGAGCAGGTCTGATAGTCCTCACCAGTCGTTGAGCAGGTGGTAGGGCCTCTCCCGACTGTTGGAAAGACATGATGACCTCTACCAATCGTTAGGTAGGCTGTTTGGTAGTCAACTAACTGTCGTACAAGTAAGCAAGTATGATCATAGATATAGCAATCAGTTCACATTCAGACAAGCATGCACACAGATGTTATGATAATACTTGTATTTATTATTTGAATATAAAGTGTTAATACATAGAATTAAAAAGGAAAATAGACATTAATCAAATGGTGGAGCTTGCTGTTAAGTAGCTGGAGGGTCTCAAGTGGGTTATTTGGAGCATCAAGAGCGTTTGTAGCAGGGATTCGGCAAGCGTCCGCAAGATGTCCATACCTTTGACAATTGGTACACTGACGGCAGGGCACTTGGGTTGGATGGTGATACTGGCAGGTGTCACACTTAGGTAGCTTTCCGCGGTATTGTTTCTTGTTGGGTGGGGTAGTGGTGTCTTTTGCAAAATTGCGCTTTCTGTTGGTTGAGGCCTCAGTTTTGATTTTAACGGCAGGTTGGGGAGTATCTTTTGCAACGGTTTTCTTCTCCCCTTTCCGGGTCAGGGTTCCTGCCTTTACATGGTTATATGTTAAGGTGGCAGTCAACCGCTTTGCTTCCTTCAAAGTAGCAGGGTTGGTGGGTTGATTAGGGTTTGGGTCGCAGCTAGTTGGGCATCACTCCCATTAATGTGGTTAGTGTTGTGGTCGTTGCTATTCACTTCATCTTGATTGTCACTATTGTTAAGGAGAGTGCTGCGACGTGGAGACATGATCTGTAAGGGACACAATGAAATTTTTAATGAGGCATGAAGTGTATGAGGTAATATAAGGAATGTAATCATTTATTCATTAATTAAAACGAATAAACGAAAACGTTGACTTATCAAAAGACTCTAAATTCTAATAACATATGAAGACGTGCTTTAGCCTATAAGTGAACACTCATCCCGAGAATTCCCAGGTAGGCATCCGGGTCCCTCGTCTGATTGGGATATATGCGCAATGCCAGCCTAGACAGAAGACTCAGAATACAGGCGTTCACCCTTCCAGATTGCACGTGTTCGTTATTAAAATTTAGAACTTCGACGAGATCTCAAGGGGGTTCAGGTTAAACCTGAGGATTTTGTCCTATCAATCTAAGAGTAGATCCACTGATGGAGAGCAGCCTTCTTGTAAGGATGAAAGTAGGGATAAGAAGTAGGAGGGAGATAGAGAATAGCAAGTAAAAGAAGCAAGTACTTGTTAAATCCTATGGTTATAGACTAGATTATTTTTCTAATAACCTAATTCCCTATAACCATGGCTCTGATACCAATCTGTAACACCCCAACCGATGGCAGAAACATCGGGGTGCCACGTATTGATGATTGTTCAGTAGCTCATGGTGAATAATAAATTTCATTAAATGTTTTAAATAAATTACATACAATTGTTCTAGAATTTGTACAACAAATTGAATAAAACTATACACATATCTTCAAGCATCAATTCAAATCTTCAAGCAAATAGAACCTGAAACATGTTAAGTTGAAAATGTTTTGGGTCAACAAAAGTTGGTGAGAATTACATAGGTTTTTGATAATTGAATAAAAATATTGTGCAATTCATGTGTCATGTCAATCTAGTCCATATGTGAGAACATACTAGAAATAAATCGAGTGCATAACCAACCCTGATGACTGTTATAATATGATACATACCATACGCTCATGGTCCACTTGAATATGTTATACGATAACAAACACCCACGCTACCTTTGTAGGAGGCACGTATCCGGGTGGGATTGTCAGTCCAATAGATCTATCATTGTATACCGTCGGCTGATCAATGTTAATGATTATGCTAGAATTGTGCTTACCCTAATCATGTTCAAGACATAATGCAACATAGAAAAACACATAGACACTTTGATGATTGAATTGCATATAGAATGTTGTAACATGTTTCACCCCAAAAATGGTGATAAATAGAAATGGGGCTATGTAAAACTCACCTTGGTAAAATGTTATATCTGTTGAGAAATTTGAATAATTGTGTTAACCAAATGTATCAAGTATCACCCTAAAATGAGGTAATAAATATGTCTAAGTCTATCAAGTCTACAAATGTATAAGTTCTAGGGCTTCGAATTGGGGATAAACGCTCGTTTGATTATTATTAAAAATGTTTGATAATTGAGAGAATATTAGTAAATAATTAACCAAAAATCTTTTTATGAATTTTAAATCTAAGATGGTCACAAGAATGTGTTTAAAGTATAAAAATAATTTTTATAAAATTATTTTCTTTAAAATAGATTATTAAATCTATTTATTACAATTTGTCAAACTTTGACTTTAATAATTAAAATTACTAAAATTAAATAATTATCAGTTTAAAAATTATATTCCTGTTCTAAATGATTAGAAATAATTTGTATAAAATTTTGGTGCAAAAATATTAAAAATTGAATTTGTTATGATTTAATTATGAATAAAACTAACAAAAATTGATTAAAATTATTAAATAATTGACTTTTCAGAAATAAAAATAATTTATGAAAAGCTTTATGTTATAAAAACTCAGGATAATTTTTGTGGAAATTAATAAGATCGTTTCGATATTTTTATAGATTTTTATAAATAAAATAGAATAAACTTGATTTATTTATTATATATATTAAATAAATAAATTTTTGAAAACTAAAAATTGTAAGTTGAACTTTTACATCAGATTAATATAAAATAATTTTTTTAGAATTTACAAAAGAGTTTTAATATTTTAAAACCAATTTATAAAATTATATGTAATATATATTTAATCTTGATTTAAAAACAAAACAAAAAAAATAAAGGTTTTGCCCTAGATGGGACTCGAACCCGCGTGGACCATAGAGTGTGCACCAGACACAACCACCTGGTCTAGACCAGTGGTTGTGTTTGGTTGTGGTTTATATAAAATAAATACCAAACAGTTTCGACGAGTTCTTCCCCAAAATCCACTTCGAACCCTAACAATTTCAATCAACCAATTTAACGAGCAATAACCCGATTCATCATAGGGTTATTGCTCTTTGATTGCCGATGAACAAAATCCATAAAGAAAACTCAACTTACAATGACGTTATGAACACGATTGGCAGGTCAAAGAAAAAGTCAACGATCGTGAATTGAACTAGTAAGAGTGTTTTTGGGTGAAAATTGAGGGTAGAGGGATGATAATCGATGCCCATAGACTGAGGAATCAGGTTCAATTTATAGGCTCATGCTCGAATTGGAAGGTTTAAATTTCTTGACCAAGTCAAGTCAAAACGCGTATGTTTGGAGTGAGTTTTTGCAATAATCACGGTTTATAATCATAGGGATTTGTTAGTCGGTCAAAAGGGAATAAATTGGTTACCAAAAATGAGGTTATTAATCAAGGAAGGTGGAATCTCAGTCAAGCTTGCTGCTGCACGACGTACAGACAAGGAAGATTAAGTTTTGGGAAGCGTATTAATATAATTAAGATTAGGATATATCCAAGTGTGAGGTGTAGCCTAGATGGTTAGGTTGGTGTGTGTGTATGAGAGTGGCCCGGGTTCGATTCGCGTGGGCAGCAACCTTTTTTCTTTTAAAAAAAAAAAAACAGAATCAAGGGGAGGAGGATGTTGGGCCGGCTTGGGCTAAATCTGGGTTTGGGCTGGCATCAGATTGGGCTTCAGCATTTGTAAAAGGAAGGGTTTTGTTTTGTAACAAAAATCCAATGTTAATATTATTATTATTATTACTATTATTATTATTATTATTATTATTATTATTATTATTACAAATATATATATATATATGTGTGTGTGTGTGTGAATAATTGTCTTTGTATAAGGGTTCAAAATATCACCAAAAATAATAAAACTTGTCGTTTTAATTCCGTAATGTACAATTATTAAATGCGAAATGTTACAGTGTCAAAGATTAGTAACAACACCATTAAGCTTTTTAGACTCTTTTACGTGCCGGTAAACATTTATAATCATTATCCGAGTGACTTTAACCAAACCAATACCCGGTTACAGTTTCATGGTTTAAACTTTATTAACAAGTTAACTAGTCTACTATCGGACGATTAAACGGACGGTTTCTTCAACAAGTAATCCGCCTAACACATTCGACAATCATCAAAGTCATCCAAACACAACTACAAATCTAACAACAATGAAACAAGGTTGCGCTATGATCATCAAGATTCAAACATGAAAAACGCCAAATTCATACAAAACTTGATTTCATACAAACGATTGTTTTTACTACTAACTATTACTAGATATTATCCGTATACAATAATGCAATAGATAAACGACACAATCAAGTCAAAATATTCAGATTTGAACAAACTTAAAGTTTATAGATCAAACCATAAATCTTGAATGTGAAGGATTGGATGATGCTAGATGGTTAGGATCGAGTCCCGAGCTTGTTAAACGGCTTTCCAGCAGCTTGGTTCATCCGAAAATCGCCCAAAATCGCCTCTCCAAAACCCAATAATCGAACAGTGGGCTGAATGGGCAATATATAGAAGAACAGAGGCCTGTGAGCGGCCGCTCGAAGCCTGTGAGCGGCCGCTCACTTTTCAAAAAGTGCTGCAAGTTGCTCGTTAGCTGACGTAGGCCTTCTAGAACATTTCTGGAAATATCTGGATGAGCGAGCGGCCGCTCACAGAGAGTGAGCGGCCGCTCACAGGACATGAGGTCCTGTTTGCGCGTCGAAACCTGCGTTTTTCCTTCAGTTATGCTTCCGGGACATCGTTTAAGACCTGAAACTACAAAGATACCAAAATAAGTACCAATTCCTGTGTATAAGGTCAAAAACGTCTGAAAATGGGAGTTAAACAGGGACTTTTATATGTGTAAATTAACGTATATCAGCAACATTCGGGGTTTCCCCATTTTTCCATTCTGGCAGCCCCGTAGAAGATTTACAAATAATCCTCGGGGTCACCAGTGCCATCATAGGTTTTTATTTGGGAGGGCATCTTCAGCTTGGTAGGGAACTCATAGTCAGCAATTTGTGGAGAAAAACACAAAAGGCTGTTAGGCTTGTTGGGTTTGTTCAGGTAATTTTCGGTTCTAGTGTTGGTGTTATTACTCGAGTTGCCTTGATGTGTGGCTAGAGCTTGGCTGATAAGTTGTTGTCAAAGGAAATGTGCCATCATATGAGCCATCATTTGGGGCATGAAGTTAAAGCCTTGAAGGCTTTCTGGTGTTATCATGTAGTTGGTTCCCATAGGCATACTCGTGGCAGCACTTTGAGCCATTGGCAGTGAGGTCATGGCCTGTTCCCAAGAAGTAGGCACGGGAGGTGGAACACTCGAGATCGGTGACTGCAAGAGCTGATCTAGAGTGACCTCGTGTCCTATGGGTGCACTTGGTACCAAAGGTTGGGATATGAACAAAGGGAAAGTAGTTGGGCTTGGTCTTCCAGGTTGATAAGAGCTGGGGTTTAAAGGAGTGAAAGCTGAGCTTGGACCAGCTCCTAAGTGAAATGGTGTACCTTGAGAGCTTGAGGGAGGAATGTGAGGAGGAGGAGGTGGTCCGGTTGAAAGTGAAGGTTCCTCCTCATTATAGTCAAGTCTGATTCTCACCCCCTTTTCTATTTCATTGTTCACATGTTGGTTGAGAAGAGATCTCAGTTGTAAGAAGTTTCTTGCAACTCCTTCGGGTGTTAGATCTATGCGTTTAGGTGTACGCATAGGGCCGAGTTGAGGAGATGCAACCCCTGAACGAGAGGGAGTTGGAGTTTGAAAGAGAGAAAACTCCGGAGATGTGATCCCCGTGGGAGTACTTCCTCGTGTGGAAAAAGGAGTATACCTGTTTAAAGAGGTCTGGTCAGTATTTGGTGTTTCATCGGTTTCATGTGGTACTTGATTTACTTCTTCCGTAGACTCGTGGTTGGACATCTCAAGGAGTTGGAGCTACACAACTGATTTTTAAGAGGAACTCAAAGGCGCAGCCCCACGGTGGGCACCAACTTGTTGCTACAACAAATATATGACCAACGTTAACAAAGAGTCTCTTGGAGGTAAAGGGGTTTCACTTCACCAAACGTAAGTCATGGAGTCCCTTTACGTTGTAAACGTAGATGGAAGATTCAAAAGTTTTTGTTTTGTGTTGTTATTATTCTAATTTGGGATAAACCCAAAGTCAGAATGTAGGTATTAATGTTGTTGATTTTTGTGAAGTGAAGTCAAGAGAAGATCACACGTAAAGTGTGATCTTGAAGAAGGAGAATAGAAGTGTATAAGGGACAATCAGGAAGGTGACTTAGCTCAGCTTTTATAGACAAGGAATCTCCTATAAGAAGCATGATGAAACTCCCGATCCCATGTTATAACTAAATACTTTCCACTTTAGCCTATGAAGGCTTGAGACCTACGAAAAATAGTGTGTGTCTTCCACACGTGGTGGCTGTGGCCAGCTGTAGAGGGTCAACCGATAAAGTTGTGACAAGACATGTCACTGGTCTTGTTCTTTTTGCTGATGACAGATGTCACATGTTGATCCTAGGGGCGAAGTATACTTGGGGCCAGGGGTGGCCCTGACCCCCTGTTTTTTGGCGCAGTAGTAGACATTTGTGATTTTCATAGGTAAATTGAGTCCGGGTTGAGTCCGGCCCCCGCCGATTTTCCACTACCGATAAAAAAAATTTGAGTTCGGCCCCCGCCGATTCCGAAACCAAGCTTCGCCACTGGTTGATCCTTTTTAGCTTTTAACCTTTTAAGCAAGTTATGTTTATTCAACCAGCTTTTTTAGCTTTAAACTACATAAGTCATCAGAGGCCTTGCACGACACCTTTGGTTGCTAGAGGGCAGGTCCTTCTAATCCACTTGTTGATATGGTTCACGGATTTCGTCTTACTATCAACTCATCAGAAACAGAAACATGTAATTCTCGACCACAATATGCTTTTATAAATTAAATATTAATTGTTAAAAATCATGTGCGATTACTTATTAATTAGTAAAAGATTCTTTTCTTTTTTTTTTCTGAATAACTTCTATATTCCTAGATTGTAAACTTAGATGAATTTCATCAAATATGTCATATAAGCTAAAAAAAATAAAAGAATAAAATAAAAAAAATCTTGACATCTGTTATGTAACTCATCGAATCACATAACTAAAATGATTGGTCTGATAATAAATAAATTTATGTTGCATAATTTCGTGTAGGAAGAAATTTAATATGACTAAATCCTCATACGTGATATGAAACCAATGCAACGAACATATAGATCGTGTTCATCGTATAAAAATTTCTTGCCAACTTTGTATGTTAAATATGTGTAGTGATAAGTTAACTACCTCAACAAATAGTGTACCAAATCAATAAATCATGATATGATAAAGTGGTAGTTTTTTAAAATATTTTTGTGTCTTTGGGTGTTGTTAGAAACATGTTTTTGAAACTGGTATTTCCGCAATTTTGGATTGCGGAAGTGGTGACATGGATCATGAGTTAGACAAAAGCAACGACATACGTGGAAAGGTTGGTGTTTTATTTTTTTTTTGGTTTGATGACATGGCACTTCCGCAATATAAGATTGCGGAAGTCAAATCTTTTTTTTTTTTTAAGAGTTACAATTGACTTTGTATTATATATAGGTTATTTATTTTTCGTTTAGAACGCCCGAATCAATCGAACATAAAAACATTCAACCAACATATTTTTTTCCATTTTCATGCAACACATTACACAAAGTTTTTTCCCATTTATATCCGAATTCCATAAATTTCGTGTTATTATACTGGTGTATATGAAGGGTTATAAATATGCGGTGTTATTATATTGGTGTATATGAAGAAAAAAATGGTGGCGTTCCATAAGTTTGAACTGAAACTCGCGTTGGAGGCTATGATTTTTTAGTGTTGTTGGATCGGTGTTACATTTGCATGAAATCATTTGGAGCGATGTTACATTTGCACGTGATATAACACGTGTTAAATGGCAGTCTGGTCATGTGATTTCATATATATTGATGTTGGAGGGTCCAAAGGTTGTAGAAGAATCCATCCAGTTTCTTCTTCGCATCCCCCAACCACTTTTTAGACGGAGATCATGGTTGAGGACGCCATTACCTGTTGTTGATAGGATAAATCACAAGGGCGTCGTTGATCTTCTGTCATATCGTGGAGGGCGTGGATTCTTCGTTGATCGTTTACAGTTGCTGGTGGATGTTGGAGTCCAAAAATATATTTTTTATTTTGAGTCTTGCGGCTCCAACATCTCATCAACCTCTCCTTAGACCGTGTTTCCCTTATAAAGATGGAATTGGTGTTCTCGGAAAAAGCACACGTTGGTGTTCATTGGATATAGATTGTTTTGTGTATTATGTAAATATAAAATTCGCTACAATTTTTTATGTTTGAATTGCATGTTTTAGTTTTATGTAATGTGTTGCATGAAAATGAAAAAAAAAAAATATATTTGTTGAACGTTTTTACGTTCAATATTTGGACGTTGTTCTAAAACGAATGTTTTTCTTAAATAACCTATATATATAATACAAACTCAATTCCAAAATAAAGATTTGACTTCCGCAATCTAAGATTGCGGAAGTGCCATGTGGAAAATAAACCGAATGCATTATTATTTTTTTCGTCCACGTCGTACCCATTGTCCACGTCGACGAATACCCATTGCTATGTCAACTACTTCCGCAATCTAAGATTGCGGAAGTACCCATTTCACAAACAAGTTTCTGACAACAACCAAAGTCACAAAAACTTAAAAAAAAAAAAAAACACTATTTTATCAAGAAACTCGATAAAGTTAGCTCAAGTAATTTCAGTTGAACATGTCATTACACAATGCTTGTGTGTTCATGTTATATTTATTTAGTACTTTGTAAATAACTCCATCTAGACACATGGTCGAGACATGGTTAAAAATAATGAAAAAAATTAACAAGAGAAACATTAACGGTGGCATTCTTAATGGAACACATAATGTTGCAATGACAATAAGGAGTAATAAGTGACGGCAACAAAACTTTTTGGTGACAGTAACTCACTAAAAAACAAAAAGACGTGATAAAATAAAGACGGGTGATATTAAAAGGTTGCGAAAGCGGGGTCAAAAACATGCAGGGGCAACAAGAGGCCACAACGGTTAGCCCTAAGATATATACGAATCAAAATCACGCGACTATGATGGGATCCAAAGGTCGGACATACAAGAACTATTTCACAACACGCAGCTAGCAACCACAAGAATCGCAATTCAAATATCTCTAAAGTATCTTATTAAAGGACAATTCAATTAATGAAAAACCAAAAGTATCTACAAATATCTCAACAACATTTCAAGTAAAGACAATCACCAATCACCTAGCGAAAGGTATTAACAATAATTAAGGTCAAAAGTAAGAAAAGAAAAGAAAAAAAAAACATACAGATCCGGGTCCCAACGAGATACATTTTATTTATCATGTAAGTGGATGATAATATAAATATTACGTTTAGTTTATTATATAACATATAATAATAATTATAATAATAATAATTATAATAATAACATGAGTGAAAGATATGAATACGTAAAAATGATTCGAAAAATAAAATATATAGCATTTATTAGTTCCTGAAAATGAGGGGGTAAATACTCAGGGGGTACTGAAGTTGAGAAGTGGCGCATGGAGTTCTGAACGGCTGGCCAATGGGTCGAAACGCAACCCAACCCAACCAACGGCTGTGCGCCTCACATCCTGTTTTTTTGTCGTTTATTTAGGATTAGGTTTGTGTGGGGTGGTTTATATAGAAAGGGTCACAAAAACTGTGGGAAAATAAAAAAAGGCGGCTAATAGAAGTTGGAGGGTTAGGGTTAGGTTTTATGCATGTATGGCATCACATTGTAATAGAAGGTGTAATTGGCTCTTTGGTGAACCAGGAGCCAACTAGGCTCGAAGTTTCTTTCTACATTTTGCCCCTTCCCTTCAACTCTCATGGTAACTTAACTTCACATGCACCCCACTATGCACCTTCTCTCCATATGCAACACTTTTGGTGTTTAGTAAAGTTTTGAATAGATATAAATATTTCTAGATTGATAGAAAAAGGTTGATGATATAGCATTTATTATTACATTTTCCTTTTAATATGTCCTTGTTACAAAATCTTCTTTAGAATTGAAAGGCTCACTATTACATATTCATGAATGTCCCTCCTAGAGAATTCACATTATAATCCCTGTCTCCATCCTTTAAATTAGTTAAAAATCATATTTATCCATAAAATTTGTTCGCCTTTAAAAATCTCTGACCTTATATATCCCACATCTATCTTTATTTAATTAAATTAAATAGTAGTTATATATTCGTTATCATTAGTGTCTTTTAACTAATAAATTAAAACATATAAAGAACGATATAGAGAATGAATTAATATTTTGTGTGCAGGGTGAGGTTCTGTACAAAGTGCATTTTTATTATAAAGTGTTAGAAGTCTATATAGGCATTGCGTTTTAAATCTTAGGCATGATGTTTTATGTTGTTTAGGCATAGTATTATATAGAAAAACACAATAATTTAAAACACTAATTAATATATTCTCCACATGCAATCTAAAACACCATGCAAACAAGGTAATCAGTGTGTTTTAAATTGTTATGTTTGCAGTTTTTCAATATAGTACAATTTAAAAGGAATCGAAAAATCATAGCCAAAATTTAAAAAACAATGACTACATAGACTTCTCGCACTTTATACGAAAAATACACTTTGTACAGGAACATATATATATATATATATATATATATATATATATATATATATATATATAGGTAAAGGATATATTGGAAACCCTCCTTATCTAGAAAACTCTGGAAACTCTAACTTCCCGAGCTTTTTTTTTATATGAAAATTTTAGGGTATGTAATATACATGATTTTAAGCATTTTGAGCCAAAAAAATCAAAAAAGCGCCGAGCACTTTTTTTTAAAAAAAATAAATAAGTTTTCGGGTAACACATTGTTAACACATGTTAATTTCGCTTAACATGTGTAACCCGAAAACTTATTATTTTTTTTTTTTTTAAAAGTGCTCGGCGCTTTTTTGATTTTTTTTGGCTCAAAATGCTTAAAATCATGTATATTACATGCCCTAAAATTTTCAGGCCCTAAAAAGCTCGGGAAGTCAGAGTTTCCATAGTTTTCTAGATAAGGAGGGTTTTCTATGGATCCCTACCCTATATATATACAGTGGCGGATCTAGAAACATTTTTCAATAGTAACGTTTTTCATTTTTTTTCATTTTAGTAGCAACGTTTTTCAAATTTCGTAAAAAAAAAACCAAATTTTCCACTAATTTTCCACTACGCGCGCGAAGTTGAGCCGCAACGTCCGCACCCCCTCCTTTAACTATAGATCCGCCCCTGTATATATATATATATATATATATATATATAGGGTAGGGTTTCTGTAGGAATATTGGTTTGTGTGAGAAGTGTATGAATGATTAAAATTTGATTTGTATGCATATTTTTTTTGACTTATTCATGATGTTTTGGATTGTTTTACTTATAAAAACACCAAACATAACAAATTAATAACCGAAAATAATGTATTTTAAACAGAGTGTTTTAAGTAATTACTAGGGTGTTTTATCTGCAATTTAAATTTAATGACTATAATACATTGGATTGTGTTTTAAATTTTTGTATATTGTTGTGTTAAGTGTTTTTCAAGCCAAAACAACCAATACATCATTCCAAAATAAAAAAATATGATGCCTACATGTTAATTCTTAATCTTTCTTACACTTCTCACACAAAACAATATTCTTACAAGATCCTCTACCTATATAAACCTTTTTTTATAAACGGTTAAGATCATTGTATCTGTCTTTTGAAGGATTTAAACCCACAACCATTTGATTAGGAAACACCCCACTTAAACTTTTCTTTATATTAAATGTTAAGGATGAGAATGATATATAAAGTCTTCTATGAATTCTCTTGATAATTTGAGGGTTTTTTTTTTTTTTTTTAAGCACATTCGTAAAATTTTTGCGTGCTCAAAAATTGGCATAACCTGGTTTATAGAAAAATAGTATGGTTAATAATAAAGAGTTAAGTTAGTGTTTGATACGCAGTAACGCATCAATAATGAACCATCGTAAATAAAATGAAATAAAAGGTGCTTGTTAAGTCAATTAGATGGAATCGCGAATTATACAAGGAATTTCATTCCCGTTCCATTAAATCACGAGTTTTTTATATTCCATTATCTCTTTCACCCATCATTAGCACCCCCACCGCCGCTGCCGTTGCCAGCATCCACCACTGGCGCCACCCACCCATCACCGTTGTCGCTGCCCACTTCCATCGCCACCCACTCGCCACCACATGTGTAAACAATACTTGAAAATACTTGCAAATTTAAATGTATAATTTTCTTAATGTTTCATTTTAAGAATAAGGATAGTATAGTTTTACTCTGTGAGCGACATCTCATGGTTCTCACGAAATTTATGAGCTCTCATTTAACCTTTTCCCTACATACTCTTTCTCTCACTCTCTCACACACACATACATATTGCATGAGTAGCCGCAGGATGGGCTGAGGAACACAAACAATGCTAATCACGTAACATGTTTATTAAATTAAAAACTATAACAATATCATACTCAAATGAAAGAGAATAAAATCCTTGTTTTAAAAGAATTGTACAATATTTTTTAAAGGTTAAATTATTTAAACTGTTAAAATTTTGTAAAATTACATCTATGTATGCCCTTGTGTGCGTGTCCTTGGCTTGGTCCTACGTATAGTTCATGTTTTGGTTAGTATCGTAGAGTTTCGGCATTTGTATGTAATTTATGAATATTTTAGTGATTATGGCCTTCTAGGCGTAACGCCTTACACGCATGGAACAGTCCAGCCGTATCAGACATCCTCTATAAATATGAGCATTATGTTTTTCATTTGTAACTTTTGCAATTTAGTGAAATCATGTCGAAGTGCTGCCGTGAAAATAATGTTAAAAATGACGGACGGTTAATCATCCATCATGCGACGGCGTTGATGT